>CM038681.1:182628754-183843455 GCA_021605205.1 Aegilops longissima
AGACCCGGCACTCTATGTGCGTGTGGTTTACAAGTTTGTCGAAGTGCCATGAATTTGGCATAGTCTGTCTAGGACTCTATTCAGACCGGACGGTCCTTCTTTGCTGCCTTTAGATGGCTTGTTTTGCTGATTAGGTCGAGAGCCCCTGAATCCGGCATTAACCGTCGTGTTATCCGGGCTCTCTTCCTTGTTTTGGCGTTTGTTTTTATGACGTCGTGGCTTCCCGTTGCCATCCCTTATTTCGGATGTGCTGGGGTCGTTGGTGCCTTTACGGGCTAGCCAGCTGTCTTCACCCGCGCAAAAGCGGGTCATAAGGCTTGTTAGGGCTGCCGTTGTCCTTGGCTGAGGTGTCTGGCGAGCCACTCGTCCCGGATGTTGTGTTTGAATGCTGCTAAGGCTTCGGCATCCGGACAGTCAACAATTTGATTCTTCTTAGTGAGGAATCTGTTCCAAAACTTACGGGCGGATTCTCCGGGCTGTTGGACTATGTGACTTAAGTCGTCAGCATCCGGAGGCCGGACATAGGTTCCTTGAAAGTTGGCCCTGAAAGCGTCCTCGAGTTCCTCCCAGCTCCCAATTGAATTTTCGGGGAGGCCTTTCAACCAGTGCCGAGCTGGTCCCTTCAGCTTGAGGGGGAGGTATTTGATGGCGTGAAGGTCATCCCCACGAGCCATGTGTATGTGTAGGATAAAGTCCTCGATCCAGACCCCTGGGTCTGTCGTTCCGTCGTATGCCTCTATGTTCACAAGTTTAAAGCCCTGTGGGAATTTGTGGTCGAAGATTCATCATCAAGAAAGGGGGTGAGAGACCCTCAGATCTGGATGTCTTTGTGGCATGTCGTCGGCTGTTGTTGTGTCTGGTCTTTATTCCGGACTGGTATTCGGTTGGCGTAATCGTTTTGGTGACCATGGTCCCTCGCCGTGGTGCGTCCTTTGGATCCATAAATGGACCTGGTTGCGCCAGCTTTCTTATTCAGGTGTTCACGTGAATCGTGTGCGGCGGCGGTAGCCGCTTTGTTGCGGCCACGAAGTGGCACGGCTTCGTCGTTGAATTCTGGCAGTAGCTTGCGTTTTGGATAGCCCTTTGTACGGCGATCATCGCCGTATCTTTCTTCAAAGGTTCAGCACTTTGTTCCATCTACGATTGAGCGTTTCTTGCGCGGCTTTGAGTCGTTGCTTCGCTTCTTTAGACTTCTTGCGGTGGCGTAAGCTTTACGTGGAGGTTATCTCGCCCGCATGTTTTTACGGGATTGCATCATTATCCGGACTGTTTTCCTGTGCTGGTTCGGTTTGAGGACCTCGTCCGTCGGGATCATTATCCTCGGGCGTCTGCTCCGAACTGTGTTCGGGGTGACCTGGTTCGTCCTGCTCCATCGCTGGATCCATATGGTCGTTGTTGCCTTCGGAGTTGATTGTAGTATCGATCCTTCTGGCGCTCTAGTCACTATTTTTACTGTTGCTGGACTTAGAACGGCATCTGCGCCGTTGCTTTGACTTTTGTCCGGGTGTTTTATCGTCCGGATTGTCGCCTTTGTCCTCTTTGGGCGTATCCACCATGTATATGTCGTGTGACGAGGGGGAAGTCGGCGCCCATAAATTCCGTGATCTTCTCTGCATCGCCGTCCATACCGTCGATGTCTTTGGAGTCAAGTCGCACGTCGGTTAAATCATCGATCGTGGCTATGAAGTGGGTGGTGGGTGGGCAACGAATTTCTTCGTCGCCTGCTTCCCACTCGAACCGGACGTAGTTTGGCCCAGAAATTTCTGTCAAAGAGAGAGTTTTCAACGAGTTCAGCATGTCGCCAAAGGGCAAGTGCTGAAAGATGTCCACGGCGGTAAACTCTATTACCGGAGCCCAACCTGGCTCGACCGGCTCGGGAGTGCGCGGACCGTACTCGACATCCGGATACGAGTCCGGGGGTCCGAAGTCGTAGGCCACCACAGAGGCAAGGCCCGTGTTCGGCTCCACCGCAGATAATTGCGCGACTTGCGGGGCGGAGTCCAGCCCTCCGTCCTCAGGCAACGCAGCCTGCTCCGGATTTAGGTTTGAGGCTACTGCGGGGGTGATACCCCGAGCTTTGTCCGATAGCAGGTCTAAGCCGTGCTCGTCGTGACTGTCTGGTACCGTGTTATTGACGGTGATTGAAGGAGCCATCGAGCCCCGTAGCGACTACACAGAGGAACTCTCAATGAAAGCACCAATGTCGGTGTCAAAACCGGTGGATCTCGTGTAGGGGTCCCGATCTGTGCGTCAAGGCTGATGGTAACAGGAAGCAAGGGACACAGATGTTTACCCAGGTTCGGGCCCTCTCGATGGAGGTAAAACCCTACTTCCTTCTTGATTAATATTGATGATATGGGTAGTACAAGAGTAGATCTACCACGAGATTGTAGAGGCTAAACCCTAAGAGCTAGCCTATGATGGTATTATTGTAATTGTGATCGGCCTTCTAAGGACCAACCTCTCCGGTTTATATAGACACCAGAGAGGGCTAGGGTTTACATGGATTCAGTTACAAGGAAGGAAATATAATATCCGGATCGCCAAGCTTGCCTTCCACGCCAAGGAAAGTCCCATCCGGACACGGGCCGAACTCTTGAGTCTTGTATCTTCACGCTTCAATAGTCCGGACGTTGTACACAGTTCGGCTGTCCGGATACCCCCTAATCCAGGACTCCCTCAATAGAGAACAGGGGATTCCCAATCCAAAAAAGACTGGCTTCTTTTCGAAAACTTCCACGCCGGCTATGCGCGGGAACCATCCGTTAATCCGTGTGAACCAAGAAGAGAAAATAGAAGCTTTTTACACGCCTGTCTAGCCAATCCAATAGGCTTTTCTTTCGTATAAAAGAAGTTGAAAACGAAACAGATATAGAAGAGCATAAGCCAACTCTGCATGGAAAGCCCCTTTGGTCAAGAATTTGAGAACAGACTGTTGAAAGAATTCGGGAATCATTATCAGCTGATGGAAGGAAGGCGCGGGTCTACCACCCCTTTCAAGAGTCGAGGCGCCCGAGCTATGCGTCTCACATCCCCATAAGGAAGAGTTGGTGGATCAGGTCGAACAGTTCGTTCCGTCATCAACTGTCAATAGTAAGTACTCTAGAGCTCCAAAATGGCTTGCAAGCGAGGAAACGGCAGCACATGTTTCCTAGTGCAACGGCATTCGAGTAATAAAAGGGAGGCAGACGCACTTTTTCGTTCCAATTCCATGTTTTTTTGCTGTTTGTTAAGGGGAATGAGAAAAAAAAAGAGTTTATTCGATCAAATCTTGGAGAACACTTTGCATTCCACTGCTTCGACCTTGATTTCTTGGCTTTGATGTTGTTATCACAATCAGGTTGCCATAACACGCATTGCTATGTTGAGACAACATGATCTTGAATCAGGATTGGATTGCCTTATCTTATTAGTAGGAAGAGGTGAAGTTCCCTTTTCTTTTCCCTGCGAAACGGTACCTGCATTCCCGTGAGCTTTTCCTATCCCATTGCTCTCTATTCTCTAATTCCCTTAATCAAACAAAGTTTATATACCCTCTGATTTGGGGATCCTTCTTTTCTGCACTTCCCCTTTTCTCTACTTCCCATTGGAGTGTACGGGGCCATTTTGAGATATGGGATAGGTCCGCTTTCATCAACCAAGCAGGAGGAAAGCTAGCACATTTACCTTAATCCATTGCACTACCGAGAAGTTTGATGACTTCTCACCTTCATAACAAACTTACCAAACCTAGTAAGGGATTTTGTACCTTAATCTAGTGAAAGGTGCACATCCGATCCCTAATCTAGCTCTCTCGTGCGTAAACCCATTGGCAAAGAAACGGGTTGATTCTTCGTTCAAGTGATGGTGGGGATCAAGAAGAGTGGCTATGGGGTTTGAACTTGGACACGGGATTAGCTTAATTTGGATAGTGCATTTTATCACTCCACTTTGGGCCCTTGGCCTTTCTCCCTATGTGGATGGATGATAAGAAAATGCCAATCGAACCAAGTAAGGGCTCCACGTGAAGCATATTATGTAGATCTAGTGACAATAATAATCGAGATCCTATACAAATAACGATTAGCGACCCCTTGGATAGACAATTCATGCTACTCGACTCACCATCACTCTTTAGAGACATTCAACGAAAAGCAAGCTTACTAATAAGAAACAGCTGGCATGGCAGTATCTTCTATATCTTCTATAATGAATATAATGTGCACACCTGGCTTTAACCAGATAAAATCTAGTACAGCGGGAAGAACCGCAGACGATACATCACCTTAAAAGCTACTGAGGGAGTCTTGGATTAGGGGGTGTCCGGATAGCCGGACTATCATCATCGACCGAACTATCATTGGCCGGACTATCATCATCGACCAGACTCGAAGACTATGAAGATACAAGATTGAAGACTTTGCCCCGTGTCCGGATGGGACTTTCCTTGGCGTGGAAGGCAAGCTTGGCGATATGGATATGTAGATCTCCTACCATTGTAACCGACTCTATGTAACCCTAGCCCTCTCCGGTGTCTATATAAACCGGATGGCTCTAGTCCGTAGGACAGAACAACAACCCTTACAATCATACCATAGGCTAGCTTCTAGGGTTTAGCCTCCTTGATCTCGTGGTAGATCCACCCTTGTAAACATCCACAATATCAATATCAATCGAGCAGGACATAGGGTTTTACCTCCATCAAGAGGGCCCGAACCCAGGTAGAACATCGTGTCCCTTGTCTCCTGTTACCATCCGCCTAGACGCACTGCTCGGGACCCCCTACCCGAGATCCGCCGGTTTTGACACCGACATTGGTGCTTTCATTGAGAGTTCCTCGTATGTCGTCACCGATAGGCTTGATGGCCTCTTCAATCGACAACGATGCAGTCCCTGAGTGAGACTTTTCTCCCGGACAGATCTTCAGATTGGCGGCTTCCGCGCTGCGGGCCAACTCACTTAGCCATCTGGAGCAGATCGAAGCTTCGCCCCGGCCGTCGAGTCAGGTTTGAAGCCTAAACTTCACGGCCGATATCCGCGGAGACTTGATCTTCGATGGATCTCGAGCCACGCACCGAGCGTGCCTTGCTGTCACGATGGGCATGACCTAACTCGCCACGGACAGCACCTTGGAGGTCGCGACATGAATCCGCTCCGACCCATGGTCCGGAGCCGATCGCTTCGGATCGAGGACGGATGGCTGGACACCGCCTCGGGAGCTGCAACTTCTACGGCGATAGAGCGAACACTTACCTTGTCCCGCATAAAGCTCATGACTCCGAGGTGCGGACTCCTGCGGACTCCGAACCACCTGCGCCCGCCGGTCGAATCCGATTGCCGATCATGGAATTCACCGCTGCGGACATCTTTTCAGCTTTTCGCCCTTGGCGATATCATAAATTCGAAGCATCTCTCGCTATCCGAGAGCCTGGCGAACCACGGCCGAGGATGGTTGGGACGCGGACGACGAAGAAATTCAGAGCCCACCCACCACCCACCGTAGCCACCGTCGACGATTTAACCAAAGTACTCGACTACGACTCCGAAGACATCGACGGTATGGAAGACGATGCCGGAGACTACCAAGAACCAGTGCCTACAGGACACTCGAAGACCACCTCGTCATACGACATATACATGGTGGACACCCCAAAAGATGGGGACGGCGAAGAAGCAACGGAGGCCGATTCCTTAAAGAAATAGCCCAAGCGCCGACGTCAGCGGCGCCGCTCTAAATCCCGCCACGGCAAGAATGGAGATTCCGCACAGAGATAATAACACCCGAAAGTCTGAAGACAACTCCTCCAAAGACGATCCGGCGAGGAGGAGGCGAAGCAAGCCCTCACGAGAGGCGGCAGGCGAAGAGGTCGAGGAAGACAATTACTTACCTCCCTCCGGAGACGAGGCAAGCCTCGACGACGATTTAATTCGCTCGTGCTCGAGGATCCCGTCGAACAAGAGCGTTTTAGACGCAGGCTAATAGCCACGGCAAACAGCCTAAAGAAAAAGCAGCAACAACTTCAAGCTGATCAAGACCTACTGGCCGACAGATGGACCGAGGTCCTCGCGGCCGAAGAGTATGAACTCGAACGCCCCTCCAAAAGTTACCCAAAACGCAAGTTGCTCCCCCGATTAGAGGAGGAAGCGTACAAACCTGCATCACCAGCGCACAATACGGCAGACCGACCACCTCGTGGCCGCGACAGAGAGGCGTGCAAGCCCTCCGCCAAAACCGTACCCCGGCATCGCTCAAAAAGCATGAAGCCACGGGGGAACGCGCTGGACTTGCGAGATATATTGGAGGACAAGGCAAGACAATCCAGATCTATCTATGGATCACGTGGGCGCCCCAAGACCCACGACGAATACCGTCGCGCCGGATACAACTATTCCGGCCGGGCCGAACACAGCAGACAACGCTCTCTCGAGCTACGTCGCGATATTGCTCAATACAGAGGCGCCGCACACCCACTATGCTTCACCGATGAAGTAATGGATCATCAAATCCTCAAGGGTTTAAACCGTTAATATCGAATCCTACGATGGCACAACAGACCCGCGGTTTGGATTGAGGATTATCTCCTCCATATACATATGGCCCGCGGCGGCAATCTTCATGCCATCAAATATCTCCCGCTCAAGCTCAAAGGACCAGCCCGGCATTGGCTTAACAGCCTGCCCGCAGAGTCAATTGATGTGGGAGGACACGGAAGCCGCATTCTCGACAACTTCCGTGGCACGTATGCGACCACCGGACTTGAGATGACCTAAGCCACATAATCCAGCAGCTGCATTTAATCGGCGGGCAATTCTGGACACGGTTCTTAACAAAGAAAAATCAAATTGTCGATCGTCCGGATGCAGAGGCACTCGCTGCCTTCAAACATAACATCCGCGACGAGTGGCTGGCCCGACACCTAGGGACAGAGAAGCTGAAATCCATGGCAGCCCTCACATCACTCATGACCCGCTTACGTGCGGGAGAGGATAGCTGACTAGCTCGCAGCAACAACCTCAGCAAAACGCTGGCAGTCCGGATACCAAGGACCGCAATGGCAGGTTGCGTCGAACAAAAACAAACACCGCATTAACGGCGATAAAGCAATGAGGATACGGCAATCAACGCCGGATTCCGAGGCTCCAAACCCGTCAACGGAAGAAGCCATTCAAAAGAACCACTCCGGGCCCGCCCAATTTGGACCGAATACTCGACCGCTCTGTCAAATACATGGAACCCCGAAAAGCCAGCTAACCACACCAACAGAGATTGTTGGGTATTCAAGCAGGGCAAATTAATCGCCAAAAACAGTGACAAGGGGCTACACAGCGATGACGAGGAAGAGACCGGCAGCCGAACAACAGAGGACAAAAGGATTCCCCCTCAAGTTCGGACGGTAAACATGATATACGCAACGATATTCCCAAGAAGGAGCGGAAGCGTGCACTAAGGACGATACGCGATGGAGCCATCGCCCTAAAATTCAACCCATGGTCCTCTTGCCCGATCACTTTGGATCAAGAGACCATCCGACCAAGATCCGCCATGGCGGATTCTCCGCATTGGTTTTAGACCCAATCGCCGATGGATTTCACCTCACGAGTCCCGATGGGACGGCGGCAGAGCCTGAACCTGCTTTATCAAGATACAATGCGCAAGATGGGCATAGACCCTTCAAGGATTAAACCTACAAAGACAACCTTCAAAGGTGTCATACCAGGTGTCGAGGCCAATTGTGCAGGCTCGATTACATCGAAGTGGTCTTCGGATCCCGGATAATTTCCAAGCGAGGAGTTAATCTTCGACATAGTCCCGTCCGCAGCGGCTATCACGCTTCGCTTTCGGACGAACCGCGTTCGCCAAAATTCAACGCGGTGCCGCATTATGCATACCTTAAGCTCAAGATGCCAGGCCCTCGTGGAGTCATCACGGTCAATGGAAACACGGAACGCTCCCTCCGAACGGAGGAACATACAGCGCTCTCGGCGAAATCTGAGCAGCCTTTTAAGGCAATTTCGAGTCCGCCGTTAAACGACCGGACACGCCAAACGCGCCGAGCAACATCAACCAAGACCACTCGCACGTTCCGAGCACGCAGCAGAGTAATGCGGCCTCAACCCCAGCCCTCGCATAATTGTAAGACAAACTCTCACAGACATAATTACGCCTGGAGATACCATGGGCATAGGGGAAAGGCACAACCACAACAGACCCAGAGTGCAGTTCGACCACACGGGGGCTCCCAAGTGTGTCGCTCTTTTTCTTTTATTTCTCTCTTTTTTACAGAACTCGTCGTGGCGAACCTGCCGAACTCATGATGCAACAGCCAGGAAGGACAAAGGCGATTTAACACTCGGTGGTCTCCATCACGAGCATTAAATTTGTTAAATACAACATTCCGCTGCCTACCCTCGGAGGGAGACGCCTTTAATTCGCCCAATCCTTTGCTTTCCGCACTATTTGTATCATCCCGCACTCATAGCATATTTTCTCGAATAAAATGCAGCACTTTTTGCCCATAATTGCATTACCTTATATATATATGTTCATTTTTTACATGTTGCACCCGTACATTTTGGTACGGCCAAATACACCAGGGCTTATGTTCTCCGTGATTATGGTGTGATAAAGTCCGAACACTTTCACAAGTGCGGCACCCGAACTTATAGTATTATATGAATCGGCTCGAATCATGTCTTGGGTCAATAGTTGGGTTTGCCCGGCCCATGTTTGGCACCTTACGCCCGCTCTATCGGCTAAGGTAGCACTGGAGAACCATGCGATTGCGCCCGGTTGAGCCGGGTTAACGCCTTAGTGGAGAAAGCTAAAACTGACTGTCATGATAAGGCGAGAGACTGGTCGCTGTTCGAGAGGTCCTTTCGGGTCCTTAAAGACCTACGCCGCTTCGAGCGAAGTTCCGGATAATGTCCGACGAAGGCGTGGATAGCGCCCCAATTCGATCCTCCGAATACTAGGGGCTTCGCCGAAATTTAAAATTATAGAATTCTATGGCTAAGTGAGAGTGTTCAAGCACTATAAGTCCGGTTGCCTTGTTCGTTGTGTTGAGAGCCTCCCTAGATGGACCCAAAAATGGGAACAAGAGTGCTCAAGTTTATCCCGAACACCCCAGCACTCGTGGCATGGGGGCTGAAGCCGACGACTTGCCATCTCTCAGATTTAATAAACGGCCGCATAGAAGGTAATATTTTAAATTAACAAGCGTTGCTTAGCGCATATGAACAAAGTTTTCAGCGCATAGGATAACACATTGCGAATTTACTCAATAATTACATCCACAGGGCACTCATCCGCAATCTTGCGGGCACCCTTCAGGACAGTCTTATAGTACATTTCGGGCGTACGATATTCCTTGCCCGCTGGTGGCGCGTCAGTGATTAGCTTCTCCGCATCCAGCTTGCCCCAATGCACCTTTGCGCGGGCAAGGGCCCGACGAGCACCTTCAATACAGCGGAGCGCTTGATAACCTCCACCCGAGGGCACGATCCACCAACCGTCGCGACGAGGCGAAGTAGCTCCTGTGCATGGCCTCTCCAGCCACACCGGACTATGAGGCCCTTCATGGCCTGCTCGGCCGCCTTAGGAGCTCGACCAGCTGCTTCACTGGTCGCTAGGGGCACCGGATGGTCGGCCTCAAAGATACCGAGACCGAAGACCTTCTCCGCTGAGCTCCCTCCTCGGCTCGGTAGAATGCGGCGCATCGGACACGCCATGAGGCAGATCTGCAAACGCCTCGAGAGCTCCGAATTCGGGTAAGTAACACGTAATTTACATTCACATGCTTGATTTGCATGAAAATGCCTTACCCGCCGCTATCTTCCTCATCAACTCAATCTCTGAAGGGACTTATGGGCATCGGCCTTGGCAGTTTGGCACTTCGAGAGCCGAGGCAAGCTCGGACTCTCGAGTCTTTGAGTCACGCCCAAACTCTCATGCTTTTCCATGAGAGCCTGGAGCTCTTGCTGAACCACCGCCACCCGCGCCTCCTGCTTTTCTCGCTCTGCCCATTCCGTGGTCGATTATGCGTTCGGCCACGGACACGGCCTCCTTGTGGTCGCCACCTCGTTCGTGGCCCCTGCAGTACTCCATGTTATCCTTGTTATTTTTGTTGCAACCTAAATCCTTTTCTGTAAGGTACAAGTTCAAAGTGGTGTTACTCACCTTCTTTGTCCTGGAGCTGCTTCCTGGCGCGGCCGAGCTCTTGCTCGGACCGCTCGAGCTCCTGCTTCAAAGCACCGACCTCCGCAGTTAGTGCGGCAGAGGTCAGCAGCGCAGCCTGCAACCCATATTGACATAATTTTTTAGCAACCCTGCGTATATCTTTTTTTTCAGATCCTCAGTCCGGCTTTTCTTCCCGAACACCGAACCGAGCATCAGGGGCTACTGTCTATGCGGTATTACATTGCATATTTTTAACTTCTTACCTCAAAGCCTGATAGAAGGCTATGCGAGCTTCGGTCAGCCCGCTCTTGGCAAGCTGCACCTTCGAATCACCGCACTCATAATAGTGTGGTGTTCTTCCTCGATGAAAGCGCTCTGCAGCGCCTCAACAAATTGCCCGCGCCCGGTTGGGACGGAAGCCGCCCGGCGCCACGGTCTTGCCCTTTGTTCGAAGGGCGCGGCGGACTCGAAACCACTGCGGGTTCTGATTTGGAGTCGGCGCAAAGTCCGGAGGACGCCTTGTGGCGCCCCGAGCCTCCCCGATGGGTCCCTTCTTGGGATCCCACCTCGGCGTCCTCGGTGTCGCGAGGTGGAGGTGGTCGGGATGGAGTCCACATCCGACGGAGCCAACGACCCGCCGATGAAGCGGGAGATCATCACCGCCGGACTACGTGCAGCATGCGGCATCGTAATGACACTATGTGACGCAGAAAAGAAATTATAAATCATTCAGGAATCCGGATACTTACGATCTCGCCGGAGGCCTGGCCCTTGAAGGCCATTCTTCCTCGCCATCGCTGATGTTGGCGGAGCTGTCCGGGAATAGTCCTTCCCTCTTGACCCTTCGGCCTCCCCTGCTGGGGAAGCCTTCCTCTTCCTCTCCCTCCTCTAGGAGAGAGTCTTTCTCCTCCTCATTTTCGGGAGGAGTCCGCCCGAGTCGCCGGACACTGAAAACAGGCACTCTTTCGAGCACCGTGGCCTCCTTCTTGGTTTTCTTCTCCGCACCACGCGGTGCCGGAACCAGCAGCCCCGCTTAGACAGGCGCTCATGGATTTTTCGGCATAGGAGCCGGACAGATAATCTGTTCCGCCTTCCTCATCCAGTCCTGTCAAAGGAAAAGGGAAATTAAAACCGCGATAGAGTCAAACTATGAAAAGCAAGTGTCCCAGAAGGGGTAGAATCACTTACCTCGTTGGCTTGGCGCTGAGCGAAATCCGCGATCTTGATCGCGGATGCGGCGAACCGGCGCCCTTGAACAGCACCTCCAGCGCCTTCAGACGTCGTGGTCAAGAGCTTGCTCAGCGCTGGTGCTGTTCCGGATCGAACTCCCACAGATTGAATGCCCGCTCTTGGCATGGGAGAATCCGCGACGAGCATAACTTGGACCACGTTAACCAGCCCGAGCTTCTTCACCAGCTTACGGATACAGGCTTGGAGTCCCGCGGCTCCTCAACTACCCCACAGCAAGCCCTTTCTTTGCAGGAGGTGAGCTGCGTGGGGATACCAGATCTGAACTCGGGGGCCGCCGCCCATGTAGGGTCACGCGGCTCGGTGATATAGAACCACCCCGATTTGCACCCCTTGACGGATTCTACGAAGGCCACTTCGAACCAAAGGACGTTGGGCATCTTGCCCAACATGGCGCCTCCGCACTCCGCTTGAGTGCCCTTCACTACCTTTGGCTTGACATTGAAGGTCTTGAGCCACAAGCCGAAGTGGGGCTGGATGTAGAGGAAGGCCTCGCACACGACGATAAACGCCGAGATGTTGAGGATGAATTTCGGCGCCAGATCATGGAAATCCAGGCCGTAGTAGAACATGAGCCCCGGACAAAGGGGTGAAGTGGAAAGCCCATCCATGGAGGAAGTGGGGAAGAAAGACGACCCTCTCATGGGGCTTGGGGGTGGGGATGAGCTGCCCCTCGTCGGGCAGCCGGTGTGCGATGTCGCCGGAGAGGTATCCGGCGCCGCGCAGTTTGGCGATGTGCTCCTCCTTAACGGTGGAGGCCAACCATTTACCTCCGCCCGGACATGGTCGGAGAAGGTTGAGACGAGATCTTGCGAACTTGGGCGCTGGAGCTCGAGTCTTGCCGGAGATGGATAAGCAAAGGAGGAAGAAGGCGTAGGTGAGAAGGTGAATCCTTATCCCTTATATAGGCGGATGAAGTCTATGCGTCCCCCACCGGCCTGGTAAAACTCGCTTATCCCCCAAGCGCCACCATCAATGGCGCGGTTGGGTTACCCACGTCCGTATTGATGAGAATCCCGGATTAAGGGGAAACACGATCTCTGCTTCGACAAGACGTGCCAAGGAAACCGCCTCGCTAAATGCGCTGAGGTGGTAAAGTAAAAAACGATTTAAATAATGGCTTGGTAGCGGCGCGACGTCATGCCGCAGAAAACGTCAGCAGATTGAACTTGTGTATATATTATTCTCTATACGGAGGAATGTGGAATTTATTTTGCAGAGCCGGACACTATCCTGGTGTTCACAATCTTCTATCATTCGGAGGAGGAACCCGCCTTGCAATGCCAAGCAATATACGCGCCGGACTTATCGTCATTGAAGTTCAGGGGCTACTGAGGGAGTCCTGGATTAGGGGGTGTCCGGATAGCCGGACTATCATCATCGACCGAACTATCATTGGACGGACTATCATCATCGACCGGACTCCAAGACTATGAAGATACAAGATTGAAGACTTCGCCCCGTGTCCGGATGGGACTTTCCTTGGCGTGGAAGGCAAGCTTGGCGATACGGATATGTAGATCTCCTACCATCGTAACCGACTCTATGTAACCCTAGCCCTCTCCGGTGTCTATATAAACCGGATGGCTCTAGTCCGTAGGACAGAACAACAACCCTTACAATCATACCATAGGCTAGCTTCTAGGGTTTAGCCTCCTTGATCTCGTGGTAGATCCACCCTTGTAAACATCCACAATATCAATATCAATCGAAGCAGGACGTAGGGTTTTACCTCCATCAAGAGGGCCCGAACCTCGGTAAAACATCGTGTCCCTTGTCTCCTGTTACCATCCGCCTAGACGCACAGTTCGGGACCCCCTACCCGAGATCCGCCGGTTTTGACACCGACAGCTACCTATACATCCGTTTTTATATCCAAACAGAACCTCTATAGATGACCCGGAAGACAGACACGAGCAAACATCTCTGCGCAGAAAGCAACCGGGTTCAAACAGAGATTGACTATCTCCTTTTCTTGCTCGATCCTCCGAAATCGCTTGGAAGGTAGATTTTGCGAATAACAAGTGTGATAATCTTGACGGCGTGCTCTAAGGCGACTACTTAGTCGACAAACCAACACCTATTTGGATTCGCTTGAGAAGAGCGCATTCTTGAGATGCTAGGGGCTGGCCAAAGGGTTAACTCTTCCCTTAACTCTTCCTTCCTCCATATATATTGTTATATAAGATAAGTCCCATAACTGCCTCATTCAGATCGATTCGATCGCCGCCACGGTCACATCAATCCGTTATGGCTCGGACCCTCTTAGCAGTGGATCCTTGAGGAAGCCATAGTAGGGATTACGTCAAGACATTCTTAGGCGGCGAAAGGTTATATCACCCTATTTTGTTTTTGACCTTCTTTCTTTTTTAGGCATGGGACCAAACCAAGGTTGATCAAGTTGAACATTCCTATGGAACCCCCTTGAGACGACTTCTCTGCAAGGCTTGCCCAAGACCTTTCGCTTTATGGACCAGGACCAATTTCACCTCGAGACCATGGTCAAGTCATAACCGATCGGATAACGTTCTCTCAAGGACCTGCAAAACTCTCTAATGCGGATGATCAAACGTTGCTTCAGATGTGTATGAGAAGGAAGCGTCTCACAGGACTCTTAGATAGAAACCAGCATAGTCTATGAATTAGCATGAACAGTTTATTGAACTTGGTTGCGATCGAAGCGTTAGCGTGAAGAGAGCTGCAAAAGAAGCCCACGGAACGGAGCGGTTATTTTTCCTGACTAGCAAGTGGACAGGCTCAGATGGCGTAGCTGATGTGTCATGCTAGGTATCTTTTATTGGCTAAGTCAGGCAGGATAGTCAAGTAAGAAAATAGACCATAAGCCATCCTTTATCTTTCTTTTTTCTAAGAAAGGAACAATAAATAGCTCATAGTTTCCTTGCAACTGTCCTAAGAGTTGTTCTTCTATCATCAGCGAGAGTTTACTTTGTTGTCGATGCAGGCAATAATAGATAGATTTCTGTACATAGTTGGTCCCAAGCTAAGAAATAAATAATAAATGGATTCCTCCCCCTTTAGCATATGCTTATGTAGCACTCCTATTTTGAATAAGCTTATGGGCAAATACTATAATATGCTTTTCTCCATTCGGAGATTTATATTCTGTCTCCTTATTTTTGAAAATAAGTTTTTAAGCAAGTGAGCAAGCCATACCATTCATCCTCCACCTCCTCGTCCATGAAGTCCGTTGACTTTCTTTTTCCGGTAAAGGCAGCATATGCCATAAGAGCATATTTTTCCACATCAAGAGGAAAGTCCCACACACAACCCCAAAAGAATAAACTGGATGGACCCCTATTCACGCGCCTATGGACCGATGGTTCCCAACTAGTAACTAGTGCCCCCCCTATGGACCACTCCTATGTAACTCCAACAGAAAAGGGAGACAGAATATAAATGGAATATTATGGGCTTGCTCACCCTAAGCAACTGAAGGAGACTCGTATGGAAATACAGGTTTTGCTTCCGCATAAGAAAGGTCACTACAAAGCTGGCTCATAGCAGTTCTATCCTCTAGAGTGTAAAATCAAGGATGGAGCTTGATGCATCAGCCATTAGATTCCTACCTTTAGTGCTTGCCAATGGATGGTCCTTCTTTCCCTTCCAATACAAAAAATGATTTATTGGCCTTCTCAATAGTGGTCTCAATCCTTGACTCCAGTATGTATCTCATATCAGGTGCTCTACTCCTTTTTATAGATAGATGCGTCTGGAGACTGATAACGCTTGTGATCTCTTTCTTTTTCTATTGGTTAAGGAATGCTAATAATGAAATAACTGATAGAGCTGCTAATGGATTTCATGTCCTCTTGATCTCCATTCTCATTGGACGTTTTGACTTAGTAGCTATGTGATTTTTCACTTTGATCTGCGTGACTTTATTTCTTCTTTCACTACTTCCTTTCGTCTCTCTTCTTGGGCCCTATATTGGGAACCATTATTTTCCGGTTCCCGTTAGAATAGCATTCCTTCCATTCTGCCAACCAACCATATCTCTTATCCCTAGCTCGGCTCTTTTAGAACCAATTTCCATCTTTCCACCGACAGCTGCGAAGAGCTCCCTTCACTAGGTATGGTTGTTTTGGTTCATAATGGTGGTCTAGGAGAACCCAAACTAGAGCACACACGGATATGCATTTTTTCTATGGTTTGTGATTGTTGCAACCACATCTTTTTTTTTTACTTTATCAGATATTTCATAAAACAAACTCTCTATGGATCCCCACCATAGAAGGGCAACAAGAGCTAATGGACTCTGTTAGGGAAACAGATGATAACGACTGTCGTGTTCGAATCGACATTATTTATATACTAAGACCTATATTCCATGAAGGAGTTGCGAAACTTCTGTTAGGTTCTTATCTGAGATTCCGTCTATACGGAGCATATGTTGGTTTAGAATTGCTCGGGAATTCATTGATAGTGACTTTTGAAGTTCTAGGTTTTCTAGTCTACTCCTCTTTTTTCTCGATTGAGTCGCTTTCCCTCATTCTACTCGTCCTGCCCTCTTCACGAACTTGTACAATCAATGCCACAAAGATAGCAAACTCGATTATCGAATATATAAGGAAAGGGGCGACGGTTTGGCACCAGATATCCGGGTGTGGAAAGAGCAGCTGTGAAAAGCGGAAAACCATCAAAACGATGATTGCTCGTGAAGGTTTCCATGTAAAGACCCTTGGTTACGCAAACAGATCACAATTACAGGTACCGGTAGCATATCGATGGAATGAACAAAATACGAACAGTTAACATAATATAGTCATAGATCTTAGGTTGTAACTTGATCATGAGCGAATTTGTTGATGTTGCACCCACGAAGTATGGAAAGTGCCAAACATTGGGAACTACCCGGGGAGGAGTTACGAGCAGGAACAAGGAGAAGCGAGAACCACTTAAATGGAGGATTCTATTGTATTTCTGCCTTTATTCCCCATAGCAACTGGGGATCGAAAAGCACCAAATTTGATGACTTATTAAGGGAAAGATGAAGTAAGAGCATGCTATTGAAGACGTTGCAACATATGTCGGGGGGGCCTCCGTTGATTGTGTACAAACAAAATACGAGTCCAAAGGTAGGGTAATAAAGGGTTTAGCTAATGGAGAATTGACTCTTAGGGAACCAGAACGCGTAAACCATGTCAAACCAAGACCGATCAATATCCAAACGGAACGGATTCGAACTTCTCCTAGAAAAGTTTCCGGTGCGAAATTCAAAAAATGAGTAATTCAAAGGAAAATGAATTTGAGGCATGCGCCGGACTCAAGAGATTTATTCCTTTCTCCGGGACCATTTCTCATTTGCGTCAGAGAATCCCGCACCTGTTTGCAATCAATGCAAATTAACATTGCTCAAGACCCCGAGAAGGCCCCCGATAGAAGTGGGACCGTCTCTTCCGAGCTTTGAAGTCCCTTTTCCATTTCCGTAATTCCTTTATTTACAAAATCCTCGCTAATCCCCAAAGACGCAGCTTGTCCAACCTGGGTTTTAGATAGTGGTTGATTGCCACGGATTCGTAACTACTACCCTCGCCCCCAACATCTTTTTATTACGATTCGCTCATTTTGAAGGTTCGTTCTTCTTTTGGTCTTCAAGAAATTCAGAATATTTCTGAATTCCGCTTTTCTTATTTGGGTCAAGCGTCTCCCCTCCGTAAAATCCGTAATGGGATCGCCCCGAGCGGCGGGCGCCCCGAGCAGGTGGGGTCCAGAATCAATTCCAAAGTCCGATGCCAACTTCATGATCAAAATCAACTATCACCTTCTCGGGACTCGACACGGAACTTCTTGCACTTTAATATGCCTCGTTCAATGAGAAAGCATATGATCGAAGAGCAGCACTAAAGAAGCACGCTAGAATTCCTACTTTTTGGGTTTTTAAGGTGACCGATGCCTTTCAAAAGTGTGCTTTGGGCCCATCCTTAGTACTTCACACAGAATGGAGCTAGTTATCCATTTTCAAAAGCGGATTCGGTGTTTCAAGAAGTAGAATTATGCATAGATTGCCGAAAGAAAGACGAATAAAGACGAATGGAAAGGCCTGTGGACATGACCAAAACAAGGGCTAGTAGCACTTTTCTCAGGAATTGCCCCTACAGACGGAGGACAAAGGGTTTTTATCTCGCGAAGAATCAGCAATTGTGTTGTATATTGACTAAGCTAAATACCATTTTCACTACTTTTGGCCACATGCGAGATAGAGTTTTTTCTTGAAATTGAGTTCGGACCGATTACTCATAGAAAATGACTACAAAGCAAGCCAAAAGCATGGAGAATTCAATACTAACGAGAAGGTATTAGTTAGTGGGTGCAAACGAGCTTTTCCAACCAAGCTAGCGTGTGATTGCGATGAAATACTTTTGGGCGGGGCATTACCGTTACTAATATGAAATTCGAAATGAGAAAGGGCTTCGAGCCTCATGCTTTCCTATTTTATTTGGTTGGGAAATGGCTCTTTCCTGATCTATTTTTGAAATAATTCTATCTCTGTTTGCTAAGTATGTCAATTTCTCCTTAGTAACAACCGGGGTTTTACAAGTTTTGACTCATTTTTGACTCGTTTGGATCATCCCAATCGTGCCGCCGTGGAGTCTTATCTTTGTCTGGCTCCGATCTCTGGAAGCGATTAAACTTCTTCTGCGGGTTATTCTTCTACTACTTATTGTCGGACCCTTCTTTCCTCTTATACGGATTGGGAAAGTATTTTTATTATACATATATTCTTAAACACGTGACTTAGGCGCACACTTTATTCGGACAGTGGGGCACGATGCTCTAAAAGAACTTATTGGAAAAAAAACATAGCGGTAACGGCTGTTTTAGAAAGCACCTCTTCCTTTCCTGAAACTCAAACAACCTACTAGGCTACTAAAAGGCTAATCCAGACGAAGAAGATAGCGAGAAAACGACTCCTCAAGTCAAGTAAGGGCGGGACCATCTTCTTTTCTGACCGTTTGGAGCTGCTCACAAGGCCTAAACCTTCCTGTAATCCCTGGAGCTTCGTCAGAGCCTTTTCCTTCCCCACAGGCCAGAGCTCAATTTACCTTCACCACAGCTCTAAAATAAGGAGAATCAACTCAAGATAAAAGGGTTGGCACTCAATTGATCCGGGTCAACACTTCCTGTATCTGGTTTTGGCTTTATTTTGACTCCTTGTAGGGGCTCATGATAGTCCTGTAGGGGATCCAAAGGCTTTCGAGCAGTAGCGGCAACAGGGCGGGAGAGTTGGTTATTCAATTGATCCTCTGATGTTGGCCCTTCTGCGTCATCCAGCAAGGCTCGGAAGTCTGAGCTATTAAGGTGCGGTTGACAAATAAGAGGCCTTCGATATGTTAAGGGAGAGAGGGGAGAGTCATTCCAGAGTTGGGTTGAATCGTTGATAGAAATTTGGATTTTCCCTGTGGTACGATAGCGTCTGAACTAAAGAAAGGGAATATGGAAAGTGAATGTGGTAAAGGATACCAAGAGTAGGTTCCCTGAATGATTTTTAGGCGTATTTTCTTTGAACAAATAAATCTATAAAGAAAATAGGATGGATCTTCCACCTATGCTATGAGTGAATCTTATCATCATTTGGCGAGTGGTATCGTATCACCGCCTTCGCCCCGAAAACATCTGCAGAGCTAAGCCGGTGTAGGCTTTGACACTACTTATATTGGCTACAATTATTACACTCTTCGCTACACTCCTCTCTTATGCTTCAAGGCTCCGCATAGGCTAAATAAGCCGCTCATCCTGGCGAGTCCTACCCACATAGGAATGCGGAACCATCGGGAAAGGCAAAACATATTCAATCCCGGAGAGAAGTCACTGGTTCGATAGGACCAGGAGAGGACCCCGATCACCTTGCCAACTAATTCAAGGCCTTAGGAAAATCATCCTACAATGGACCGTAGGGACCGAGAACGAATAAGACATAAAAATAAGGTTAGGGGGATAAAAGAAAACCTCCTCCCATTCAAAGTCGCCTTCAAGTACCTTTTGATTCTTTACCGAGTATGGATGGATCAACTATAGGTTCGAGTTTAGCCAAGATACGTACACAGCTAAGTGTATGAAAATCCAAGAGAGAATCATAAAATCTAAAAGCTAGGAAGGAGAAGACCGGGTGATTGAATATGACTTGCTAACAGATCCTACTCTTCCTTAAGCGCTAGTTCTATTCACGATGGTTCAGTTTCGAGAGCAGCTAAAGTAGTTACCTAATAAGATAGATGAATATTCCATGATCTACGATTATAAAAATCTTATTATAGAAGTCTAGTTCTTTCTTCTTTTAGAAAATGAAGTCTTGCTCTCCTTTCTTGCCGCTACTTGCGTTGCGAGCCAATCTTCAAACTGTTACGGAGAAGTCGTTTACTGATTAGCTGCTTGAACGTGGAAATATTTCGGCATATCTGCTCTTAGGTTAGTACGAGAACTCAACTCTACTCGTGCTATAGTCGAGGATGTACTTACACTACTCTAAAGAGGGATCAATTAATGGGGTGCATTTTTCTTAGGGAAATTCTAGGCAAGACCTTGAATCACAGGGTTTGTTCCTGGCAACCCAGCATTCTTTATCTTGGCATAGATTGGTGTGATGGGACGGATGCCGTGAAAAAGCTTTTTACTTTGACCGGAATCAACAGGTGTGAACCCATCTAGGATGAGTCAAACATAGGGGGAAGGGCCTCATGGCAATATCCGGCATACTAGTAATCGATTATTTGGCCTTCTGCGATCGAACAACCTATGAACAGTTGTAGCCTACATAACCTACCTACCTGGACCAAGGGAAGAAGGTATCGATCACTGTAGTTCTAGACCCCTTTTTTCAAATAAAGGAAGTGACAACGTTTGCCCGAAGAGGTTGAATCAATAGTAAGAAGATACCACCCAGGCACAGAATCTGAAATAACAATCAGGAATAGGACTAGGCGAATGAGGTCTAATTTACGGTGGAAAGCTGTAATTGGGCTTAGTGCTTCGATTGCGCCTTAGGACTAGGACTGATAGGTAAATGCCCCTTACTCAATCAATGAAGGCGGGTAGGGCTTTTCTTTCTTTTGTTTAGGATTGGCAAGAGGATGGCTGCCTCGGCTTCAAAGCTGTTAGAGAACGCGCTCTTATCACTATAGGGACGCGAGAGAAATTCCTCGAAGGTAGTATTAAAGGGATGGGGCATTACGGTGTTAGCGACGAAGGATTGTTTGCAAGAGAAGGTTGCCTGTTAAGATACGAATAGGGTCATGCCACGCATAATAGTAAAAAAGGGCAGAGAAGAGGATTGAGGGACAGAAGGAGCTGGAGGCCAACAAGGAATAGAAGAAGCTATTCCACTCGTAGCTCTTCTTCTTTTTTAAAGCTTAACTCACATTTCGGGAGCGGATGCTGCTCGAGCTAAAGATATGCCCCCAACTCTTGAACATCTCTCACTTGCCTTGGCCGATAGCTTAGATGACCGATCGTTAGGCATGGTTACCAATGATTTCACAATATATATCTTATTTGGTGAGACAACCGGCTTCACCTGAGGATGAAGGTAGTCGAACAAAGAGGAGCCGCATCTTTTCCTGGCCGGAGAGGAATCAAGGTCCATCTCATTAAGGCCGAACATTTAGTCTCATTCCCGATAACAATAGGGAACATCTGGTCTTGTTTGGTTTTTCTTTCAAGGATTTTTTCTTTCTTGCAATTCTGCGAACTTTGAATGCATCATTTCCTCCGTTTCTCGGAACTTATTGCGGAATCTAGGCCCACTAGGACTCGGCGGGATTTCTGGTAAATCAAGCTCTCTCAGGGGTGGAAGCCAGCCCCCACTACTCGATGTTATCACTCTGCAGGATTCGACAATGGATTTGTCTTCCTCAGTCTCTTCGAACTTTTCCAATCCTGCTATTTTCCCCAAGTCTTCTTGATTAATATGGTCCATGAGGGTCAATCCTTTCCCTTCCCCCCTTTGCCCTTTCAAATGAAAAAGAACTACCAATGCAAAAAATGAAATGAAATGAACAATTGCTACTTCTTTATTAAATTACACCAAAAAGAAAGTCTGTAAAAAAACAAGAGCCAACCTAAAACTTAACTACCCCTTGCCCTCCCACTGAACCCTTCTTTCTATCCAAAAAAAGGAAGAGTGCACCAAAAAAAATCCAGAAAAAACTCCGCAACTTACCTCTCATTGCAGCGGCACCTATTAAAGTGGCGGCAAGAAAGAAAAGACCAAAAAGAAGGTTTTTTTAATACCTCTGACGAACTGAACCAAGCAGTCTGATCATCCTTGCAGTCCCCTCTTCATCAACCGTTGAAAGAGCATAGCCCAGGAATGAACCATATCAATCCAAGGTTGCAAGGAAAGAAGAAAGGTAAACCAGACCATAGGAATCTTCGATGAAGTCAATCGAGAGGACGGTTAGGTTCTTTGTTGCCTCTTCGCTTAGCTTATAGAATTACACGATTTATCACGATAGACATTCCAATCAATGGTTGGACGATCAATACCATCGAACTATTCCATTCCAGCGATGAATGACGGAAACGGAAGCTTTTCTCATCGATGGACTGATCACAGGAGTTCGGTGACGGTTAGATGGTTGTTTGCTTGTGTGCTTATTTTCCTTCCCCACTCAAAAACAAGTGTTACAGAATGTTCTTCAATTCAAATAGGTATGATCCGCCCATCCTTCCGAGCTAGGCACCTGCTTGAATGAGAATCTTCGACGAGATCGTTCCTTCAGTTTAGCAATCAATTAGATCCATCTTGACTTAGCTTGAAGCATGGCTTGCCGTTTCGAGGCTCGATGCTACTCTTGGGAACATTATTGATACATCGACTTTCAAGCATCTCGTAGTTGAGCGGTCTGCCATCAACAGTACCAAGATGGAAAGGGACTGCTGAACATGGATAGAACGAGTCGAACTCGCATGTCTCTCTTTTCTGTTAGTTAGGAAAGAAAGCCGATATAAACAGCTCCATATTAGCGAATTGCCTCGACTACTCTTCCTGGGCTGGTCAAACTATAGGATTCCCATTCACTTAGTAAACTTATTGGACAGACGGGTCAACCACTTGACCGAGGGGAGTAAGGTTCGTCACCACAGTCCCGATAGAAGGTCGAGTTTAAAAACAAACCGAAGACAAAGCAACGAATGAAAGGAAGGACGGCTCGCTTCGCTTTACAACCAGGCGGGTCTCGCTGCGGATCAATGCGCAGGACCTTACGATCTACAAACAACAATAGAGAGAGCCAACCAAGAGCGAAAGAACACGGAAACAAACCCATGGCGAATACCAAACGGAGTAAGAAGGAGGAAGCGCGAAGGCGCTTACTAGTTTAGAAGGCTCCAAGCAATAACGCATTAGAAGGAGCTTGCTGCTTTGCAACCTAAGCGGTATAGCTAAGCTTACTCATCAAGGGCCGATAGATAGAGCTGCTCTTGTTGCTAATGGAGAAAGATTGGAGTGAAGTTTAGTATGATTTCTAAGATCAGAGGAGGAAAAGAATGAAGGTGTGGGCGGGAAGGAGGAGGCAAGGCCCCCTCAATGTGTATTCGACTACTCATTACGGAACCACCGATTGATCCGATTAGACTTCCCTCGGGGTAGCGCGGGGAACTTGCTGAATCAACTCCTTGGAATCGGAGGCCTGACTTAGGGTCAATCCAATGGTAACCTCAACCTAGCAATGCTTGTTTCACTTCCTTGACAGAGCCAACTGAGATGCTCTGTCTCGATGTTGACCTAACATGGATTGGTTCTAAATTATGAATCAAAAATCCTGATCTTGCAAAGGATCCGCAATAGCTGTGTGTACTCTAGGACTCTTAGGGAAAGAAAAGCACTTTTCTCTCTCAGCAGTTAGACCGGCTATGGGTGCGTTGGTTATATACCACGCCTTCCTTCTTCGAACCTTTTGGTATATATTGCCACCTAAATATAGATCAGATCCACCGGACCAGAAACTCAATTACGCACTGCTGCTGAGTCGTCGGACTTATCCACCTCAGGGATTCGTGGAATTTCTGTTTTGAATTGCGTTGGGGAAATCTACCAAAGCTAGGCAGATAGATAGACTCCTTTCCGCTGCTAAGGAGAGCAAGAAACTAAATCAAATGATTGTTTTTTTCACCAGCGCCCCTTTTTGCGGGTACTAAGAGTCCTCTCACTACCAACCAGCAGACATCATCATCTGGTGGGTCTTGCGGTATCAACAACGAGAAAGAAGAACCAAATGGAAACAGCAACTAACTATGGCTCTTGGCCCGGACAACGTCCTAGGTGTAGGGAGATCAAAACAAGAAGTCACGCCAAGACGACGGACGCACGTCCTAGGCTGCGATAAGTAGATCGAGAGGTTGTTCCGCCCTTGTCCCGAAGATGGGTAATATATTCTCATACAATGTTGCTCCAACTTTTTCTAGAGGGCCTAGCTGGCGGCGATCCCGATCCTTGGCAGAGAACAAGACAGCAAGCGGCGTACCTTTGTTCGCTTCTTTTCCACCAAGCATGTAAGTTTAAGGAGAACGTAGGTCGGTGGCTACCTAAGGAAACTCCGATTCGATCCCCCCACTGGGAGGCATCTACCTCATCTCGATCACAAGGAGAGGTTCACCATGATGGGGGTCGGTACTTTAATTCTTTGCATTCGGAAAGAATGAAATGCATAGGGACCATCCTTTTTTGCGGCATGCTCTCGATTTACTTGATTCGTAGGGGCCGAGGGCCAACCTTAGTTATTGACAATGACAAAGGCTTGCAAAACAAAGTAGCGCCTTTGAAATGGAATCTTAATTAACTATCAGTGGTGCGAAGCAGCTTAGCCCCAGGGAGCTAAAGGTTATATCGTTGTAAGCGAACTATGGTTCTTCTATGTAGGGTATCCCTCCTTTACTCTCTTAACTAACGTCGAGCTAAGTGACTTTGTGTAGCGTAGTAGAATGAAGGCTACGTACGCACTGACACTCTCTTATCCCTAAGCCTCTTCGCTAACTCGCTCGCCTACAAAAATGAGTAGGCGAGGCTAGGCAAACTCAGCCGCTGAGACTTTATAGCCTTTTATTTTAGAACCCTTTCTCACGTTCTTTCATCCATCAAGTAGGCGAACCATCAGGTCCTTAGTAGCGTTGACAAAGAAGAAGAGCCGGTGAAAAAAAAGAAAGCTAGAATTTCCAATAGTGAGACCAGCTTGACAAGCTACCTTTCCTCTTGATATGAGGTGCGAAGAGAAACATCTCTTGTTTATGACTTCCACTTCTCGATCCCGGCCCGGAAAAGTGACCGACCCCTTGATGAATGAAAGAAAGGGTTTATGAGCCCTAGCCCTGTAAGCCCACACCTGTGTAGAGTAGATCGTTCAACACCTGCGGCACAAACCCATTTTGACCAATTTGTCCGTATATCATAGGCGATCGAACGGCCGCCCCGTCTTACTAGACCAACCTGCTATAATTATTCCATAAACACCTAGCGAAGATATGGCAAACAAATAAAGTAGCCCTTTGTTCGGATCGACAATACCATACCATAATCAAAAGGTACAACAGCCCAAGCGACCAGACTTAACATAAATGTAGCCACCTGGAGCCATTCTAAAAAGGGAGAAATTAGCACTACTTGGTGAAATAGGTTCTTTTAGAATCAATTTCAAACCATCTGGTGGAGGTTGTAACAATCCGAACGATCCCACTACATCAGGACCCTTTCGACGTTGCACAAAAGCCATTACTTTACGTTCAGCTAGCACTAAAAAGGCTACTCCTAGTAGAAGTGGTAGAATTAAGCAAAGTATTTCCGCTGGAACAGCTATGTACGTTTTCGATTTTCTATTCACTCATGATCGGGCCTGACCTGGTCGACCCGATCAAACTATTTCACTTATGATCTGGCCTGGTTGACCCAATCATGATATTGAAGGATGGGACCTTTTATCGAAAAACTCCGGATCGAGAAGTTTTGAAGATGGTGCTTCATTACGTTACTTGAATGGAATCCTCACTTGACTAAGCATAAGTGAAAGCGTGGTGAGAGTAAGCAATCCCTTTCCTAGTGGTTGAGTCATGATCGAAATATTATGAAAGAAAGTGAAATGTCCTATCATCGTCCCAATTTGGGTAATCCACGATGTCTCCATTTTATGTATCCATCTTGACTCGCTGTGTATCAATAGTTCGTTGTATTACACTTTGAACTAACCTAGAGGCCGTGCTTAGGCGAAAATCGATATCAGTGAAGTAATCCCGGAACTCTAGAAATCGTGAAGAATTTATTCCATTTTGTTAAATATCGCGAATATAGTGGAAAAAACTCAAGAACATTCCTTTGAATGGAATTGTTCATTGGGTTCGACTTGTTGTTCAACAAAATAGAAAGCTGTCTCTCGTATGTTATTGTAAGGTGATTCATTCATAATATTTCTTATGTGCGGTTTCAAGATGCTAAAAAAGTAGATTTGGTAATCGGCTTTTGAGCTCCATTATGTGGACTTCATCAATTTGTGAATTATGGACTTGGCGGTAGTGGTCAATACTAACTGCACCGTCTAAATGCTCCTGACCAAGTTTGCGTACTCGTCGGGGTTGAGTTGAGGGGGCAGCACGTGCGCTAATTGGGCTTCGAGGTGGCTATCTGCGAAAAAGCTCGCTTTCTCTGAGGCCTGTTCTGTCCTAAACTGTTCGAGAATGTTATTTGTTTCATAGGAAGATTCCAAAAGCACATTGATGCGAAAGAATCTTGAAACCGTGGAGAGGCTATTCGATGAAGGCTAGACAAATAACATGGCTAAGGTATGTAAATAAAACTGTGAAATAGCTATATAATATGATCTAAATATAGAAGAATACCAAAGATAACGGATTGCAAAATAAGCTTTTTAGCTTTCTTTTTCTTTTTGTGGCGCTTTTAGCCTGCCTTCCCGCAGCGGATAGGCTACGAGGCTTTGCACTTCGCCCCATTGTGTGAATACCACATCAAGGTGACAGGTTCAAACCTATGGCCCTCTGTACCCAAAACAGATCTGTTGACCAGACTGCGCTACACCTCATCTCCCCTCGGAACATATGGATCTACCCGATCCATAAAGAAAAGAACCACCGCTTTTAGGAAATTTTGACAATTCTCTTTCACTTGCATTTTCTTTCGTGAAGGCTCGCTCTCGTTCTTCTTACATCTTGCCCTTTTTTCTTGAGAATTATATCTGTGGCTACTGCTGTTTTGCCAGTCTGTCTGTCCCCAATAATGAACTCTCGCTGACCGTGCCCTATAGGGATCATCGAGTCGATACCAATAAGCCCTGTTTGAAGAGGTTCGTATAGGGAACGCCTGGAATTCTACTTGGAGCAGGAGATTCAATTAAGCGAGATTCGGAAGCTACAATTTCGCCTCTCCCATCAATAGGTTTAGCCGGAGCATTTATAACACGACCCAAGTTATATACGCTCACGGGTATCTGAGCAATTCTTCCTGTTGCTTTTACAAAACTTCCCTCTTGATGCTAAACCATAGCTCTAACTGAGTCAAATTCCACAATTTCTAAGAACGATGTGCTTTTTTCATTTTCCCTGTGAAAGCTTCTCTCAATCCCTCCTAGTCCTTTCTTTCACAGGCACAAGCTTACAGTTGACCGCCCACATTCATTCATTGTTCATTCTGTTGTGGAATCGAACAACAGAGCTAGCGCAATTGGATTTAGAGTCCCATGTGTGAAACTAAAGAGGATTTTCAGTCCTCTGCTCTACCAGCCAGAACCTAGAAGGACACTTCACACCCGATTTGACACAGCTAGACTGGAAACACTGCTTGTCAAAAGCACAGACCCCAGTATAGAATACTTTTTTGAGTATGTTGGTAAGGTCCGGTCATCCGCTTTTGTGCTTGCACTTCTGCGTAACTAGGGGTGCAAGTCTAGTACAACGTACTTTCATAATTGAATCAAAAGCGTCGATACATGAAAAATCTCTATATACGATATTTATGACACAAAATGTTGTTCTTTCAACATGATACCTCAACAATTTATTCATTGTAACTGACTCTATGTTCTCTCTGTTCCACTTTGGTTTTCGACTAATAATTACCATGATGAATTTCTCTTACTGCTTGGTTCCACATTGTATTTTGGAAACTTTTGTTTAGAAAGTGGCGTCACGACCGTGGGGATCAAATGGATGGTTCAGGAAAGTCTAGTGAAGCGGCACGGTCTAATCATATGGATGACCATAGTGGTATGGTTCCTGTAACATCCCAAATTTTCAATTTGGAATGTTATACATAGGTCATCCATGCATATCATATTTTATTGCATCTTCGTTTCCCAATCCTTGAAATCCTAAGCAACTCAAGGACCCTCGGAGAGAGTTGGGGATTTTCCAATTTTTCGTATTTGATTTTATCAAATATTGGAAAACGAGGATTTTTATTTTAATTATTTTTCTCTCCGGAAAATATTTCTTATTAAAATAAATGAGGGGAGATAATATGACTTCTCCAAACCAATTGAAATATTGGAGGAAAAATGTTAAAATCATTAATTGGATTTTATTTGATTTTTTAGAATTTTATTTGCCCTAGAAAATTTGCGTTTTAAAAATTGCATTCTAGGGGCCAAGAAAATGTTCATTCCGTTCTAAATATTTCATTTAGGCGGTGAAAATTTGTTTTGGCATTTTAGATTTTTATTTATTTTTCTAGGATTTTTCTAATTCTCGTGAATTTATTTTAAAAAAACTTCATGCACAAGACCGACTAGGCCGAGGCCCGGCCAGTCGGCCCGAGCAGCCGCCGCCTTCCCAGCGTCGCCGCCGCCGTGTCCGATCTGGACACCACCGCCGCCGCCTTGCCCCCCTCCTCCAAGCGGACCCCCCATCCTATAAATGCCCCCCTCCTCTAGCCGCCACCACCACCGCCGCCTCCGGAGCCCGAGCCCCGAGCCGCCGCCACCCGCCTGAAGTCGCGGCCGCTACCAATCGCCGCCGCCGCCTCTAGCCGCCGCCGCCACCCCGCCGTCAAGCCGGAGCCCCGCCGGAGCCACCATGTGGTAGCCGCCCCGCCGCCCGGTTTTCCGAAGAAAACCGTTTTTTTTAAACCCTAGTTGCGTTTTTTTAGATCGGTTTATTTCTTCGGTTTACTTATTTAGCGAGCGTTCGTTCGTTTTAACGAACGCGTTCTTCGTTTTTTTCAGTTAATGAACGTTCGTTCGTTAAACTGTTTGCCGTTTTCTTTTTATCGGATTTATTCCGCGATTTTCCTGATCGCGATTTCTGATCCGATGTTCGATCTAGTATAACTTTTCGCTCGTTTATCGGAATCAGGCGATTCAAGCGCCTGGAGTTTCATCTCGAAACCTTCTTTCCGAATAACCAACTCAAACCAGCTTTTGCCTCTGTAAAATTTGACCCTAGTTCAGATTAGTAAACGGATCTTATTCCTTTCGCCGTTTGAGTTTCGTTGCTCGGTATGGTTTGATTCTTTTTGCGAACCGGAGTTCTTAAATTGAACTCTCCGGTCAACCTCTTTTAGTAGAGTTTTGCTTGTGCATCTTTGCTTGTTGCTTATATATGTTATTGTTTGCTTGCGATAGAATTCCCGGAGTGCGAAGCGTGTTACTACGAGTCTCTAGGATTCGCGGATCGTCAGCAAGGCAAGTAACACTTTGATCATACTCTTTTCATACCCAGTTTTTATGCATTAGTTTCAATCCTCGAACATTGCATAATTAGGATATCATTAACTTGTGGGTTGGGACGTAGATATTGAGGTAGAACCTATTGCCCTGTTACTATCAAACCCTTGGGAGTTACTTCTACGCTTGCTTGTTATTGCTATGTTATGCTCGTAGACGAGGTTTGGGTTTGAGTGTATTCCATGACAGATGTGAGATTATTAATTAACGGTTCAACTTAAGGTGGCAACTTTAATACACATCTGGGTGGATTGAGGCACCTGGGGAACCCAGTGTTGTCAGTTTTATTTTTGGAAATCCCGGGGTACCCGTGTGATCTTCCTATGGACCGCCACCCAGGCTAAAAGGGAACTGAGTTTATTCATGCTAGAAACTTCCGTGTGCAGCCACAAGCTATTATGGGCTCTAGCATAGTTAAGTAAGTTTCGTGAAGCTCTTGAAGAGGTAGATCAGCAGGTAGTGGGTTTTGTAGGTTTGGTATGGTCTACCCAGAGTAGAGATTTAATGTTTCTGAAAGACTATGTCTCGGTCATCCGTTTCTCAAACACCATGTAGTGCGAGAAATCAACGGAGGCGATCGAGTCTTGTGGGGAAAAGTGCACAAACCTCTGCAGAGTGTACAATCTAATCATGGTTAGCCATGTCCCCGGTTATGGACAATTCTGAGTATCTAGTACTTGAGTATTCACATGTATCTCATCACTCTATATTAATATTGCTGGGATGTTAATTACTTTAATTGGGATTGATTTGGGGTTATACCTTCTCAATGATGTTTCAACCACCATGATAGTTAAATTAAAATATATTCCTTTGTTGTAGGGAAAAATTGGCTTTTCGCAAAACTATAACCATAGAGCTTTCCACCAGCCATATATGCATGTAGTGATAGCATTATTCTACATTCTGTTCTCTTGTGTTATATTGCGGCATAATCCATGTGCTGACCGTTCTCGGGCTGCAGCGTATTATGTTGCAGACTTTTCGACAAGGAGTAAGGATCGTTAGGTCGTTGCCGTGTAGCTCAGCTATGCCATTGGAGTTGATGGACTCACTTTATCTTCCAAGCCTTCATTTGTTATCGCATTAGATGGCCTTAAGCCATACTATTGTAATAAGTTCTCTTTTGAGACATTCGTTGTAATAAGTGTGTGATTGCTACTCTGTTATAAATCCTTGAGTAATCGTGTGTGTGTCGGCATTCTGATCCAGGATGACCTTGAAACACGAGACTTGACCATCGAGGTCGGGTCGCCATAGTTCCATAGAAAACTCTTTGGAGGCCATTACGCCACCAAAATGGTTTCCATGCTCCGTTGGATGATTTGACGATATCGCGGTATCAAGCTAGAACGATTTCAATTTGTAGGGACGGAAAGAAACCACATCCTTTGGTGCACACTAACCGATGAAGCTCAACCCTCTCGAATCGAGCTATTTCGCTTTTTGAACAAAAGTTTGAGTAGTTCATGAAAAACGGTCAAGCTTTCTTCCATCCTTCCTAGCTCCTCGAGCTTGCACCGCTTCGACGCCTTTTTCATTGTTCGTTCGAGGTGGATTGAACCACTCTCTCCGTATGGATTTCGAGTCCAAAAGGCCCGGCGAAAGAGGATTTTCAGTCCTATGCCGCTGCCGCCCGAGCAGGATTTTTCCACTTCACACCCACACAATCGGGATTTGATGAAATAGCTACATTTTTTCTTATTTGATTCGGATAATGTCAATCTACTGTCCATCTTTCTCTTTAGTTTTCTCCTTTCTTTCTCCTCAACCTATCTCCATTGGATGGACTTACGAAAGAATAATATCTAATCTCCCCACATGGTTAGGATCCCATGAACCAGGGCGCCCGAGATCGGTTCCTCGATCTTCCTCTTGGAGGCATGGTCATGGCTTTCATTCATTCATTTCATTCTTTGTTTTGTTGTGGAATCGAACCACTCAAAGGATTTAGAGTCCTTTACCAACCAGTCGAACCAATATTTCTGTTATATTCTGTTTTTTCTTTGTCGGCTAGCACAATTTGGATTTGAGTCTAATGCGCTTACGCTTTCTTTAGTTTTCTTGCTTGATTTTTATCGATTTTGAGCAACTAAGCGTGAAAGCCGTTGGCGTTAAGCGCATCCGTTTTCTTGCTCTTTCTCCGGGCTTTGACCATGTCTCCGAACAATTTCAGTACACATGGTGCAAGACGATTCCACATATATATCGAGGTCGGAATGGGATCGGGTGTTTTCACGTCTCACCGTAGTGCCGGTTTGTCTTGATTGGTGATTGATAAACCAGAAGGAAAATGGAAAAGTAGAAAATCTACATGTTTATACCGTTGAGGTCCTTAGTTTAGTCAAGTAGGCGAAGGCATTTCCATCGCTGAAGCGATTCAATCCAGCCAAAGGTTCCCCTCGGCTACCTTGTTACGACTTCACCCGATCGAAGACCCCACCGTGGTATCGCCAATAAGACCACCAAAGGCCTTTGTGGCACTAGTAGTACATGAAGTCATGGGTGATCATTGGTCCGATGCTTGGCGAAACCAATTCCTGTGGTGTGACGGGCGGTGTGTACATGGCCGGGTACATATTCACCGCTGCATGCTGATCCGCGATTACTAGCGATTTCAACTTCATGTTCCCGAGTTGCAGAACAATCCAAACTGAGGCAATCTTTCCGGATTCGCTCCGCCTTACAGCCTTGCTTCCCATTGTCATTGCCATTGTAGCACGTGTGTGGCCCAGCCCATAAGGGCCATGCGGACTTGACGTCATCCCCACCTTCCTCCGATATCTCACTAGCAGTCCCTCGTGAGTGCGGCGCGACCTTTTCTTTGTTTCGAGCGGGCGCGTACTATTACCACTACGTTCCACACCATTTTCTGGCCTTCATGCGAGTCTTCCTCCGCCGCCAACTCGGCGTCGTCAGAACCAATTTCAACCAAACCTCCATGCTCCTTTGGTACTTTAGCGTCACTATAGGTAGGTCTCCGTGGGTCTTGGGCAATCGACTTGGTTCACACGTGAAAGTGCTTGAAAGGCACTGGCTCCCAATGGTGAAATTCTTGCTGAAAGCACAGCCACGTCTTGGCACTCAATCAAGTAGTAGCGCTGGCACGTCACTTGGTGGCAATTTCTCCTTAGGCGCATGTCTCAAACAACACAAAAGCGAGGTTTCGCTCATTATAGGACTTGACCAAACATCTCACGACCACGGTGGCGACAGCCACGCAGCACCTGTATGAAAGTCGGTACCATCTGTTAAGGACATGTTTTGTTGTTCATATGTCAAGGGCTGGTAAGATTTTTGCGTTGTATCGAATTAAACCACATGCTCCACCGCTTGTGCAGGCCCCCATCAATTCCTTTGAGTTTCGATCTTGCGACCCGTACTCCCGGCGGAGTGTTCCGCGTTAGCTGGGCCCCCGATCGCGTAGACCAAGGGCGAACACTCATTGTTTACGGCATGGACTACAGGGTATCTAATCCTGTTCGCTCCCCATGCTTTCGCACCCAGCGCGGTAGGGACCCGTGAGAGCTGCCTTCGCTTTTGGCGTTCTTCAGAGATCTCTGATTTCACCCCTACATGAAATTCCACTTTCTCTGTCTCACTCAAGTGAATTGGTTTGAGAGCATTCCGCCACTTTTTGGCGACTCCCCGTCTTACCGCCCGCTGCTTTGCACGGAGTTAGCCGGGCTTCTTCCTCGAGTCTGTCATGATCGCGACTCGACGAAAGAGCTTTACAAGCGGCATTGCCCTTCTTCACTCACGCGATATTGCTGGATCGGGCTTTCGCCCATTGTCCAAGATTCCCCATAACTACATATAAACCAAGAGAATAGGAAGTTAGCTTTCTCGAAAAAAACTGCTATAAACAATTAAGATATACATGTAACCATAGCATTAAAATATGGGGTCCATATTCATTCCACGTATATAATTCATAACGAGAAAGCTAACTTCCAGTCGACTGGAAGTTAGCGACAAATCCGCACGACTCGTGAGCCGCTCGATCCCCGCTCGTTCAGCTCTGGCGCGTGAAAAAAGCTATCGGAATTAAAAATAGGGCTGCCAGGATTCGAGTCCACGACCAGTCGTTTGAAGCCCGTGGTGCGCAACCAACTGGGATATGTACCTATTGTGTTTCCTACACGGATTAACAAGATTTTATACCTTACTAACTGAGAATGGGAAAGAAAAACAACATTCCCTTTGACGAGGGAACAAATTCATCTAGTCCAGGTTTTGTAAAGGACTGATGCATCATGTTGTACTTGTCTCTATTTTGTAGTGATGAACATTTTCTAGTGAAATAAACATTTTGCTCCCATAGAATAATTTTTTTCTCATGTGTCATGAAGAAAAATTGTTTGTTTTGAAATATCATCCGATAAATTCTTTGTAATGATTTTGATATTTTATGAACCACAAACCTGATAGCTTGCATACAAACATCGGTAGCTTTTTGACCAATTCTTTTTATTGAAAATATATCCTCGGTAACTTATGTGTAAACAGCATGGTAATACACATGTCACATACCTGATAACTTACGTCTAAATATCATGATAACTTTTAAGACAATGGATTTTTTTAAACATACCCCTGATAAGTTTTGTTTAAGTAGCATGGTAACTTACGTACCACATACCTGCTAAATTAGGAACAAACACCATGATAAATTTTGCACCATGAAGGGGGCAGTTGTTCAACCCCCCCCCCCCCAACATGTATGTAAAATAGCATGATAAATTACACATCGTAGAGTTGACAACTAATGTATGGACATCGTGATAACTTTTTGACCTAGTAAAAATTGTTCAAAACAAAACCCCACTAAGTTCTATGTAAATAGCATTGTAATACGCACCGCATACCTGATAAGTTATGGACAAACACCCTGGTAAGTTTTGACCCAGTGGATAAAAATTGTTGCAACATACATATGACAAGTTCTGTGTAAGTAGCGTGGTAAGTTACAAACTATAGACCTGCTAAATTAGGTACAAACAACATGATAACTTTGAACCGGAGAGAAAAATCATTGAAAAGATACCCTCGGTAACATATGTGTAAATAGCATGGTAAATTACATAGTGCGGAGCCGATAACTCATGTACGAATACCATGGTAACCTTTTTGACCCTCGGAAAAAAGTTGTTGAAAATATACCCGACAAGTTTTGTATAAAAAGCATGGTTTTCTTTACGCATTACAGACCTGATAACTTATGCACAAGCCCCCTGATAATTTTGAATCGGGGATTTTTTAAAATTAAAAATGTACCTCGATAACTCTTGTGTAAATAGCAGGATAATTTATACCTCACATATCTGATAACTTATGCACAAGCCCCCTGATAATTTTGAATCAGAGATTTTTTAATTAAAAATGTACCCCGATAACTCTTGTGTAAATAGCAGGATAATTTACACCTCACATATCTGATAACTTACATATGAACACCCCGATAACTTTTGTTTCAGTTAAGATAAGTGTAGAAACATCCCCCCGATAAGTTCTAGGTAACAAGTATAACATGAGGGTCATGGAGACACCATATATCCGTTCGCGAAAATTGTCCAATACAGAAATCCAAGAAAAAAACTGGAAAAGCATGTTTCCTGTACTATTATACATAGTAAACAAATGTCCAAAAATTGGTTAGTTTATTATTTGATTTGGTCCGACCGTTCAATTTAGTTGTGAGGCGGATTTCTCTTTCAAATATGTACTCGAATTCTGTAAGGAGTCGGATATTTTTGAAGCTTGTTTGACGTTATAGATGGTAGTGAAATATAAACTAACGCATGACTTAATTGCAATGAGGGGTTAGCTCAGGTGGTTGTTGAGCTAGGGATGGACGCCCGAGGTCTTGTGTTCGACTCCGGTGCGCGTTATTTTTAAAAAAAATTGCGTAAAAAACCTGCGATACGGGGATAATCGCTAGGGATGAAAAAATTGTTGTAGCAGAAGTCGTGCGGAACTGTTGCTAACCACCAGTCGACTGGTGGTTAGCACGGTCCTTTTTTTTGAAACAAGGCAGAAGATTTGCCATTTTCATTTATTAAGGAGTAGTTTTAGACAAAAGCCGTCAGACATAAAAAGGCAAAATTACAAGACTACTCTCGCGACATAAGTGCTCTCAGGTGTTTGGCTCGCGCCAGCACCCAAAGATGGGCCTCCCCTTTGATCTTGGCAACCATAATGGTGATTGGTGAAGTCGTGTTGCAAAAGATTCTAGCGTTCCGCTCCTTCCAAATTTAGCACGTGACCAACATCATAACAGAGACTATTGCTTTCTTGATATGCCCTCCCGTGTTTGTCGTCTTTAGCCACCAGTCATGCACAATGTCTTCATGGCGCCAAGCCAGCGGCGAGTGGTCTTGCAGGCCAAGCCAATCAACAATCTCGTTCCAAACACGGGCGATGAATCCACGCTGGAATAGAAGATGTGCAACCGACTCGTGAGTTTGCTTGCATAGGGGGCAAAGAGCACAGTTTGGCCACCCTCGCCGTTGTAGTCGGTCCGCCGTCCACACACAGTTTTGTATGACAAGCCAAGCGAAGTATTTGCATTTCGGAGGGCCCCAGCTCTTCCATATTGTGGGCAAAGTTGGGCAGAGGACGTGGCCCACAAACTGCGCCATGTACGCCATAGCCGCTGAATATTCACCATTGAAAGTGAATTTTCAGGAAATAGTGTCCTTCCTATCAAGATTGAGATCAACACCATCAATCATCTCCCAAAGGGCCGCAAACTCCTGGAATTGTATACTCATAAGTATGTAAGTCAACGGTTTTGTAGCACATAAGCTTAGGTTCTATCCACACAACAAAAGGTAATGCAAGGGATTAAGGCTAATAACAGCTACTCCTTCCGTCCCATAATATAAGAGTGTCTACATAAGCAAAACACATCAAGCTTGCCCTCAGCACAATTAATGTTTGAGCCACTTGTTGCACTTCTTTTCTTTTATTGATACTTCAATTCTTGCAACCTTTCAATTAATCAAACAAACAATAACAACTCTTTCTAGCACTTGTAGTGATTCCTAGCTAATTTCCACGCACTAGTTCCCTTTGCCACTCATTGGGCTCGACACTTTACTTATCAAAATGATCTAAAATTGACCCCCTATGCTTGTGGTATATCAAGACTCTTTTCTGGCGGCGTTTCTAGGGAGTGTAACGCTCTTGGTATGTGGAAACTAGTCATGTGTGAATTTTACAGTCATAGTTTCTCTCGTCCAACATGGATATTCATAGATATTTTCTACTTTGTCACTTCAACCTCCCTCATACTCGATACAATTACAAATATGCACAAATCTCCTTCTTTAATTATACCCTCGCAGAAATACAAGAGGAGAGGATCACATCCATATAAAATGGATTGCCATTGGAATCTCTATAAGTCAAGACGACCAACATTACGAGCGCAGAGGTCGCACCGCCTGCCATTGACGTCAACAAAGATTATTTGATATTGGGCTCGAGGTTCAATTCACATGTAGTCATCCTCGAAATGCCATTCCATCCTTAGACACTATATGAAGGAGAAGGAGAATACTCTAACAACTACCCAACCCTTTATCAGTTCCATCGTCATCGCCGCCATAGCCGACGCAACCACCATGTCCATCTTCCTTTAGATTAAATACTTGTAATCAAGGTCCCATCACAGTGAGCGATATTTTAAGACGATTAATCATTCATCTTCAAGTAAACCCATGTACAATGGCTCTATTCTGTCGTCAAATTTCCATAAAGAGAAAAATTCACTGTAGGTCAGAAAACTTGAGCCGGCTGACACTTTAGTACCACTACTTCAAAATACCTGAACTAATGTCCATGTACTTACGTAGAGGGTTCACTTTGGTCCGTATGTACGATTTTATATACGTATTCGCTGACTTGGCCGAGTCAGCGGGCGCCAGCTAGGCTTTGACCGCCACCTAGTCGAGCATGGGTTAATACTACTGCATCTGGGGGGGTTGCAAAATTGCCAAGACCATTAAACGCTCGCGCACCTGGTCGGACCGCACCCGCTCACACCTGGTCTCCTCCCACACCCGCTCGCACCTGTATCCTCCCGCATCCTCTCTGCTCGTCGTCGCCGCCGAGGTAGTCCCTTGAGCCCGTCGGCGTCGACGACGGCTCCATGAGAACGTCGTCGGATGCTGAGCCGCCGCCGTCCGCGCCGTTCGGGAGGGGCCTGCGCGACGTCCCTCTTGCTCCTTCGCATCGCCGTGATGATGCCTCGCCGCCCCTGTATGGTACGTCGCCGTCGCCAGCGGCTCAGTTGCTCGATCTATCAAATTTAACTCCCGTAAAGAGTTTTTGGTCGCATCAATTGTGCGTACGAGCTAGGGTTTGGGCGTTCGTTCAACTCTTTGACGGATTGGGTGTGGGTGGTAGGGTTTTAGCAGTTTCTTGATGAACTTAGTGGCAGGCCAAAAATAGGGCTGCATCATGGGGGGTTTGTAGTTGATGGCCATGTTTGTAGAGATCTGGAGTGGTTAGGGTTCTTTCTCCCCCAATTGAGATCTCCCCCCAATTTGTCATGGGTCGAGGGGTCTAGGGTTTAAGCAGTAAAGTTTGCTTTTAGTGTCAGAGTGTTAATTAGACCAAAAAATGTTTTAGTTTGCAATTACATTGGGTCAAATTTACCAAAAATGGTTGCTTTACGACCTGTAAGATCATACATTTGTTAGTTGGAGCCATGAATCTCTGTTTTTCTTTCTGAAAAAGTAAAAAAGTCTGAATGTCTGAACTTCTCTGTAGTCTGAAATGTCTGAACTTTTTCAACTTGATTGTTTTGCAGGACCCTTAAGCAACCACTTCTCTGTTGAGGTCATACATGGTGGCTACTTTCTGTGTGCTGGCAAGCATAGGGATTATCACAAAAGTCACTCCATTTGGTATGATTACTGTGACATAGATAATTGGACACCTAATGTTGTTGCCAGTCTAGTGGAGGAAATTGGATGTGAGTTTGAGGGCAGGATCAGGGCTTATTGGTGTGTTCCTGGATTGATAGTGTATAAGAGTGGATTAAAAGAGATCAAGATAGGGGACAACACTATGACAGAAAACATGAAGGACTGTGTTCTGAATGGCAACCACTTCCAACAGATATTCCTTGATCATGATGAGAGTATGAGATCATATATTTATGTTGTACAAGTTCACTCTGATGATGCGGATCCTCCAATTGTCAGGTTCAGTGGCATTAGGCCAAAGAAGAAGAAGGCACACCAGCAGCAAGCAAAGCAGACACAACAGCAGCAAGAGGAGCAGGCTCAGCTCACTCTAGTGGAACAGGAGCAGGCTGAGCTCCCTCAAGTGGAACAGGAGCTGCCTCAGCATGATCAAGAGCATGAGCAAGATGAAGCAGAGTCAGAAGAAGATGATTTCATACCAAGTCCACCCCAGCCTGGAACTACTTACCTTTCATCTCACTTTGGGTTTAGGGCCAGGAAATCCTGTAGGTTTTTGAACATGGATCAGATGAACACGGTTGGTTGTTCAAGAGTGCAGGATTAGGATGAAGATTACATTCCACAAATTGTTGATTCAGACATTGATCTGCAGGATGATGATGACTTGTTTGACAAAAATGTTGATTGTGAGAAAGGCAAAGGTAAAGCAGTCCAAGAAGAAGCTGATGATCCTACTGAAGATGTGGATATGTGTCTGCCATCTTCTGATGAAGATATGTGAAGCTGAATTTCAAAAGTTTTAGAGAGGAAGACCTGACTAAACCACAATTTCAAGTTGGCTAGACCTTTGGATCTTTTGAGTTCCCGAGGAAAGCTATCAAAGAGTACAGCTGTCAGGAGAGAGTTGACATTAAATGCCCCATAAATGATAGGAAAAGACTGAATGCCATTTGTGAAGATGGGTGCCCTTGGACCTTGTCTGCATCATTTGATGGGAGAATCAACTGCTTCATGATCAAGAAATACAACCCAAAGCATACATGCATAAAGAAATGGTGTGTTAAGTCATTCACTGCTCCTTTTATGGCTGGAAAATATGTTGATTCTATCAGAGCAGATGAAAATATGAATATGAAATTTTTTGCAAGGGTGGTTCAGAAATATTGGAACATGACAACAACAAGGAGCAAGCTCAGAAGGCCTAAGAGGCTAGTGAAGAAAGTGATTGAAGGAGATGAGTTGGAGCAGTACAGCAGCATGTGGGATTATGCACAAGAATTCAGAAGATCAAACCCAGGGAGTTCTTTCTATGTGGGTGTTAGTGATGGCATATTTGCAAGTTGTTATTTCTCTCTGGATGCCTGCAAAAGGGGTTTCATGCAAGCTTGTAGGCCTGTCATTTGTTTGGATGGATGCCACCTGAAGACAAAGTATGGAGGTGTTATGCTATGTGCTGTTGGCATGGATCCTAATGACTGCATTTACCCTATAGCTTTTGCAGTTGTTGAGGTAGAGAACACTGACACATGGAAATGGTTTCTGCCAAATCTGAAGAGTGACTTGGGAATTGTAAACACAGAGCCATGGACTATAATGTCAGACAAGCAAAAGGGCCTGATCAAGCGAGTGAGGCAACACTTTCCTGATGCAGAGCACAGGCACTGTATTAGGCATATATGGCAAGAATTTTCAGCAACACACAAAGGAGATGTTCTTAAAAAACAGTTATGGAAGTGTGCAAGGAGCACAACACCAGAACTGTGGGCTGCAAGCATGGAGGAAATGAAGGTCATCAGCCTTGAAGCATACAAGTGGCTTGAGCAGCTGCTACCTCTTGAGCATTGCGTTGGATTTCCTTGAAGAGGAAAGGTGATGCAGCACAGTAGCATAAGTATTTCCCTCAGTTTTTGAGAACCAAGGTATCAATCCAGTAGGAGGCTACGCGCGAGTCCCTCGTACCTGCACAAAACAAATAAATCCTCGCAACCAACGCGATAAGGGGTTGTCAATCCCTTCACGGTCACTTACGAGAGTGAGATCTGATAGATATGATAGGATGATATTTTTGGTATTTTTGTGGTAAAGATGCAAAGTAAAATAAAAGCAAAGGAAATAAATAAAGTGTTGGAAGATTAATATGATGGAGATAGACCCGGGGGCCATAGATTTCACTAGTGGCTTCTCTCAAGAGCATAGGTATTTTACGGTGGGTGAACGAATTACTGTTGAACAATTGACAGAATTGAGCATAATTATGAGAATATCTAGGTATGATCATGTATATAGGCATCACGTCCAAGACAAGTAGACCGACTCATGTTTATGGGCTTTATTTTACACATTTATATCATTTTTAGGACTAACCTACTAACCCGAGGCCCAGCCCATATTGCTGTTTTTTTGCCTATTTCAGTATTTCGAAGAAAAGGAATATCAAACGGAGTCCAAACGGAATGAAACCTTCGGGAGCGTGATTTTTGGAACAAACGTGATCCAGAGAACTTGGAGTGCAAGTCAAGAAGCAGCCGAGGCCTCCACGAGATAGGAGGGCGCCCTCCCCCCTATAGGGTGCGCCCCCTATCTTGTGGGCCCCTCGGGCGGCCACCGACGTACTTCTTCCTCCTATATATACCTACGTACCCCGAAAACATCCAGGGGCACCACGAAACACAATTTCCACCGCCGTAACCTTCTATATCCGCGAGATCCCATCTTGGAGACCTTGCCGGCACTCTGCCAGAGGGGGAATCAAGCACGGAGGGCCTCTACATCAACATCCTTGCCCCTCCGATGAGTTGTGAGTAGTTTATCACAGACCTACGGGTCCATAGTTATTATCTAGATGGCTTCTTCTGTCTTTTTGGATCTCAATACAATGTTCTCCCCCTCTCTTGTGGAGATCTATTCGATGTAAACTCTTTTTGCGGTGTGTTTGTCGAGATCCGATGAATTGTAGGTTTATGATCAAGTTTATCTATGAATAATATTTGAATCTTATCTGAATTCTTTTATGTATGATTAAGTTATCTTTGCAAGTCTCTTCGAATTATCAGTTTGGTTTGGCCTACTAGATTGGTCTTTCTTGCCATGGGAGAAGTGCTTAGCTTTGGGTTCAATCTTGCGGTGTCCTTACCCAGTGATAGAAAGGGTTGCAAGGCACGTATTGTATTGTTGCCATCGAGGATAACAAGATGGGGTTTATATCATATTGCATTAGTTTATCCCTCTACATCATGTCATCTTGCTTAATGTGTTACTCTGTTCTTATGAACTTAATACTCTAGATGCATGTTGGATAGCGGTCGATGTGTGGAGTAATAGTAGTAGATGCAGGCAGGAGTCGGTCTACTTGTTATGGACGTGATGCCTATATACATGATCATGCCTAGATAATCTCATAACTATGCGCTTTTCTATCAATTGCTCGATAGTAATTTGTTCACCCACCGTAATACTTATGCTATCTTGAGAGAAGCCACTAGTGAAACCTATGGCCCCCGGGTCTATCTCTTATCATATTTGCTTTCAATCTACTTTTATTTGCATCTTTACTTTTTGCATCTATACTATAAAATACCAAAAATATATTTATCTTATCATACTATCTTTATTAGATCTCACTTTCATGAAGTGGCCATGAAGGGATTGACAACCCCTTTATTGTGTTGGTTGCGAGTTCTCGGTTGTTTGTGTAGGTGCGTGGGACTTTTGAGGAGCCTCCTACTGGATTGATACCTTGGTTCTCAAAACTAAGGGAAATACTTACGCTACACTTGCTGCATCACCCTCTCCTCTTCGAGGAAAACCAACGCAAGCTCAAGACGTAGCAAGAAGGATTTCTGGCGCCGTTGCCGGGGAGGTCTTCGCTCAAGTCAAGACATACCAAGTACCCATCACAAACCCATCTCCCTCGCATTTACATTATTTGCCATTTGCCTATCGTTTTCCTCTCCCCCCACTTCATCCTTGTCGCTTTATTCGCCCTCTCTTTCCCAATCTCCTCCTCTCTTCTCCGTTTGCCTTCTCGTTGCCATGGCCGAATCAAAAAGAACTAAGGGCCCTTTCCTAGGTTCTAGTACCTTGGATAACCCCTCTATCCTCTCTAAGCTCATGAATAATGATGCTATAGAAAGACCCAACGGGGTCTCCAATGAGAGCTTGAATAATTTTGATGAGGATGACTCGGGATTTTTTCACTATTTACTTGATGAGTCTTTAAAAGATGCTTGGGATAGGTTATTAAGGATTCGGGCTAGCTATGTGCCACAATATCAAATTCAAGATTACTTAGAAAGTTTCTATGTTAGCTTGGCCGCTTCTTTTAAACAAGTTTTAGATTCTATTTTTGAAGGAGATTGTAACGCCCCGGATTCGATGCGCCAGGTGTCCGCCAGTTATTCGCCGTCCTTGCCATGTCAATTGCTTGCGTGTTGCACTTTGCCATGTCATCATTTGCATTTCATATCATGTGCATCGCATTTGCATACGTGTTCATCTCATGCATCCGAGCATTTTCCCCGTTGTTCGTTTTGCAATCCGGCACTCCTATGTCTCCCGGCGCCCCTTTTACCTCTTTTCGTGTGTGGGTGTTAAACGGTCTCGGAATGGACCGAGTCTTGCCAAGCGGCCTTGGTATAGCACCGGTAGACCGCCTGTCAAGTTTCGGATCATTTGGAGGTCGTTTGGTACTCCAACGGTTAACCGGGTAACCGCAAAGCCCTCTTTTAGTTGCAGCCCAACACCCCTTTCTAAGTTGCCCAAAACCCAGCAAACTCCCCTCCATGCTCTTGGTCGTTCGATCACGATCGCGTGGCCGAAAACCGCACCTCATTTGGACTATCCTAGCTCCCTCTACCTATTTAAACACCCCTCCTCCCGAAATTCCGGATCAATTCGCAGATCAAACCCTAGTCATCCCTCTCCTCGCGCCGCCGGACATTTCTCCCGCCGCCCGGACGTGTCCGTTCCACTCGCGCTGCCCGCCGCAGCCAATGGCGCGCCGCCACGTAGCCCGGCGCGCGGCCCGCCAGCCCACGCTGGGCCCCCGGCCCCGCCCGCCTCGCCTGCGTCGACCATGGCGCTGCCTTGCGCCGCCCCGCGCCCGCCGCGCGGCAAGCGCTCCGCCGCCCGCCGCTCCCGGCCAGCGTCCCTCCGCCGCCCGCCCGGCCTGAGCGCGCCTGCTCCGGCGTCGTGCCGCCCGGGCGAAGGTCGCCGCCGCCAGCGCCCTCGTCGGCCTTCGCCGCAGCGGTGCCGCGTCCTCCTCCGGATCCGGCCGCCGCCGCCGATCCGACCGGTCCCCACCGTCGACGCCGTCCCCGGCCACCGCTCCTCCGCCGGAGCGCCGCCGCCGTCGCTCTCCAGCCGATCGGGGAGGTGCCCCAATCCAGCCGGCCTCCCTGTTCGCCTCCCTCGTGGGCCGGCCCAGTTCGAACCGGCCCAGCCCGACCTCGCCGCCACTCAGGCCGGCCTCTCCTTCATTCTGGGCCGAATCCCATGGGTGAGCAGCCCTTTTAACCCGCTCGTGCGACGTATAGTCATTTAGCGCTCCCCCTGTTTTTTTTTCAAAAATCTGCTAAGTCATTTATCTGCAGTAATTTTGTGCCATTTTCATCGCATCGTAACTCTGTCATCGTTGCTCCGTTTTGCGTGTGTAATATGTCAAAATGTTCGCCTCGAAGAGTAGATCATTTCATCTAATTGCATCATTTTCATTTGAGCTCATCTCGATGCCCGAAATGCTGTTAGAAGAGTGCTACGTGATATTAGTTTCTGTTTCTTAACAGAACTTGCACTTTTGTCATTTTTGCCATGATTGATGTGTGCATCCTATGGACTTGAGTCCTATATGTGTTTTGTAATATGCCATGCCATCTTTACAGGGGTGTATGCCATATATTTTTTGTGATCAATGTGGTGACTAGCACAAGCATGCAAACTAGGTGTCTTGATGTTGCTGATTTCAGCCCTGTTTTGCTGATATTTTGATGCCATGTTAACTTGATGCTACAGAGAGTTCCATGCATATTTTGAGATACTTCAGTAAGGATGTTTTGTTAAACATGTCTTGCTCTATCCATCCATGCCCTTGTTTGCAATTATGGAGTGCCATAGCTTGAGTCTATCGAGCTCTACTTTTGCTATCAAATGTTTCCTGGCAGATTGTATACATGTTATTCAATTTTGCCTAGGTTGTTGTGGTTGATCCATTTATGCTATGTTATTGTTCTTGCCATGTATGTCTTCTATGCCATGTCTTCTTGATGTATGTATGCTTAGTTTTCCATATAAGTCTCTGTAGTGAGTGTATTGAGCTTGTAAACATGCCTACTCGTTATCAGTTTTCGACATGCCATGTTGCTGAATCTGTTAACGAAACTTTCAATATTGACATGGGTGTTACTATATTTTCTCATCCTTTTTGGCTTATGGTCACTAAAGGACATTTGTTCTATGCATTTAGTAGATTCATGACATGCCTTTGTTTGCCATGATAAGTTCCTGTAACATGTTGTTTGATAGCTCTAAACATTGCAACCTGATGTTATTTCTGTCAAAGTCTGAAACTGTTATTATTTGCAATCTTGCCATGTGTGTTTGAGCATGTTCTAGTTGTTTCTGGAGATAGCTCAGTGTTCATGTTTTGTAATGCTTTACCTGTACATCATGCCCATGCCTTTTGTTTTCATATTGAGGTGCTGTAGCATATTGTTTTGATGCTTGCAATATGCCTAGTTGCTGTTTTGGACAGCTTGTTCTTTAAACTTGTATAGGGTGTATGTGTTGAAACGTTGCTCCGTTTTGATTGTGCTCTATATGAAACTTGCTTGATTTTGCATGTAGTTTCATATTATCATGTTGGATCCTTGTTTTGAGGTGTTTACTTGATGTTTGTATGCATTTTTGCATCAATGCCATGCTTATCTTGTTTTGCTCATATCTTCTAAGCCGTAGCTCCGAATCTAATGAACTTTATATGTAACTTGACTAGAATTTCGTGTAGATCATCGTGGTGCATCTTAACTTGCTGTTTAACAACTTGAACATAAGGTTTATTCAGATCTGGACCAATTTCGAAATTTGCATATGAGGACTTACCGGAATTGTTATATGTTGTTTCCGGCCTCATTTGAACTTGCTTTGATGTGTTGCTCTTGTTTGCATCATCTCTTGCCATGAGTTGCTTCATGTAGCTTTGTCATGCATCATGCTTGTTGTGCATCATGCCGTGTTCACGTGTGGTGTGTTTACTATGTTGTGTGCTTCTTCTTGTTAGTTCCTGTTTCGTTGCGATCGTGAGGATTCGTTCGTCTACGCTTGGTTCGGCTTCATCCGTTCATCTTCTTCATGGACTCGTTCTTCTTCCTTGCGGGATTTCAGGCAAGATGACCGCTACCCTGGATCTCACTACTATCATTGCTATGCTAGTTGCTTCGTTCTATCGCTATGCTGCGCTACCTATTACCTGTTTATCAAGCCATCCCAAGTTGCCATGTCAGCCTCTAACCTTTTGCACCCTTCCTAGCAAACCGTTGTTTGGCTATGTTACCGCTTTGCTCAGCCCCTCTTATAGCGTTGTTAGTTGCAGGTGAAGATGAAGTTTGTTCCTTGTTGGAACATGGAGATGTTGTTCCTTGTTGGAACGTGTTTACTTGTTGGGATATCACAATATATCTATTGTTTAATCAATGCATCTATATATTTGGTAAAGGGTGGAAGGCTTGGCCTTATGCCTGGTGTTTTGTTCCACTCTTGCCGCCCTAGTTTCCGTCATATCGGTATTATGTTCCCGGATTGTGCGTCCCTAACGCGGTCGGGTGATTTATGGGACCCCCTTGACAGTCGCTTTGAATAAGACTTTTCCAGCAAGGCCCAACATTGGTTTTACCATTTGCCTGACCTATTACCTTTTTCCCTTGGGAGTCGCGCTCTCAAGGGTCATCTTCATTTTAGCCCCCCCGGGCCAATGCTTGTCTAAGTGTTGGTCCAAACTAGAGCCCTTTGCAGCGCCACCTCGGGGAAACTTGAGGGCTGGTTTTAGTTGTACGGACTGCTCATCCGGTCGTGGCCTGGGACGAGATACGCGCGGCTACTACCAGGGTGTCGGCACGCCGGGAGGTCTTGCTGGACTTGTTTTATTGTTGTCGAAATGTCTTGTAGCCGGGATTCCGAGACTGATCGGGTCTTCCCGGGGAGAAGGAATATCCTTCGTTGATCGCGAGAGCTTATCATGGGCTAAGTTGGGACACCCCTGCAGGGTATAAACTTTCGAAAGCCGTGCCCGCGGTTATGTGGCAGATGGGAATTTGTTAATGTCCGGTTGTAGAAAACCCGAAGTTGATCTTAATTAAAATACACCAACCGTGTGCGTAACCGTGAGTGTCTCTTTTCGGGTTGATCGAGAGGAGAACACGGTTTCTGGGTTATGTCTGACGTAAGTAGGAGTTCAGGATCACTTCTTGATCATTACTAGTTGACGACCGTTCCTTTGTTTCTCTTCTCGCTCTCTTTTGCGTATGTTAGCCACCATATGTGCTTAGCCGCTGCTGCAACCTCACCACCTTACCCCTTCCTTTCCCATTAAGCTTTGCTAGTCTTGATACCCATGGTAATGGGATTCTTTGAGTCCTCGTGGCTCACTGATTACTACACCACCAGTTGCAGGTACAGGTTTTGCGATGATCATGACGCGAGAGCGATGTTTGCTTGTATTGGAGTTCTTCTTCTGCTTCTTCTTCGATCAGGGGATAGGTTCCAGGTCGGCAGCCTGGGCTAGCAGGGTGGATATTGTTTGAGCTTCTGTTTATGTTTCATCCGTAGTCGGATGTTGTTCTTGTATATGATGTTGATGTATTCTTGTGGCATTTGTGCCTTATGTATGTATCCCCATCTATTATGTAATGTTGATGTAATGATATCCACCTTGCAAAAGCGTTTCAATATGCGGGTCTATCCTTGGTGGGACCTTCGAGTTCCTTTTGGATAGGGTCGCATATTGGGCGTGACAAGTTGGTATCAGAGCCTCGACCGACCCTAGGAGCCCCCTTGATTGATCGTGTAGTTTGGCCGATGTTGAGTCTAGAATTAAACTATTTTCGGAGTCTAGTTATATCGGAGAGTAGGAATTCTTTTACTCCTCATTCCCTTCGTCGCTCTGGTAAGGAATCTTGACGTAGGTGTTTTGAACTACTCCTCTTCCCTTTCAAATTTTCTTTAGGATCACGTGGTTAGTGTCGTGAGTGTCCATCCTCTTTTGTCCGGTGCATATCTCGTCAAAGTGATTCGACCCTCTTCATCTTTGTCAAGTTCAATCCTCAGTTCTTCCTCCGACGTCGTTGTTTTTCCTTGTCTGAAGTTGTCCTTGTTTTTCCCACCCGCCCTCCCTTCTTGTTCTTGGAACCGGAGTCCGTAATCGAGTATCCATCCTACTCGTGCGAAGTCTTTGCTTTTCTTTCCTCAATGATTTCAACCGGTTTTTCTTCAAGATATTAAATCGGTTTCCTTCCAAGTTGCCTTTGTTTTTCCGCCTCCCACCCTATTATTCCCGGAGTTCGAGTTTCTTCCGACCATCAATTCCATTCGTGTGGAGCCTCTTCAGTCTTCCCTCAATTATTTCAACCGGTGAATTCTCGTCTCGTTCGTCATTCTTCATCCTTTTTCTTTTCCGGTGGATTCAATTAAAGTTTTTTCGGGTTAATCATATTCTTTTCCTTCGAAGTCTTTTCCCCTTGCTCGTTCGTCTCTCGCCAGTTTATCCTTCCGGAGTGTTCAAGACATATCAGGAGATTCGCCGGTGTTCTAATTAATTTGAGGTTGTCACCTCATTCAAATCTTTCAATTGTTTCGGTGCTTCATCTATCTGTTCAACATCCCTTTTCAACGGTGTTTTCTTTCAGTGGGCCCTAACCCACAGGTCTTTTCCCAGGATCTTACCCGACTCTTCTAAATTCTCCAGAGCTATTTCCAATTCTTTTCAAGTGTGACGTAAGTATGAATTTCAACAGTCAGATGTTTTTCCAAGATCGATTTCAAATCATTTTCATTATTGGCTCAACCTCTTCGCTTTTCATTTTCCCGGAGTATCCCAATAATTTTGGTGGTGTTTCTAGTCATCATTTGAAGATTGAAGTAGAGTTTTCCCTAAATCTTGTCCGTTTCCCCGGAAATTCGCGGTGCTAGCTCGATGTTATCCTATCTAATTGTTTCGAGTCATGCAAGTTCTTTTCATCAATCCGGAGTATTTCAGGTGTTGCTTTCCCTCTCGATCATTCGGAGGCCATCTTTTCGGAAGATTTCTTCATTCTAAGTTTTTAGAGTCGTTCTCCAATTATTCTATATCCGTGCCCCTTCGTTCGTCTCAATATTCTTCCGGTACTGCGTTCAAGCATTCGTTAATCAGTGTGCGATCTCTTCGATCTCTTTTCTCTAAATTCCCTCAAGTATCTTCGTGCTTTTCTAATTCTTTCCGGCGATTCGTTCTCTTCTCTTCGTTCATTTTCATTTCTTACGGTGGTTCGTTCAAGATTTCTTTTCTGTTGGTATCGTATCAATTCGTTCGTTTCTTTTCAATTCTACCGGTGGTTCATGAAGACTTTCTCAAGTTTTGCGCTATATTCTCCCTTAATCCTTTTTCAAGAGGAATAAGTAGTATGCAAAATCCATTGCTTGTCATCAATTTAATTTGATGAAAGATAAGCATACAATAAATCTTATTCTTATTTCATCAAAGCGATTAATCCCTTCCTTCGAGTTTGTTCTTGATGAATAAATTCTAGTTCCAAGTGTTTTAATCTTTTCTTTTCCGGAGTTCAATTTCCTCGGCCATTTCGTAGGAATCCTCCATCTAAATCATCGTAAGATTTAATCTTATTCTTTCATCCTTCAATTTTACCTCATAATCCTTTTGTTACCGGAGTTCTTCACGGTGGTTCTTCATGATTTAATTCATTCTTCAAGTGTTCATCAAGATTCTTGTCGGTGGAGTTCAAGTATCCTTTTCTTCTCGCGTCTTGAAGTGCAATTAATTCTCTGTATTCTTTTGTATTGGAGTTTTGCATTTCTTTGTTCCTCTCAGCTATTCTTTCTTTTCCGTTTGTGGTCGGCGTTCACCTCATAATTTTGAGATGTTACCCATAAGTCCACATCAAGCTTATTCTTTCGTTGTTGATTTTCTCAACAACTCTGTTCAACCTTTCCTTCTAAGTTCTTTTCATTCAAATTCTTTCAATTCTTCCGGAGGCATTGCGTTTTTTATCTCGTCAAGTCTCATTCCATCTTCTGAAGTTCATGCTCTCTTCTTTCCTTGTTAACCCGGAGTGCTGTCTAAATTCCTTCGTTATTATTCCTTTTCCATCTTGTTCTAACCAGAGTTGTTTCAGTGTCTATCTTGTTTCCATGAGAATTTGATTCTCGTCATTCTCGTCGTTCCTCTCTTATTCTCGAGTGCTCTCGAGTCTTTGCTTCTTCTTTTGAGTTCTTGTTTCACCTCATCCCTTTTTACCTTCCGTCTCGGTCCTAAGATCTCGGGACGAGATCTCTTGTTAGTGGAGGAGTGTTGTAACGCCCCGGATTCGATGCGCCAGGTGTCCGCCAGTTATTCGCCGTCCTTGCCATGTCAATTGCTTGCGTGTTGCACTTTGCCATGTCATCATTTGCATTTCATATCATGTGCATCGCATTTGCATACGTGTTCGTCTCATGCATCCGAGCATTTTCCCCGTTGTCCGTTTTGCAATCCGGCACTCCTATGTCTCCCGGCGCCCCTTTTACCTCTTTTCGTGTGTGGGTGTTAAACGGTCTCGGAATGGAGCGAGTCTTGCCAAGCGGCCTTGGTATAGCACCGGTAGACCGCCTGTCAAGTTTCGGATCATTTGGAGGTCGTTTGGTACTCCAACGGTTAACCGGGTAACCGCAAAGCCCTCTTTTAGTTGCAGCCCAACACCCCTTTCTAAGTTGCCCAAAACCCAGCAAACTCCCTTCCATGCTCTTGGTCGTTCGATCACGATCGCGTGGCCGAAAACCGCACCTCATTTGGACTCTCCTAGCTCCCTCTACCTATTTAAACACCCCTCCTCCCGAAATTCCGGATCAATTCACAGATCAAACCCTAGTCATCCCTCTCTCGCGCCGCGGACATTTCTCCGCCGCCGGACGTGTCCGTTCCACTCGCGCCACCCGCAGAGCTAATGCGCGCGCCACACGGGCCCGGCGCCAGCAGCGCCGCCGCTGCCCCGCCAGCCCGCTGGGCCCCTGGCTCGTCGCCTCCGCCTCCGTCGACCATGCGGCGCTGCCCTTGCCGCCGCCCGCGCCCGCCGCCCGGCAAGCGCTCCGCCGCCCGCCGCTCCGGCAGCGTCCCTCCGCCGCCCGTCGGCGAGCGCGCCTGCTCGGCGTCGTGCCGCCCGGGCGAAAGCGCCGCCGCCCAGCGCCCTCGTCGGCCATCGCCGCGCCGCGTGCCGCGTCCCTCCTCCGAATCCGGGCCGCCGCCGCCCGATCCGACCGGTCCCCACCGCCGGCGCCGTCCCCGGCCATGGCTCCTCCGCCGGAGCGCCGCCGTCGTCGCTCTCCAGCCGATCGGGGAGGTGCCCCGATCCAGCCGGCCTCCCTGTTCGCCTCCCTCGTGGGCCGGCCCAGTTCCGACCGGCCCAGCCCGACCTCGCCGCCACTCAGGCCGGCCTCTCCTTCCTTCTGGGCCGAAGCCCATGGGTGAGCAGCCCTTTTAACCCGCTCGTGCGATGTATAGTCATTTAGCGCTCCCCCTGTTTTTTTTTTCAAAAATCTGCTAAGTCATTTATCTGCAGTATTTTGTGCCAGTTTCATCGCATTGTAACTCTGTCATCGTTGCTCCGTTTTGCGCGTGTAATATGTCAAAATTTTCGCCTCGAAGAGTAGATCATTTCATCTCATTGCATCATTTTCATTTGAGCTCATCTTGATGCCCGAAATTCTATTGGAAAAGTGCTATGTGATGTTAGTTTCTGTTTCTTAACAGAACTTGCACTTTTGTCATTTTTGCCATGATTGATGTGTGAGAGGTGGGGAGGGATATACACACAATACAACCAATAGTTTTTGAAGAAACAAGTTTTTTTTTTATTTTGGGGCTGTCGGAAGACATCAAACAAATGACAGCTCACAAATCATCGCATCTAACGTAGGTGTATAACAGGGGTTTGGTCTTCTAAAGGTCTAATAATTCTTCAGATCTTTCCAAGTCTTCGGAGTCTTCAACTGTTCCAGCTTCTAATACATGGTGAAATCCTCTTTACTCTGAAGGGGCCAATCAGTTCTCCGATATCAATCCTTCTTGGAGCGTCTTCAGTTGATCCTCCGGGTGATCAAAGGATAAGGGGTATATTCTAACTATTTGAGGTCAGAGGAACTACTTGATAAAATCAGAAAAGATGAGAAGTAAAGGATCCTTTTGAAAATAAAGTTTTTTGAGACATCCTGTACTAGGGGCTTTCCGATTTCTAGGGTCACGTTCTACAGTCAACATGTGCTCTGATACCATCTCTGTAGCGACCCGACCTCAGACGGTCAAGCCTCTGTGTTTCGTGCCATCCACGGATCAAGTATCTTTGGCACACAGTACATCAATGTATATATCAAAGTGCAATCACATGTATAAATAATGTAAAATGATATATACCTCATAATACTCAGCGGAAACAATCAAGCGGGTGTGGAGTCCCATCAACGCCATCGGCAGGTTGAGTGTAGACCGTAACCTCAGATCGTAACTCTTACTCGTCGAGGTAAGTATCTGCAACATGATACGTTGCAGCCGTGTAGGTCAGTACATTGAATGTACCGGCAAGATCACAATAAGAGAAAACAGATGATAAACTATACTATATGCAGTATGGCTTTGTGGCTCTGTATCTGAGTTTTGTTTGCGTAAAAGCTGGTTTTATTTTCCCTACATCAAAAGAATAAACGAAGTCTGTAGTATGGAGTTTTCTATCATGACATGGTTCCGCCAACCGATGTCTCATAACCCAAAATCATCATATGTGGCCCACAATTAAGTTATCAATCCGGTGTTGAGAGTTCCGAGATAGATCCAAGTCCAGATGCTCAAATTGTCCGTAACCGGGGACACGGCTAATCGATTAGGTTATAACCCTCTGCAGAGGTTTGTACACTTTACCCGCAAGATTCGATCCTCTTTTACGTTCTCGCACTTCAGAGTGTTTGAGAACAAGATGACCAAACATGGTCTTCCAAAGAGTTCCTCGACCACTTTGTCGGTACCCATCCGATCCTACCGTTTCTACATCGCTAGTACCGCCCCAGCCAGAGTCACAACTAAGGTCAACCAAGCGAGCCCATAATGACTTGCGGTTGCGGGTAAGCTTCGGGCGTGAAGTATTCTTCCGTCTCTTTGAGTCTGGGTGAAGCTTTCCGCAAGATGTCATGGCGCTTCTCCATGCATCCCGCCAACCTTTGGTTTCTCCAGGCTGCCCGTCAACCGTCCTTCACCCAGAGTGTGTATTGAAATCTGTCTCGAGTCTTGAAGTCTTGAGGTCTTGAAGATGCAGTCCTTGCAGATTCCATCATGGAGTTGTCGTCATTGACGAGAATCCTCCATTCCCACACCACTCCGTGCACTCATACCAAACCCCGTCTACTATAGCGTAGCATTAAAAGAAATATCGTCCCGGGCTTGGTAACAGGGTGATGGGTCCCTACCTCATGCATACTACTCAACTACAAGGATTCAATAACACTACTGAGAGGTGGTTGCAATGGTGCCACTAAATGCAATAAAACATAGGTAAGAAAAGCATGGTCAAGGTGAACTTGCCTGGTTGACGATCTTCGAAAGAACTAGGGTTTCGTAGTAGTAATCTTCGCACTCCGGAAATTCTACCGAGGCAAACAATAACTATAATAAGCACATAGCAATAGGATCACATAACACAACATAACAAAGGTAACATAACACAACAAAACAACCAAAACCAAATCCAAAAGAAAAACTCAAAGAAAGGCCACTCAAAGTTTTCCCTACTTCAAACAATAACAAAATAGTAGTTTTATATAACAAAATTTTTCTAACACAACCTAGTCATGGTTTTAGGTTAACTAAACAGAAAAGGATTCACTAAGCAACTAGGAGCAAAAAGAATTAATTTAAAAGCTATTATAAAACTCATTTTAGGCCTAATCCAATTTCCATTAAGAAAATTAATTTAAAACTTTTATTAATTATAAATAAAAGTTCATCTAATGGAGGGACAGAAACTAACCTAGAATAACTAATCACAAGTTAAAAATAAATTAATTTACTAATTAATTAATTTGGAAAACAGGAACTAGTTAATTAATTAGGATTAATAGGATTCTGTCTAAAACTAATTATTTATTAATCCTAAAATACCAAAGTTAATTTCTAGGGTTTTGCAATGTCAAAATAAAGTGATGACAAAAAGATTCATGCAAAATAATTTTTCTAACTAAAGTTATAGCAGATTTACTATTCTGACTAAAACAATATTAAAGCATTTTTAATTATTTTTAACATAGCTAAATATATATTTTACAGAAACTACATAAAATTTGCAATCCAACAAAAAAGAATCACCCAAAATATTAAACAGAATAAAAGATATACATTTTGAAAACAGAAACTATTCGCTAAAACAGAAAAATCAAAATAAAAGAAAAAAGGCCTAATGGGCCTAAAGCGTGTCTCTGTATCGTTAGATAGCCTAACGGGCTCTAGGGTTAACTAAAACGAACCGGTCCTAAAAAATAAACCTAACTAAAACTAAACCGAAAAGGACCGGCCGGTTTTATAAATAAAACCTACCCCTTCGGGGGCTCTAATCTTAGCCGTCTAAGATGGATCGGACGGGGGAGGGAGATGCCGGTGACTTACCGGACTCCGGCGACGGCGGCGGCGGCGGCGAGAGGCGTCGTCAGGCGTCAAGGCGTCGAGCTCCAGCGACTCGTCGGGAGATCGGGGAGCACGGGGTGGTTCGGTGGGGTCGGGGTTGGTCGAGGGGGACCAGGGCGTCGACGGCGGCGATAATGGCGGCGGTCGCAGGCTTGGCTCCCATGAGCACGAAGGGAGGGAGAGGAGGTGCGGCGAGGGGCGAGGGGGAAACGGGTGCGGGAGGGCGGCTTTATAGCGAGGTCGTCGGGGATCGGGGGGATCGGGCGATCGGGATCCGGATCTTCGGGATCCGCGATCTCCATGAGGTCGGCGTGGCGTGGGGCGGGGAAGAAGAGGCGGGGCCCACGGGTCGATGAGAGAGGAGGGTGAGGAGGGGCGGTCGATCGGCGCAGAGGCGCCAGGCGAGGGGAGGAGAGGGGAGCTGGGCCGGCTCATTGGCCAAAGTGGGTGGGTCAATTTGCGCCGAGTGGGCCCGGCGATGGGGTTTCATTGGTGGGCAGGGTCTGGTGGCGCTGAGGGGGTTTTCTTTATTTTTTTAAATAAAACAAAAACAAAAATAAAATCCTATCTATAAATATTTTATATAGGGTATATATATACCAAAATGATCGAAAAAGATTTTCTACAACATGAACTATTTTTCAAGTTCAAATAAAATACACAAAAATTTAAATAAAATAAAGAGTGCTTCTGCCTAATAAAATCCAATAAAATCATTTTTAAAAATACCAAAATGTCTTCAAATTTATTTTCTCCTAATTTTTCATTGAAGGGATCATTTTACCCTATTTCCATTTATTTGTTTTAGGAGGAAAATAATTTGAATAAGGTCCAAATAATACCAAATTTGAAAGGGGTTTCAAAATACCTTCCAATGACTTTCAATTTGGTTCTTTTAACTTCCAACTCATATTTCATATAATTGAAGAAGTCATTTTATCTTCCCTCATGAAAATCATTGAGTTGCATAAAGTTTTGAATTTGAAATATCCCCAAATGAAATTCAAATTTCCCAAAACCCTTTTCATTTCAACATGGAAGAAGTCATGTCATCTTCACTCTAGGTTTTGGTGTTGAAATGAACTTGAGTTCAATTGGGATCCAAAATGCAAAATGGAAAGTTTGGGAAAGTCATTTCATTCCCTCTCATTCAACTTTCAAAAGTTTCAATTTCCACTCAATTCCATTCAATCAATCAGTCAATCAATCAGACAATAACCATAGTTATTTATTTAATATAACATTCCAAAATTTAGAATTTTGGGATGTTACAAACCTACCACACTTAAAATGAATCTAGTCCTCGAGATTCAAGAGGCTAGCAAGAAAAGGTTAGGGTTGGGGTCTTCTAGCAAATGTTCAGTCGAGAAAGGTCGTGGGCTACCACACTTAAAATCAAGGTTACGGTTCCAATAAACTCAGATACTTCCTCCGAGTCTTGACAATGTATGTATCTTCACATATCTTACAATAACTCCTTCATTAACGCTCTTCTGTTAGGAGCGTAAAGTTTTCCTCGAAACCTTGGGTCGGTTGTTCAAAGTTGTGGTTCGTCCGAGACTGGATCTTCTTAGCTGATAGGTTCGTGTCCATTTTAGACAACTATCGAAATACTCATGGTGGTCTACAATTTATGGTTTTCTCCTGCAGAAAACGGGTCTGGGTTGAACCTCACCGTATAACCTACGTTTGGCAACAGCTGCCATGTACATGGGCTTATCATCCTACCACTCTAGGGCTTAAGCAAGGCTTCAACGAGCGTCGTCACTTTACTATGGTTAAGTCTCTCTGATTTACCATTACAAATAGCAAGAGCGAAAGATACGAGTAAGTCGGTATGGTGATCAATCCATTCCGCACCAGATCATTACCCAGATAAGGTTTAGCGAATCTCGTATTCTAACACTCGGTCATTCTCACAAGCATTACAGAATTTCTCTTGTCCACGAACTGGGTTCGAGTAAATCCATGGGTTCTGCAAGCCAAATAAAACATCTATCGTTTACTTCACCACTCTTAGGTTTTTGCGTAACCTACGAAACGTATGCTGATTGGATCACTGATTCTTCCAAATATACTCCTTTATCAAGGTTACATCTGTTCCTTATCAAAATCCTGGGCCTGTGGGTTATGAGCCCACTTCAACACTTGTACAGCTTTAACTCATCTTTGGAGTAACTCTCTTGTTACACCTTCTTTAATTCCAATAGTACTATGTTACTTCATACCATCATATCAAGAACAAAACTCCAACTTATTTTGTCCAGCTTCCTCCTATGGACCGTCATGAATATCACATTTATTTCTTCATTGATCCTGTGGTTTTACAGAGTACTATGACCAAAATAAATGCACAAGTTTATCCATAACATCTCATTATTCTCATATCAATCTTTCATTACATCCTTAATCATTTTTCGTGAATCCAAATTCCAATAAGTATTTTGTTACAAATGCTGCCACCCACATGGTTCGGTATGGTGGACATTACTTCCAACTTTATTCATTTTTCCTCCTTGAGGATTCTTGATCCATCGAAATTGTGCGACATGTGCCTTGAATTCTTCAATCTTCGGTTCATTGTGGTGGCCTAGAGCTTCACCTCCATCATCTCCGTATGCACTTCACTTAGGTATTCCTGAGTATGACGGAGTCTTGCTTCAAGTATTTCTCGATCGACGTATGGCTTCCATGGCTGCTTCACGAACAGCATCGAAGAAAGTTGCTTGTGGCACACGTGAAATGAAGAAGTAATGCCCCATCCTCTTTGGGCAAACTCCTTTCACACGGTGGAGGTGTACCTCCACATACCAAAATTCCACTCCCTTATGCATGAAGGGGTAGCCTTTGTAGACTGCATCTCCTTCAAGGTGTATATGCTTCATCATGTCCTTCAGGATCTTCGGGTAATCATGATCACTTGTCAGGGTCATGATGGTTTCCGGGCCCTTAAGGAAAGACTCATAAAGGGTTGTCATCTGCAGTTGTGAAACAGAAATGATGCTCAGAATTAAGGTACTTAACTCCTGGGCACACATTCATATCATCCAAACAAAACTTCAATCTCAATTCCAATTTCTTGTTTATGCATCACAACTCACTTTCTTCCATGTTCATCCAGAATATTAATTTCCAAGATAAAATATGACAACTCCTTAAAGCTTGTCAGCATGTGACATTACAACTTTATTGAGTCACGAACTATTACAATCTCTGAGTAATCTATTACATAACTCAATTCATTGAGCTCATGAAAATGAAATTGCTTTCTACTACTCCTATTATCCATAATCAAAATTCCAACTACTCAGCTCCAGCTTTCGTCTTGTCGGAACATTTAGTAGCATAATGTCCTGCTTCCTTGCAGCGAAAACAAATGACTTTCGATAAGTCTTTGGGCTTCTTGGAGATGGTGCCTGCTCCTTGAGTTCTGGCTTCCTTCGGGACAATGATTGGCATAATGCCCGGCGTCCTTACATTCAAAACAGGTAATATGACTCTTGTCCCTATTTGCAGAAATTGGGTTGTTCTGAGGGTGTGTTTGTTTTCTCTTCCTGGGTTTCCTCGTTCTGATCAATCCTTCTATTCCCTGTGGATCAAACTCTATTGCTTCCGTCGGGAAGTATCCCGGATACTCTTTTCTTTCCTTGGTGCAATACTGTGAAAATTGTCCTTCTTCTCCACATGAATAGCAGGCATTGGGGTAAAATCTGTTGAGACCTTCTCCATTCAGGTCTTCAACACTATCAGTCATTACTGGTTCTTCTAGATCTTCCTTGAGGGTTTCTTTCATTCCATCTTCCTGCTTCGGAATGGTTTGTTGCACCGTGGGGTAAATGTGACACTGCACCGGGTAGTGGGTGGTTCCTTCACACAGGAAGCAAGTCACCTGGCTAGTTGGGCATTCCTCAGCTGGGTGTTTCTCCTCACAATGAGGGCATCCATCCTTGTGTTCCTCCTGGGTGTGTCCTATTTCTCCATAAATCTTGCAGGCACAAGGTTTCTTCTCCGGTTATCATAGTGCTTCCGGATGAGGCGTGATCTCATCAGGGTCTTCTTGAATTCCTCCCAAGTTCTTGCTCCATTAAATCCTGTATGGCTTGATGCATTTTCCACAGATTGCAGCACTTTACGTAAAATCTTGAAGAGCATATTGGACCTCATACTTCCTTGAAACCAAATTGCTCCCGAAGTGGGTTTCCATGTTCTGCATCCATAGCTCTGCCTCGGGCTGAGTCTTCGGTCCAGAGAATATCAGTCCAACTTCATTCATCATCTATGGTGTTCAAGGGTTTTAGGGTGAGATGAGGGAGGTGGGGAGGGATATACACACAATACAACCAATAGTTTTTGAAGAAACAAGTTTTTTTTATTTTGGGGCTGTCGGAAGACATCAAACAAATGACAGCTCACAAATCATCGCATCTAACGTAGGTGTATAACAGGGGTTTGGTCTTCTAAAGGTCTAATAATTCTTCAGATCTTTCCAAGTCTTCGGAGTCTTCAACTGTTCCACTTCTAATACATGGTGAAATCCTCTTTACTCTGAAGGGCCAATCAGTTCTCGATATCAATCCTTCTTGGGCGTCTTGATTGATCCTCCGGGTGATCAAAGGATAAGGGTATATTCTAACTATTTGAGGTCGAGGAACTACTTGATAAAATCAGAAAAGATGAGAAGTAAAGGATCCTTTTGAAAATAAAGTTTTTGAGACATCCTGTACTAGGGCTTTCCGATTTCTAGGGTCACGTTCTCACAGTCAACATGTGCTCGATACCATCTCAGAGCGACCCGACCTCGACGGTCAAGCCTCGTGTTTCGTGCCATCCTCGGATCAAGTATCTTTGGCACACACAAGACATCAATGTATATATCAAAGTGCAATCACATGTATAAATAATGTAAAATGATATATACCTCATAATACTCAGCGGAAACAATCAAACGGATGTGGAGTCCCATCAACGCCATCGGCAGGTTGAGTGTAGACCGTAACCCAGTATCGTAACTCTTACTCGTCGAGGTAAGTATCGCAACATGATACGTTGCAGCCGTGTAGGTCAATTACATTGAATGTACCGCAAGATCACAATAAGAGAAAACAGATGATAAACTATACTATATGCGGTATGGCTTTGTGGCTCAGATCGAGTTTTGTTTGCGTAAAAGCTGGTTTTATTTTCCTACATCAAAAGAATAAACGAAGTCTGTAGTATGGAGTTTTCTATCATGACATGGTTCCGCCAACCGATGTCTCATAACCCAAAATCATCATATGTGGCCCACAATTAAGTTATCAATCCGTGTTGAGAGTTCGAGATAGATCCAAGTCCGGATGCTCAAATTGTCCGTGAATCGGGACAGGGCTAATCGATTAGGTTATAACCCTCTGCAGAGGTTTGTACACTTTACCCGCAAGATTCGATCCTCTTTACGTTCTCGCACTTGAGTGTTTGAGAACAAGATGACCAAACATGGTCTTCCAAAGAGTTCCTCGACCACCGTCCGGCACCCATCCGATCCTACCGTTTCTACATCGCTAGTACCGCCCAGCCAGAGTCACAACTAAGGTCAACCAAGCGAGCCCATAATGACTTGCGGTTGCAGGTAAGCTTCCGGCGTGAAGTATTCTTCCGTCTCTTTGAGTCTGGGTGAAGCTTTCGCAAGATGTCATGGCGCTTCTCCATGCATCCCGCCAACCACTTTGGTTTCTCCGGGCTGCCCGTCAACCGTCCTTCACCCAAAGAGTGTGTATTGAAATCTGTCTCGAGTCTTGAAGTCTTGAGGTCTTGAAGATGCAGTCCTTGCAGATTCCATCATGGAGTTGTCGTCATTGACGTAGAATCCTCCATTCCCACACCACTCCCGTGCACTCATACCAAACCCCGTCTACTATAGCGTAGCATTAAAAGAAATATCGTCCCGGGCTTGGTAACAGGGTGATGGGTCCCTACCTCATGCATACTACTCAACTACAAGGATTCAATAACACTCTTGAGAGGTGGTTGCAATGGTGCCACTAAATGCAATAAAACATAGGTAAGAAAAGCATGGTCAAGGTGAACTTGCCTGGTTGACGATCTTCGAAAGAACTAGGGTTTCGTAGTAGTAATCTTCGCACTCCGGAAATTCTACCGAGGCAAACAATAACTATAATAAGCACATAGCAATAGGATCACATAACACAACATAACAAAGGTAACATAACACAACAAAACAACCAAAACCAAATCCAAAGAAAAACTCAAAGAAAGGCCACTCAAAGTTTTCCCTACTTCAAACAATAACAAAATAGTAGTTTTATATAACAAAATTTTTCTAACACAACCTAGTCATGGTTTTAGGTTAACTAAACAGAAAAGGATTCACTAAGCAACTAGGAGCAAAAAGAATTAATTTAAAAGCTATTATAAAACTCATTTTAGGCCTAATCCAATTTCCATTAAGAAAATTAATTTAAAACTTTTATTAATTATAAATAAAAGTTCATCTAATGGAGGACAGAAACTAACCTAGAATAACTAATCACAAGTTAAAATAAATTAATTTACTAATTAATTAATTTGGAAAACAGGAACTAGTTAATTAATTAGGATTAATAGGATTCTGTCTAAAACTAATTATTTATTAATCCTAAAATACCAAAGTTAATTTCTAGGGTTTTGCAATGTCAAAATAAAGTGATGACAAAAGATTCATGCAAAATAATTTTTCTAACTAAAGTTATAGCAGATTTACTATTCTGACTAAAACAATATTAAAGCATTTTTAATTATTTTTAACATAGCTAAATATATATTTTACAGAAACTACATAAAATTTGCAATCCAACAAAAAAAGAATCACCCAAAAATATTAAACAGAATAAAAGATATACATTTTTGAAAACAGAAACTATTCGGCTAAAACAGAAAAATCAAAATAAAAGAAAAAGGCCTAATGGGCCTAAACTGTGCCATGTGCGTTAGATAGCCTAACGGGCTCTAGGGTTAACTAAAAACGAACCGGTCCTAAAAAAATAAACCTAACTAAAACTAAACTGAAAAGGACCGGCCGGTTTTATAAATAAAACCTACCCCTTCGGGGGCTCTAATCTTAGCCGTCTAAGATGGATCGGACGGTGGAGGGAGATGCCGGTGACTTACGGACTCCATGACGGCGGCGGCAAGGGCGGGCGAGAGTGCGTCAGGCGTCCAGGCGTCAGCGAGCTCAGCGACTCGTCGGGAGATCTTGGGGAGCAGGGGTGGTTCGGTGGGGTCGGGGTTGGTCGAGGGGACAGGCGTCGGACGGCGACAACAATGGCAGGCTTGGGCTTGGCTCCAGCGAGCACGGGAGGAGGGAGGAGGTCTGGCGAGGGGCGAGGGGGAACGGGTGGGAGGGCGGCTTTATAGCCAGGGGTCGTCGGGATCGGAGGGGATCGGGCGATCGGGATCCGGATCTTCGGGATCCGCGATCTCCGGCGAGGTCGGCGTGGCGTGGGGCGGGGAAGAAGAGGGCGGGGCCCACGGGGTGATGAGAGAGGGAGGGTGAGGAGGAGGCGGTCGGCCGTGGCCAGAGCGCCTGGGCGAGGGGGAGAGAGGGAGCTGGGCGCTCTTTGGCTGTGGGTCAATTTGTGCCTGTGGGCACGGCGATGGGGGTTCGGCGCTTGGCTGGGCAGGGGTCTGGCTGGCGCTGAGGGGGGTTTTCTTTATTTTTTTAAATAAAACAAAAACAAAAAAAATCCTATCTATAAATATTTTATATAGGGTATATATATACCAAAATGATCAGAAAAAGATTTTCTACAACATGAACTATTTTTCAAGTTCAAATAAAATACACAAAATTTAAATAAAATAAAGAGTGCTTCGCCTAATAAAATCCAATAAAATCATTTTAAAAATACCAAAATGTCTTCAAATTTATTTTCTCCTAATTTTTCATTGAAGGAATCATTTTACCCCTATTTCCATTTATTTGTTTTAGGAGGAAAATAATTTGAATAAGGTCCAAATAATACCAAATTTGAAAGGGGTTTCAAAATACCTTCCAATGACTTTCAATTTGGTTCTTTTAACTTCCAACTCATATTTCATATAATTGAAGAAGTCATTTTATCTTCCCTCATGAAAATCATTGAGTTGCATAAAGTTTTGAATTTGAAATATCCCCAAATGAAATTCAAATTTCCCAAAACCCTTTTCATTTCAACATGGAAGAAGTCATGTCATCTTCACTCTAGGTTTTGGTGTTGAAATGAACTTGAGTTCAATTGGGATCCAAAATGCAAAATGGAAAGTTTGGGAAAGTCATTTCATTCCCTCTCATTCAACTTTCAAAAGTTTCAATTTCCACTCAATTCCATTCAATCAATCAGTCAATCAATCAGACAATAACCATAGTTATTTATTTAATATAACATTCCAAAATTTAGAATTTTTGGATGTTACAAACCTACCACACTTAATATTTTTTGTGATCAATGTGGTGACTAGCACAAGCATGCAAACTAGGTGTCTTGATGTTGCTGATTTCAGCCCTGTTTTGCTGATATTTTGATGCCATGTTAACTTGATGCTACAGAGAATTCCATGCATATTTTGAGATACTTCAGTAAGGATGTTTTGTTAAACATGTCTTGCTCTATCCATCCATGCCCTTGTTTGCAATTATGGAGTGCCATAGCTTGAGTCTATCGAGCTCTACTTTTGCTATCAAATGTTTCTGGCAGATTGTATACATGTTATTCAATTTTGCCTAGGTTGTTGTGGTTGATCCATTTATGCTATGTTATTGTTCTTGCCATGTATGTCTTCTATGCCATGTCTTCTTGATGTATGTATGCTTAGTTTTCCATATAAGTCTCTGTAGTGAGTGTATTGAGCTTGTAAACATGCCTACTGTTATCAGTTTTCGACATGCCATGTTCTGAATCTGTTAACTAAACTTTCAATATTGACATGGGTGTTACTATATTTTCTCATCCTTTTGGCTTATGGTCACTAAAGGACATTTGTTCTATGCATTTAGTAGATTCATGCCATGCCTTTGTTTGCCATGATAAGTTCCTGTAACATGTTGTTTGATAGCTCTAAACATTGCAACTTTGATGTTATTTCATCAAAGTCTGAAACTGTTATTATTTGCAATCTTGCCATGTGTGTTTGAGCATGTTCTAGTTGTTTCGGAGATAGCTCAGTGTTCATGTTTTGTAATGCTTTACCTGTACATCATGCCCATGCCTTTTGTTTTCATATTGAGGTGCTGTAGCATATTGTTTTGATGCTTGCAATATGCCTAGTTGCTGTTTTGGACAGCTTGTTCTTTAAACTTGTATAGGGTGTATGTGTTGAAACGTTGCTCCGTTTTGATTGTGCTCTATATGAAACTTGCTTGATTTTGCATGTAGTTTCATATTATCATGTTGGATCCTTGTTTTGAGGTGTTTACTTGATGTTTGTATGCATTTTTGCATCAATGCCATGCTTATCTTGTTTTGCTCATATCTTCTAAGCCGTAGCTCCGAATCTAATGAACTTTATATGTAACTTGACTAGAATTTCGTGTAGATCATCGTGGTGCATCTTAACTTGCTGTTTAACAACTTGAACATAAGGTTTATTCAGATCTGGACCAATTTCGAAATTTGCATATGAGGACTTACCGGAATTGTTATATGTTGTTTCCGGCCTCATTTGAACTTGCTTTGATGTGTTGCTCTTGTTTGCATCATCTCTTGCCATGAGTTGCTTCATGTAGCTTTGTCATGCATCATGCTTGTTGTGCATCATGCCGTGTTCACGTGTGGTGTGTTTACTATGTTGTGTGCTTCTTCTTGTTAGTTCTGTTTCGTTGCGATCGTGAGGATTCGTTCGCTCACGCTTGGTTCGGCTTCATCCGTTCATCTTCTTCATGGACTCGTTCTTCTTCCTTGCGGGATTTCAGGCAAGATGACCGCTACCCTGGATCTCACTACTATCATTGCTATGCTAGTTGCTTCGTTCTATCGCTATGCTGCGCTACCTATTACCTGTTTATCAAGCCATCCCAAGTTGCCATGTCAGCCTCTAACCTTTTGCACCCTTCCTAGCAAACCGTTGTTTGGCTATGTTACCGCTTTGCTCAGCCCCTCTTATAGCGTTGTTAGTTGCAGGTGAAGATGAAGTTTGTTCCTTGTTGGAACATGGAGATGTTGTTCCTTGTTGGAACGTGTTTACTTGTTGGGATATCACAATATATCTATTGTTTAATCAATGCATCTATATATTTGGTAAAGGGTGGAAGGCTTGGCCTTATGCCTGGTGTTTTGTTCCACTCTTGCCGCCCTAGTTTCCGTCATATCGGTATTATGTTCCCGGTTATGCGTCCCTAACGCGGTCGGGTGATTTATGGGACCCCTTGATATCGCTTTGAATAAGACTTTTCCAGAAGGCCCAACATTGGTTTTACCATTTGCCCGACCTATTACCTTTTTCCCTTGGGAGTCGCGCTCTCAAGGGTCATCTTTATTTACCCCCCCGGGCCAGTGCTTGTCTAAGCGTTGGTCCAAACTAGAGCCCTTTGCAGCGCCACCTCGGGGAAACTTGAGGGCTGGTTTTAGTTGTACGGACTGCTCATCCGGTCGTGGCCTGGGACGAGATACGCGCGGCTACTACCAGGGTGTCGGCACGCCGGGAGGTCTTGCTGGACTTGTTTTATTGTTGTCGAAATGTCTTGTAGCCGGATTCGAGACTGATCGGGTCTTCCGGGAGAAGGAATATCCTTCGTTGATCGCGAGAGCTTATCATGGGCTAAGTTGGGACACCCTGCAGGGTATAAACTTTCAAAGCCGTGCCAGCGGTTATGTGGCAGATGGGAATTTGTAATGTCGGTTGTAGAAAACCGAAGTTGATCTTAATTAAAATACACCAACCGTGTATGCGTAATCGTGAGTGTCTCTTTTCGGGTTGATCGAGAGGAGAACACGGTTTCTGGGTTATGTCTGACGTAAGTAGGAGTTCAGGATCACTTCTTGATCATTACTAGTTGACGACCGTTCCTTTGTTTCTCTTCTCGCTCTCTTTTGCGTATGTTAGCCACCATATATGCTTAGCCGCTGCTGCAACCTCACCACCTTACCCCTTCCTTTCCCATTAAGCTTTGCTAGTCTTGATACCCATGGTAATGGGATTGCTGAGTCCTCGTGGCTCATAGATTACTACACCACCAGTTGCAGGTACAGGTTTTGCGATGATCATGACACGAGAGCGATGTTTGCTTGTATTGGAGTTCTTCTTACGCTTCTTCTTGATCGGGGATAGGTTCGGTCGGCAGCCTGGGCTAGCAGGTGGATATTGTTTGAGCTTTGTTTATGTTTCATCCGTAGTCGGATGTTGTTCTTGTATATGATGTTGATGTATTCTTGTGGCATTTGTGCCTTATGTATGTATCCCCATCTATTATGTAATGTTGATGTAATGATATCCACCTTGCAAAAGCGTTTCAATATGCGGGTCTATCCTTGGTGGGACCTTCGAGTTCCTTTTGGATAGGGTCGCATATTGGGCGTGACAGAGATTTTCTTGAAGGGGATGCTATAGACACTTATGAAAAAATGAAAACTATATTTGGGCACCCTATGAATGATAAGGTTGAATCAACTACTCTTTTGTGCTTTTATCAAAATGAAATTATTAAAGAGATGAAGTCTAGTTTAGAGGCAAACTTCCGTAACGTGCTTAATCTTGCTTCTTCCATTAATGGCCATGTGCTTAACTTTAATAGAAGAATGAATGCCATAGAAAGGAGATCCTCCTCTCCGAGTGCCAAAGATGGCACTCGTTAGATCTATCTTCGCTTTTATGCCTAGCTAGGGGCGTTAAACGATAGCGCTAGTTGGGAGGCAACCCAATTTTCTTTGTGTTTTTTGTTTTTGCTTCTGTTTAGGAATAAATAATCCATCTACCTTCTGTTTAGATGTGGTTTTATCTTTTAATTAGTGTTTGTGCCAAGTAGAACCTATAGGATCTTCATGGATGATAGTTATTTGATCTTGCTGTAATTTCCAGAAACTTTCGATTCACAAAAACAATTGCTATAAATCACCAAAACGTGATAAAATAGTGATTCCAATTGATTCTGATCAATAAACAAATTTCCTAGGTCTTCCTATTTTTACTGAATTTTTGAGTTCCAGAAGTTTGCAGATTACTACAGACTGTTCTGTTTTTGACAGATTCTATTTTTCATGTGTTGTTTGCTTATTTTGATGCATCTATGGCCAATAAAACAGTTTATAATCCATAGAGAAGTTGGAATACAGTAGGTTTAACACCAAATTAAATAAATAATGAGTTCATTGCAGTACCTTATGTGGTGGTTTTGTTTTCTTTCACTAACGGAGCTTATAAGATTTTCTGTTGAGTTTTGTGTTGTGAAGTTTTCAAGTTTTGGGTAAAGCTTTTATGGACTATGGAATAAAGGGTGGCAAGAGCCTAAGCTTGGGGATGCCCATGGAACCCCAAGATATTCAAGAATATCCAAAAGCCTAAGCTTGGGGATGCCCCGGGAAGGCATCCCCTCTTTCGTCTTCGTTCATTGGTAACTTTACTTGGAGCTATATTTTTATTCACCACATGATGAGTGTTTTGCTTGGAGCGTCGTGTATTATATTAGTCTTTGATTTTTAGTTTACCACAATCATCCTTTCTGTACACACCTTTTGGGAGAAGCCTATTTGATTAGAATTTGCTAGAATACTCTATGTGCTTCACTTATATCTTTTGAGCTTGATAGTTTTTGCTCTAGTGCTTCACTTATATCTTTTAGAGCACGGTGGTGTATTAATTTTGAAGAAATTTCTAGTGTCTCATGCTTCACTTATATTATTTTGAGAGTATTTTAGAACAGCATGGTATTTGCTATGGTCATAAAGTTGGTCCTAGAATGATGAACATCCAAGTTGGGTATAATAAAAACTATCATAGGAAGCGAATTGGATGCTATGATCAACTTGATACTTGATAATTGTTTTGAGATATGGAGGTAGTGATATTAAAGTCATGCTAGTTGGGTGATTATGAATTTAAAGAATGCTTGTGTTGAAGTTAGCAAGTCTCGTAGCATGCATGTATGGTTAAAGTTGTGTAACAAATTTGAAACATGAAGTGTACCTGGCTTGTGCATCCTTATGAGTGGCGGTCGGGGACGAGCGATGGTCTTTTCCTACCAATCTATCCCCCTAGGAGCATGCGCGTAGTACTTGATTTTTGATGACTTCTAATTTTTTTCAATAAGTATATGAGTTCTTTTGACTAATGTTGTGTCCATGGATTATACGCACTTTTACCTTTCCGCCTTTGCTAGCCTCTTCGGTACCGTGCATTGCCCTTTCTCACCTTGAGAGTTGGTGCAAACTTAGCGGTGCATCCAAACCCGTGATACGATACGCTCTATCACACATAAACCTCCCTATATCTTCCTCAAAACAGCCACCATACCTACCTATTATGGCATTTCCATATCCATTCCGAGATATATTGCCATGCCACTTTCCACCGTTCCGTTCATCATCATCATGACATACTTTACTTTTGTCATATTGCCATTGCATGATCATGTAGTTGACATCGTATTTGTGGCAAAGCCACTATGCATTATTTTTCATACATGTCACTCTTGATTCCTTGCACCATCCTGGTACACCGCCGGAGGCATTCATATAGTGTCATATTTTGTTCTAGTTTCGAGTTGTAATTGTTGAGTTGTAAGAAAATAAAAGTGTGATGATCATAATTTTTAGAGCATTGTCCCAAGTGAGGAAAGGATGATGGAGACCATGACTCCCCCACAAGTCGGGACGAGACTCCAGACGAAAAATAAAAAATAATAATAATAAGAGGCCATAAAAATATAGAAAAGGCCCAAATAAAAAAAATGAGAGAAAAAGAGAGAAGGGAAAATGCTACTATCTCTTTTTCCACACTTGTGCTTCAAAGTAGCACCTTGTTCTTCATGTAGTGAGTCTCATATATTGTGCTTCAAAGTAGCACCATGTTTTTCATATAGTGAGTATCATAAGTTGTCTTTTTCATACTAGTGGGAATTTTTCATTATAGAACTTGGCTTGTATATTCCTACGATGGGCTTCCTCAAATGCCCTAGGTCTTCGTGAGCAAGCAAGTTGGATGCACACCCACTAGTTTTCTTTTGTTGAGCATTTATTTATAGCTCTAGTGCATCCGTTGCATGGCAATCCCTACTCCTCATGTTGACATCAATTGATGGGCATCTCCATAGCCCGTTGATTATCCTCGTCAATGTGAGACTTTCTCCTTTTTTTTCTTCTCCACACAATCCCCATCATCATATTCTATTCCACCCATCGTGCTATATCCATGGCTCACGCTCATGTATTGCGTGAAGGTTCAAAAAGTTTGAGATTGTTTAAGTATGAAACAATTTCTTGGCTTGTCATCGGGGGTATAGAAGTTGGGAACATCTTTGTGTGACGAAAATGAAGCATAGCCTAACTATATGATTTTGTAGGGATGAACTTTCTTTTGCCATGCTATTTTGAGAAGACATGATTACTTTGATTAATATGCTTGAAGTATTACTATTTCTTTTATCACTATGAACTTTTATTTTGTATTCATTTGGATCTGAACATTCATGCCACAGTAAAGAAAATTACATTATGAATTATGCTAGGTAGCATTCCACATCAAAATTCTCTTTTATCATTTACCTACTCGAGGACGAGCAGGAATTAAGCTTGGGGATGCTTGATCGTCTCCAACATATCTATAATTTTGATTGTTCCATGCTATTATATTACCCCTTTTGGATGTTTATGGGCTTTATTTTACACATTTATATCATTTTTGGACTAACCTACTAGCCGGAGGCTAGCCCATATTGATGTTTTTTGCCTATTTGATATTTCAAAGAAAAGGAATATCAAACGGAGTCCAAGCGGAATGAAACCTTCGGGGCGTGATTTTTGGAACAAACGTGATCCAGAGGACTTGGAGTGCAAGTCAAGAGGCAGCCGAGGCCTCCACGAGATAGGAGGGCGCGCCCCCCTATAGGGCGCGCCCCCCTGTCTCGTGGGCCCCTCGGACGGCCACTGACGTACTTCTTCCTCCTATATATACCTACGTACCCCGAAAACATCCAGGGGCACCACGAAACACAATTTCCACCACCGTAACCTTCTGTATCCGTGAGATCCCATCTTGGAGCCCTTGCCGGCACTCTGCCGGAGGGGGAATCAAGCACGGAGGGCCTCTACATCAACATCCTTGCCCCTCCGATGAGTTGTTAGTAGTTTACCACAGACCTACGGGTCCATAGTTATTAGCTAGATGGCTTCTTCTCTCTTTTTGGATCTCAATACAATGTTCTACCCCTCTCTTGTGTAGATCTATTCGATGTAAACTCTTTTTGCGGTGTGTTTGTCGAGATCCGTTGAATTTTGGGTTTATGATCAAGTCTATCTATGAATATTATTTGAATCTTCTCTGAATTCTTTTATGTATGATTAAGTTATCTTTGCAAGTCTCTTCGAATTATCAGTTTGGTTTGGCCTACTAGATTGGTCTTTCTTGCCATGGGAGAAGTGCTTAGCTTTGGGTTCAATCTTGCGGTGTCCTTACCTAGTGACAGAAAGGGTTGCAAGGCACGTATTGTATTGTTGCCATCAAGGATAACAAGATGGGGTTTGTATCATATTGCATGAGTTTATCCCTCTACATAATGTCATCTTGTTTAATGCGTTACTCTGTTCTTATGAACTTAATACTCTAGATGCATGCTGGATAGTGGTCGATGTGTGGAGTAATAGTAGTAGATGCAGGCAGGAGTCGGTCTACTTGTTATGGACGTGATGCCTATACATGATCATGCCTAGATAATCTCATAACTATGCGCTTTTCTATCAATTGCTCGACAGTAATTTGTTCACCCACCGTAATACTTATGCTATCTTGAGAGAAGCCACTAGTGAAACCTATGGCCCCCGGGTCTATCTCTTATCATATTTGCTTTCAATCTACTTTTATTTGCATCTTTACGTTTTGCATCTATACTATAAAATACCAAAAATATATTTATCTTATCATACTATCTTTATTAGATCCCACTTTGCAAGTGGCCGTGAAGGATTGACAACCCCTTTATTGCGTTGGTTGCGAGTTCTCAGTTTGTTTGTGTAGGTGCGTGGGACTTTTGAGGAGCCTCCTACTGGATTGATACCTTGGTTCTCAAAACTGAGGGAAATACTTATGCTACACTTGCTGCATCACCCTATCCTCTTCGAGGAAAACCAACGCAAGCTCAAGACGTAGCACGTATCAGCAGCTACCACCCAACACTTGGGTTAGGGGCTTACAAAGAGAATTGGTCAAGTGTGATATCCTTCTGAACAACAACTGTGAGGTTTTCAACAAATATATTCTTGAGGCTAGGGAGATGCATCTCAGATCAATGATTGACAAGATCAAAACACAGCTCATGGTCAGGTTCTACAACAAAAGAAAGGAGGCAGAGACCTGGCCTAGCTCAATATGCCCAAAAATTAGGAAAAGAATTGAGAAGAATATGGAGCTGTCAGCTACATGCATGGTTTCAGGTGCTGGTCATGGCATCTTTCAGGTTGACAACAGGAACAGGACATACATTGTTGACCTGAAGGAAGAAAGCTGTACATGCAAAAGGTGGGATCTTAGTGGAGTTCCATGTCACCATGCAATTGCATGCTGCAGACATGAGAGGATTGATCCTGAGAGTTTGGTGCACTCCTGTTACAGTATAGAAGCATTCAAGCTAGTATACAAACCCATTATCAAGCCTTGCAGAGATAGGAGTGAGTGGCAGAAGATGAATGGTTGTGAAATCAAGCCACTTGTCTTTGAAAAAAAAAGTAGGGAGGCCTTCAAACAAGAGTAGGAGAAAGCAGCCTTATGAGATTGAAAAGAAAGATGGAACCAAGGTGATGAGCAGACATGGAATCACAATAACATGTTCATACTGCCATGAAACAATCCACAACATCAAAGGATGTAATCTCAGAAAGGCTGGCATTTTGCCAAATCTAGCAGAGAGAACAACAAGAAGGGGTCCAAGGGCCATTCCTGATGATGTGTCAGATGATGAAATTGTTTTGGCACAATAAGATGATGGCCATGGTACACAGGAGGAGGTTCATTTCACACAAGAGGATGGTCAACTTACACAGGAGGAGGTCCATGTTGATGGCCAAGTTACACATGAGGAGGCCCATGTTGATGGCCATGATACACATGAGGAGGTCATTGTCACACAAGATGATGAGGTCATTGTCACACAAGATGATGGAGCAGATACACCAGTTGTTTTTCAGGCAAATTCTCCACTTTTGTCCCTTCATTTTGACCTCTTTTGCCCATTCCTTTTTGTTGTACTGATGTTATCATGTGATGTTTGTTTTGTACAGGTGCATGACTTTGGATTTACAATGCTTCATAGGATGCAAAAATCCAGACCTGTTCCTAGAGAAGAAACTGAAACCATTTTGCCAGATTCTTCATTCATCTCACTGGCAGCCAGTTCTCACACTGCAGCACAGACAACAATAGCTACAAATGAAGGTAACCAGGCCATGAAGTTGCTGAAGATGAAGAGAGAGAAAGAAACACAGATGGCAGCCAGGAGAGATGCAGCACTTGAGGCCATGAATGAGATGGCAGAGAAGAAAGCAGAGGGGGCAGAAGCAAAAAGGCAAGAAATTACAAGGAAGAAAGCAGAGTCTTCACAAACAAGAAGAAGAGCGGCACAAGAGAAGAAAGCTCTAGAATCTGCAGCAAGGCAGGAAGCTGCAGCAGCAAGAAAAGCTGCATTGCAAGAAGAGAAGGAGGCCAGAGCCCTTGAAGCAATGGCAGCGAAAGCAGAGGCGGCACTGAAGAGAAAAGAAGATCAAGAAGCAAAGAGAGCTATGGCAGCACTGAGGAGAAAAGAAGATCAAGAAGCAAGGAAGAAACAGTAAGAAGAGGCCAAGAGATTAAGAGCTGAGCAGAGGAAGCAGGCAGGACCAAGTGGATATGTGCCCAAGAAGCTAAAGAGAGTGAACATGTTTGATGAGTTTAGATGATTCAGTGCTTTTGCACTTGTAATTTTTTGGCAAAAACTACAATGAGACTCTTTGAAACTGTTGGAATTGGGATGATCCAGTGCTTTTGCACTTGTAATTTTTTGGCAAAAACTACAATGAGACTCTTTGAAACTGTTGGAGTTGGGATGATTCAGTGCTTTTGCACTTGTACTCATTCAGTGGCTTCATTCACTGAATTCAAAATGAAAACTGAGAGAGTTCAGTGGCTTTATTCAGTTAATTCAACTAGAAAACTGCAATGAATCAGTTGCTTTATTCACTGTTGGAGTTTAGATACTTAACTGCATAAAATAAAAAAAATAAAAAAATAAAAACAAAAAAAGGGTGGCCTGGGTGTCGAACCCAAGACCTGTGGTGTGATAAACTGCATGCAATGCCAGTGTGATAGGAACGGTGCTTTGCTCAAGTGTTAGTTGACAACCTACTTATTATGCTTCCACTCCCCTCCTAGTGTGAATTTTAACAGTTGTCTGAATTTAGTTTGAAAGGTTGATAACCCACAAGTATAGGGGATCGCAACAGTTTTCGAGGGTAGAGTATTCAACCCAAATTTATTGATTCGACACAAGGGGAGCCAAAGAATATTCTCAAGTATTAGCAACTGAGTTGTCAATTCAGCCACACCTGGATAACTTAATATCTGCAGCAAAGTATTTAGTAGCAAAGTAAGATGATAGTAGTGGTAGCGGTAACAAAAGTAACCGTAGCAAAAGTAATATTTTTGGTGTTTTGTAGTGATTGTAACAATAGCAACGGGGAAGTAAATAAGCGAGAACCAATATAGGAAAAGCTCTTAGGCATTGGATTGGTGATGGATAATTATGCCGGATGCGGTTCATCATGTAACAATCATAACATAGGGTGACACAGAACTAGCTCCAGTTCATCAATATAATGTAGGCATGCATTCCGAATATAGTCATATGTGCTTATGGAAAAGAAATTGCATGACATCTTTTGTCCGACCCTCCCGTGGCAGCGGGGTCCTAATGGAAACTAAGGGATATTAAGGCCTCCTTTTAATAAAGTATCGGAACAAAGCATTAGCACATAGTGAATACATGAACTCCTCAAACTATGGTCATCACCGGGAGTGGTCCCGATTATTGTCACTTCAGGGTTGCCGGATCATAACACATAGTAGGTGACTATAGACTTGCAAGATAGGATAAAAAACTCACATATATTCATGAAAACATAATAGGTTCAGATCTGAAATCATGGCACTCGGGCCCTAGTGACAAGCATTAAGCATAGCAAAGTCATAGCAACATCAATCTCAGAACATAGTGGATACTAGGGATCAAACCCTAACAAAACTAACTCGATTACATGATAGATCTCATCCAACCCATCACCGTCCAGCAAGCCTACGATGGAATTACTCACGCACGGCGGTGAGCATCATGAAATTGGTGATGGAGGATGGTTGATGATGACGACGGCGACGAATCCCCCTCTCCGGAGACTCGAACAGACTCCAGATCATCCCTCCCGAGAGGTTTTAGGGCTTGGCGGCAGCTCCGTATCATAAAACGTGATGAATTCTTGTTCTTGATTTTTTTCTCTCCCCAAAAGCAAATATATAGAGTTGGAGTTGGCATCGGAGGAGCTCCAGGGGGCCCCCGAGGTAGGTGGGCGCGCCCGAGGAGGGGGGCGCGCTCGAGGAGGGGGGGGCGCCCCCCCACCCTCGTGGATAGGGTTTGGGCCCCCTGGTCTTCATCTTTGGCAAGGATTTTTTTTATTTCTGAGAAGACGTTCCGTGGAGTTTCAGTTCATTCCGAGAACTTTTGTTTCTGCACATAAATAACACCATGGCAATTCTGCTGAAAACAGCGTCAGTCCGGGTTAGTTCCATTCAAATCATGCAAATTAGAGTCCAAAACAAGGGCAAAAGTGTTTGGAAAAGTACATACGACGGAGACGTATCAAAGGTTAACTATTTTTTTACAGTTCACTGAATTGAAAGTTAACTAAATTTTTACAGTTAAATGAATTTAGTTTGCAAAGATAACTCAATTTTTCATTTAACTGAATTTTTACAGTTGTCTGAATTTAGTTTGAAAAGTTAATTGATTTTTAACAGTTAACTGAATTTTAACAGTTGTCAAAATTTAGTTATCTGAGAAAGATTCAGACAAAAATTCAGTTAAGACAGTAGTTCAGTTAAGACAAAGATTCAGACAAAAATTCAGTTAAGATTCAAAACCTTAGCAGCTACTTCTTTTGGAATTATTGCCTTATATAGCAACAAGACACTTTTGGATTGTTGCCTTACATAGCAACAAGACTGCATCAACAACATTATATACCAACAAGACACTTTTGGATTACTGCCACTTATATAGCATCAACACAGTTAAGCACATATATAGCATCACAGCCAGTTCAACACTTATATAGCATCAACAGTCAGTTCAACAGCCAGAAATTACGAATAACTTATGTGCTTAATATACAAGCACACCTAACGAACTACTATTTTATAACTTATATGCTGAAAATCTGTATATTTCAGCATACCTAACTACTGCAACTGCATCTTCTTCATGCCTTCTACTGCATCTTCTTCATCTTCAGTTCTTCATCTTCTGTAGGCGCTCCGAGCGGCGAACCTCCATGTCAGCTGCTGTAAGTGCATCTAGTGCCCCTTAGTGATTTTGGTGTATTGAAGACTTATAGGTTAAGGGACTAATGTGTTTATGAGTGTACACAGGTCTATAAGTCTATGAGGAGTTTGATATTCTGAGAGAAAGTCGACCCTAAAATGAAGTTCTTCGATGAAGACTTTGGTATTCTGAAGACTTTCTGAAGACCTTGAAAGTGAAGAAATTGGTGTGACCTTGAAGACTTGGTATTCATTTGAGGAACATGAAGCGTGAAGACTTTTGTTTTCGTAGTTTCGTTTTCTCTTTCTTGAGTCGTAGGAAACACCATACTGCTAAAGGGGGTCGAGGAAATACTAAGGAAAAATTTCCATGTGATGCTCAACTCAAAATCCTACACCTACCAATCCCTTCGAGTGAAGCCATTGGAAATCTCATAGAGTTCAGTAAATTTCTTGATGACAAAGGCGAAGTTCTTACAGTTCTTTGAGAATTTGTTTCGACCGAGGAGTTAGGAATTCGCCATGGATTGCCTACGATGAGGAACATGATAGCCCCGAGGGGCTTGAGAGTCAAATTTCCGACCGTTCTTTGTGCTCGCGCATGACTGTCCCAAAATATCTTATCCACCTAATGGTCATATCATTGAAGGGCATTTATGTCTTATCATGTTGGGCTGCTCCCTAGGCTATAAATAGCCGCCCCTACAACCACTAGCTGGTTGGCTGCTCCGAGAGAAACCGACACTTGTCATTTGAGAGCATCCCATCCTCCGAGGACTTTGGCGAAAATCATCGAGTGAGGAAAACCCAAAACAAACCCCTACAAACCCAAGTGATTGAGCATCACTGAAGAGATTGATCCTGCGTGGATCCGATGCTTGTTACCTTTGAAGATTGTGCTTCTTCCAGACGGTTAGGCGTCATGGTCTAGAGCATCCAAGAGGAATTGTGGATCGCCGAGTGACCGAGTCTGTGAAGGTTTGGAAGTCGCCTGAAGACTTACCACGAGTGATTGGACGAGGTCTGTGTGACCTTAGTTCAAGGAGAATACGGTGAGGACTTGGTGTCCCGAGCTGCGTGCTCAGCGACAAGGTGTCCGGGACTGTGTGTCCTCAAGTTTAAATACTCAGCCGCTCCAACCAGACGTACAACTGAGACAGCAGTTGGAACTGGTCTACTAAATCTTTGTCTTCACCAACCTTAGTGGTTCTATTTCCTCAACTCATTCATTTCCTCATTACTGTGTTGAGTGTTTGTTCATATCTGTGTTTGAAGACTTTGACTGAAGACTTTCTGAATTTCCTCAGTTCAATTTCTTCAGTCTGTTTGTCTTCATCGTGTGTTATCCTGTGATTACGCTTTCTGTACTCTGTAATTGTCTTCATTTCATCATGATGACCATGCCTGTATTCTGTTATGCTTACTTTTGAGTACTTATTCCGCTGCAAGTAGTTTTTCGCTAAGGAATTTCCTCACCGGCAGATTCCTCAGTGAAGAATTCATAAAAATCGCCTATTCACCCCCCCCCCTCTAGTCGATATAACACACTTTCAATTGGTATCAGAGCAAGGTACTCCCTTGTTCTGTGTGATTTTGGTTTAACCACCTAGAGTTTTAGTTATGTCGACCGCGGGTACGAAGAAAGTGGCATGCCCTATCTTTGACGGTCATGATAATCCCAAGTGGAAGGCCATGATGAGGAAGCGCCTCATGGCTATGAACAGCGAGCTGTGGACCGTCACTGAGATTGGTCTTACCGAACTATGTAAGAAGGCAGGCGCTGATGACATTCGCAAGTACACTCGACTTGACATCATGGCGATGGACATCATCTGTTGCTGCCTATCCAGAGATGAATTCAAGTGCATTCTGCATCTTTGCAATGCGAAGCTTATCTGGGACCGAATCTCTGATGTCTATGAAGGTCATCGAACCCGTCATGATCCTTGGTTTGAGGACTTCAAGGAATCTCTCGAAACGATGACTTTCGAACCAGAATCATCATCTTCTGCATCATGTCTCATGGCAAAGGGTGACAAGGTAACCGAATGTTCCTCATCCGAGTTTAGTGATGATGAATCTGATGATGATGGATTTGATGATGATATTGAACCTAGTTATACCAAACTTGTTTGCATTGCCACTAAACAAAAAACGGCCTTGGAAAAGGTTCAAAACATGCTAGACAAAAGTAATGATATGTTGGGTGAAGAAATGGATCGCACTAAAGCCCTGACTGAAAATCTTCAGAGACTTCAGTCTAGGTTTGACAGCCTTCAAGGTCATCATAACACTCTCTTATCTGATCATGAGAAGCTTTCTTATGAATTTCTTCAAAGAAAGCAAGATCTTGAGAAGCTAAGAGTGAGTTATGAAGATCTTCAGAAGGAGCGTGATTCATTACTTGCTCAACAAATCAACGCTTCTCATGAAGAATTTGTTCCTCCATGCTTAAAGTGCATTGAACGTGAATCTGCTAATTCTTCACCTGAATGTTCAAATGCTTCAATTGTTACAAATTCTTCTCCTGCCTATGCTATCACTAATTCCTCATCTGAGGACATTGCTAGTATCACTGACGATGCAGGGCTGAAGGAATTGTACATGACAGGCATGTACAAAAGCCTCAAAGGGCATCAGACTCTTTGTGATGTGCTTAAAAAGCAGATCCTCAACAGGAACCCTAGGAAAGAGGGTATTGCCTTTGAGAGGAAACTCAATGCTGATGGAACATATTGGAAGCCTTGAGAAGTACCCCAAAACCTCATGGGTTGCTGCAAAGGACCTCCAGTTGATCCATCTAACTTATCTGGCTTTACATGTGAATCTCCTCATTCTTCGATGAGTCATTTGACTCAACTATAAGCTGTTAAAAATCAGAATGGTGAAGTATTTGCTAGATATGTTGGCACTAACTACGAGAACGGTTCTCCTATGAAGAAAATATGGGTTCCCAAGAAGTGCCTTGAAAGTCTTGGTGTATGTCCTCATGACACCACACGTGAAGAATAGGAACCCCAGATCAAACTCTTCATATGGACCAAATTCTTCATATGGATCCAAGTCCTCATACGGACCAAATTCCTCACGTGGATCAAATTCCTCAAAGGGATCAAAGTCCTCATATGATTATCATCGTGCTAACAACTCATTTTCGCAGGTAGAGCTAAGGGCTATGAATATATGCATTATTCTTCAAACCATTATGTTCATAAGTCCTCGAAGAATTTCTCTGCTTATTCATATGCTTACCCTAACCCCTCTTGTGTGAAACGAAATGGATTGGCCTCTATGCCACCATTCTCATATGGAGCTCGTAGAGTGATGAACTCTTTGCCACCCCTTCAGATGTGGGTGGTGAAGAAAAAGAACTAATCTCTTCTGCAGGGTCAGGTCTCCACACTGCTTTAACGTCTGAAGAATTTGCTGGGGGCCTGACAAAATTGCCTGAAAGGACGCAGGCGAATCATGAAGAAATGAACTTTCATTTCACACGTCCTCATACTGCTATATCCGTTCTACTGTTTGATGAATCTCATCTGATGAATTTGATATCATATTCTTCGTTGATGAAGTATATGAGTTCGTAAGTTGCACTAATTCATCTACAGGATGATCTTCCCAAAGCCACTGAATGGGTCCTCGATAGTGGATGTACAAATCACATGACTGGTGACAAGAATCTATTGATGGATGCTCCCTTATCACCGTCACATCTGAAGCATATTATCTTCGCTGACAAAGGCGAAAGTCAGGTATTGGGTCTAGGTAAGGTTGCGATCTCTAAGGACATACACATGGACAAAGTCATGCTTGTTGAGTCCTTAGGATACAACCTCATGTCAGTCTCAATGCTTTGTGATCTTGATATGGTTGTTGTCTTTGGCAAGTATCGTTGTGTTGTGATTATGGAAGCTGACAATTCCAAAGTCTTCGAAGGCTTTAGGAGAGGAGACTTGTATATTGTTGATTTCTCTAAAGGAGCGCAACCTGCCGTGTGCCTACTTGCAAAAGCTTCAGAAGGCTGGCTATGGCATCGACGACTTGGTCACGCATGCATGAGAAATTTGCACACGCTTGCGAAGAAGAAGCATGTCATTGGCATTGAGAATGTCAAATTCCTCAAGGATCACCTGTGTGGAGCCTGTGAAGCTGGAAAAATGACCAAGGCCAAGCATCCAGCGAAGACTATCATGACCACTACTCGTCCATTCGAATTGCTTCACATGGACCTCTTTGGTCCTAATCATTACTCTGCAGTCACTAATGATGCATCTCTATATGGCTTTGTTATTGTTGATGATTACTCTCGTTACACATGGGTACACATTGTCACTTACAAACATGAAGTGCAGGAAGTCTTCAAACGATTTTCCTCGAGGGCTTCAACCAACTTTGGTGTGAAGATCAAGCACATCAGGAGTGACAATGGAACTGAGTTCAAGAATTCCGGTCTTGATGACTATCTTGACGAACTTGGTATTACTCATGAGTTATCTGCTCCCTATACTCCTCAGCAAAATGGCGTCGTGGAGCTCAAGAACAGAACTCTTGTTGAGATGGCTCGCACTATGCTTGATGAATACAAAACGCCTCGTCGTTTTTGGATTGATGCAATTGATACCGCGTGCCATATCATCAACAGAGTATATCTTCACAAATTATTCAAGAAGACTGCCTATGAACTCCTCACTGACAAGAAACCCAATGTGAGTTATTTCAAAGTCTTCGGTGCAAAATGTTGGATTAGAGATCCTCATCACAATGCTAAATTTGCACCGAAAGCACATGAAGGCTTTATGCTTGGTTACGGAAAGGACTCGCACACCTACAGAGTCTTCAACAATGTTCTTCACAAGATTGTTGAAACTGTAGATGTGCGATTCAATGAAACTAATGGCTCGCAAAGAGAGCACCTACCTTCTGTGATAGATGAACTAGCACCTGAGGAATCTATCAAGTTTAAGGCGACTGAGGATGTCATTCCTACTGAAGAATCTGCTGAAGAATTCATTCCAGAACGTGAAGAACGTCGAGCTGATGCACCTAAAGATAATGCTGAAGAAAATGCTGATCAAATTCCTTGACGACAACCAGCTCATCCTCGCGTTGCAAAAGAAGTGCAAGTTGACAAGATCATCGATGACATTGAAGCACCAGGTCCTCTCACACGCTCAAAAGCTTCACATTTATCTAACTTTTGTGGGCACTATGCTTTTGTCTCTATCACAGTGCCCACTAAGGTAGATGAAGCATTTCTGGAGCCTGAGTGGATTCAGGCCATGCAAGAAGAATTACATCAGTTCGAGCTCAACAATGTCTGGGAACTGGTCAAATGTCCAGATCCTCGCAAGCATAATATCATTGGCACAAAGTGGATCTACCGCAACAAGCAAGATGAAAATGGCCTTGTGGTGAGGAATAAGGCACGACTTGTAGCTCAAGGCTATACACAGGTTGAAGGAATTGATTTTGATGAAACTTTTGCACCTGTTGCTAGACTTGAGGCTATTCGCATATTACTTGCTTATGCTAACCATCATGATATCACTTTATATCAAATGGATGTGAAAAGTGCATTCCTCAATGGTAAGCTTGAGGAAGAAGTATATATTGCTCAATGGTAAGCCTGAAAAAGTCTTCAGACTCAACAAGGCCCTCTATGGCCTCAAGCAGGCCCCTCGGGCATGGTATGATACTTTGAAGGAATTCTTCGGAAGAATGGCTTCACACCCGGTTCGCTCGACCCTACTCTCTTTACTAAATCTTATGATGGTGAACTGTTTCTGTGCCAAATATACGTTGATGATATTATCTTTGGCTGTACTGACCAATGTTATAGTGATGAATTTGCCTATATCATGAGTGAAGAATATCAAATGTCTATGATGGGAGAGTTGAAATTCTTCTTAGGTCTTCAAATTAAATCAACAGCAATGGCATATTCATATCTCGGAGAAATACCTCAAAGATGTCTTGAGGAAATTGGCATGCAAGATTGCAAAGGCGTCAAAATTCCTATGCCCACAAATGGCCATCTATGCATTGATGAAAATGGTATTGACTTGATCACAAGGTATACCGCTCCATGACTGGTTCTTTATTGTACTTATGTGCATCTAGGCCAGATATAATGCTTAGTGTTTGCATGTGTGCCCGATTTCAAGCTACACCGAAGGAATCACACCATAAGGTTGTGAAGCATATTCTTCGATATCTAGCTCACACACCAACACTAGGATTATGGTACCTGAGGGAGTCCCGGATTAGGGGGTGTCCGGATAGCCGGACTATCGTCATCGGCCGGACTATCATCGGCCGGACTATCATCATCGACCGGACTCCAAGACTATGAAGATAGAAGATTGAAGACTTCGCCCCGTGTCCGGATGGGATTTTCCTTGGCGTGGAAGGCAAGCTTGGCGATACGGATATGTAGATCTCCTACCATTGTAACCGACTCTATGTAACCCTAGCCCTCTCCCGTGTCTATATAAACCGGATGGCTCTAGTCCGTAGGACAGAACAACATCAACAACCCTTACAATCATACCATAGGCTAGCTTCTAGGGTTTAGCCTCCTTGATCTCGTGGTAGATCCACTCTTGTAAACATCCACAATATCAATATCAATCAAGCAGGACATAGGGTTTTACCTCCATCAAGAGGGCCCGAACACAGGTAAAACATCGTGTCCCTCGTCTCTGTTACCATCCGCCTAGGCGCTTGAGTTCGGGACCCCTACCGAGATCCGCCGGTTTGACACCGACATTGGTGCTTTCATTGAGAGTTCCTCTATGCCGTCACCGATAGGAAGGATGCCTCCTCCGTCTTCAAGGGCGGTATTTTTGCCAAAGGAGCCTTGGCCGCCGGCCAAACTATCCGGCTAGGTGGTTTCTTATGACCGCTGTCCGCCACCGCTCGACAATGACCTCTCGAGTCGTCAAAAGCAATTTTCACGTCAGCTCGGAATTCGCCGGCGGCTGGATCGATAGAGCTCTCGTCCAGTAAGCGAGCTCTTGGATCGCATCGCCGCCAGGAGTCGCTCTGAGACTACAATCAGATTGGGCTTAAACCCGATCCGAGAGAGATTAACTCTCCCGGGTCACCCACCATGTTGCGATGGTAGAGGAACAATGTGGCGACGCTTCTCCTGTATTGAAAACTAGTCATGTCCGGGCTCCCGAACCCTCCATGCGGATTCAGCGGAGGGGCGGACTTCGATCAAGCTGCGAACTTAAAGTCGGGCATCGGACTGGACTCGTTGGACAACGTCCAGCAATCCAAGCTTCAGTTCGAAGCTTCTCGGCCTTCGAGCCTCGAGATGGGTAGGGTTCCGGACTTAATTCCACCCACCCGCCCAGACATATGCGATCTATCTCTAAATCCGGCAAGAGCCCGCTGAGACAGTACATCACTATTGGGCGATTCCTCCTGGTTATGGACAGGATAAAGGACTGCCGAGAGGAAAACATAATCTCAATTTTTGCAATAATTGCACGAGCGAGGACTCTTGAGCGCCGTCGGCCGTCGTGAAATTACACGCCGCCGACTGGCGTCCATAATCTGAAAGTACTATGCGATGGAGAGTTTCCGGACAACCGAAAATAATTTTTGGGACAATCCGGCCCCGAATACAGCCCTAGTCTGAAACAAAAGGGTGCATTACACTCAGGCACCAGATACAAAAACCAAAAAGCAAAGACCCCATAAAGGGCACGGAACCGTACTAGAGGGATAGCTTAGCGGACCCTATAAAATTCACAGTACAGAAGGCGTCGTCCCAACACATAATCTTCGCGCATGTTGGATATTACGGCAGGTGGCCAAAAGTGGAGAGGAGCTTCTAGCCCCGGAAAACCACTCCAACAACATCGGTACGGTATCAATAGTCTTCGAGACTTTCGCATCAAATAATATGCGGAAACGAACAATCCGCAGCCTCGCCGAAGTCTACCAAGTAGCAACAACCAATCCATGGAGCGACACAGCCATCACCTTCAACGCCAGCGACGAACCTAAATTCGGACAGCCCGAGCTCCACCAGACCGGTACTTAGTCCAATAGTGGACGGCTTTCGACTTACAAAAGTCCTCATGGATGGTGGCAGCGGATTAAACCTCATCTACGAGGAAACCCTTCAAAAGATGGAAATAGACTGGAGCCGCATTGAGCGAAGCAGCACAACCTTTAGAGGAATAATCCCTAGCCGGGAGGCGCGCTGCACAGGAAAAATCACACTCGTTGTGGTATTCGGCTCACCGGACAATTACAGATCCGAAGAAGTCACGTTCCAAGTGGCCCCGTTCAACAGCGGATATCACGCCATATTAGGACGAGAGGCATTCACAATTTTTCAAGCCGTACCCCATTACGGGTACATGAAGCTCAAAATGCCTGGGCCCGGCGGAATAATCACTCTTGTTAGTGATCCGGACATAGCACTCCGCGCCGAAAACAAGACAGCCGCATTAGCCTTAGAGGCACTATCTGAAGCCCTAGCGGTAGAGGAACTCACCGCGCTGCGCTCCACGGTGAATAGGGACGATGTGATACTCGATAAGAGATCCAAGCCCACCTCCTTTAAACCAGCAGATGAAATAGTAAAATTCCAGGTCCACCCAACGGACCCTACAAAGACGGCCTCCATCGGGCACAATTGAACCCCGATGTAGGCGCCAGCTGCGAAATTCCCGGGAAAATTGGGACATTTTGCACGGCACCCCTCGGATATGCCGGAATCCCCCAGATTGGCGAAAACAGCCTAAACATCCTAAAAGGATTCAAGCCGATTAAACAGGCTCTTCGATGATTTTCGAACCCAAAAGACAGGCAATGGGAGAAGAGCTAGCCAAACTATTGGAAGCGGATTCATCGAGACATCAAGCATCCGGATTGGCTAGCAAACCTGGTAATGGTACCAAGAAGGACAAATCCTGGCGCCTATCGTCGATTTCAAAGACCTAAATAAAGCCTGCCCAAAGGATCCTTCCCCTCCCCGCATCGACCAAATCATCGATGCCACTTTAGGGCACGATTCATTGTGCTTCACGGGCGCATACTCCGGCTATCATCAAATCAAGATGGCGAAGCGGATCAAGCCACAACGGCATTCATTACTCCATATGGACCATTCTCGCTTCAACACGATGCCCTTCGGACTTAAAAACGCCGGCGCAACATATCGGCGCATGATTCGGACATGTCGGCTACCCGGATCGGCAAAACAGTAGAGGCATCGTGAGCGGCGTAGTCGTCAAAACTAAACACGTCGAAACTCTAGTAGACGACTTGAGGCTCACATTCGACAACCTTAGAGCATATGACATCAAGCTGAATCCGGAAAAATGCGTTTTCGGCGTACCAGCTGGAAAGCTGCTGGGCTTCATAGTATTCGGTAGAGGAATTGAAGTAAACCCAGCCAAGATCCGAGCTCTGTCACAGCTAGATATCCCAAAAGACCTCAAGCAAATACAAAAATTGGCTGGATGCGTGGCGGCTCTAAGCCGCTTTATCTCCCGTCTAGGAGAAAAGGCATTACCCCTCTATCACCTCCTTAGGCGCACCGAACACTTCGAGTGGACGGATGCTGCCACCGCCGGACTTGAAGAAATAAAGGCCATATTGGCAACAAATCCGGTCCTGGCTGCGCCCAACCATGGCGAACCAATGTTGTTATACATCGCAGCTAGGCACCAAGTTGTAAGCGCGGTACTCGTCGTCGAACGAGAAAAAGAAGGGCATAAATTCCTTCTTCAAAAACCAGTATACTACGTATCCACTGTGTTAACCCCCTGCAAGTCCCGTTACCCGCACTATCGAAGATAGCATACGCGGTGTTCATGGCGTCCGGAAGCTCGACACTACTTTCAAGAGTGTTCGATAACGGTGGCCTCTGAACTACCACTTAACGACATTATAAACAACCATGACGCGACAGGCAGGATTGCAAAATGGGCCATTGAGCTCTTACCATTTAATATATCTTACAAACCTCCATGAGCTATAAAGTCACAAGTTTTGGCTGACTTTGTCGCTGAATGGACCGCGAACTCCCTAAAGAATACGGTGCATACTCCAATTGGATTATGCACTTCGACGGCTCTAAAATGTTAGCGGATTGGGGCTGGCATCGTATTGGCGCCCCCGACCGGGACACAGTCAATCGTGCTTGAGATAATGTACACGGACTCCAACAACGCAGCGAATCGAGGCCCTTTTACATGGTCTCCGGATGGCAATCTCCATGGGCATTCAACGCCTAGAGGTGCGCGATTCAAACCTCTCAATATCCCAAATAAGCGGAGACTTTGGCGCCAAAGATCCGAAAATGGCAGCATATCGCAGCGCTGTCCTAAAAATGTCAGCCGGTTGAAGGACTTGAATTCCATCACGAGCAGGGATAATAACCAAGCAGCCGACGTCTTGCACGCATTGGCGCAAAACGCGACGCTGTCCCTCCTAACATCTTCCTGGAGCGGCTCTTCAAGCCATCCGTACTATGGGAAGAGGAGTCGGAACTAACAAACCGGAACAAGCCGCACCAACGGCGATTCAGCCGATGACATAACACCTTCCGCCCACGACATAATGGCAGTAATTGCCCGTGGGACAGAACCATTCCTCGCCTACTTGCTTAGGCAGGAGCTTCCCAAGACCAAAATGAGGCCCGCTGCATTGTCCGCGATCTAAAGCCTACAAGGTCTATGAGGAGAACTTTATAAGAAAAGCACAACCGAGTCCTTCAAAGGTGTATCTCCGAAGAGGAAGGGCGAAACCTCTGGCTGAAATTCATGCGGACTAGGCGGACACCACGCCGCAGCCCGGCCCTTGTAGGAAAGGCATTCCGTACATGATTTTCTTGGCCGACGGCCCGAGCGGATGCTCGGGACTTAGTCCAAAGATCGTCGGTTGTCGACTCTTTGCTAATCGAGCCATATGCCACCCACCGCCCTCAAAACTATACCCGTTACCGGCCGTTCATGATGCAGGGGCTTGACATGGTTGGACCACTTAAAGGGGAACCCACAAGCAAAGGTACCTATTGGTCATGGTGGATAAATTCACCAAATGGATACAGGCCAAGCCAGTTAAAACGGCGAGTCCGGACCAGTGATAGACTTTATATCCGGGGTAGTACACCGTTATGGTGTCCCCACAGCATCATCACCGATAACGGCACGAACTTCACTGCCGATGAGGTTAAATCATGGTGCAAAAATATGGGCATCAAGCTCGATTACGCTTCAGTCTATCATCCTCAAACCAGCGGTCAAGTGGAGCGAGCAAATGGTCTAATAATGGCGGCATCAAACCCGGACTAGTGTGGTCCCTTACGAAATCGACACGCGACTTTGGGTAGAGGAGCTCGACTCCGTACTGGGGCTGCGGACAACGCCTAACCGTACTACGGATTCACACCATTTTTATGGTATACGGCGCGAAGCAGTTTTGCCTGCGACATCATTCATGACTCACCTCGAGTGCGCATGTACGAAGAAAGAGAAGCTGAGTTGGATCGGCGGGACAGCTTGGGCGCATTGGAGGAAGAGCGTGGCGTCGCCAAGGCTCGTTCGCATTCTATCAGCAGCAGGCTCAAAGATATCAAAGCAGAGAAATACGGGCCAAGACTTACGGCGTTGGCGAACTGGTTCTCGCTGCCGGACAAGAAAAGGACAAGCTCAAGCCCAAATGGGAAGGCCCCTTCATCATCGATGAAGTCGACGGCGGGCGTACCGTCACTGAAATGCATCGGATAACCGCCTCGAGCGAACCCATGGAGCGCAGCCCGCCTCCGGCGATTCTATGCCTAGCGCGGACTAAGAGTTCGTCCCTTTCCCCGCCCAATTTTTTTTTTTCAGCTGCCTTTTGTTTATCTTTTCTTCTCAACCCTATTCATCCAAGCCTTAAAGGGCCTACTTGCGCAACATTCGCAATTGATGTGCTATCCGCACCCATTATACCTAGGGGCTTCTTTACCAGAAGCTTAATTATACGGGCTTCATGCCCAGCACATGTGTCAAGCCTCCACATGTACCTTTTATTCACCATTATATGCATCGATATGACTTAAGTTTTGGCCAAGCTGGGTTGCTGGCTCTGTGCTTACCCTACATTCCCGATTGTTCGGCTAGGAGGTAAAGGAGCACCTCTGCGATTATTCTTGCGGGTCAGCGGATGTGTACCTCGGTGGGTGAAGCCGAAAGCTAAGCGTTCTTAAGGGAATATTGGTCGGTGACTTAAAAGATGATTTTTATCCACTTATTTATTTGCCCCGGATGTTTTTCTGCTTTTTTGCAGTCCGGACATGCACTTTAGGGCATGCCACCCCGAGAGGAAAGGAACCCTTAACGGAACTATTCTCCACGGAAGATGTTTCTTACTACCCATGTAATATAACATAACTAGTTGGGCACTTATGCGATAAAGCAGCGATGACCCCTACACTGGTCTCCATGCATACCCGGTTGTTTCATAACCGAGAAGGTATTCGGACACACTCCGGACTCTAGGGTCCCGAGGTCGAAGCGAAAAGGTCGGCAAAGACAAGCGATCTACAATCCGGCTAGAAGGCATTTTGTATGTCATTTTATAATACATTGTCAAATCGATTGATTGTATTCTTCCTCAACCCGTCTAACAGGTTGTCTAATTTGATCTGTTGGGAAAATTTAGCGCCAACTCCACTTGGCGTATGCTAAACTCACAGGATCTCCTTCCCATCGGGCCCCACAAGTCCGACTTCGCCATGTGGTTGGGATCCGCCTTCTTGTACAGCGTCTTTACCATGGCCCGGCCTCCTGGCACCTTGGCGGCAGGCGAAATCTTCCATAAATGGAAGCGCTGCCGCACTCCTGCAGCTTCTCCGCAAGCTCCCAAGACCCTCGGTAAGGAGAAGGCTGGCCATAACGCTGGATGGCGCCGCTCATTTCCTGCCGAACTTCGTTCGATCGGTTGCAACAATTCGGAAGTTGATCACCCGTTGATACGGGCATCTCCTCCAGAGGCGACACTGTGAGCATACCTGCGGACATATTACATCAAATTGACTTCCTCGCCGAACTCTTCTTTTCAAAGGAGTTCGTTCAAGCACTACTATATATGCGCGGCGAAGCCGCTGATTCTCCTTAACGGAGCGTAAAGCTCGGCCCGAACGCCTTTCAGCTCTTCTCCAAGCTGGGCATGGGCATCCTGGAGCTTGTTCCTTTCATGTTGCACCTTATCGGCACCCTCTCGCCGACCTTTAGTTGGCGCGAAGTTCTTACTGTCCGGATCTTGTCCGGCGGCAGCACCTGCAACGTCGTTTTTAGACTTGCGCAAAGGCCAAACGCTACTTATCTTTCTAAAATAATGCGTTACGGGAGAGGTCCTGCGTTTCCTCTGCGCCCGAAAATGCGGCCTCAAGTTGGGCCTTGCACTCTTGCAGCTCTGAGACAGTTGGGTATTCTTCTCGGTAAGATCCTACGTTTCATATGATCCTTAAATCAGTTTAATATAACTACTTTAAGTCTCGGGGGCTACTGGCATATATAACTATTAAATTCTCTTACCCGTATGTCTTTTACATACTGCTCCGTGGCTCTGGTAAAACCATCTTGAGCAGCACGAAGGTGCGCGTCCCCCATGTTAAAGGCATTCAACGCCTCGGGGGAGAAGCACGCGTCACGAAATACTGCCCGGCGGCGCCTATGATTCATGGCACTCTCCACCTCAGACTTGGTGGCGGACAGTCTGTCGGCATCCTCCGTCGGAGGAACGTCCGGCTTGCGCCTTGCGCTCGCCTCCCCCTCCAGACCAGGTGCGGGCGCCTGGCTGGTAGAGGTTGGATCGGCAACCTTCACGCCCTTGATCCGCGGACGCTTTTTCCCTATAAAATCATGAGCACTCAAGCGCTTCCTAGGAGCGTTGCTCTAAATAATGAATTGTGAACTACACCTTTGCGGCGACGTTTCATTCGCGCGCGCTCCTCTTCCGCCTCTTGGTCCGGACTGGCCTTTGTTGGTCAGCCACCTTGGCTCGGCTTCTCGCCCTAGGGGCGCCTCCTGCCAGCGCCATCATATCGGTGGTCGAAATGAGCAAGGAAGGAATAGCGGTGTCGAGGGCTTGTCGCAATCACACAGGAAGCGGATATAGTCCGGGATAGTCGGCCGTTATAGCGACTAAAGCATTGTCCATGCTGAGCTGGTGGAACACCCGTCGATTAGCTCCACCTTTATGTCCGGATCCTCTTGGAGGCGGATCCGGGATCTCTCCGGATCCTCGGGCTGCGGAGCCGGACTTAGCATGTCCTCCACGGTCCGGCGCAGTTCCTGCGTCGAAAGAAGAACACAATATAAGAAACTTAAGTTTCAAAAGGCACGGGTCGGGCACACAGAGTGTTCGCTTACCCAAGGCCGGGGATTATTCATGGAGAACCCATTTAACGGGATCGTCCGAAGGAAATCCTCCTTCTCCCCCTTATACAGGCCGGACAGGATCATCACCAGATCTTCGGCCGAATCCAGCCCTTTGCGGCCATGACGGGTGGCATCGTCCTCCCTGTTGAAATCCCACATGGGTGGCCCCTGTATTGTAGTGGCTGCACCCCCCGCATAATGCATGTTGCCATGACTCCAATCATGGTCAACCCGGCATGGGCTAGTAACCTTATTCGGCCCATCAAATAATGGACGCTCTTGTCTTCCTCTAGTTGGGGGCTTCGCGGACGCAAACTAAGGCGTTTCTTCAGAGGAGCATTGCTGAACTCCGGGAGGCCGATCCGAACAGGGTCCGGCAGCGGGCGTCTTCTATATAAAACCATTTGAAGGCCAGTCTTGGCGCCTTCTTAGGGGTTCGGATGGATATCCGGTCCCGCAATGCGCCATATTTGGCGCCGCCCACTTGATATATGGACCCCTCGTGAGAGCGGGGTACAAGGCATAACAACCTCTTCCACAGTAGCGAAGTGGGGCTCGACACCCAGGAATAGCTCAGAAGAGCTACGTAACCCGCAATATGCAGGATTGAGGCGGGCGTGAGGTGATGAAGCTGAGTCCGTAGAACTCCGAGTCCGCGGAGGAAGGGATGTACTGAAATCAAGCCCCTTATCGGATAGGGGACGAAGCATACCGCTCCCCTTTGTTGGGATTGGGGTAACCTCCGCTTGCTTCCCACCTTTGTAGGTCGCCACTGGCTCGAACCGGAACCATGAAGGCGGAGGAGATATCCCCCATTTGGAGCTTCACCAGCTCGTTGTGCGAACAGAGCATCTCCTCCAATCTCTGGCAAAGGGCTGGGAGCGCGAGAAGAGGAGCCGCATTGACGGTCCATGATGGAATGGATTCTTGGTCAAAAGTGCTCCGATGAGTATTTGCGGGAGGAAGATGGTGATTTGGATCTGGATTCTTGCCTCCCTTATAGGCAGATTATTCGCACAACTAGGGGTAAAACATAAAGACACCTGGCTTTTCACATTCGTGACAGCGTGGAAGAAGGCCATTATTGGGCGTGGAAGCCGAGACGCGCAACATTGATGAGGAAGCTGGACCTGTTTCGCGGTACATAGAACTTGAAGGAGAACCCGCCTTGCAACGCCAAGACTACACACACGCTGGACTTATCGTCATTGAAGCCTGGTTAGTGACTCTTGAGGAGTCCCGGATTAGGGGTGTCCGGATAGCGGACTATCATCATCGGCGGACTATCATCATCGACCGGACTCCAAGACTATGAAGATAGAAGATTGAAGACTTAGCCCGTGTCCGGATGGGACTTTCCTTGGCGTGGAAGGCAAGCTTGGCGATCTGGATATGTAGATCTCCTACCATTGTAACCGACTCTATGTAACCCTAGCCCTCTCCGGTGTCTATATAAACCGGATGGCTCTAGTCCGTAGGGAGAACAACATCAACAACCCTTACAATCATACCATAGGCTAGCTTCTAGGGTTTAGCCTCCTTGATCTCGTGGTAGATCCACTCTTGTAAACATCCACAATATCAATATCAATCAAGCAGGACGTGGGTTTTACCTCCATCAAGAGGGCCCGAACACAGGTAAAACATTGTGTCCCTCGTCTCTGTTACCATCCGCATAGGCGCACGATTCGGGACCCCTACCGAGATCCGCCGGTTTGACACCGACAGTACCCCAAGGGCTCTACTTTTGATCTCATTGGATATTACGACTCGACTATCTTTGGTGATCGTGTGAACCGCAAGTCAACATCTGGTACTTGTCATTTCCTTGGGCGATCTTTGGTGCATTGGTCCTCGAAGAAAGCAGAACTGCGTATCCCGCTCTCTGCGGAAGCTGAGTACATTGCTGCTGGTTCTTGCTGTGCTCAATTGCTGTGGATGAAGCAAACTCTCAAGGACTACGGCATCAACATGAAGAATGTGCCTCTCTACTGTGAAAATGAGAGTGCCATCAAGATTGCTCACAACCCAGTTCAGCACTCAAAGACAAAGCACATTCAGATTCGTCATCATTTTCTTCGTGATCATGTGTTGAAGGGTGACATCTCCATCGAGCATGTGAAGACTGAAGAACAGCTAGCTGATATCTTCACAAAGCCCTTGGATGAGAAGAGATTTAGCAAGTTGCGGTGTGAGCTAAATATCTTAGAATCTTTGAATGTTCTTTGAAAAGGACACACATCCTGACACTTATGCAAAATTGATGACTTAGATGTGCAACACATGAAGAAACGTTTTTCTTCAATCAATGAAGAACAACACTCTAAGTGTGAAGAAATTAATGAAGAATTTGATTCTCGAACCCTCGACAATTATGCGCGGTGTCTGAAATCATCATTCTTATACAGTGGGTCACGCCACCACCAAAGTTGAAAATCTTCAATTTGAGTTTTTCCTCAGTTTTGAAATTCCTCAGTTTTTCAAATTCTTCAACTTTGCAAAATCTTCACTGTTTCCGTCATTTTTCTTCATTGGCTATATATATGTATATACGGGTTTATGTCCTCTATAGCATTCACTTATGGCTATTTCTTCAAGTTGCATTTTCTGCTAAGTGAATGTGATCGGACCCTTCCCCCTCTATGCTATACTCAACCCAATCTATTCACAAATTCTTCATGTGCGTTCTATTTGAAACTCGTTCAAAATCTTCACTGTGTCCTTGTCAGCTGAAGAAATTGCGAACGGAACTTTAAAACTAATCTTATCCAAATTTTCGGCTTTGCCACTCAAACCGTTTCGCATCCTACGATAGACTTATTTATTCACCCACGATCTAACACGATCTCCACTTTTCAGTACGTGGGTGACACATGTCAAGCGAATGAGAAGGGTCGAGGCACGTTAGTCCCTAAATCTTGAGCGAACAGTTTTTCACTTGACTATAAATACCACCCCTCCCCTTCCTCACTTCCTTTACTCCGCTCGACCGCTCTCTCTCTCGCTCGAGCTTCTCAAACCCTAAGCGCCGCTTCTCCATCGTCTCCGGTGAGGAAGAGCTTCACTTGCCTCGACCTCGTCGTCGTCGTACTCGCGTCGTCGCGGAAATCTTCACTCCGCCGCGCCGTAGCTGTCTTCCTCCGCCGAGTTAGGCGTGGAAGATCTGGCCGACGAGCTTCAAACCTACACTTCTCAGTTCGTCGTGTTCTTCATCCAGGGTAATTAAAAGTTACTTTTACTACCCTCTTTGATTCAAATTTTCTCTACAAAATCTTCAAAGGTGTTTTATTCTTCAAATCCTCACACACAAAACACCTCACTAGTCATCTGTTCTTGATTCGTTTCTCTAAGCATCATTTTCTTCAAGATTCCTCAATTGTGTGGATCCTCGATCTATACAACTCTGGAACCTAAGGCAAAGAACACTTAGTGAAATTCTTCAAGGCTCATCTGGTCAAATTCCTCAAACTTGTTCTTTTTGAAAAACCTTCTGAGAACGCATATTACCTCTCCAAATTCCTCGCAACTACACTCTGTTCACAGGTACTCATGTCCGCTGCTGAATCACTAGGTTCTCATCAACTTGACTCATTTGCAGCGTTCCTCGAAGAAAAGTTGCATACTTCTTCAGAGAATTCGATTGTTCAAATTCCTCAACTGAATAATATGGCAAACGGTAAGAAGCCACAGAAAGGAGGAAAGAGGCCTGAGGTCATGACTGCGTTTGAAATACCTGAGGACATCTATGCTAACTATTGCACACCTGATGAGGCCAAGTTTGGAAAGGAGAACAAAAATCAGCACAAGGTGCGCATACAGAGGATTGAAAGGAGATGGGCAAGAGAATGGAGGGAGTACAGGTATGTTACTCCAAAGTATATGAAGAAATTCGCACTTAATCCTCCATGCCCAAGAGCTCCATTGGCACTGGCCAAGAAGTCGACCCCACCGACATCAAGCGTGGTGAGGATTTTCTGAAGAATGGGCCAAGCGCCAAGCCAAGTTGGCAAGACAAGCCAAAGAAGCAGTGAGGAAATTCAATGAAGACTCTGCTGCTACTGCCACTGAGGCCTCTGTCAAGCCTAGGAAATCAATGGCAAAGAAGCCCGCTCACAAGCCAAGTGTTTCACCAACTGTGCCCTTACGGCCAAGTTCCTCAGCAATGCCCTCACGGCCAGAATCTTCAAAGCCCTCACGGCCAATTCCTCATGCTGCTCCTGCTCCTCCAAAATCCTCGGCTCCTCCTCCCAAGTCCTCGGCTGCTCAAGCAAAGTCCTCGGCACTGCATCCGCCACGTGCCAAGGACTGCAGTCATCTCTATTGCCTCTGGTGTCTCGTGAGTTCCTCGGTTGCACCAAATTCTTCATCAGCCCCACTCTGCTGAAGACAAAGGCAACGGCTGGACGAGGTCCTCGGCCAAGTCCTAAGAAGAAACAGGTTGCCTTCCAAGTGCCATCGGCGATGAAGGCGATGATGATGAACTTGCGAAATCATCGAGCAGGCAAGTTAGGGCCGCTAGAGCCAAAGGCACACTGTGCTAATCGCTTTTGGATCCAAGGCGACCCTCGATTACATTGATCTCGGCACAAGGACCCAAACACCCCTATGCCTGATTTTAATTTGACTCCTGGCCAAAGTCACATGCTGACCCATTTCATCACTGAAGAGAAATGGAAATTTGAGAAGGCTAGGCAGATCAAGAAGGCTCAGTTCAGGAAAGAGAAGTTCTTGAGGAAAAACGTTGTCCAAATGACAGCTGATGAAATCCTCAAGATCCAGTCTGAAATCAAAGCACTCAGCGATGACTTCGATGCTTATTATGCTGATTGGCAAGGAGCCAAAGTCAGATTTGTCAACCTGACTAAGAAGTTCACCAATGTTGCAGCTCCAACGCAACATGTTCCTCGGTGGAGCCTCTGCTCACCCTCTTGAAGAAGAAAATGCCAAGCACGGCGATGATTTTCAACTGCTTGAAGAAAATGCTAGTTCGAGGCTGATGACTCCATTCCGGCCATTGAAGAAATTGCCGGGGCATCCACTAGTGGTGCGCTGAAGAAATTGAAGAAGTCGAGGCAAGCTGCATCGATTGCGCTGAGGAAATTCAAATAGATTCCTCGGCTCCTCCGCACCTACACCAACTCCTATCCTTCCATCGCATCGGATGTGAAGAAGACCAAGGCTGCGAGCGAGCTGCGGTGAAGAAAAGGAAAGCATCAGCTGCTTCAGAATCTTCAGCTCCAAAGAAGATGAAGCCTATGACCAGCTCGTTTGAAAATCCCATTGATGTTGTTCCGATTTCCACCATGCCATCAAAGGACCTTGTTCCTTTTGGTGAAGACTATGTGATCCCTAGCGGATCTGATGAAGAAAATCATTCTGCTGCTTCGTCCGAGCACATTGATGAAGAAATTGAAGTGGATGCGATCCCTTCAACGCCAGTTGTTTCCTCGCCAATGCCTCGCCAACGCCAGTTGAAGAAATTGAAGATGAAGACGTGGACATTGGATGCACTACGCCAGTGATGGATGATGATTTTTGGGAAAATCTGCACCCCAATTCCCCACTCTTCACCCCACTACAACAAATACCTCAGTCCCCTGCACCAACCGTTCAAATGGGCTCTGAATAAACTCAACCCACCTCGTCTGTGCGTGAAGAAATTCCAGCCACTAGTGCTGAAGAACCTGCTGCTGCTGATCATATGCCAACGCAGACTGCGACTGAAGAGGAACCAGAAATTCCTCAGCCTGAAGAACCTGAGATTGCGATTCCTGAGGTTGTGATGCAACTCACTGACACTCCTCTGCCAAAACCAAAGGATCCATTCTCGCGCAAGCAAAAGTTCAAGGCTGAAGACTTCTTTGGCGAGCATGTTTTCTTCATCGATTACAACCCTTATGATTACTGCTCGCATAAGGAAGAGGCATTTCGGACTGCTAGTCAAGCCAACTTTTATTCCTCTGTGCTATTCGACAAAGACAAAGTCTTCAATCATGCACACATTCTCTCGTGGACATGGAATCTCTGCGGGCTTGAGCCAGTCCTCGGTGTTCTTCACGATCTTTGGATTGCTGAATTTCTGCACCGACATCTGTGATTGGAATGAAGAACTCATTCTTCAATTCTATGCGACGCTGCACATCACAGGAAATTCTGAAGATGTGAACTCATGGGTGATGGACTGGTGTCAGAAAATACTCACTACAAGGCACCAGCAACTGAATTGCTTCGTGCCCTCCCACTCAGTCCTCCCCTTGATGGTGCTTGTTGCATCTACAATGAACCTGAGCTTACAAATCATTACATGCAAGTGCTGATGAAGCCTTTGAAGCCAGGGCAGGCCCCTCGAACCAAATTCCTCGTCAAGGAATTACTATATGTGCCTCGGACTGTCTATCGCATTCTGACGAAGACAATGAGTCCTATCAAAGGCCACGACTCAAATGATGAAGAAGTCGTTGGCATCATGAAGAATATGCTTTTCAATATCATTCATGGCGTTCCCATAAACTTCCATGATTTCTTCATGAGGACTCTAGCGAATATTGTATGTCACCTTTTGAGCTGAAGCCTTATGCACCATGGATTATGAGGTTCATCAGGACAAGGTCTTCACTCAATTACAAGGCTGATACTCTAAACCACTGTAGCTACTTGCCTCCGATTGAAGTCCTCAAACGGACATTTTCCTCAGCTGATGACAAAGGCAAGGCAACTGCTGTGATAGATGAAGGCATTCGTCCATTGGATGGTCAATTTTGCAAGGCTGCATCCTACTCCACCAATGATGACTCTACCACACATGACTCTACCGCCAACAACTCTGCCAAGCAAAATCCTCAAGCCACAGTACCCAGGGTGATGACTGATCGTGAGTTACTCCTCAATCTTCATCAGAAAGTTGATCGCAATCATAAATGGGTCAAGCGTCAGTTTGGTTCAATTCTTCACAACATGACCTCAACACACAATGCAGTGAAGAAAAACCAGTACTACCTCCATGAAACCTTCAACCGTACCTGGGCCGCTTTATCTCATGTCTACAGCGCAGAAGATCTGAAGAAAATGGGTCTGAAGGAAGAATTTGACTGGTCTGCAGCTCCGCCGAAGAAATTCAAGAAGGTCAAGGTTCCTTCCTTGGTGGCCAGCTCCTATTCTTCATCGCGCGACACTGATGAAAATGAAGACTTGGACGACACTGCGGCAGGCCCTACTACAACAACCGACCCCGACAACGCTGGCGCTCCTCCATCAACTTGATATTCTTCAGGGGTGTTAGTCCTCAGTTTCGATCCTTTTGGTCATTCGATGACAAAGGAGGAGAAATTTGAGTTAGTCTTCAAGTGGGTCTATTATATGGGCGTTTTTGCTAAGATACAACTCTCGCTCTTCTGAAACTTTTATTGGACCGAGTTGTAATCTTAAACCCGATGGTGCTCTGATACTTTTGATGTGTTCCTCTGCATGCTTATTCCTCGTTATATGTTAATACACGCATGCTGAATTACATCAGTCACCATATTTCATCATGCATTTCGAGTTCTTCATACTATATGTCAAATGCGTGTATGAATTACAAGATATAGGGGGAGATCTCCATGATTCAACTCTTCGAATGTGCATTACCTCAAAAGCAAAATCCTCACTATGCACATCTTTAGGGGGAGTTCTTCTATATCTTGCAATCAAATTCCACAATATCAGTATTTACACTTCATATGTTTTCCCCGTTGAAAACTTAACCTATATTGTCATCAATCACCAAAAAGGGGGAGATTGTAAGTGCATCTAGTGCCCCTTAGTGATTTTGGTGTATTGAAGACTTATAGGTTAAGGGACTAATGTGTTTATGAGTGTACACAGGTCTATAAGTCTATGAGGAGTTTGATATTTACAGAGAAAGTCGACCCCTAAAAATGAAGTTCTTCGACTGAAGACTTTGGTATTATGAAGACTTTCTGAAGACCTTGAAAGTGAAGAAATTGGTGTGACCTTGAAGACTTGGTATTCATTTGAGGAACATGAAGCGTGAAGACTTTAGTTTCGTTTTCTCTTTCTTGAGTCATAGGAAACACCGCACTGTTAAAGGGGGTCGAGGAAATACTAAGGAAAAATTTCCATGTGATGCTCAACTCAAAATCCTACACCTACCAATCCCTTCAAGTGAAGCCATTGGAAATCTCATACAGTTCAGTCAATTTCTTGATGATGAGACGAAGTTCTTCTCGTCATTGAGGAATTTGTTATGATTGAGGAGTTAGGAATTCGCCAAAGTCTTGGATTGCCTACGATGAGGAACATGATAGCCCCGAGGAATTTGAGAGTCAAATTTCCGACCGTTCTTGTCTACGCGCCACCTGTCCCAAAATATCTTATCCACCTAACGGTCATATCATTGAAGGGCATTTATGTCTTATCATGTCGGGTTGCTCCCTAGGCTATAAATAGCCGCCCCCTACAACCACTAGCTGGTTGGCTGCTCGGAGAGTAACTGACACTTCTCATTTGAGAGCATCCCATCCTCCGAGGATTTTGAGCGAAAATCATCGAGTGAGGAAAACCCAAAACCAAACCCCTACAAACCCAAAGTGATTGAGCATCACTGAAGAGATTGATCCTGCGTGGATCCGACGCTTGTTACCTTTGAAGACTGTGCTTCTTCCAGACGGTTAGGCGTCATGGTCTAGAGCATCCAAGAGGAATTGTGGATCGCCGAGTGACCGAGTCTGTGAAGGTTTGGAAGTCGCTGAAGACTTACCATGAGTGATTGGGACGAGGCATGTGACCTTAGTTCAAGGAGAATACGGTGAGGACTTGGTCTCTGAGCTGCGTGCTCGGCGATCGGGTGTCGAGCTGTGTGTCCTCGAGTTTAAATACTCGGCCGCTCCAACCAGACGTATAACCAGAGACAGCAGTTGGAACTGGTCTACCAAATCTTTGTCTTCACCAACCTTACTGGTTCTATTTCCTCAACTCATTCATTTCCTCATTACTGTGTTGAGTGTTTGTTCATATCTTTGTTTGAAGACTTTGACTGAAGACTTTCTGAATTTCCTCAGTTCAATTTCTTCAGTCTGTTTGTCTTCATCGTGTGTTATCCTGTGATTACGCTTTCTGTACTCTGTGATTGTCTTCATTTCATCATGATGACCATGCCTGTATTCTGTTATGCTTACTTTTGAGTACTTATTCCGCTGCAAGTAGTTCTTCGCTAAGGAATTTCCTCATCGGCAAATTCCTCAGTGAAGAATTCGTAAAAATCGCCTATTCACCCCCCCTCTAGTCAATATAACGCACTTTCAGCTGCCACCTTCCTCTTCTTCTTTCTCTCTGGCTGCGCTGCGACTTCCACATGTGCTTGCAGGGCCAAGACCACCTCCACCTCCCGCTTGACGATGTCAGGAACATCTGGAAGAAGCTCGACGTCAATGGGGCGGCGCTTGTCACCCTCCCTGGCGACGGGCGCCACCATTTGGACCTCCGGCTCGGGGACGACGGGCGCTGCCACCTTGACCTCCGGCTCGTCGTCAGAGAGGACAATCACCTCCGGCTCGTCCCAGCCAGTCGACCACGATGATTCGGCAGCGTAGCCAGAGTCGTCGTCGGAGCCAGAGTCGTACTCCGAGTCGGACGAGATGTACTCGGAGACGTCGTCGCGCCCGAGGAGGTCGGGCTGGTAGTGGTCCCAGTATGCCGTGTTGACAGGCGCGGGGACGGCCAGGTCGACATTGTGGACACGCTCCGTTCGCGTGCCAACGCGCAACGGATCCGGCTGCCGCGGCGTAGTGGCGGACCGGTACATCCACCACCGGGCTTGCCGCCCCGGGTCGTCGGAGCACGTCTCCTGCATCGTGAAGCGGAGGACGAGCGCAGGAGGGATACCTTGGGGGTTGTCGCAGGCGCGGTCCAGCTTATCGTCAGTCATGACCTTGAGGAGGCCACGCGTGTGGCAACGCAACATCCCAAGGCTGGGGAACCACTTCCCGATCTCCGTCAGGTCCACGCGCATCGCCTTGTCGTCGCCTGCAAGGTCATCGATGACCCTCTTCCAGTCGGGGCTGTTCTCCATGTCCGCGACGGTGGTGTGGTGGTCGGCCGCGAGGGTTTTCCTGACGGCTGAGTGGGGGTTTGGTGCAGGGTAACTGAGGCGACGCGATGGACTGAAGGTGAGTGGAGAGTGGAGCGGTGGGTGGGTGGGCTTAAAGAGCAGAGAAGGAAACGGAAGAGGCGTGAGGCATTGGGCCACTAGCAACTACTAAATAGTTAGGTTAGTACCTGCCCTTGATCAAACGACTACTACTTACCCCACTGGCATTGCCACCAATGTTCAATACCACAGGTCTTGGGTTCGAGACCCAGGCAAAAATCTTTTTGTGTGATTTTTTTATTTAACAAAAATTTGGTACATGCATACAAATTCAGTCATATTAAGCAGCAAATCTTTCCAAAAGAAGCAACACAAATTCAGTCATATAAAACAACAAATTCAGGCAGATTCAGTCATATAAGACAGAGACAGTTAACTTCAATTTCTTATCTGAACCCACTTCAATTTCTAATCTGAACCCAATTTAGTTAACATTTGAAAGAAAGTACAAATGACACAAATCCAGGAGGAAATATACAACGTCATTTTTTTACAATGACACAAATTCAATCAAATTCATTAAGCATGCCCTTCAGCTTCCTTATCTTCTCCTTGGTGTCCTCTTTGTGTTTGAATAGGTCACCAATCATGTATTCAAGCTTCCTTTTCTCATGCTTCAAGTCATCCCTCTCTTGAATCACTTGGTCCTCTCCTGCACTGCTTGGTCCCTCTCTTTCTCTGCTTTAACCCTGAATACCTGATGAATGTTGGTTACTGACTTGTTTGTCATCTTCTTCTTCTCAAGTTCTTCCTTCAGATCAGTCAGAGCAAGTTGTGTGTTGCCTAATTGGCTCATTGCCTGCTCCTTCTCAGCCACCATCTTAGCAAAATCAAGCTTGAAATGCCTCAACTCATTCTCAATCTTCTTCTTCTCTTCAAGAACCTTCAAGTTTTCTTCAACACTCACAACATTCTGTCTGAGCCTCTATTTTTTCTCCTCTTCATACATGGTCCATATACTATCTAGGCTCATCTTCAGAGCATCATTGCCTGCTCCTTCTCAGCCATCATCTTAGCAAAATCAAGCTTGAAATGCCTCAACTCATTCTCAATCTTCTTCTCTCTTCAAGAACCTTCAAGTTTTCTTCAACACTCACAACATTCTGTCTGAGCCTCTATTTTTTCTCCTCTTCATACATGGTCCATATACTATCTAGGCTCGTCTTCAGAGCATCAGGCCACTCAGGGTCAACCCACTCAACATATCTGCATTTAGGTACCTCCTAACAATTTAGAACATACAAAAAAGAGATTTAGTTATCTGCCAGTATTCAGTTCTGTGCATGATGATGGAACTTAAAACATACTACAAATCACTTCCTGTTTAATAGTGCCAAATGCAAAAAATTATTAACCTTCTGTGCACAAGCTAGAAACCTTCTGCCACTATCAACAGATTCAAATGCCACATGCTTCTCACACAAAGATCCATGCCCACATCTAAAGCTAGGCAGATATGTAGCCAAGCCACTCCATTCCTCACAGGATATTGTGGCAGGTGGCTAGACAAAAGAGAGACATTTGGAATCAATCGAGAGAGAAACCCTAGCTGAGAAACCATAGACTGGGTGTTCAATTGAGAGAGCACACTAACCTTGCTGGTCACAGAGTCATCTTCAGAAGAACTGGGAAGATCATCCCAGGAGACCATGGTTGCTGCTAGCTGAAGATGAGAAGGGGATCTGTTGGTGCTATTGGATAGAGGAGAGAAGGGATCTGGTGGTGCACGAAATTGAAGATGAAAGATGCGGAAGAAGGGGATCTGTTGTTGTTGGTGGTGGACTAGTGGTGGACCAAAGCTACATGTAGAGTGCAAGTTGCTGGGTGGGTGTTTGCAGCAGGTGCAAGTACATGCTTGCTTTTGAGTTCAGTTGTGTTGAGAAAGGGGGCCTGGGCTGACATGAGTTACATTTATGACAACAATTAGTTATAATAAGTTAGTTCAGTTATGACACAATTTCTGTTAGTAATTTGAAAGCAATGAGGTTAAGTACAATCCAGTTAACTTTGCAAACTAAATTCAGTTAACTGTAAAAATTCAGTTAACTGCAAACTAAATTCAATTTGACAAAATTTGAAATTAGGTAAACTTCTGTCAGAATTAGTTTAACTACACTTCTGACATCAAATACATTCGTCAGTAATTTCAAAGCAATTAGGTCAAGCATTTCAAAGCAATTAGGTCAAGCAGACTTCACATTACTGACATATTATCAATTACAACAAGCATTACAACCAGGACTTCATACTGAGCAAACAAAAGATCTCTACACTGGCATTTTAGTATGCTCTGTCTAGAATAAGAGATCTCTTAGAACACCTGCACCTAATCAATTAACAACACTTCACTTCTTCATAATTAAGGTGAAACACATCACACAAAGCACTATAACAAAAGCCATCAGCAGCTTTAGCAGCAGCAAAATCTCTCTGCCTAATCCTAAAATCATAGCAATTTGCTGCTTGGTAGCATACTTATTCTCACTGGAGATGGCATAATTAGCTCTTCCAGCCATGCCTCTCCCAGCCATGCCCCTTCCAGTTGTGCCTCTGCCTGCCATTGATTCAGTCCTCTGCCTCTCAGGCTCTTCCCTCCTGCCCTCAGCTGCACCAATTGCATCTACAACAGCATCACCAACCAGACTCCTTGTTTCAACCAGATGCTGCACATATTCAAGCTCCCAGCGCCATAAATCACAAGTGACCCGAGAACACAAAATTACAGAGTGAATGAATCAATGGCAACCTAGTTAACCAACTACTGTATTAATCAGTCTAAACTGACCATGAGCTACTGTATTAATCAATGCAATGACTAGTCTCAACTGACCATGAGCTACTGTAATAATTTTACATACAAGGACAATCTAAAATACTGTATTAATCAGTGCAATGACTAGTTAACCAACTGATTTTGCAACCAAGGACAATCTCAACTACTACAGTGAGTTGACACGGCATGAATCAATCTACTGAACTGACACTTACATGGTGGTTCACGCACTTGTAGAAGATCCATCCATCGTGCTCATCTGGGCTAGACCGGTAGAACCTCACCTGCTCGCCGCAATCCGGGCACCCGATTAATGGTACCGCAACTGAGCGGCCACACAGTGTAGAGCGGATGGAGCTGGAAGACGACATGAAGGAGGAGGCAGAGGAGGCGGAGGAGGGCGTCGGCAATGGCTGCGGCGGCGGAGGGCGACGACATCGACAATGGCTGCCGCGGTGGCGGAGGCTAGGGTTCGGAGGAGAGGAAGAGGAGAGCGAGGGGATAAGGGAGCAGGCCAACCAGGTGCGCGGTCGGTCCGGCCAGGTCTTGGCGATTTTGCAACCCCCCCGGATGCAGTAGTATTAACCCACGCTCGACCAGGTGGCGGTCAAAGCCTAGCTGGCGCCCGCTGACTCGACCAAGTCAGCGAATACGTACACGAAAACATAGATACGGACCAAAGTGAACCCTCTGCGCAAGTACATGGACTGTAGTTCGGGTTTTTTGAAATAGTGATACTAAAGTGTCAGCCAGCTCAAGTTTTATGACATATGATGAATTTTTCTCTTCCATAAATGAGTAATACCCTCAAGCTAAGAGTCAAGACGTAGCCTTGCGCGCCGTGTACGAGTAGGTATATGATAAACAGTATGATTTCCTTTACATATTTATGTTTGTATAATATTTTGTCTCTTGTCTCCTACTCGGTCCTATGACTCACTGGTATCCGATGCACCGACGATTGGTACAAGGAGAGGCAACACGCAAGGGAGTGTGGAAGGTTATATGGAACACCAGCGATGGTAAAGCTAGTACAGTAGCCAAAACCAATTCGTTGGAGGGACAACGATGTAGTCACTAACTGGTAATGCAATGGTTATTCTTTAATAAGTACCCCTGTGAGATAGATTAGGGCCAAGGTTCGATGACTCAATCCTTGATTCAGCGTAGTCGGTCGTGGTGTCAAAGGGACGCATCACCCACGTATCTAGCTACAACAATTTTATTATTTATTCATCATACCCTTGTTTATTTTCTATTTTATGATCCCATGCATGTGTACACATCTATAGGTGAAACCTCTGCTCTGGCCCATTTTATCTTATTTGTTTACAACCGCTACCATTTTTGTATGTGTTTGTGCAGTAGCTAATACTGTAGTGCATTTGTCCGGAGAACAATGAGTTACACGATAACAAATAATTAATAGAAGTGTGTCCTCTCTCATCACTGTATCTTCCTATTTCAATAAACCTAGGTCTCTAGGGAACACCGACGGTTCCAAATCGCTATCTAGCAACAGGGTTGTGTCTTCGACGGCATGGTTTGCTGGAGTATGACTCACACCGGTTTGGAGTGGCAGCGACCAAATCCGTAGCTTGACATGGGCGGCCCGCTTAAAGTCGTGGAGGAGGCGGGGTCCTATTGGTTGGTCACGGCAGCCAAGATGGAAATCCTTGTCAGGACAATCTTTGGCCGGGCATAGCGACGATGATGCAAGAATGTTTGACCCTTCTTGAAGGTGTTGCTGCGGATGAAGTTGACTTAGTCGTAGACTAGGACAAAAAAGGGGAAAGATAGTTGATGTGTCCACTAAAAAGGTCTCCGCAACGGTGGGCGAGAAAGCAAGGAGTTGCGGTCTTCTCGCTGGACATCTTTGGCCCGTGAAATTGGTGGAGTTGGTCGGCGTGGCTCCAAGCACCCAACTCGTGCCTTTTCCCCTCCATGTACGCCTCAATCTCAGGGTTGTGCCTCCCTCCTCATTTGGTTGCTGCTTGGCGTACTTCGGGACACGGTTGCTTCGACCACTCTCTTCTACGATGGCGTAACCAGATGATTTAATAATTGCATCACATAAATTCCGTTTCATTAACATATTCAGGCATGGATGTCCCTTCTTTATCAGGGTTTATTCTCTTTTATTATTTTAGCATTCACGATGCTCATAATTTTTTCTAATTAGGACCAAACAAAATATTCTCTTTTATTGACACTGCCCATAATTTCTTCCATTTATAGCCAACCAGCATAGAACGGATGTGCGCTGCTAACCAATGGCCAGCGCGAATATTTAAGAAAACACTGTAGTGTCAGATTTGAAACATTTTCTTTTGAACTTTCAAAAAAATATGAACTGTTGAATATTTTTGGAAGCGTGGACATTTTTTTAAAATCCCAAACAATTCACAAAAAATGCAAACAATTTTTTTTCAAAATTCCATATATTTTTTGGAAAAACACGAACAAAATTAGAAATGGGAAAAAAATTTAAAATTCACATTTTTTGAAAACATGAACCTTTTTGTAAAAACACAACTTTTTGAATTTGTGACTATATTTTAAAACCGGAACATCTTTTGAACATTGAGAACAACTGTAGAAAATGTTTTCTTAGACTCAAACACTATTTTGGATTCGTGAACATATCGCTAAAATAAGAATATTTGTAGAATATGGAACATTTTATAAAATGTAATTTAGAAAATCTTGATTGTTTTGGAAAACAAAAACAATTTTTACAAGAATGGGAACATTTTTAGAATTTTTATAAAATTTTGGAACGAGATTTTTTAAGTTTTGAACATTTTTCAGAACAGGAATAAAATTTTAGAATTCTGAACATTTTTTAATATTTGAACAAAAATTGAAATTTTGTAAATTTTTAGTTCACAGGTAAAGTAAAAGAAAATAAGGTAAAAAATCAAAAATAAAAATGAAAGAGAAAGAGAAAGGAATAGAAAAACAGAAATAGAAATATAACACTGGAAAAATGAAAACAGGCTGACCCAGTCTTGGGCGCTCTGTGTAAAGCTACGACTTTTTGCCACTCGTACGGCAAATAAGGTCTTCCCAACTGTGTGGGCAGGATAATAAGTGAGCTGGCTTGTTTGGGCCAGAGCGAACGCCGCCTAAGTACGGAATTCTGAACAAACTTTTTTTTTCTTTTCTAGTGAATAGACACACAAACATTTAGTACCACCTTGAATAAAAAAACGGCGATGAATTGATGAAAAAGAATCGAAGAAACACATCTTGCTTTATTAGTAGGTATAGATGTTTACCGCCTTATCGCCTATGCTTTGTACTCTACTTCTCTATCTTCTATCTTCTATCTACCTCTATATCTATATCTATCTATATCTATACCACCTAAAAAAACGTAAGGTTCCGTATCCCCTCATACGTCGTCCAACCCTTCGTCCGCCTCCCTCATCCTTCGTCCTCCCACCATCTCCTTCCTTTTCCTCTCTCTCTCGCGCATGCCCGCCGATTCAACAGCCTCGGCTCGCGACTGTCGGTATCCGGCAATCACGGTACATGGGCTCCAACGACCACACGCACACGAAAAATCTAGACGAGGAAGCCCCACCGCCGCCCCCATGCCCTCCCATGACTTTGACTTCCCACCTCCAGCCGCAAACCCAGCCACCATTCACGCCAACGGCGCCTTCCCCCTCCTCAGATCCATGCGTGCTCGCATGGTGAGGAGCACACAGATGTTGGAGGCGCCCTCCTCCCTGAGATCCGGATTGATGGGCCGACGAGAAGAGAGATCGAGAGGGATCTTGGTCGGATCCCTCCATTTTTTTTGAGCAAAGGTCGGATCTCTCCATATCCAGCAGCATCTTTGTAGGTTGCGAGGAGCTTCTGTGGTGGCTCAACGGAGGCGGCAGGTGCAGGAAGAGAAGGATGACGTGTGGTTACATACTTACATCCTCTCTCTCGACACAATGGTCACCAGTGACGGGAACATGAGGACCATGGACAGGGGCTATGTACCAGGTTTGTTTCGTGAATTCTATTTTGAGGTTTTGCGGGATGATTGTGATGGGTAGCAGAGTAGTGATTCGTTCCCATGCTTGATCTGCTGTGGCATGGTGCTCTTTTCTACGCTCTTGCACCACTCATTTTACCATCGTTGAGGGCATCCACAGGCTAGTCGGTGTGGCGTTGACTTCCAGTTGCCAGTGTTTGGGACATTTTCCCTCGCCCTCTATGTGTTCGATGAAATGCCTCAACAAAGTGACATTAGGCTCCTGTCATTGCAGCAAACGTGACGCCACAAGATACACCGGGAGCCATGCTGCAACTAGCCTGATGTACCGACCCGTCGGCTGGTCGTGATGTGCGGCTATCACAGCCCATCCGCTTGGCCAGCTCCACCTCATCAGACCAATCGACCCACTACCTCGAATAATCCGGATCGCCGCTGGAGGGGACCCCTCGTCCATGTCATCAGCGGCTCCTGCCCCCCGGAGAGGCGTGTGGGTCGGGTAGCTTTGCTAACCAGGCAAGCCATATGGGAGGCCACCGAGGTGCTTCCGGTCCGGAACAAATTGCAGTGGCAACATACCACTTAGATAAACTAGCCCGCATGCAATGAAAGGTATATCCTACATACTGGACATATATACTGTTATAGAATGACGACAGGGAAGATACTATTGGTTGTTGTAGGCTGAATGGTTGAAAATGTTAATTGTTTGCCTCCAAGCAAGTTGCAGGTTACTCATCGCGAGAAATTAATTTTGATCTTATCTGATCTCTAAAACAAAAATTTCAGGACAGAATAATGTATAGGCAATGCACTGTACATGATGAGCCATTCTTCTTTTGTATGCTATATTTATTCTTGCAGTTTTTTTGTTGTTGATTTCTACATCTTAGCTTTGACTTTTGTCGATTCTGATGTTACTTCGATATTTTTCACTTTGAACGCATCGCCATCGGGGAGGCTATCACTGAAGCTGGAGAGAATGATGAATAATCTGATTTGAACTTATGTCGTTGTCTCCTGTTTGAAGAAGCTGTGCATGCGAAGAAAAGTGACATGTGTGCATGGGATTTTAGAAAGAATGACGATTTTGGAAAGAACTGATGAAGCAAGGTTGGTTCTCCTGAGAGTCCTTTTGTCCTAATCATGTACTGAACTCTGTGTTCTTGAGCGTGTGTTAGCCCATTTCCTGATACTTATGTGAGGGTAGTCTATCTTGTAGTAGGGGCTATCTCTTTATTGTTGCCTCTTTTGCAGAACTTGTTTTAGGAGAATTTATTTTGTGCGTGCTCTTATGCTTTGTAACCCTGTTCCTTAATCAAAGTAGTGGAACCCAGCTCCACTTGGAAGGCGTATGTAAAAAGAAAGTTTGAATGCAAAACATACACTGTGTAGAGGCAAGCTTTATTCAGGTTGAATTCTTTTTGTTGAGACCAATATGCAAAGCATAAACCATGAATAATATTTGTCTTGTCAGTTTGAATTCTTTGGTAAAGATTCTATAAGAGATACTTGAATAGTGTACATGTGACGCCCGGGTAATTAAGCTACAGTAATCCGCACTAATGATGCCACGTCACCTCGGTTACTGTTGACAAATCTCGCGTTAGTTCAAATCCGATTCCAAATTCAAATTCAAAACAAAGTCAAACAATAAAAAATTTCAGATATTAAAATTAAAGTGTTCGGGTGGTTCCAAATAATTCATAAGTAATTATGGTGGAGGAACCACACTTTTATAAAATGTTTAGATACTCAAAAATGAATAAAACAGTAGCAAATACAATTATTTAAGTGCTTTAAAATTAATAAACATTTTCAAAACTAATTGGTTATAAGTAATAAACTATTGTGGCAGTGGCATAATTTATAAAATCTATTTAGGTGCCACTTTAGTAAATTGCTAAAACTAAAATAAAATAGAAAAGTAAAAAGGTAAAATAAATAAAAAGGAAAACAAGAAGAAAAATAAAAACAGAAAAGGACCCCTCCTCCCCTGGGCCGAATGGCCCAGCTAGCCAGCAGGCCGTCAGGCCAAAAGGCCCAGCTGGCCCACCCACGCTCCCCTGATCCCTGGAACCCCGAAACCCTAACCCACCCGTTCCCCACTCGCTCCCCCTCGCCCGATCCCATCTGGATCGGGATCGATTCCCCCCCACTCCCCCTCGACCTCTCTTCCTTCCTCCCGTCTGGATCGAGGCAAGGACCCCCGACCCCTTCGCCTCGTCGGCCCCCGCCCTCGTCCCTCAAGACGCCTCTTCCCCGGCCGTGCCCCCCCCCCGCGGCCTCGGCGCCACCACCGTCGCCTCGCCTCCTCGCCTCCTTCGCCGGAGCCTCCTCGCCCGACCACCGCGGACTTCCCCGCTGACGCGTCGTTCGTCCCGACGGACGACGCCCTCCTCCCAGTTCCCCCCGTCGGACGCCGCCCCGTCATCATCCCCTCCCCGGCGGACCTCACCGACCCACGCCGCGCCCGAGGACACGGCGCCCGCCTCCGACGCGTCCTCGCCGGCGCCCTTCCCCGCCGACGACCCGCGCCTCGTCGGCAACCTCTCCGACCTGCCACGGCCTTCCCCGAGCTCGCGGATCCCCCGCCGCTCGATGTGAGGCTCCCCTCGACCCGTCCCCCCCTTTTTCGTTTCTCCGTCGCCAATTTCGCCACACCACCGTGTCAGTGCTCGTGGGCACTCGCGCTCACCGCCACTAATCGCGCCTTCGTCGCCCGTCGCGCACACCAGCCACGGTCGCGCCGGACATGCCCCCCGCATGATCGCGCGTCGGCCCGTCGCCTTGCGCATACTGGGCATCCATGCCCAGCGCCGCCGCGCCTCTTTCTCCTCCCCACGCTCACCGCCGGCAGCCACTCACCGTGCACGCGCTTCGCCGCCGGTGGCCGTTGTTGCGCTGCCTGCTCCGCCCGTCGTGGCCGGCGCGCCCTCCTTGGTGGCACGGTGTGCGGGCATCCCTTCGCCCGCACCCGGGTTAGCCTCGACGGCACCCACGCCGGTGCCCGTTCGCTCGTTTGGCCCCTGGGGCCATTGACATGTGGGGCCTAAACCCCCCAGAACAAAAACGAAAATAAATAATTAAAATAATAATTAAAATGTTAATTAATTAATTAATTAGAGAATTAATCAACTTAATTAAACCTGATTAATTAAACCTAATCACTAATTAAACTTAACTAACTAATGTTAATTAACTTTGATTAGGTTAACTAGATATGAGAGAATGACATGCGGGACCCACCTGTCAGGGTTGACTCAGTCAACCCTGTTGGCTGATGACGTCAGCATGACATCATGCTGATGTCATAAATGCATTTTCGAAATTAATTAAATAATTAATAAAATTCCAGAAATTAATAAAATCTTTTAAAATCATATCTTTTAATCCGTAATCCGGATTAAAATATTTTCAACATGAAAGTTGCTCGAGCGACGAGGCGATCCGGACACGCAATCCGTTCGTCCACCACACACCCTAACCTATCGAGAACCTGCAAACTTTCCTCTCGGTTCATCACATCGACAGACGTCCGGAACCGGAAAACTTTCGGATGTTTCCCCTCGCCAAGATCGCCTAGCGCCGTTAGAACACGTCTAGCTCGTACATTGACCTGTTATGCACTTGCTCGCTATGTATTTCTTGTTTCTTCCCCTCTTCTCTCCGGTAGACCCCGAGACCGATCTCGATGTCCTGTGATCGACTACGTGCATGGCGACCCTCTCTCTCTCGCCAGAGCAACCAGGCAAGCCCCCCCTTTGATCACCAGATATCGCCTATGAAAGATCGAGGATGTCGCCTAGAGGGGGGGGGGTGAATAGGCGTTTTAAAATAATTACGGTTAGGGCTTGAACAAATGCGGAATAAACCTAATGGTTAATTTGTCAAGCACAAAACCTACAACAACTAGGCTCACCTATGTGCACCAACAACTTATGCTAAGCAAGATAAGCAACTATGTGATAGCAAGATATATGACAAAGAACAATATGGCTATCACAAAGTAAAGTACATAAGTAAAGGGGCTCGGGTAAGAGATAACCGAGGCAGCGGAGACGACGATGTATCCGAAGTTCACACCCTTGCGGATGCTAATCTCCGTTTGGAGCGGTGTGGAGGCACAATGCTCCCCAAGAAGCCACTAGGACCATCGTAATCTCCTCACGCCTCGCACAATGCAAGATGCCGTGATTTCACTAAGGGACCCTTGAGGCGGTCACCGAACCCGTACAAATGGCAACCCTTGGGGCGGTCCTTGAACCCGTACACTTTGGCAACCCTTGGGGCGGTCACGGTGCCCATCAAATTGCTCAGGCGATCTCCACAACCTAATTGGAGACCCTAACGCTTGTCGGAGCTTTACACCACAATGATTGAGCTCGAACACCACCAACTGTCTAGGGCGCCCAAGCACCCAAGAGGAACAAGCTCAAGGGCACCAAGCACCCAAGAGTAATAAGCTTCTCAACTTGTAACTTCCACGTATCACCGTGGAGAACTCAAACCGATGCACCAAATGCAATGGCAAGGGCACACGGAGTGCCAAGTCCTTCTCTCTCAAATCCCACCAAAGCAACTAATGCTAGGGAGGAAAATGAGAGGAAGAACAAGAAGGAGAACACCAAGAACTCCAAGAACTAGATCCAAGGGGTTCCCCTCACATAGAGGAGAAAGTGATTGGTGGAAATGTGGATCTAGATCTCTCTCTTTTCCCCAAAAACTAGCAAGAATCCATGGAGGGATTGAGAGATAGCAAGCTCGGAGAAGGTCAACAATGGGGAAGAACACGAGCTCAAAGGATAAGGTTCAATGGGGAAGAAGACCCCTTTTATAGGGGGGAAAATCCAACCGTTACCCCACTAAACAGCCCTCAAGACAGAGCGGTACTACCGCTAGGAAAGGCGGTACTACTGCTGAGAGCGGTACTACCGCTCCTATCCAGCGGTACTACCGCAAGAAGAGAAAGTCAGGCCATCGGCCCCAGGCGGTACTACAGCGGGAGTAAGCGGTACTACCGCTCGAGCGGTACTACCGCTTTCTCGCCGCTGCTAGTGCCGCAAAACCCACACTGAAAAACTTCGTTTGAGAATCGAGGCGAAGTAGCCGGACACACAGCGGTACTACGGCCGAAACTCCCAAGCGGTACTACCGTTAGGAGAGCGGTACTACCGCTTGAGCGGTACTACCGCTCGAGAGCGGTACTACCGCTGAGGAGCTTCAGCGGTACTACGGCTGAGGGTCCTGTACTACCACTGGCACCAATCTTGAAAACACGAATATTCCAAGGAAAACCGAATCGCCATAACTTCTTCATATGAGCTCCGAATTGAGCAAACTCAAGCTTGTTTGAAACAAGACAACGAGTAGCATCAAAACAGCGAAACAAACAAAGGAGTGAAACCTCCAACCGAGAGGAACCGGCATACCCTCCAACATCGAAAACATCATAGAAGATGCATGAGAACTCCGTTTTGATGAACTCGAGCTTGTCATAAAATGACCATAAGCTCCAAATCTCACAAGGAGAAGAACCAAACAAGAACCAAGAAACATGATGCAAGGATGCAATGGTTTGAGCTCTCGACGAATGATACGATCAAGCTACTCACTTGAGAGCCCCCCTTGATAGTACTGGCAATCGATCCTATAACCCGGTCTTCCACAACTACCATGAGACCGGTAAAATAGAAAACCTATCAAGGGCAAACCTCTGCCTTGCACATGGTCCACTTGAGCTAGATGATGGCGATCTTGACTCCTCAAGTTGGACCACCTTTCTTGATTGCGTTGGCTCGAAGAAGACAAGTTGATTGCTCCCCATACTCCACTATGGGTGAGCCACTCTTCCGACATCTTCACAAGTCCATTGTCACCAAATGGACGGCAAGCTTCAAGCACTTGATCTCTTCGTGATGCATCACTTGAACTTGCACACCGCAACCTAACCCCACAAAGAACTCTCACGAAGACCATGGGTTAGTACACAAAGCGTAATGGACAATGCTTACCATACCATGGGATCACTTGATCCCTCTCGGTACATCTTCTACGCTTTGTGAGTTGATCAACTTGATTCACTCTTGACTTAGTCTTGATCAACCTTGAATCTTTCCAACTCTCTTCGTTTGGATGATGTCTTGAAGGTAAACATGAATGATCACACAATCTTCTTCTTCAAGACATGCTTGCAATAAGCTCAACACTCACATGACCAATCTTTGGATAATTCCTTAATAGCACCTTGGTCAAGACACATAAACTCCTTGAAACCAACACATGGACTTCAAGAAATGCCTATGGACAAATCCTTCAAATATAACTCAATGCAATCATTAGTCCATAGAGAATGTCATCAATTACCAAAACCACACATGGGGGCACCGCATGTCCTTTCAGCCTACTCTTCTCTATACTGCTTGCATTAGAGTAGTGTAGCATGTTACTGTTTTCAGTTACTCCTATACTGTTGCATAGCCTGTCCTTGTAACTTCTGTTGTTACCTTACCTGCAATCCTATATGCTTAGTATAGAATGATAGTACTTTCATCTGTGGCCCTACATCCTTGTCCGTCTACCGTGCTATACTATCGGGCCGTGATCATTCGGGAGGTGATCACGGGTATATACTATATACTTTACACTATTACATTACCTGTGGTACTGTTCGGAGATGGGGGCTGAAAGGACGGATGGCTCCATCCCGTAGAGGTGGGCTGGGTTCCCACGGCCCCATTGTTACTTTATGGCGGAGCGGCAGGCAGGTTGAGACCGCCTAGGAGAGAGGTGGGCCTGGCCTGTTCGGGCGTTCATGTTACTTAACACGCTTAACGAGGTCTTGGTATTTGATCGGGTTGGCTACGAGCTTATCGCACTAACCATCTCGCGGGAGTAGTTATGGGTATCCCGCGTCGTGGTATCGGCCGGCACTTCAGACGTCGGCGACGGAGCGGCGCTGGCGTCGGATTGGACTGGAACGCTGATGGGCTAGGTCTGCTTCGGCGCGTCACAGACGCAACGTGCAGGTGTGCTCGAGGCGATGGGCCCGCACCCTGCGCGCTTAGGTTTAGACGGCGTGTTGGCCTCTCTTGTGCCTAGGTGGGGCTGCGGCGTGTTGATCTTACGCGGCGGGCATGACCCCGGAAAGTGTGTCCGGCCAAATGGGATCAAGCGTCTTTGGGTAAGATGGTGCACCCTGCAGGAAGTTAATCTATTGAATAGCCGTGATCTTTGGTAACAGGACGACTTGGAGTTGTACCTTGAGCTTATGACAACTAGAACCGGATACTTGATAAAACACACCCTTCCAAGTGCCAGATACAACCGGTGGTCGCTCTCGCTCAGGGATATGAGCAGGGGATTGCCGGGTAGGATTATTGCTATATGATGTTATTTGGAGGACTTCCGTTGTCCTCTTACATGCATTGCAAGATCGAGTCCGAGCGTAGTCTTCGTTAAGACTAGCTATCCCCCTCTTATTCTGGCATTCTGCAGTTCAGTCCACTGATATGCCCCTTTACACATATATCCATGCATATGTAGTGTAGCTCCTTGCTTGCGAGTACTTTGGATGAGTACTCACGGTTGCCTTGTCCCCCCTTTTTCCCCTATCTCTACTCGATTGCTGCAACCAGACGATGGAGCTCAGGATCCAGACGCCACCACCTACGACGACTACTACTCTGGAGGTGCCTACTACTACGAGCAGCCCGCGGCGGCGACCGGGGAGTGACCTAGGAGGATCCTGGGAAGGAGGCCTGCTCCTCTTCGATCTGTATCCCGGTTTGTGCTAGCCATCTTATGGCACCTTGTTTAACTTATGTGCGTACTCAGATATTGTTGCTTCCGCTGACTCGTCTATGATCGAGCACTTGTATTCGAGCCCTCGAGGCCCTGGCTTGTATTATGATGCTTGTATGACTTATTTATTTGTAGAGTTGTGTTGTGATATCTTCCGTGAGTCCTTGATCTTGATCGCATACATTTGCGTGCATGATTAGTGTACGATTGAATCGAGGGCGTCACAAGTTGGTATCGAGCCCATTGCTGTAGGAATCCCCTTCCAACTCCTTGGCGAAGTCGAGTCTAGACATTGCAAAACTTTTACTAACATGGCTGTGTGTCTTATGGGCTGCGTCGCCATTGGGTGGTATTAGGATCTTTTACTCCTCGATCTTTATTCGGGATTACGGACTCTCTTCTATTCGGGTTAAACGATTTTGCTAAAACAAAACTAACTCTAGGTTCTCGCAAGTACTTTCTCCCGGAGAGCCCCTCACTTCAGATGATCGTCTGCTAATCAGAAGATTCCAAAGATACTCTCTGATGTTCTCTCGAGACTTTGTGCCCATCACTTTTGCTATTTCTGATCACCGATAAATCCGTATGGATAACTACTTACACTTGCCATTCCTATGGTCATCCCCCATTGATCTTGTTATTACAAGATACCCCGAAGTTTTCTCTATTGTTCCGAGAATACTTTGTGCCTACTGCCTAGCAGTTCTTGTCACATGAATAACCCTTATAAATCCTCGCACTTGTCGAGTATCCGCTCATCCCCAGTTGTTCATGTGTTTCACAAAAGCCTTCAAATTAAAATTCGAGCTTCCGAGAATCCTCTGGAGCCTTTGGCTCTTGAAATTCCTGCTTGCTTACATTATGGTTAATCCCATAAGTCTCGTAGTCATAATGACCTTCCTTGTCATTATCATTTTGGGTCTGTTGACTCAATATGTTTGCGAATACCCGCAATCATCATTGATCCTTATAAATTACCTTTCTGGCTGAGCTGCCATTCTTTTAACTGGAATTGGATCTCGACCAATCCAATTGTCGTTGATTGTACCCTAAGGTTGTTCAACTTATCCATCCCTAATCAGAGCATTGCTTCTGATCCCTTGATTTGGGAATCATAATTCCTTTGCATTTGACAATTGAGTTAGTCAGTTGTTTCTATAATCTGCTTCCTCTAGTTGAGTACTGATGCTCACGTCAGATCCCTTGTGTACCGCCATATCCACTGTTGGATTATTACCTGACAGTGACCTTCATAATTAATCACTTTGTGAGTTCCTTCTCCGATACATATTGCCTTTGGTAAATTGTATCCTTCCCTTTTGCCAACCATGCTCCGCTTTCGAGCTGGTGGTACTTACTATTGAAGCTTGTGGTATATGTTTCCATGATACCCTGCCGGGTTGAACCTATATCTTTCTTTATATGTGTGAACTCGGGAGTTTTCACGGGTCATACTCATCTGGTATTTCACCAGGTAAAACTTTCAACACTAATGCCTTTATCAAAGCGAGAAGTGAATGGAAGGTTATACATTGAAGAAGTGGGAGTCAACCTTGAACTTTGTGTTCATGCCCATGGACACGATGTAGATCTTATCATTAAAGCTTCTCTTAAATAATTATCCCTTTGGTATAAGTTCATCTTATATCAGGGATCTGGCCTTTTGCAATCGTGGTTCTGGCCATGATTGTTCTTCTTTGATCTCATTTCTCGGACAAGTTAAAACAATTGTCTTCTATGGATCAATACACCAGTCCAACCTTTACTTTGATCTTGTGTCGAGTATTACCCCCTGGTATCTCGAGATTATCATGGAACTGCATAAATTTTTAGGAGTTCTACGTCAAGCGCTACCTTCCCACTGATTCCAATTTTTCGCGGGCTCTGAGTTATTAAACACTCAATGACACCGATAACTGAACCGAGTCCGCACTACGGTTCAACAACTCTTCAGTAAGCTTCTATAAGTACGAGTTTGTACCCGACCACGCCATTCCTAGCCTGTTTGGCTATATCATTGTGGTGATGTTTTTAACTGTGCTAACCGGTCCTTCTTCTCGGAGCACAACTTTCGACGATTGAGCTAAGCTTACGTCGATTTCCTTGTCTTATCGTTCCATCTTGAACAACAAACTTGATCTCGAGTTTGTGTCGTAACTGTGGTTCCAATAACCTCTTGCTTCATCATTCCTTTGACTTGATGTCGTCACTGATTGATTACATCTGCATGAAATCTCTCGACAATTGTATCGTGATGATCATCAACCTTATGAGCTCTTCCAAGAATTCAATTGAATTCATGATGGGTAATACCATCCTTCCCCCTCGATGATTCCTGTTCTCATCGACCACTTTATTGCCTTCCGTTCAACACAAGTTGTTCGTGTTTGGTGTAAACCTTGAGATCCCTGCTATCCAGCATTTGTTCTTCTTTACCTTGGAGTATTACCATCTGTTAATATCAAGGATGTTGTGAGGACTGCTCCACCTCTTAAGAAATTCTTGGTATTGAGATGCTTCTCACCATCACCATTCTTTCTTGGTCCCCGTGTTGCTTCCAACCGGTGTACCAACAAGTGAACGATGCTGTTTGAATTCTGCCCTTCTAGCAAGCCTCTTGCTTTGAAGTGAAATTCTTAGACTATCGATTATTAAATCACCATTCTGACATTGGTCGTGCAACCCAACCCATCGGGCGCACCTTCCAACCAATGTTTACTTGTGAATGTTTTCCTCGAGCATACTTCCTTGTATCATTTGATCCGACAAATGTTATCTCCTTGTTCGTTTAAATGTGGGAGTCTATCTTTTGGGAGTCTCGGTGAATTGCCGTTGAGTTCACCAGAAACCTCCTTGTCCTCTCCTTGGGTTAATGATGGACTCTTGTTAACGGAAATCACTTCATAGTTCATTTCCCCGAGAATCTTACAATGTCATCTCGTCAACTTGCGTTGCACCTTTTATTCTCAGGTATCCTAAGACTGAGGTATCCTGGCACCAATCGGATCTGAATCTCGGTCAGATATGATGGTTGGGACAACTTTCCAAGAGTTATGATGTTGATCCTTTGATGACCGGTAGCATGATGTCATGCCTAGCACCCCGGTGGAGGACCTATCATTATAGATTCCTTTTCAGCAGGGTTATCCATTCATCCATGAGGGAATTGTAATCTGATTCTACAAGTTATTCTGATGGGTCCTTCGTGATTCAAAGTCTGATCTTCACCGGAGGCCATGTCAATGCTATCTCGAAGCATGTCTGTGATACTCTGATTTTCAACAAGAACATTCGAAGCCCAAGGCTAAATGTTTCTTGCTCAAGTATCCGAACACCGTTGTATGGGTAATGTCATGAAATTTCTTCCCCCTTACCTAAAGGGTTCTCTACATTATATCCTGTCATGGATATCATGCTCTGCTTATCCTTGGGAAGGATATACCCCTGTAATATGTGTTTAAACACATTTTTCCTTTCCATGGGTCTGTTTGACCCTTCTTGGGATATACATAATCTAAGCAGTGATAACCCCCTGCTCAGGAAAGCACCTCGTTGTACCACTCTGTAAGTAAGACCCTATTACTATTGTTGATGACATTCCGGTAACCACCGATGGACGAGAACCTTGCCTATTGGTCCGCCTCGTTCGACGAGCAGGAAAATGGTTCTCTTCGTCCCTCGCCCTTGGTACCTATGTTGTTGCCGACATGACCCTCAGAGTCTCCGCTGACTTGCCTTGCTTACATGATCGTGTAAGATGTCACCAACCTTCTAATTGTAACCACATGGTGGGCCCATAACCCACAGTTTCACAGGATCGAAACCTGACTGTCCTTTACACCCCTTATTCCCAAAGTTATTCCTCCCGCGTGGACTCGTATGTAATTCACGGGCCACCGACATAGTGATCTATTCTGGTATCAGACGAGATACTTACTCTCGCTACTCTGAACCCCTTTCTCACTCTGGTTCAGGCTTCGAGCAAAATACCTACCCGCTTGGAGCCTATTGTGGTACCTTCGTACCTTACTCTCGAGGTATTTCATATGTTCAACTCGAGAGATAATCTTATACTAATTCATGGGTTAGCCCAGTTGTTTCCCTTAAAAGCATTATGTCGTAGTGAGCTGCCTTATTTTTCGTAAATACGATGGAGTTCGAAGAAATGATGACCAGTTTATCATAATGCATCGGAATAAAGGATTGAAGACATCAACGAGAAGGATTAACTTCTTGAGAAGTTCCGTTAGATTATCGTAACCAGACCTTTCCCCTTGCTCCCTCTTAAATCTCGGGACGAGATTTCTTGTAATGGAGGAGAATTGTGGCCTTGGGTAATTAAGCTACGATAATCCGCACTAATGATGCCACGTCACCTCGATTCTTGTTGACAAATCTCGCGTTAGTTCAAATCCGATTCCAAATTCAAATTCAAAACAAAGTCAAACAATAAAAATTTCAGATATTAAAACTAAAGTGTTCGGTGGTTCCAAATAATTCATAAGTAATTATGGTGGAGGAACCACACTTTTATAAAATGTTTAGATACTCAAAAATGAATAAAACAGTAGCAAATACAATTATTTAAGTGCTTTAAAATTAATAAACATTTTCAAAACTAATTGGTTATAAGTAATAAACTATTGTGGCGTGGCATAATTTATAAAATCTATTTAGGTGCCACTTTAGTAAATTGCTAAAACTAAAATAAAATAGAAAAGTAAAAAGGTAAAATAAATAAAAAGGAAAACAAGAAGAAAAATAAAAACAGAAAAGGACCCCTCCTCCCCTGGGCCGAATGGCCCAGCTAGCCAGCAGGCCGTCAGGCCAAAAGGCCCAGATGGCCCACCCACGCCCCCGATCCTGGAACCCGAAACCCTAACCCACCCGTTCCCACTCGCTCCCCTCGCTCGATCCCATCCGGATGGGATCGATTCCCCCACCCCTCGACCTCTCTTCCTTCCCGTGCGGATCGAGGCAAGGACCCCGACCCCTTCGCCTGCCCCGCCCCGCCCTCAGACGCCTCTTCCCGGCGTGCCGTGCCCCCCCCCGCGGCCTCGGCGCCACCACCGTCGCCTCGCCTCCTCGCCCTCCTTCGCCAAAGCCTCCTCGCCCGACCACCGCCGGACTTCCCCCTCGCCGACGTCGTTCGTCCCCGACAGACGACGCCCTCCTCCCAGGTCCCCCTCGTCGGACGCCGCCCGTCATCATCCCCTCCCGCGGACCTCACCGACCCGCGCGCGCCCGAGACACGGCGCCCGCCCCGCAGCGTCCTCGCGGCGCCCTTCCCGCCGACGACCAGCGCCTCGTCGGCAACCTCTCCGACCTGCCACGGCCTTCCCGAGCTCGCGGATCCCCCGCCGCTCGATGTGAGGCTCCCCTCGACCCCGTCCCCCCCTTTTTCGTTTCTCCGTCGCCAATTTCGCCACACCACCGTGTCGAGTGCTCGTGGGCACTCGCGCCACCGCCACTAATCGCGCCTAATTGTCGCCCGTCGCCGCACACCACAGCCACGGTCCGCGCCGGACATGCCCCTCGCACCCATGATCGCGCGTCCGGCCCGTCGCGCAGACGCCTGGGCATCCATGCCCCCGCCTGCCGCGCCTCTTCTCCCTCCCCACGCTCACCGCCGGCAGCCACTCACCGTGCTCGCCTTGGCCGCCGGTGGCCGTTGCCGCTGCTGCTGCCTGCTCCGGCCCGTCGTGGCGGCGCTCCCCCCTTGGTGGCACGGTGTGCGGGCATCCTTCGCCACACACCGGGTTAGCCTCGACGGCACCACGCCTGTGCCGTTCGCTGTTTGGCCCTCAGGGCCATTGACATGTGGGGCCTAAACCCCCGAACAAAAGCGAAAATAAATAATTAAAATAATAATTAAAATGTTAATTAATTAATTAATTAATTAGAGAATTAATTAACTTAATTAAACCTGATTAATTAAACCTAATCACTAATTAAACTTAACTAACTAATGTTAATTAACTTTGATTAGGTTAACTAGATATGAGAGAATGACATGCGGGACCCACCTGTCAGGGTTGACTCAGTCAACCCTGTTGGCTGATGACGTCAGCATGACATCATGCTGATGTCATAAATGCATTTTCGAAATTAATTAAATAATTAATAAAATTCCGAAATTAATAAAATCTTTTAAAATCATATCTTTTAATCCGTAATCCGGTTAAAATATTTTCAACATGAAAGTTGCTCGAGCGGCGAGGCGCATCCGGATCACGCGATCCGTTCGTCCACCATACACCCCTAACCTATCGAACCTGCAAACTTTCCTCTCGGTTCATCTCGTCGACAGACGTCCGGAACCGGAAAACTTTCCGGATGTTTCCCCGCCAAGATGTCGCCTAGCGCTGCGTTAGAACACGTCTAGCTCGTCATTGACCTGTTATGCACTTGCTCGCTATGTATTTACTGTTTCTTCCCCTCTTCTCTCCGGTAGACCCGAGACCGATCTTTGATGTCCCTATGATCGACTACGCCGACGACCCTCTCTCTCGCCAGAGCAACCCAGCAAGCCCCTTTGATCACCAGATATCGCCTACTCTTCTCTATCTGCTTGCATTAGAGTAGTGTAGCATATTCTATTTTCGATTACTCCTATCTTGTTGCATAGCTTTGTCCTTGTAACTTCGTTGTTACCTTACGCAATCCTATATGCTTAGTATAGAATGCTAGTACTTTCATCTGTGGCCCTACATCCTTGTCCGTCTCGCCGTGCTATACTATCGGGCCGTGATCATTCGGGAGGTGATCACGGTATATACTATATACTTTACACTATTACATTACCGTGGTACTTGTTAGGAGATGAAATTTGAAAGGACGGGTGGCTCCATCCCGTAGAGGTGGGCCTGGGTTCCCGACGGCCCCGATTGTTACTTTATGGCGGAGCGAGCAGGGCAGGTTGAGACCGCCTAGAGAGAGGTGGGCCTGGCCTGTTCGGGCGTTCGCGGTTACTTAACACGCTTAACGAGGTCTTGGTATTTGATCGGGTTGGCTACGAGCTTATACGCACTAACCATCTACACGGGAGTAGTTATGGGTATCCCGTCGTGGTATCGGCGAAATACTTCAGACGTCGTGACGACGAGCGCGTAGCGCGCGGATTGGGTGGAACGCTGATGGGCTAGGTCTGCGCTTCGGCAGCGTCACATAGCGTGCGCAGGTGTGCTCGAGGCGATGGGCCCGGACCCTGCGCGCTTAGGTTTAGACCGGCGTGTTGGCCCTCTGTTGTGCCTAGGTGGGGCTGCGGCGTGTTGATCTTCTGCGGCGGGCATGACCCGGAAAGTGTGTCCGCCAAATGGGATCAAGCGTCTTTGGGTAAGATGGTGCACCCTGCAGGAAGTTAATCTATTGAATAGCCGTGATCTTGATGCAGGACGACTTGGAGTTGTACCTTGAGCTTATTACAACTAGAACCGGATACTTGATAAAACACACCTTCCAAGTGCGGATACAACGGTGGTCGCTCTCGCTCGGGGATATGAGCAGAGGATTGCGGGTAGGATTATTGCTATATGATGTTATTTGGAGGACTTCCGTTGTCCTCTTACATGCATTGCAAGACCGAGTCGAAGCATAGTCTTCGTTAAGACTAGCTATCCCCTCTTATTCGGCATTCTGCAGTTCAGTCCAGCGATATGCCCTTTACACATATATCCATGCATATGTAGTGTAGCTCCTTGCTTGCAGTACTTTGGATGAGTACTCACGGTTGCCTTGTCCCCTTTTTCCCTATCTCTACTCGATTGCTGCAACAGACGATGGAGCTCAGGATCGAGACGCCACCACCTCGCATTTACTACTACTGGAGGTGCCTACTACTACTGAGCAGCCCCCGGCGGCGACCGGGAGTGACCTAGGAGGATCCAGGCGGGAGGCCTGCTCCTCTTCGATCTGTATCCCAGTTTGTGCTAGCCATCTTATGGCACCTTGTTTAACTTATGTCTGTACTCAGATATTGTTGCTTCCGCTGACTCGTCTATGATCGAGCACTTGTATTCGAGCCCTCGAGGCCCCTGGCTTGTATTATGATGCTTGTATGACTTATTTATTTGTAGAGTTGTGTTGTGATATCTTCCCGTGAGTCCTTGATCTTGATCGTACACATTTGCGTGCATGATTAGTGTACGATTGAATCGAGGGCGTCACAGTACAGGTCGAACTACTTGTATACACAGCGATTAAAGGAATTATGTGCTTCCATCACTTTAGATGCTATCGTAATACAAAAGTGAAATGCAAATTTCACCCGTTCTCTACTATTATGTAATATGTTGGGAATATATTTAGGGTTGATGAAGTGATTGGCTCAAGATTGACATGACTAAGACAACTATCGTGAATTTTTTGGATGGGCAATGTAGATGAGATGGGAAAAAACATTTAATCACATATGTGTTGCCTCTATGTTAAACATTAAAGAAAAGGGGCAGGGTTCTATATTTATAGACCATCAAGGCAAGAGTAGCTTTATTATTTCTCTGTTTAATCTCTTTGGTTTTTTTTTCACAGGCAACACATAGACTGGATGTGTCAGATAGAATTGCAGCCACAAAATATATAAATTTGGGTCAGATCTTCCTGGTTAGATTCCACAGCGAATGCAAATCTATATATTGGTAATTATTATTTTGGATCAATAAAAGTATGGATACCGTGAGCAATATTTTTTTCATAGTTCTAAAATGGAATTTCTGTTATTTTTTCTGTTCAGTGAATCATATATAAAATATATGATAGTAGTAGATAACAGATAACATTTTTTTAATCCATAGTAATTATTCATCTCATCGCTGATGTGAAAAATAGCAAAATAGTAGAAAATGTTGCCCCGATGCAACGCACGGGCAATTACCTAGTCTAGTTAATAAGAGTGGATGTGTGCAATGCAATGAAGCACAGGCCGGTGGTTTCAACCTCGTAATTTTTGAGGAAAAAACCCTCAATGGCACAAGAAATGTTTTTCTTTTTCTTTTTAGGTATTCATTTTTGCAATGGTTTATGGTGGTAATAAGCAAACCAAATTAAAGTTTATACCCAGATTTATGTGTGTGGTTCATGTTAACCTTTTGAATATTAGCATTCTCGTGATTATAATTGCTCCCGTGCAAATGCACAGGCCAACAACTAGTTCTTTGAAAATTTGGCATGAAAAGCTCTAGTTTTGTGACAGCTTTTGTTAAATTTTATTCCCTTCGTCTCATAATATAACAGTGTTTTTGACACTACACTAGTGTCAAAAACACTCTTATACTCTCTCCGGTCATTTTTAGTCTGCATATAATTTTTTACTGAAGTCAAAGTATCTCTACTTTGACCAAATTTATAGAAAAAAATATCAACACTCATAATGCCAAAACAATATTGTTAGATTCATTGTGAAATTCATTATGAAATGCATCTTTTGGTATTGTAGATGCTAATATTTTTTAATATAAATTTGGTCAAACTTTTAAAGTTTGAGTTGACAAAAAAAATATGTGTAGTAAAAAGGACGGAGGGAGTATTATGAGATGGAGGGAGTAGACAGGAAGGGCCTATTCTTCTAACCTTGCTAATTTTGTTAACTTCCAAATAAGTTGTTTTGCTCTAACATATGCCTGGCTGATTATTTGCTTTCCTGACTTGGAACGACACTAGTTACACTGTTAGAGCAACTCTAGCAGACCCCGCATCCGGCCAGCCGGTAAAACACGTTTGCAGTTTGCAGAAAAACAGCTTTGCAGGCCGGCGCGGACGGCCGCAGATGCAGACCCCGCATAACGGACTCGTAAAAAAAGGATATTCGTGGAATATGCTCTTTTACGAATCGGTTTTGCGGGGTCTGATTTGGCGCAGCTCCTCCCGGCCCGGGAAACCTAAATTTGCACCTTAATTTGATCCAAATGCATTTCTTTGCTTTTTCAACAACATTGGATACATAAGACATCACCAAATCTTTGCTAGAATAGCAAGACCAAAGAAAACTAGAACCACAAGTATGCATTTTAGAAGATTTCCAACTTCCATAACTGCTCCCACTAGTTGGATTAATATCTTCTCCATGCATTCATTGTTGATCTGCGGATTCTTGATTTTGCATTCTTCTTTCTTCATCTTTGATTCGAAAGAAGTAGACGTTGCTTCCTCTCTAGTTGCACATGCAGCCGATTTATTGCCTTCGATTCTACTAAGAAGTGCACGAACATCTATTAATTTTCTTTCTATCAACAAATCAATGTATTCGCCTTCCCAAAACCAAAATGAACATCCATCTTCCTACACATGAGTGAGCATGTTCAAAATGAGCTACCGCAATTGAACCAAAGAATGAGCTACCGCAAGTGCACGTACACCGTTGTTTTCGCATTTGAAGAACACCCAACCGGGATGCTTCGACATGCCCGAAGTTAGCCGCAGCACTGTCCGCGGGCAGTCGTCGCACTGTATGAGCGGCATCGGCGAGCCACTGAGCCGCTGCGCGAGTGCCGAGCCCGGTGGACGGCCGGACGAATCCATGCTCGCAAACCGTCGGCAGCGGCGCGAGGACGAACCCGTACCTGCATGCGGCGATGCGACCTTGTCGGGGCTGCGGGAGATGCTCCCCGACCATTCCATCGCTTGGCACTGCCTCCGGCGGCCGGAAAAGCTAAATCCGGCGGCCCGCGATGAAGGGCCGCAGATCCGCAACTTTTCGGCCCCGCCGACGCAAGAGGAGGGGTGAGGGGGAGGCCTCATGCGTGTGGCTGCCTTTCGGCGTGCTCCCGCCAGCTGCCTTCGCCGGAATCTTGGGCGGCGGCCCGACTGCGGGGCGAGGGGGAGAGGGGAGGTGGTTGGTGGGGAAAGCGCGGGCTGAAATGTTGATTTTGCATTCTTCTTTCTTCATCTTTGATTCGAAAGAAGTAGACGTTGCTTCCCCTCTAGTTGCACATGCAGCCGATTTATTGCCTTCGATTCTACTAAGAAGTGCACGAACATCTATTAATTTTCTTTCTATCAACAAATCAATGTATTCGCCTTCCCAAAACCAAAATGAACATCCATCTTCCTACACATGAGTGAGCATGTTCAAAATGAGCTACCGCAATTGAACCAAAGAATGAGCTACCGCAAGTGCACGTACACCGTTGTTTTCGCATTTGAAGAACACCCAACCGGGATGCTTCGACATGCCCGAAGTTAGCCGCAGCACTGTCCGCGGGCAGTCGTCGCACTGTATGAGCGGCATCGGCGAAGCAGCGAGCGCTGCTTGAAAGTGCCGAGCCAGTGGACGGCCGGACGAATCCATGCTCGCAAACCGTCGGCAGCGGCGCGAGGACGAACCCGTACCTGCATGCGGCGATGCGACCTTGTCGGGGCTGCGGGAGATGCTCCCCGACCATTCCATCGCTTGGCACTGCCTCCGGCGGCCGGAAAAGCTAAATCCGGCGGCCCGCGATGAAGGGCCGCAGATCCGCAACTTTTCGGCCCCGCCGACGCAAGAGGAGGGGTGAGGGGGAGGCCTCATGCGTGTGGCTGCCTTTCGGCGTGCTCCCGCCAGCTGCCTTCGCCGGAATCTTGGGCGGCGGCCCGACTGCGGGGCGAGGGGGAGAGGGGAGGTGGTTGGTGGGGAAAGCGCGGGCTGAAATGTTGATTTTGCATTCTTCTTTCTTCATCTTTGATTCAAAGAAGTAGACGTTGCTTCCCTCTAGTTGCACATGCAGCCGATTTATTGCCTTGATTCTACTAAGAAGTGCACGAACATCTATTAATTTTCTTTCTATCAACAAATCAATGTATTCGCCTTCCCAAAACCAAAATGAACATCCATCTTCCTACACATGAGTGAGCATGTTCAAAATGAGCTACCATAATTGAACCAAAGAATGAGCTACCGCAAGTGCACGTACACCGTTGTTTTCGCATTTGAAGAACACCCAACCGGGATGCTTGACATGCCGAAGTTAGCCGCAGCACTGTCCGCGGGCAGTCGTCAGACTGTATGAGCGGCATCGGCGAGCCATCGAGCGAGCCGCTTGCTTGAAAGTGCCGAGCCCGTGGACGGCCGGACGAATCCATGCTCGCAAACCGTCGGCAGCGGCGCGAGGACGAACCCGTACCTGCATGCGGCGATGCGACCTTGTCGGGGCTGCGGAGATGCTCCCGACCATTCCATCGCTGGCACTGCCTCCGCGGCGGAAAAGCTAAACCGCGGCCCGCGATGAAGGGCCGCAGATCCGCAACTTTCGGCCCCGCCGACGCAAGAGGAGGGGTGAGGGGGAGGCCTCATGCGTGTGGCTGCCTTTCGGCATGCTCCCGCCAGCTGCCTTCGCCGGAATCTTGGGCGGCGGCCCGACTGCGGGGCGAGGGGGAGAGGGGAGGTGGTTGGTGGGGAAAGCGCGGGCTGAAATGCCCCCCCCCCCACCACCAACCGCTTCCGCTTATATGCAGGGCACCGCAGCGGCGAGGGGAAAACCCGCGTATTCACGGGTTGGGGCCGAGATTTTGCCGCGCCCCTCAAAAAAATTTGCGGGCCAGCCGCCTTTGCGGGGTTTGTTCGGACGGGATTTTTCGCACGGACTCGCATTTTGACGGTTATTTTGTGGGTCAGGGCTGGATACGGGGTTCGCTAGAGTTGCTCTTAGGCCTAACAAATGTTCCTTGCTCCTCTTTCTGGTAAGACGGCATCAGCAGATTTGCACTACATCTAGCTTAGCTCCTTACCTAGCTTGGTGCCGAAAGTCAGAGCTGTGATGCATCTTTTGTGCCTAAAATAATTATGACATTCTTCACCTAGCTAGCAGATCAGACGAGAGTAGATGTCACCAAGTGGCTCACAAGGTCAGTTCAACGCCTAGCTAGCAGATCGGACGAGAATAGATGTCACCAAGTGGCTCACAGAGGTCAGTTCAAGCTTTAGCATTAGCAATGTCCATTGAGTCCGACCTGTGCAATTAAGTACTACCAGTGGCATTAGCAAGTAGCATCATCGTGCGGTTTAAAGTGACCCCGTAATGCGAAGGAACTAAGATAGGTCGGTGGCCGACCTGACCTTATGCGTACAATCCTTCTTTCCGTTCGTGGATCAGGCAACTAGAGAAGGACGGCCTCGAGGTGCGACCTACCGGAGAGGTCGTCACGGCCGGCCTCGTCTGACGGGCTCTCAAGGGCACCGGTACTATGTAGTTAAGGACGTGGCGGTGGCAGAAAGTTATCGTGCTAAGACTTCATAAAATCAATGCATCAGAGTAGTAACCATCGTCGATGAAGAAACTCGTAGATTAGAACAAACTTGTAATTAGTTAGAGTAGACAAACGTGATGTTTCCCTAATTTATATATAGAATAAATTTTGTACAAACCACATCTCTAACATGGACCCTCGGATCGTTCAAAACCAAACAGTTCAGACGCAATTTGACATCCAACGTGGCATCCTTCGGATGTTTGTTTACCTGCGAACCGGATGCAAATTAGGTGGACTTTACGGGCGTCCGGACTACTGACACGTACGCGTCCATCACCTAGGATCCATCCAAAACCCTCTTCGTCGGAAAACCCTCTGCACGAAACGATTGCCGTGCATTAATGCCGGTCACCGTCCTCTATATGCTAGTTTAGGTTTTCTTTTAAGTTTTAGTTGAGGACAAAATACAGTCTGTTTTATGTAAATTATTATGTCCGAACTTAAGTAAATTTCGTTGTATTTGTCTGAAGTCAGGTCTATTCAAATTCATTTTAAAATGTACTCCCTTCGTCTCAAAATAAGTGTCTTAACTTTATACCAAATCACTGTCCGTGGATATGTCCACAGACAAATACAATCTCCGTTTTAAGGGTGAGCCCTTTATGTCCCGTGGACTGACTCGACATCGGACGTACATGGGCAATAGATCTGTGTGCGTCTAGCTTGTTTTTCTTGTAATTATTGGTATTCTGATTGACTAAAACCCACTGATGGTCTATGAACTTGAGACACATTGCGACGCCCTCGACATGCTCTGCAAAGTAATGGGCGGTACACCGCCGTGCTCCACCGTCCACCGGGGACTCATCGGCCGATGGGCATCATGGGTCGTCTTCGTCGAGCAGCCTCGGACAGGTGTTGGTGCAGGCACACGCTACCTAGGTTCAGGTTCAGGTTTCAAAGGGGCTGTCCTGTGTTGCTGGATGTTCATGCCAACGATGCATGCATATGCATGCCTCGTCGTCCGTTCGTCGTCATTCCATTGATACAGTGCGTGTCTCGTTGGCAAGCACCAGATCTAGTGCTCTTTTGATTGGGTCTCTACTCTTCTTTTGGCATCTCGGTGTTGAGCTTATCCGGCGTTGAGCGTGCAAACAGTGGTAGGGTGGCCGGCAAACTTATGGGGGTGGGTCATGCATGGTCCCTCGCATCTAATTTACCACTCGATGTCAAGATATATCTCTTATATTTCTTCACGGAGGGAGTACTTAAAAAAAAATAGTTTTTCTTCAGGCAGGGTGCTTCATCCAACATTTCATTTTTTTTCCTGATGATCATTTCATGAAAACCACCTTAACTGTCCCATCTTTTATTAACTTACCAAATAAACTATATTTTCTTTGGCAAGTCAATAATTGATTACAAAATAAATCACAGATAGAATTGATAAACATTTATTTACAAAATCATGTAATGCAGACAGCTAAACTATGGGCTAATGTAGTAGAATATTTATACCCCATAGCGCACGGGCAAATACCTAGTGAGTTAAACAACGGATGTCTGGAGTAACCATATCTTAGTTGAGTTCTGCTACACCAGCGAACTAAATTCTCCGTAACATTTTTTCATTGATCCAAAATACATCTAGTTCCACTATCAGAGATAACGGAACACGACTAAATTTTACATTATTAAACTTATTATTATATGCCGGTGTATCAACATCTGATGGAAACATAGAAGAAGAGGGGGACATACAGTGAAATTCGAGGAGGAGGGGAGGGGGGGGCGAGGATGAGATACGTCATAACCCACTTCCCCTAGGTTAAAGATTTTGGCCTCTCAAAAGAAAAAGATTTCAGTCTCCGTTACACCAAGTTACTGATCTCCCATTTAAAGAAAAAGTTACTGATCTCCAATAGTTTTGATTCCATATTTACGACGACAAAGCTAAAGGTGACCAACTTTTCTGTAAGGTAGGGTAATCTTTAGTGATTTTAAGAATCATATCCACGTTCATTGCGCAGAGTTTAAACTTTATTCTTTATAAGGTATGGTTTAAAGTTGAAGGTTTGCACATATACACACATGCACGTGTGTGCAGAGAATTTATCCATGTAAATCTTCTCTCTTGTACTAAGAAATAGACTGTGCAACTACACAAATGGAACTCTTGGATCAAGTACTCAGAAACATGAGAATAGGCGAGACTTTTCCCCCCAGCCCCCGCGTCGCTCCGCTCGGGGCGACTCGGGCGGCGACGAAACCCTAGCGCGCGCCGCCGCCTCCTGCTAGCTCCCCCCTCGCCGCCACCAGAGTAGGTCTCCGGGCAAGCCAGGGCGGCCGACGAGGACGGTGGCGGCGAGGATCTGCTGCTCCGCCTCCGTGCGGAGAGCCTCGGTCGCCGAGGCGGCGGCCTCGGAAGGAGAGGCGACGGCTGGCTCTCCGGCGAGCAGTGGTCGCGGGTGCTGCTCCGCCCCCTCGGCCGCGCGGGCGGCGTGGTGGCGACGGTCGTTTGGTGGCTGGTCTTCGCGTGCGGTCTTCTCCGGCGGACAGCGCCAGATCTGCAGGTCTTTCCCTCCCCCTCTCATAGCTCCTTCCACCCCGGTGCTGCTGGTCCTTGGCGGTCCCTGGTCGCCGGATCTGGTGCGTTTGGGGTGCGGGAGTTGCGGCAGTCCGGGAGAAATCCTTGGTCGGTGTGGCCCGGCCACGACGGTGACGACATCAACTGTTGCCGTGCCCCTCCCTGGAGGCTCCGTCGAGGTTCTGTTCCCCTCTCCCCCTCTCGCCCCGGGTGAAAACCTCATCCTTTTGGATGGGGCGGCAGCGGCGCTCTACGCCGTCACCTTCCTGGAGGTGCCGCTCAGGTGGTTCGAGAGATGCGAGGGCGTTCTGATTTGGGGATTGGGGGATCGACGGTCGCGTGGTCCAATTTTATCATTCTGCGCGTCCTTCCTCAGCACCTTCGATCTTGCTAGCTTCAACCCTTCGTGTGTGGCTCTATGCGTGTGGGCGAGGATCTTCCAAGGCGAGCTCGTCTCAGCTGGGGGCGGGGCTGAGTATCTCTCAAGGTTGTTCGTGGCTGCCATCTTATCTGGCTCTAGGGTGAGCTTCCCCATCTTCCGACGGTACGACGTCCTTCGAGCCAGGACGAGGGGCAGGGGTCCTCTTCGGAGATGGTTTTGGGTAGTTTGTTGCAGCTCACCACTCCTGGTACAGATGAGGGCATGCTCCCTGCCTATGATGGGTCTCATCTTGTTAGTGCTTCCGCTTCACCTATGGTGCTCATTCTACGGCTGGGGACTTCATCGACATCAAGCGAAGCTTTGTTGTCCACTATGTTGTAGTGCTTGGTGTTGTTGAGGTTTGTAAGTTGTCTAGTAGCACCATGTATCTGCCTTTTTTTTTTCTTGTTCCTCTTGTTAGGTGCTGTCTGATGTAACTCCTGGCCGGTTGATGGCTTTGTTAATTCAAAGCCAGGCTCTCTCTCGAGCCTTTTCGTTCTAAAAAAAAGTACTCAGAAACATTCTGCCAACATAGTATGGTGATTTCTTATGGAGTGGCTTAGATGAATGAAAAATTGACAATGTCAATACTTTTTAGAGACACGATAAAACGCAGACACCTACATACACACGCACAACCTACTACCATGGGCACCTCCGCGAGACTGAGTTGGTAGATTTTGAGATTGACGTCACAAACACCTTGTAGTTGAAGGGCACGCCATACTATTGAAAGAATAGTGTGAGGAAGTCTGAAATAAATAAAGAAATTGTGAACATCGTGCTAAATTCAGGACTTGAACTTAGCGGACAAGTTCCGCCAAAAGAAATCTAACCAACTATGATCAGTTTGCATTGATGGTGGCGATTTGTATAAGCATACACAACACACACAATGAGGAGTTTCGATGGGCCTACATGTTAACACAAACCAGGTAACCAAAATGATCGTATAAAGCCTGTGAAATCCACGGCGGCGCACTCACTTGAGCAGGGAAACCGCTTCCAATTTGTTGTTGATTTGCCTAACAAAGCCATTGAATAAAAGACATAAGCAAAGGGTCATCTTGATCATGACAGCCCAACCAATTGCATCATCCAGGAGTGGACTTGAATCAACAAGGGATTTGCTTTCAGTCATGTCCAACTAATAAAGGTGGAAAATTATTAGATGACGTGCGCATGCAGATTCTTCACCTTTTTGTTTCTCTATTCAAAGATATCATATTCCTCTTACAAAATTAATATGCAAAATATGATGTACTGCATCGCTCACATAGTAATGTTCATCTTTATAATTGAAGGTCAATGACATTTGCAAACATGAAACATTGTTTTTTTTACTGTGGCAACATATTGTATTATAGCTCATTATTGTAATTTTATTTATGGTCAAATTTATTGTATATGGATGGCAGCACCAGAATGCTCAGCCAAGTTGAATATAGATGACAGTTCTACGAGATGTGCGAGCTTGGAGTCGTCATTCGCAACCGCTGAGGTATAGTTATAGAGTCTCTAAGGGCATACACGGCTGGCCTAGTAGAGCTCAACGATCTGCACCTGGAAGCAAATGAATTCATGGTTGTAACACCTAATATGAAAATATCCTAAACCAAGAGAGAGTGCTATAGTATACCTTGTGAATTTGTGCTCTCCGCGGAGCGGGCTGCAATAATGGTATTATAATCCGTAAAGCATAGTAATTTCCTATATGCTTTATGTGATTTCTTCCAAAATTGCACAACTTTCTTTAGCCCCTTTGACATTAGGAAAATGCACACCATTTGAAAGTTTGTGTTTGCAAATTGCAACTAGATGATGTCTCCTCACAAAAATGTAATTATGAATAATGATTCGCCTATCATGAGATAAAAGTAAAACTCATTTCTGGAGGATACGACTCACAGTGTCCCGATTCTAACCCACTCTAGTTAGCCATTATGGAGTTTGTGTGATTGAGATTAGCTCTTCTTCTCTTTGTACAATCACTCGCCTATGGTGATTTGTTCATGCATTCTTACGAACGCTACGTGCATAAGGTGGAGAAAAGTGAGAGCGGCCTTCTTGCCTTGTGTTGCATTCAAGTTCTTTTGTGATGTATTCAAGTTGTCCTTGTCAACAACCCCCGGCACACTTCTCTTCCAAAAAGCTCAAACACTAATAATCGCCTAAATTATGATGGATTGGTGCCTTTTGAAAAGGAAAAGAGATGTAACGAGTCTAAGATAGCAAGAAGGAAATGCAGTAGCAGATTCCTATTTTATAATAATGCTTGATCGATGACATTGGCTTTTTTGTAGCTTTTTATAGCCACTATGGAGTACATATTTGATCAGAAAGGCTACTGATGTAGTTTTCATTATTTTTTTTGAATTTCTACAAGCATTGTCTGTAAAACTAAAACTCTTGCGATGTAGAAACATATATCTTAAAAGTCCCAAATTATTGACGTGAAGTGTACGACAGCCAAATGGATAGTGGAGAGGCATCTAACTGTCTATTTAGATTTCTTAAATGCATTGGTTTGAAAAAAAAATCTTCTCATTTTCTAATTTGGTTTTACCCAGTCTATGTATTTCTCATATTGTTAGGTACAAACAGTTCGAGATGGGACTCCAAAGATTGCTTAGCCAATTTGCATGCCATACAAGCAATTGAACATGTAATGATTCATGAGTTGGACCATGGATGTACTACTCGCTTTATGCGATAGTTTTTCATAAATTTGTGGATCAGTGCATGATTGATGGAGAGGTTATAGTGCCAACCTCCTTTAGATATTTGTCTATGAGCTATCAATTTTGAGTTACAAGGTTTAGGTACTCAACCGCTTGCAGTTATACAACACAACGAGAAAGGATTCATATGCAAAGATTGGTTATGGCCATGTTTGTTTGGTGTGTTGTATCTCGAACCCATTCGGTTTGAAACACTATACCGGTTACATGAAATGGGTAGTGTACTCATTTGGATGTTTTTGGTAGTTATTTAAATTCTTAATTATTATTTTTGACAAACCTAAATATTTTGTAACTAATTATTCAAAACAACTTACTTAACAAGTTCGTCATAGGGCATTTTAGCAATCGCGGGGAAGACGTTAGTTGTTATAAAACTATTTTTTTTACCAAAATGATATAATCTAGTTTCACGTAAAACTGAGCAGTATAGATTAGCGATGGCACCGCTTAGAAATGAAACACCATCATTGTTGTCTTTCTTTTGCAGGGAAGCACCACTATTGTTGTAAATCCTTAGAGCCCAAATAGCAGACTTGGATTCAGCTGAACCCGACTATCTTTTGCTAATCTAGGATTGAATGGTTTTTAATTAGTGCCCTGCAAAAAATAATACTCACTTCGTCCCAAAATAAGTGACTCAACTTTGTACTAACTTTGTACTAAAGTTAGTACAAAGTTGAGTCACTTATTCTGGGACGGAGGGAGTATTGTTTAGTGATATGGTCATTTGGTTTAACCCAGTCATTCAATAGTGAATCTTGTGGTCATTTTTGGCTTTTTCGTTACCCGTGTGTGGAAGTTATGCAAATATTTTTCGGAATACGAAACTTTATATTCCGCTTCTCAGCTCTTTGGTGTTCCCTTTCCACTTGGGGAATATATACAAATGGATGTCTAAAGTTAGAAACGTCTTTAGCCATCCATGTAATGCTCGATCCACTTATGATTAATTAATAGTACATTCATCATGCATGTCGATTATGGATAACAACATGACTTCATTATTCATTTTAGTTATGATCCCCTAGAAGTGCTGTGATATTTGCCTTTCTAGGTGAAACTAGATAAGAAGGAATGAATGGATATATTTAAGGCTATATTTTATTCGAGTGCTGCAACTTTCTGAAATGCCATATCGCCCAGCGTAGGGAAAACTTTCCAAACATCATATAATTAATCAAGCTTCATCAAACCTAGGGTTCTGTTATTTTAATTTCTATTTATTGTTAGGAAATGAAGACCATCACAACAACCTAGCCATTGCCAAGATATCAGTTGTATTCCTTTTAATAAGGTGTATTATTCTTACAAAACTCCAACTGTCCAACTTTTGACCCAATTTGTAGGAAACCTTGTACAATATCAAATCAGTATCATTAAATGTTCATGATGGATCTAATGATGCTCATCCAATATTGTACACATTGATATTTTTTCCTATTGACTTGATAAAAAATAGAAACAATTGACTTTTGCACAAATTAATACACCTTCTAAAATAGTATTGGGGACTAGAACGATTCTCGATTTAGTGTACCCACTTAATTTCCAAAACTTAATAACAAAAACTGAGTTACCATGTTTTGGCGAAATGTAAAGATCAGACACGTAGGTAATGAATTGAAACTTGCCCATGTAAACTTCTGTAAATAATATAACAAATTGCGACATGCATGAAAATGAGAATGATAATGTCGTCTTCCTGTCTGTGCTCTGGTTTGGGAATTGGTGCCGCCTCGTTTCCTTGCCGAGCTAGCGCGACGGACCATCGACAGTGAATTAGCCATCGCCCTCAGATCTGGCCGACAATACGGGTTGTGGACCTGCCGGCTGCAGGCTGCTGTCTCACACCCTCCTTCCGGTCGATGGTCGTGTGTTGTCAGAAGCTCGCATCTGCCCGGTTGGGGGCAGGGTGGGTCGGTTGTGCGGGTGGGTCCCATCCAGATGTGGCCTCCGCAGTAGGCGAGGCTAGATCTGATGACCGGATAGCTGTCATTGCAGTGGCGGTTGGCAGCCATCGAGACGACTCGTGCTCACGATTGAACAAGGGGTTGGATGTTGTCTAGCGGCCGGAATGAGTGGCCTTTCCGCCCTCTCATGCGTGCTCATGGCGTTAGGCTTTGCGTGGACCGGGCTCGACGACCCTGGATGGTAGGCTACATGAATTAGCTCTCTGGCAAGCAACATGATAGCTGGTGTTGGCATTGTGCTTTCGACCATGTGGGTGGCGAGGTGTGTTGTGGTGCGTGGTCCTGGAGAAGCTGTTGCTGGTGGTGGAGGCCGAGTTCTGATTTGAATATGGAGTCCCTGGTCCATGGTAGGGGTTCTCCATTGGGTACTTCTCCATGCGATGTGGTGGATGGGGGACGTCAACAAAAACTCTACGCTTTGGCACCGACGATGCCGATATGTGTTCGTGTATCGTTCCTCTTGGGCATCGCTTTGTTCCTTTCCTTACCTTCAAACACTCAGGGTGAAAACCTTCATTCGCCTTGGGCTGAGCGGTGAAGTTGGCACTTGTGTCATGACCCTATTGATGGCATCGTCAATGCATGTGGGTCTCAATCGAATGTGACAACATGTCTCCTGCGCCTCCTCTCAGTGACCTTCTGGGACGTTCAATAGTGCACGGTTGTGTGTGTTCAACCATTTTCGCCTAGTTTTTTTTTGTGTATTATGTTTTATCGGCTTTCGAGGGATTCCTCGATACCTTGTATCGTTTGACCGTTTAACTTTATTTATATATAAAGCAGGCCAAAAATATGTTTTGAGAGTAGTTTTTTAAATTTTAAATGTAGCTCTTTCTCATTTCTCATTTTCTTTACCAAGGTCACGAATGGACATATTAATTTAAAAAAAATATATAAGTAGATACCACCACCTATGTGCATGAATTTCTTGTAATTTTTAAAATATACTGATTCAGGTTTGTGAAATGTGTTCCGAACTTCTAGTATAGTATATCAGATTCCAAAAATCTGCTCTAGTGGGAGGGCCAGAGAAGATAAGGTAGAAAATAAAAGGATATTTGCATTACTTTATTTAGTTGGTTCCACTACTCGGGTTTGTACCTAGTTTTTTCAGAGTTCTTGGATTTTTGTTAGATGGCCTTATGGAAATGCCCTTCCATCTCGTTTCCATCTGGTCAACATCGTTTGACTGCTAAGGGGGATTACTACAGATATTTTTTCTTGAAACATCCTAAGCATATCTATAGTCATTATTATTGTTTTAGTTGGAACATATTAAAAGAACTGCAGCCATTAACTTGTCGACGACATAGCCTGGAGTTTAGTCAAACTTCTCTTTGAGGTGAAAACCCACGATCTAACCTCAATGGTTGGGGTCCAGCGACGATAGTGTTGGCGTATCGTTCACTTTCAAGAGGTGTGGTTGTTGGAACACCTATCATGTTTCGCCGAGGTTGCCATCATTAATGGTTGATGCAGATATTTGTTGCAATTTATCTATTAATCATTTTCTGTGTGCATCCTCGATGCCCTGACTAGCTCTTGAAATCATGTGCAAATATCAGAGTGTAAGTTGATATCTTCTTCATATTAGTATATTCTCTTTATCAATAATAATACTAAATACAACTTCAAATGAATTAATATATAATGTTTATTCTCTTTATCACAATTCTCTTCCACATCAATAGTTCTTGTTGAAATTATGTCAGAATATGTGTGTATTGACTACGGTTAGACTTGAAGCATGAGGTGGGTATGTGTTTGAGTTGAAGCATGTAACTCAGATCAATTATGTAAAAAGCACTGTAGGGTAGCCAAAATAGACTCAGTGAACCTGGTAGGCTCGACACACAAGATCATGAATGAGACGGATTCAGGCGTCTTGGCAAGGATGTGTGGAACAGGTCATGGGGTGGCAATCGAGCTATGTCACATGGCTTTGGAGGGCTTGTGGTTGTTATGTATGGATTTAGTACACGAGATGAGCGTACGTAGTCATACCCCCGAACACGTAACTCACGTTCGATGGGTGATGGACATCGTTAACAAAAATTGTCTTCTCTACATACTTTCTGCAATGAACTAATCACGAGTAAATACTACTCCCTTCGTCTCATAATATAAGAATGTTCTTATATTATGGAACGAAGAGAGTAGTTCTTACGACACGTCGAAAAGTCAGCTGACGTTGTGCTTTTGCACGTTGCTCCTACTCCCTCCGTTCGGATTTAGATGTCGTGGGGGTTCAAAAATTTGAACTACGAAATATTTACAAGAAACCCCTTGCGCATTTTTAAATTGTACAAAAGTAGATGACGACAGGCGTGCACGGCTCGCGCGGGAAGAATCGGCCGCCGGCGAGTCTACGGGCCAGTGGAGCTCCGGCCGCCGGCCTGATCCCGATCCTTATCCCCTGCCAAAAATCTCCTAAAGCTCCTCCGCTGCCTCCGGCCGTGGATCAACGGAATCGAGGCCATCTCCTCCCACCACGACCGCCGCTGCCCCCACGAGCTCGACGCCGACGGGCGACCACAGTCCTCCCCGAGCCAGTCCGAGCTCCGCCGCGCCGAGAGCTACGCCCGCCTCGAGCCACGCTTGTCGGAAAGCCACAAATCAACTGAATCGCCGCCGTCCCCTCCCAATCCGGTCGCTGCTTGCCGCCGCTGAAGCTCGTCACGGTAGCTCCTCCGGTGAACAAAAAACGGCGGCGCTCGTGCTTCTGCTTCTACTTCTGCAGCAGGTCGAGCTCGTGCTTCTGCTTCTCCCCTAGTGCCGGTGGAGCTCGAGCTGCTGCTGCTTCCCTGCCTTCGAGTTCTTCTCTGAAGAAGTTACAGGTTGCTGCTGCTGCTCCTTGCTCTGAAATTTTCTCAAAGAATCTAAAATTGTTGCTGCTCCTTGCTTTGAAAAAACATTCCCCACTAAAAGCATTGGTGTAAGGGCATATTTATTCCCTAGTGGTTTTTGGTGATTGATGACAATGCTTTTGCGGACTAATCGTGTGCGTTAAGTTCTTTCAGAGGATCATCCATTGGCACGAGACGATTTCCTCCCCTCGGTGTTTTTATTCAAGACGGTGTAGCTCCTGCCTTTCGTTGTTGGTGGACTAGTTTCGTAGGAGTCACCGTACTATTAAGAGGGGGTCCGCTTTGGTAAGACTAGGGTGGAATCAACACGTACACATCCTTATCACACCCGTTGTCTTCCTTTCGCATCTTTGAGCTGCACTCTCTCTTCCTTACCGCTTCGCCTGTGCCAGTGGTAGTACCCTTGTCTACATGTAGTACCGCCAAGCCTCCCAATGAGTAGTACCGCCCACGCAGCGGTAGTACCGCTCTAAGCGGTAGTGCCGCCACGCAGAGCGGTAGTACTGCTCGTGGGCTTCGGCCGTAGTACCGCGTAATGCCGCGCCTCGCCGCCTCGATTCGAGACGGTGTTTTCTCGTGTCGGGTTTTGCGGCGAGAGAAGCGGTAGTACCGCTCGAGCGGTAGTGCCGCTCTACTCCCGATGTAGTACCGCGCTCTGGGGCGATGGCTCTGACTTCCTCTTCAATAGCGGTAGTACCGCTGGGTAGGAGCGGTAGTACCGCTCTCAGCGGTAGTACCGCCCTTCCATAGCGGTAGTACCGCTCTGTGCGGGGCTGCTCAGTGGGGTAACGGTTGGATGTGTTTCCCCACTATATAAAGGGGTCGTCTTCTTCCTTGTTGACCTACCTCTTTTCCCCCAAGCTCCATTGTTGCTCAAAGCTCCATTTTCGCCCGATCTCTCTCCCTAGCCAATCAAACTTGTTGATTTGCTCGGGATTGGTTGAGAAGGCCCAGATCTACACTTCCACCAAGAGAAATTTGATTCCCCCCACTTATCCCTTGCGGATCTTGTTACTCTTGGGTGTTGAGCACCCTAGACGGTTGAGGTCACCTCAAAGCCATACTCCATTGTGGTGAAGCTTCGTGGTGTTGTTGTTGTTGTTGTTGGGAGCCTCCGGTTGTTGTGGAGTTTGCCCCAACCTTGCTTGTAAAGGTTCGGTCGCCGCCTTCAAGGGCACCAATAGTGGAATCGCGACATCTCGCATTGTGTGAGGGCGTGAGGAGAATACGGTGGCCCTAGTGGCTTCTTGGGGAGCATTGTGCCTCCACACCGCTCTAACAGAGACGTACTTCCCCTCGAAAGGAAGGAACTTCGGTAACACATCCTCGTCTCCACCGGCTCCACTCTTGGTTATCTCATCCCTTTACTTGTGCAAGCTTATTTGTGTTCTTATCCTTGCTTGCTCGTGTGCTAGTGTTGTTGCATCATATAGGTTGTCCACCTAGTTGCACATCTAGACAACCTTTATTATTGCAAAGTTTAAATTGGTAACGACCGGACTTCCACACCTTGTCCTCAAGTGATGTGTTGGATGAGTTTGTGGCTATGAGCATACTGGACAAGACCGCCGACAATGCGGTGCTTCGCTCCCAAAGAGCAAAGAAGCCCAACCTCGCTTTGAAGGCCAAGACGTGTGTCGAAGAAGATGGAGAGGAGGAAGAAGAAGAGAGCAACCTCGAAGATACTAAGTATGATTATCATGAACACATGGCCCTTGCTTCAAGACAATTTTGGAGCAAGAAGAACTCAAGGCCCAACTTCAACAAGAGCAATTCAAGTGGCTCTAAGGGCAAGCAACATGTGAGGACGTGTTTCAATTGTGGCAATGTGAGTCACTTTGTTGCGGAATGCCCATATGAGAAGAGGGAAGACAATGGTGGCAAGCTCATCCGTAAGGACAAGGTCAAGTCTTTCCCCAACAAGAGCAACTTTCCAAAGAAGACTCCTCACAAAGCCTTGGTGGTTCAAGAAGAGTACAATGAGGATGGTGAACCGGTTGCCATGGCCTCCGTGGCCATTGCAATGACTCCTCGGGTGTCTCTCTTCGGTTCACCCAATGAAAACATCACCGCCAAGTGCCTCATGGCTAAAGCCACCAACAAGGTAACCCCCAACATCAAAACTACCATCATCAATCATTCTTATTTGACGGATTGCATTGATGAACATGAGGGGACTAATGTAGAGGGAAATGAATTTGAGATCTTTATGAGTAAACTCAAGGGCAAATCCAAGAAGCACTTCGTTGCTCTCTTGGAACAACTTGGTGAAGCCAATGCCATGATCGAGACTCATGAAGAAACCATCTCTAAGATGGAAGGGCATAGTCGTGACTATGCCGATGAGATTTCGGATCTTTCCAATGCTCTTGAGGAAGAGCGTGGCCTTCGTTTGGCTCTTGAGGAGTCACACAACGATGATCACGCTAAATTAAAGAAAGACCTTGATCATGCTCTTGTTGTGTCTCGTGTGCTTAGTTCCAAGAAGGCAAAGCTTGGAGTTGATCTTGCTAGACTCAACGAGGACTTTGACACTCTCGACAAGGCTCACAAAGTCTTGAAGGGTGCTCATGCTAGTCTCAAAGAGTCTCATGATCAACTCCAAGTGAAGCTAACCAAGGAGAAAGCCACCTTTCCTCATATGATATTGATTGATAATGCAAATGCTACTAACCCTTGTTGTGAGCATGTGCATCTTGTTGAGGAGAATGCTAAGTTGAAGGAGCAACTTGAAAAGGGCCTTGTCACATGCATTCAAGGTGAGAAGAACCTTAACGACCTTTTGAGTAATCAAAAGGAAGTTGTGGCCAAGGAGGGGATTGGGTTCGCGCCCAAGCCCAAGAACAAGAAGAAGAATGACAAGACCAAGCAACCTCCCCCTCTCAAGCAAACTTTTGTGAGGGAGGAGAGGGTGCTTCAAGAAGAAGAAGAACCGTGCAAAGGGTGGCAATGTCAAGAAGGACAACGTCATCCCCACGAACATAGCCGCGACTTTAACCCCTCTTATGTGTTGTGCCGTGCTAGTGATGGGCATGTTTATGCTAAATTTGTTGGTTCCTCTTATGAGTACATTGAATGGTCTATTTGGGTTCCTAAGACCCTCGTTATTAACATCAAAGGACCCATTACCAAATGGGTACCTAAAACCAAGCATTGATCTCTTGTAGGGTTTGCTTCGGTGGGGATCATGGTTGCTTGATAGTGGAGCAACAAATCATATGACCGGAAGCAAGGACATGGTGGTGGACGTGCAAGAGATTCCATCTATGCCCACCGATGTCGAGTGGGGTGATGCATCACATTCTAAGGTATTGGGTCTCGGCAAGGTTGTCATTTCTCATGATCTTACGATCGAGAAAGTCATGCTTGTTGAGTCCCTTGCATACAATTTGCTTTCCGTTCGTCAACTTGCAGTCATGGGTTTTGCTACTTTCTTTGACATTGATACCGTGGCCCTCTTGTGGAGCAAGACTCTTAAAGTAGCCTTTGTTGGGCATGTCGAAAACGCTCTCTATGTGATTAACTTTTCGGAGCGACCCACTAAGACCGCGACATGCCTAATGGCTAAAGTTGATGTGGGATGGCTTTGGCATCGCCGTTTAGCCCATGTCAATATGAGATCTTTGCAAAGTCTTCTCAAGGGGGACCATGTTCGTGGACTAACAAATGTTAGTTTTGCCAAAGACCGTGCTTGCGGTGCTTGTATTGAAGGAAAGCTTCATGAGAAGGCTCACCCTCCCACAACTATCATATACTCAAAGAGACCCTTGGAGCTCCTTCACATGGATCTCTTTGGGCCACCATCATTTGATAGTCTTGGAGGAAGAAAGTATTGCTTGGTGATCGTGGATGACTATTCAAGATACACTTGGGTATATTTCTTCAAGAGGAAGAGTGAGACCCAACAAACCGTCATCGACTTTGCAAATGAACCTCAACGTCAACATAATGCAAAGATCTTGACTATAAGAAGTGACAACGGCACGAAGTTCAAGAACTACACCTTGGATGAGTTTCTTAGTGATGAGGGAATCAAGCATCAATATTCTGCACCATATACCCCTCAACAAAATGGTGTGGCGGAGAGAAAGAACCGGACGTTGATGGATGCGGCAAGGACCATGATGGCGGAGTTCAAGCCTCCATACAACTTTTGGGCCGAAGCCATCAACACCGCTTGTCATGCATCCAATCGGCTCTATCTCCGCAAAGGCTTGAACAAGACTCCTTATGAGATACTCACCGCAACAAGCCCAACCTCAAGTACTTCCGGGTGTTGGTGTAAGTGTTTCATTCTCAAGAAAGGTGTTCGTTTGTCTAAATTTGAAGCTAGAGCTCATGAGGGCATATTTGTTGGTTATGCTACAAACTCTCATGCTTACCGTGTCCTCAATAAATCCACGGGACTTATTGAGGAGACGTGTAACGTGGAGTTTGATGAGAATAACGGCTCCCAAGTGGAGCAAAGTGGCACTTGTGATGTAGGTGATGAAATTCCTCCCCAAGCCATAAGAAGAATGGGAGTTGGCTTCATCCTACCCATTAAGTAACCCCTTGTGGCCGAAGGAGAAGGACAATGCTCCATTCAAGTGGAGCCATCACCAACCCAAGGCCCACACGCTTCCGAAGAACAAAGTGAAGGCCCTCAACCTCAAGAACAAGACCAAGGGCAAGATCGTGCTCAAGACGATGATATCACCTTAAATGATGCCCAAGGTCAAGTTCTCTCCCCCGAGCATGCTCAAGATGAAGTTCATGCTCAAGACGGCGCTCAAGATGATCAAGTGACCCTTCCTCATCTCACCTCCGAGGAGGAATTAGAGCGTCGTGCCGCCAAGATTGCTTCCAAACTCACAACCAAAGGCCATCTCATGGAGAATGTGGTTGGAAGCCTAAGAAAAGGGTAAGCACTCAGAGACAATTGGCAAACTATTGTGAACATCACGCGTTTGTCTCTTGTGTTGAACCTCAAAAGGTCTATGAGGCGCTTGAAGACTCGGATTGGCTCAATGCCATGCATGAAGAACTCGACAACTTTGAGTACAACAAGGTGTGGAGATTGGTGCCAGGGCCATCGGAGAACCACAACGTCATTGGAACCAAGTGGATTTTCAAGAACAAGCAAGATGCTCATGGGAACATCATTCGCAACAAGGCAAGATTGGTAGCACAAGGCTACTCCCAAGTCGAGGGTATCGACTACGGTGAAACCTTTGCTCCCGTTGCTCGTCTTGAATCCATTCATTTGTTGATTGCTTATGCTTCCCATCACAACTTTAAGTTGCAACAAATGGATGTGAAAAGTGCTTTTCTTAATGGTCCCGTTAATGAGTTGGTCTATGTCAAGCAACCCCCCGGGTTCGAGGACCCCTACTTTCCGGATCATGTGTATCAACTCGATAAGGCACTATATGGCCTTAAACAAGCCCCACGTGCGTGGTATGACCACCTTACCGAGTTGCTACAAGATCGTGGTTTTGAAGTGGGGCAAATCGATCCCACTCTTTTTACTAAGAAGGTCAATGGGGAGTTGTTTGTATGCCAACTATATGTTGATGATATTATCTTTGGTTCTCCTAACAAAGCTTTCAATGAGGCATTTGCCGCTCTCATGACCTCCAAGTTCAAGATGTCTTCGATGGGAGATTTTAAGTTCTTCCTTGGTTTTGATATCAAACAAAGAAGAGAAGGAACCTTCATCAACCAAGCCAAATACACTCAAGACATGCTCAAAAGATTCAAGCTAAGTGATGTCAAGCCGGCTACTACACCAATGCCTACCAAATGCCAACTTGACATTGATCCCAATGGTAAAGCGGTGGATCAAAAGGTATATCGCTCCATGATTGGATCTTTGCTTTACCTTTGTGCATCTAGACCGGATATCATGTTGAGTGTGGGTATGTGTGCACGGTTTCAAGTCGCACCGAAGGAAAGTCACTATGTGGCGGTCAAGCGAATCTTTCGATATTTGGCTCATACCCCAAACTTTGGCTTATGGTACCCAAGAGGAGCAAACTTCAAGCTGAAGGATTTACGGATTCGATTGGGCGGAGACAAAGTGGATAGGAAGTCCACTTCGGAGGGTGCCAATTTCTTGGTTGCTCTTTGGTGAGTTGGTCTTCCAAAAAGCAAAGTTGTGTGTCTCTCGCCCACGAAGCGGAGTATGTGGCGGCGGGTAGTTGTTGTGCTCAACTCCTATGGATGAGGCAAACTTTAAAGGAGTACGGTGTCAATTGTGACAAAGTGCCTCTTTGGTGTGATAATGAAAGTGCCATCAAGATTTCTCTCAACCCGGTGCAACACTTCAAGACGAAGCACATTGAGATTCGGTATCACTTCATCCGGGATCACATTAGGCGAGGGGAGATCGAGCTCAAGTATGTCAACACTCATGATAACCTTGCAGATATTTTCACGAAGCCACTGGATGAAGCAAGATTTCGCGAGTTAAGGCATGAGCTAAATATCATTGATTTGAGCAATGTGACTTGAACCCGTGCACCCCCCACCACACCCAATGTGTTGTCTAGTTTAGGTGTAGGCATGGACATAGGGGGAGTGTTGTTCTCTCAATGAACTCTCCCTCCCCCCTTTATGCATAAAACGATCAACTCTTTCACTTTAGCCATTGTTGATGGTGCTTGTGCTTCAAAGAGGAGTTTTGGTCATGGACCCAAGGATAATTCTTCGCGGTGCCATACCAATTGACTCAAACATAGGTGGCTCCGGCCACCGCCCTCTCTTGAGAGAGGCCTGAGCTCGCTCCTTTTGTGTTGTTTGCTTTGAAGGAGTGGGTTCCGGTTCGTGTTTCGTGTGTTTTGTTTTGCTGGTCTCTCTCTTGTCGTTGCCTTCCCGTTCCTTTCGGTGTATTTTTTCTTTTTGTTCGCCTAAGAGGTTTCTCTTTTGGTTGCTGGCGGTACTACCGCTGCTGGTAAGCGGTACTACCGCTCCAAGCGGTACTACCGCCCTCCAGCGCGGTACTACCGCTGAGAGGCGTGGGTGGGGGTTATATCGGGGGCAGGGGAGTTTCTTCTCCCCCATACCCATTCGCACGCCCCGCTGTTCTCTCTCTCTCAAGCAACCGGCGCCGCAGGAGGGCTCCAGCGGATCTCCTTCTCCGGGTCGTCCCTCTCCATTCCCTTCGGTGGAGTCGATCCCCACCTCGTCCTCTTGCCATGGATGTCGGTATTGCCCCCGTTCTCTTGTTCCTTTTGTCTAGGTTTCCAATCTAGCTTCTTAGGGGCAGTAGCGGTTGCATCCTTAGATTTTTGGCCAAATCTAGGCTTGAGTAGGATGGAGATTGCTTCTAGGCAGTTTGGATTAGTGTTTGGTTGGAGTATTTTTGAATTTGGTAGGACGGAAGTACCGGATTTGACCACGGTAGTAGGAAACGGGTGTTTCCCCGCCCCGAGCGGTACTACCGCTCTCCCCGAGCGGTACTACCGCTGTGAGCGGTACTGCCGCTCTCTGGAGCGGTACTACCGCTTGGAGCGGTACTACCGCCCAAGAGTCACGGTACTACCGCCCTCTACCGGATTCCATCCTACTCCTACCTCTCCGTGATCCTCTTTGTTCGTTTTTGTGGCTTATACTCGTTTCTTCTGGTTGTTTGCGTGTTTCGTGTGTGTGGTTCCAGGTGATGAGGTTCCTGAGCATCAAGCTCGTCGTGTCAACCCCGGTCGTGCTACGTCCAAGCGCTACCGCACCACTGAGCCTGCCGGAGGATCTTCTAGTGCTCCACCTCCTCCCCAAATGCAGAAGAATCCTGGGGCCAAGTCCAAGCCGGGCAAAACTGTGCCAGACATGCCGCCCAAGGAGTTCTGGGCAAGGCGCCGTCGCAACCCGTATGAGGTTGACCAAGATCCCACTTTGGTCAACCATCCGTTCTGGAACAGGTTCCAGTTTGCCACCTACTTTGATGTTCTCAAGGCCAAGAAGAATCTCTATGTCAACGTGCACTCAATCGACATCGAGCATATGAAGAGTGATCCTGACTACTTTGGTGAAGCCCTTGAGATGTGCACTCAGCTGAACATTCTAGGGATCATGCAATTCAACAAGGACTATGATGCTGATGTTGTGGCTTAGTTCTATGCCACGGTTCACCTTGGTACTGATGAGGACAGGACTCTGACCTGGATGACAAATGGGAAGTTGCTATCAGTCAAGTGGAAAGCTTTCATGCAGTTGATTGGGGTGGAAGATCTTGGACTTGAGTCTGCTGTCGGCTTTCGCCCCCACCGTCGAGCCACTGCCACTCACAAGCAAGCTCGTGGCCCTACTGCACTCAAGATCAACCCCGAGACAAAGAAGGAGACCTATGAGCTGCCCGCCTATCTGGATATACTTCACCGTATCTTCAGAGAGACTCTTTTCCCTCGATCGAATCTGGACCAGGTTCACTCTTATCTTGTGGACATGCTTATCTTCCGTCACGGGAGAAGGGCAGAGCACGGAGAGTCCTTGGATATCTCTCATGTTATGTGGTTTGAGCTAGTTTCGCAATCTCCGGCGCAAGTGCCCGATTTATGGTCCGTTCATTATGCTGCTCATTGAGAAGGCACAGGATCGTGTCTATCCCAAGGTGGCGCTGGAGCTTGAGACTTGGTTTCTCACGATGTCAAGCGCCCGAGGAAGAAGGATAAGCTGGGCACTCAGGCCCCTAGGACTGGTGTTCCGTCATCTGCTGCTGCTATGGAGATCAAGAGGAGTTTGGTCCGAGGCCGAGGCTGAGGATGAGAATGATGACTACGTGCCCTCTGAGACAGAGCCATCTTGGGCCAAGAAGCTCAAGGCCAAGGTAAAGAAGCTCTTCTGCATGGAGTCTCACGGTCAGTACATGGCTCACGCAGCTGAGAAGAAGGCTCGAGGTCGTCACAAGGAGCTCATGCGTCAGTTGGGTGCTACAGTCCAGAGTGGGTCTGAGGATCAGCTTACCGAGGAGGAGGAGTGGATTCAGAAGACCGCCCATGGACCGATTCTCGAGGCCGAGCACTTCTGCATCGACGACGGTGGTGCCGATGATTCTGCTGGGCTCGATCGTGTGTACCTCATTTGCTCTCACATGGGGCCGTAGCAGCGCTCCCTCTCTTTTTGGTGTCTCGATGCCAAAGGGGGAGAGAGCTTAGGGATTTGCGAGTTGTGTCTCTTTCGTTTCGTGTGTCTTGTCTTGTTCGTGTTTTAATTGGCTTGCTTTGGTTGGTTTGTCTGTGAGACCTAAGTTCGAGTAAGACTTAAGTTCGAGTCATATGGTGTGAGACATATGCTACCCTACCCTTTCAGTATCATTATCTATGTCTATCTAGCTCATGAGTTGCGTGCTTTTCTTGTTATATCATCTATGCTGCTCTCATACACCATGCTTAGATTATTGGTCTCTAAAATGTAGGGGGAGCTTTGATCCAAGTATGTGTGTTGTGCAGTCCAAAGCACTTATGTAACTAGCACACATTGAGGGGGAGCCCATCTACATATTAGGACCGTCGGGTTTGTATGCTTACTATATAGTGTTTATGCAAATCCCGTATTGTCATCAATCCACCAAAAAGGGGGAGATTGTAAGGGCATATTTATTCCCTAGTGGTTTTTGGTGATTGATGACAATGCTTTTGCGGACTAATCGTGTGCGTTAAGTTCTTTCAGAGGATCATCCATTGGCACGACACGATTTCCTCCCCTCGGTGTTTTTATTCAAGACGGTGTAGCTCCTGCGTTTCGTTGTTGGTGGACTAGTTTCGTAGGAGTCACCGTACTATTAAGAGGGGATCCGCTTTGGTAAGACTAGGGTGGAATCAACACGTACACATCCTTATCACACCCGTTGTCTTCCTTTCGCATCTTTGGAGCTGCACCTCTCTCTTCCGTACCTGCTTCGCCTGCGGTATGTAGTACCCATGATCTCACATGGTAGTACCGCCGAAGCCTCCCAGCGGTAGTACCGCTCCACGCAGCGGTAGTACCGCTCTAAGCGGTAGTGCCGCTACGCAGAGCGGTAGTACCGCTCGTGGGCTTCGGCCGTAGTACCGCGTAGTACCGCGCCTACTGCCGCCTCGATTCGAGACGGTGTTTTCTCGTGTCGGGTTTTGCGGCACTAGTAGCGGCAGTAGAAGCGGTAGTACCGCTCTGAGCGGTAGTACCGCTCTGAGCGGTAGTACCGCTCTACTCCCGCAGTAGTACCGCTCTGGGGCCAGTGGCCTGACTTCCTCTTCAGCGCGGTAGTACCGCTGGGTAGGAGCGGTAGTACCGCTCTCAGCGGTAGTGCCGCCCTTCCCTAGCGGTAGTACCGCTCTGTGCGGGGCTGCTCAGTGGGGTAACGGTTGGATGTGTTTCCCCACTATATAAAGGGGTCGTCTTCTTCCTTGTTGACCTACCTCTTTTCCCCAAAGCTCCATTGTTGCTCAAAGCTCCATTTTCGCCCGATCTCTCTCCCTAGCCAATCAAACTTGTTGATTTGCTCGGGATTGGTTGAGAAGGCCCAGATCTACACTTCCACCAAGAGAAATTTGATTCCCCCCACTTATCCCTTGCGGATCTTGTTACTCTTGGGTGTTGAGCACCCTAGACGGTTGAGGTCACCTCGAAGCCATACTCCATTGTGGTGAAGCTTCGTGGTGTTGTTGTTGTTGTTGTTCTTGGGAGCCTCCGGTTGTTGTGGAGTTTGCCCCAACCTTGCTTGTAAAGGTTTGGTCGCCGCCTTCAAGGGCACCAATAGTGGAATCACGGCATCTCGCATTGTGTGAGGGCGTGAGGAGAATATGGTGGCCCTAGTGGCTTCTTGGGGAGCATTGTGCCTCCACACCGCTCTAACGGAGACGTACTTCCCCTCAAAAGGAAGGAACTTCGGTAACACATCCTCGTCTCCACCGGCTCCACTCTTGGTTATCTCATCCCTTTACTTGTGCAAGCTTATTTGTGTTCTTATCCTTGCTTGCTCGTGTGCTAGTGTTGTTGCATCATATAGGTTGTCCACCTAGTTGCACATCTAGACAACCTTTATTATTGCAAAGTTTAAATTGGTAAAGAAAAGCTTAAAAATTGTTAGTTGCCTATTCACCCCCTCTAGTCAACCATATCGATCCTTTCAATTGGAATAAATCATATACTCCAAATCTTTTAGAGTAATAACCAGTACTAGATTTTTTAGCCTCTGCCTCTGCTACTGAAATTGAAACTTGAAAATGAAATTGAATTGAATTGGAGTATTAAATCACAGTTTTTTAGTCCCCATTTCGGCATCTATGCTAATCTTGCTCTGAAATAAACTGAGTGTTCATATCATACTGATAACCCACAAGTATAGGGGATCGCAATAGTTTTCGAGGGTAGAGTATTCAATCCAAATTTATTGATTCGACACAAGGGGAGCCAAGGAATATTCTCAAGTATTAGCAATTGAGTTGTCAATTCAGCCACACCTGGATAACTTAATATCTGCAGCAAAGTATTTAGTAGCAAAGTAATATGGAAGTAACGGTAACGGTAGCAAAAGTAATATTTTTGGGTTTTGTACTGATTGTAACAGTAGCAACGGAAAAGTAAATAAGCGAAGAACAATATATGGAAAGCTCGTAGGCATTGGATCGGTGACGGAGAATTATGCCGGATGCGGTTCATCATGTAACAATCATAACACAGGGTGACACAGAACTAGCTCCAATTCATCAAAGTAATGTAGGCATGTATTCCGAATATAGTCATACGTGCTTATGAAAAAGAACTTGCATGACATCTTTTGTCCTACCCTCCCGTGGCAGCGGCGTCCTAATGGAAACTAAGGGATATTAAGGCCTCCTTTTAATAGAGTACCGTATCAAAGCATTAACACATAGTGAATACATGAACTCCTCAAACTATGGTCATCACCGGGAGTGGTCCTGATTATTGTCACTTCGGGGTTGCCGGATCATAACACATAGTAGGTGACTATAGACTTGCAAGATAGGATCAAGAACTCACATATATTCATGAAAACATGATAGGTTCAAATCTGAAATCATGGCACTCGGGCCCTAGTGACAAGCATTAAGCATAGCAAAGTCATAGCAACATCAATCTCAGAACATAATTGTGACGCCTGGATAATTAAGCTACAGTAGTTCCCTCCTAATGATGCCACATCATCATGATTACTGTTGTTAAACTCACGTTGGTTCGAAACTGGTTCAAATTTCAAATTCAAATCAAAGTGCAAAATTCAAATTTCTCAAACATGCAAAATAAAATGTTCAAAGTGTTGCAAATATTCCATAATTATTTATGGTGGTGAGCCAACATTGTTTTAAATTATTTAATTGCTCCTAAGTATATATATATATCAATGGCTAAAGACAATAATTAAATGCCTTTTATAAATTATAAAATATTAAACTAAATTTTTTAGGTGTCAAACTTTTTGTGGCAGTGCTCAATATTTCCTAGTATTTGTTTTGTCCAGCTCCACATTTTTGCAAAGTCATTTGGTGGCTTATTTAAATGCAAATGGAGGCTGTTAAAAGAAAACAGAATAATAGAAAGAAAACTGAGAAGAAGAAAAAGAAGAGAGAGCACGTGCCCCTACTGGGCCTCAAAGTCGGCCCACCTACCCCCCTGGTCGTCTTCTTCTGTTCACGACCGTGCCCGAACAGGGTCACGTCCCCGTCGAACCACCTCGCCGGCCATGCCGTGGGAGGATAAGACCTCCATCGAGGCGCCCCTCCCCCCAGATATTTTCTTCCCACTCGCCTCACTCCTCCTCGGCGCCCTTCCTCCCAGATCCATCTTCTCTCTCTCCCTCGTCGTCCTCTCGGCTCACCCGAGCGCCTACGTCGCCGTCGTCGGCCACCACCGCGGCGACCGTCTCCCCCGTGACTCTCCAACCTGTCCGTCTGCACCAACGTCGTCGACTGCGTCCTCCCCGTCCACAAGATCGAGCTCGGACCCCCTCGACCATCGAGATCGGGTTCTTCCCCGCACCTACGGCTGCCGATGAGCTTTGTCCGCTGCCACCGTCCTGCTGCTCCTAATCCGTCGCCGGCCTCTCGTGTGCCTCTAGGTGAGCAACACCGCGAATCCCCTCTGCTTTTCCCCTCTTTCCCGTCGTTGTGTCGCCACGCTCTTTGACCCGCGCCGCCCATGCCTCCGATGCGCTCCCGCACAACGTTCGCGCCCGTCCGTCGTGCCTCCCGTGCCCCGCGTCCGCTCGCCGCACCCAGCTCCTCCCCACATCACCCACCTCGCTCACCCGCGTTCCTCGCCGCAGCACCCCGCGCCCGTCGACGCTCCCCGCGACCAGCCGGCGCCCTGCTGTTGCACTTGCTTTGCCGCGACCGCGCCCATCCCTCGCATCGCCGACGCGGCGCCGCCATCAGCCACCACTGCCCACCGATGCCCGCTGCACAGACGGGCCCCATGAGCTCCCGTCCCGCACCTCGCGACCACCCCGTACCGCTCACCGCCGGCTCACCTCCGCCCGCGCCTCCTGCTACTGACAAGCACGCCGCCTGTTCGCCGCTCCTCAGCCGACCTCCCCCCGCCTCGCCTAGCCTCACGGGAGGTCGCGCCCGTGACCTCGCCCGACTCAGGCGTGGCGCCTCTCGGGCGGGCGTTAGCGCCCGGTACCCGCCCGCTATGGCTCTGGGCCACTGCCTAGTAGGCCGCACGCCTCCTTTTCTAAAAAAAAGAAAAAAAATTAAAAAAACAATTAATTAATTAGTTAAATAATTAATTAAAAAGCTAATTAACTTAATTAACTAGGGATTAATTAGCCTAATCACTAGATTAGTTAGAACTGGGAATTAATTAACTAGCCTAGCCTATGACAGGGGGCCCACCCTCTGTTGACCAGTCAAACGTTGACTCGTCAACTGGGACCCCTGCCCACCAGTATTCTGATTTCTCCCCTCTTCTCTCCTAGAGACCCCGAGGCTGTCATTTGGTGCCGCTATGATCAACTACGTCGACGACGACCCCTTCTTCTTGTCTGAGCAACCAGGCAAGCCCCCCCTTTGATCATCCCGATATCGCCCATTCCATTCTCTCATGCTTGCATTAGATTTGCTACTGTTATTGTTTGCTCCTATTCTGATGCATAGCCTGCTTTTGTAACCTGCTTATTGTTACCTACCTGCTTATCTAAACTGCTTAGTATATGTTGGTTAGTGATCCATCAGTGACCCCCACCTTGTCCTTGTTGCCCCCGCTTCATCATCGACGACTCGATCAACGTGATCGACGACCAGAGCCCGACACCTCACATCACATCACGCCCCTTTTGTTGCTCAACTCTGCAGAGCTACTATCGAGTGCCGAGGGTGATCCCTCATAACGCACTGCTGATGATAATTCTGTAGTGTATCTATTCAGTCATGGTCATCGAGGGTGATTTCCTCTTTCACCATTCCCGATACGACTCTGTCGTTCAACACCTCAAGTGTGAACCTCGAGGGTGGTCCCTCTTATGTTCACCTTGATGATTACATTGAGTGGAATCCACCGGGGGTGATTCCTCGGGTTTTCCCCTTGATGTCTGGACACACGGTTACCTTGACTTTACTTGAGACCGTTGTGAAAGTCGGGCGGGCCCGGAGAGCACCCGTGCGATGTGACAGTGGCGGCTGGCTGTTTAGCAGTATCACCCAGGAGGGGTGATAGCTCCGGACTTGTCCCGACAGCCGTCAGTTCTTTTAGTAATGCACTAACAGGTTTGGGTATTTGTTCTGAGTTGGCCTCTGGCCTTTACGCACTAACCACCACGCGAGAATAGTTATGGGCCTCGACGACGTAGTATCAGCCGAAGCTTTGTCAGACGTCCAGTTCAGCATTGCGGCACAGTCGGATCGTGCTGGCCATCCGAGGCGGTGTTGTTATTCACCCTACGCGCAACGACCCGGAGTGCAACGGGCGATGGACCCTGACCCCGGAATGCTTAGGTTGTAGACCGTCGGGGACCTCTCTGTTGAGCCTAGGTAGGGCTACGACGTGTTGATTTTACGAGGCCGGGCATTGACCCGGAAAAGTGTGTCCGGCCAGAGTAATCAAGCGTGTTGGAAAACGTGGTGCACCCCTGCAAGGAAGATCTTTATTCGAATACCGTGTCCACGGTAATGGACGTTCAGACTTGTATCCTGATCTTATACAACTAGAAATGGATACTTGATATGTGATGGATATGTGGCTCCGAGATTGCTTTCTCGCAGGGAGTCGAGGAAGGATCTCTGGGCCTTAATGTTACAACATGCTTGTTAATTAAACTGCTATTCTTTACTCTTCTACATGTTGCAAGACGCTTGGAGCTGCTTGAAGATGCTAGTCTTCGATATGCTAGGCCTTCCCCTCTATTCTGGCATTCTGCAGTTCAGTCCACAGATACAGCCCTTCCATTTGATACCAATGCATACTTAGTATAGATCTGATGCTTGCGAATACTTTGGATGAGTACTCACGGTTGCTTTGCTACCCCTTTCCCCCCTTCTTCCTTCTTTCCAGTTCTCGCAACCAGATGGTGGATCCTTGGAGCCAGATGCTACCGCCAACGGATTCTGCTACATGGAGACCGCCGACGACCAGGAGTAGTTAGGAGGTCCCAGGCAGGAGGCCTTGCCTCTTCGATCGTGTTGCTTTTGTGCTAGCCTTCTTAAGGCATCCTTGTTTAACTAATGTCTGTACTCAGATTTGTTGCTTCCGCTGACTCTTGTGTATCGAGCTTGTATTCGAGCCCTCGAGGCCCCTGGCTTGTAATATAAAGCTTGTATTATTTTATTTGTGTCTAGAGTTGTGTTGTGATATCTTCCCGCGAGTCCCTGATCTTGGTCGTACACATTTGCGTGCATGATTAGTGTACGGTCGAATCGGGGGCGTCACAAGTTGGTATCGGAGCCGACTGCCTGTAGGAACCCCCTTTCCAACTCGTTGGCCGAAGTTTAGTCTAGTCTTTGAAAAAACTGATTTACTAACATGGCTGTGTGGCTTACTGTAGCGACCCGACCTCAGACGGTCAAGCCTCTGTGTTGCTGTGCCATCCCTGGATCAGTATGCTGGCACACACAGTACATAAATGTATATATCAAAGTGCAATCACATGTATAAATAATGTAAAATAATATATACCTCATAATACTCAGCGGAAACAAATCAAACGGGTGTGGAGTCCCATCAACGCCATCGGCAGGTTGAGTGTAGACCGTAACCCTGTATCGTAACTCTTACTCGTCGAGGAAATATCTGCAACATGATACGTTGCAGCCGTGTAGGTCAGTACATTGAATGTACCGGCAAGATCACAACATGAATAAACAGATGGTAAAACTATACTATATGCAATTTGGCTTTGTGGCTCAGATCGAGTTTTGTTTGCGTAAAAGCTGATTTTATTTTCCCTACATCAAAGGAATAAATGAAGTCTGTACTATGGAGTTTTCTATCATGGCATGGTTCCGCCAACCGATGTCTCATAGCCCAAAATCATCATAAGTTGCCCACAATTAAGTTATCAATCCGGTGTTGAGAGTTCCGAGATAGATCCAAGTCCAGATGCTCAAATTGTCCGTAACCGGGGACACGGCTAATCGATTAGGTTTAAACCCTCTGCAGAGGTTTGTACACTTTACCCGCAAGATTCGATCCCTCTCTTTACGTTCTCGCACTTGTGGTGTTTGAGAACAAGATGACCAAACATGGTCTTCCAAAGAGTTCCTCGACCACCGTCCGGTACTCAACCCATCCTACCGTAGTTCTACATCTGCTAGTACCGTCCCAGCCAGAGTCACAACTAAGGTCAACCAAGCCGAGCCCATAATGACTTGCGGTTGCAGGTAAGCTTCCGGCATGAAGTATTCTTCCGTCTCTTTGAGTCTGGGTGAAGCTTTCCGCAAGATGTCATGGCGCTTCTCCATGCATCCCGCCAACCTTTGGTTTCTCCAGGTGCCGTCAACCATCCTTCACCCAGAGTGTGTATTGAATTCTTGTCTCGAGTCTTGAAGTCTTGAGGCCTTGAAGATGCAGTCCTTGCAGATTCCGTCATGGAGTTGTCGTCATTGACGAGAATCCTCCTTTCTCACACCACTCCGAGTACTCATACCAAACCCGTCTACTATAGCGTAGCATTAAATAAATAACGTCCCAGGCTTGGTAACAGGAATGATGGGTTCCTACCTCATGCATACTACTCAACTACAAGGATTCAATATCACTACTGGAGGGATTGTTGCGAAGATGACACTAGATGCAATAAAACACATAGGTATGAAAAACATGGTCAAAGTGAACTTGCCTGGTGATGTTGACGAAGAAGAATTATCGTTCTCAAGAAATAACTTGATAGACTACTCGTCACTCTCTGATGAAATCTATATAACAAACATATCATTCACATAAGCACTCACACTAACAATCAAAACAAAAGAGAGAGCGAATAAGAATCAAGGAACTTCAAATAAAACTAGGAGTCTTCTTCTACAACATTCACAAAAATAGTTTTGTCTAACGGAAAATAAAACACTAAAATAACAGAGAATAAAATATAAATTTAGTTAAGACAAAGAAAAAAATAAAGTATTTTTTCATAAAGCTATTTTGAAAGTATTTTCAATTGGGAGTTAAAACAGTAGAAATCCATTGCAAGTTATTAGCGAACTTGAATTGATTTCACGATAACAAAATAAAAATAAATATAAAAACTTGTTGAACACCTACTGTTTAACTAATAGAAACCAAACATAAACTTTCTGAAAAATAAAATAATTTAAAAACAACTATAGAAAAGAAGTAGCTATAATTGAATAGAACTAAAACAGAATTTGTTTTACATGAAACAATAAGCTAAAATACTCAAACAATTTTGAAGTTTTTACCACTGGTAAATATGATCACTAGTGATCAGTAGAAAAAGAATCAAATAAAAATCTATTTTAAACTCCCGAATAAGCAAAACAAGCTTTAATTCAAATCTGATCTAACTCAATTTTATAAATCCAAACATAGACAAATTATATATTTTGGAAACTACAAGAAAATTGTGATCTAATGCAAAAGAATCAGCATCATTGGACTTCTAGATCAAAAGTTATAAGCTAAACAAAAGCGGAACTAAATCTGTTACGGAAATTAAATCTGAAAACGAAAACGGAGTTACCTGTACGTGAGGCAGAGATGGCAGGAAGGAGACGGCGATGTGGAGGGCTACTCCGCGAGGGGCGAGGTCGCCCGGCGAGGTGGGGGTGGCGGAGGAGGGGTCGGCGCTTGGGAGGTGGCGCTGGGCGCCTCAGGTGCTGCTCACTCTGGCGTCGGGCTCTGGGAGAGCTCTGGTGAGCGTTCTAGGCAGGAAAAGGAGGACGGTGGCGAGAAGGCTACGGGCAGGGAGGCGTGGTGATGGGAAAAATGGAGCGAGGAGAGGGAGGCGGTTTTATAGGCGGTCTCGGGAGGCGCTGGGATGGAAAGACGAGGAGATCGGGAAGGTGGAGATTTCTGTCTCCATGGACATGGAAAACTTCAGAACGTGAGAGGAAACAGAGGAAGGAGATGATCTCTTGTTGGGCTAGAATAGGAAAGTGCTTAATGGGCCAGCAGGTTTTCCTAATAAAAGCGATTCCATTCCTATTTTTAAAATTAGGAAACTAAAACAATAAAAAGGAAATCAAATCAATTGAATAAAGAGTTTTATATACTAAAATTATCAGAAAAATAAAATGTAGATGATGAGCATTATTCCACGGCCAAAATAAAAACTTAAAAAATGTTTTTCAGAAAATCCCTAAAGGCTTTATTTCTTTTGCAAATAATTTTAAATAAAAACTTTGGTTTTTTCTTGGCTCAAATATTTTCAAAAATGCCCTGATTTTGGAGGGTCATTTTCCTCCGCTCTTTCTTGCTTGCAAGAATTTATTTTCGGGTATTTCTCGGGAAGAAAAATAGAGAAGCAAGTGCAAATATTTGAAAGAATTAAATTGCAAAACTCCGTTCAAATTCTTTATAGTTGAAGAAGTCATGTCATCTTCTCTCATTGATTTTAATAGGATGAATTTGAATTTACGGAGAAGGGAAAGTCATTTTATTCCCTCTCATTCAAAAGTTTTTGAAAAGGTTCAAATTTCACTCAAGTTTAATTCACTCAAGCAAACAAACAAACAATTCAATTAATTATATTAACATTCCAAAATTTGGGATGTTACACTTACGGGCCCACGTCGCCATTGGGTGGTCTTAGGATCTTTTATTCCTCGTCTATACTCTGGGAATCTGATCTCTCCTCTATTCGGTTAAATGATTTTGTTAACTCTAACTCTAGGTTCTCGTAAATACTTTCTCCCAGAGAGCCCCTCACTCCAGATGATTGCTTGGTGCACCAAACGATTCTGAAGATACTCTTCGATGTTTTCGCCAGACCCTTATACCCTTCGCCATTGCGATCCCTACCACCGATAAATCCTTATGCGTAGCTACATACGTTGTCGTTCATACCTTCATCCCCAGTTGCTCTTGTTATTACAAGATGTCCTAAAATACTCTTCTATGTTCCGATAATCCTTTATGCTTATTGCCTTGTAGTCCTTTGCCACATGAATACCCCTACGCTAATTACTTGCACTTGCCGAGTATCTGTTCATCCACAGTTGTTCATGTGTTTCACAAAATTCTTTGGAATACTATTCGATCTTCCAAAAATCCTCAGTAGCCTATTGCTCTTGTTCCTCCTTATCTGCTTGCATTATGGTTACTTCCATATGGCTAGCAATACTCATTAGCATCCTTTGTCATCATGAATTCGGGCATTTGATTCGATTTGTTTGTGAATGCTCGCGATCACCAGTCCTATTTAAAAGCCTTCCCTTGGTTCAGACGTCACTCCGGACATGAGCTGGTGTCCGGCGAAACAAGCCTTGCTTGATTGTCGTTCTATATCTATTCAACTTACTTGTCTTTGATCAGAGCCTCTACTTCTGATCCCCCGATTTGGAAACCATAATTCCTTCGCATTTGAGTTTTGAATTAGTTAGTTGTTTCTATAACCTGACCTCCTTGAATTCTTTCTTCTTCTGGTTGAGTACCAATACTCACATCAGATTCATTGTGGACCTCTAGGTCCTTTGTTAGGTTTTATCCGACAGCATCCTTCATATTCAGTAACCTTGTGAGCCTTTCCTCGGATACACAATGCCTTTGGTAAATTGTATCCCCCGCTCTTGTCAACCATACTCTGCTTCTGGGCTTGAGTTATTTACTCGTGAAGTTTGTGGTATAGGTTCCTAAGATGCCCCTATGGGTTGAACCTATGCCTCCCCTAATCCGTTTGAATCCGAGAGTCTTCGTGAGTCTTACTCTTCAGGTGTTTTGCCAGATAAAATATCAACACTACAACTTCATCAAAAGCGAGAAGTGAATGAAAGGTTATGCATCGATGAAGTGGGAGTCGACCTTGAACCTTTGTGTTCATGCCCATGGACCCGACGTGGAACTTAACATCGAAGCTTCTTGCAATAATAATAATCCCCTTGTGATAAGTTCATCTTGTATCTATGTTTGATCCTTTGCAACCATGGTTCCGACCATGACTGTTATCCTTCTGTTGCTTTTCTTGGACGAGTTAAAGTACTTGTCTTCTGTAGATCATTTCACCAGTCCAACCTCTACTTTGAGCAACCTTCGTGAAGGAAATATGACCTAGAGGCAATAATAAAGTTATTATTTATTTCCTTATTTCATGATAAATGTTTATTATTCATACTAGAATTGCATTAACTGGAAACATAATACATGCGTGAATACATAGACAAACAGAGTGTCACTAGTATGCCTCTACTTGACTAGCTCGTTGATCAAAGATGGTTAAGTTTTCTAGCCATAGACATGAGTTGTCATTTGATTAACGGGATCACATCATTAGGAGAATGATGTGATTGACTTGACCCATTCCGTTAGCTTAGCACTTGATCGTTTAGTATGTTGCTATTGCTTTCTTCATGACTTATACATGTTCCTATGACTATGAGATTATGCAACACCCGTTTACCGGAGGAACACTTTGTGTGCTACCAAACGTCACAACATAACTGGGTGATTATAAAGGTGCTCTCAGGTGTCTCGAAGGTACTTGTTGGGTTGGCGATTTGAGATTAGGATTTGTCACTCCGATTGTCGGAGAGGTATCTCTGGGCCCTCTCGGTAATGCACATCACAAAGCCTTGCAAGCATTGTGACTAATGGGTTAGTTGCAAGATGATGTATTATGGAACGAGTAAAGAGACTTGCCGGTAACGAGATTGAACTAGGTATTGAGATACCAACGATCGAATCTCGGGCAAGTAACATACCGATGACAAAGGGAACAACGTATGTTGTTATGCGGTCTGACCGATAAAGATCTTCATAGAATATGTGGGAGCCAATATGAGCATCCAGGTTCCGCTATTGGTTATTGACCGGAGACGTGTCTCGGTCATGTCTACATTGTTCTCGAACCCGTAGGGTCCGCACGCTTAAAGTTCGATGACGGTTATATTATGAGTTTATGTGTTTTGATGTACCGAAGGTAGTTCGGAGTCCCGGATGAGATCGGGGACATGACGAGGAGTCTCGAAATGGTCGAGACGTAAAGATCGATATATTGGACGACTATATTCGGACATCGGAAATGTTCCGAGTGATTCGGGTATTTCTCGGAGTACCAGAGAGTTACGGGAATTCGCCGGGGAGTATATGGGCCTTATTGGGCTTTAGGGGAAAGAGAGAGGAGAGGCTGGGCTCCCCCAAGGCCTAGTCCGAATTGGACTAGGGGGAGGGGCTGCGCCCCCTCCTTCCTTCTCTTCTCTCTCCCCTTTCCTTGACTCCTACTCCTACTACTTGGAAGGGGGGGATCCTACTCCCGGTGGGAGTAGGACTCCTCCTAGGGCGCGCCATAGAGAGGGCCTGCCCTTCCCTCCTCCACTCCTTTATATACGGGGGCAGGGGGAGCACCCCAAAGACACAACAATTGAACGTTTGACCTTTTAGCCGTGTGCGGTGCCCCCTCCACCATAGTCCACCTCGATAATACTGTAGCGATGCTTAGGCGAAGCCCTGCGTCGGTAGAACATCATCATCGTCACCACGCCGTCGTGCTGACGAAACTCTCCCTCAACACTCGGCTGGATCGGAGTTCGAGGGACGTCATCGGGCTGAACGTGTGCTGAACTAGGAAGTGCCGTGCGTTCGGTACTTGATCGGTCGGATCGTGAAGACGTACGACTACATCAACCGTGTTGTGCTAACGCTTCCGCTTCCGGTCTACGAGGGTACGTGGACAACACTCTCCCCTCTCGTTGCTATGCATCCCATGATCTTGCGTGTGCGTAGGAATTTTTTTGAAATTACTACGTTCCCCAACAGTGGCATCCGAGCATGGTTTTATGCGTAGATGTCATATGGACGAGTAAAACACATGTGAGTTGTGGGCGATATAAGTCATACTGCTTACCAGCATGTCATACTTTGGTTCTGCGGTATTGTTGGATGAAGCGGCCCGGACCGACATTACGCGTACGCTTACGCGAGACTGGTTCTACCGACGTGCTTTGAACACAGGTGGCTGGCGGGTGTCAGTTTCTCCAACTTTAGTTGAACCAAGTGTGGCTACGCCCGGTCCTTGCGAAGGTTAAAACAACACCAACTTGACAAACTATCGTTGTGGTTTCGATGCGTAGGTAAGAATATTTCTTGCTCAGCCCGTAGCAGCCACGTAAAACTTGCAACAACAAAGTAGATGACGTCTAACTTGTTTTTGCAGGGCATGTTGTGATGTGATATGGTCAAGGCATGATGCTAAATTTTATTGTATGAGATGATCATGTTTTGTAACCGAGTTATCGGCAACTGGCAGGAGCCATATGGTTTTCGCTTTATTGTATGCAATGCAAACGCCCTGTAATGCTTTACTTTATCACTAAGTGGTAGCGATAGTCATAGAAGCATAAGATTGGCGAGACGACAGCGATGCTACGATGGAGATCAAGGTGTCAAGCCAGTGACGACGGTGATTATAACGGTGCTTCGGAGATGGAGATTACAAGCACAAGAAGATGATGGCCATATCATATCACTTATATTGATTACATGTGATGGTTATCTTTTATGCATCTTATCTTGCTTTGATTGACGGTAGCATTATAAGATGATCTCTCACTAAATTATCAAGGTATAAGTGTTCTCCCTGAGTATGCACCGTTGCGAAAGTTCTTCGTGCTGAGACACCACGTGATGATCGGGTGTGATAGGCTCTACGTTCAAATACGACGGGTGCAAAACAGTTGCACACGCGGAATACTCAGGTTAAACTTGACGAGCCTATATAACAGATATGGCCTAGAACACGGAGACCGAAAGGTCGAGCGTGAATCATATAGTAGATATGATCAACATAGTGATGTTCACCATTGAAACTACTCCATCTCACGTGATGATCGGACATGGTTTAGTTGATATGGATCACGTGATCACTTAGAGGATTAGAGGGATGTCTATCTAAGTGGGAGTACTTAAGTAATATGCTTAATTGAATTTTAATTTATCATGACCTTAGTCCTCGTAGTATTAGCATATCTATGTTGTAGACCAATAGCTCGCGTTTTGCTCCCCTGTTTTATTTTGATATGTTCCTAGAGAAAACTAAGTTGAAAGATGTTAGTAGCAATGATGCGGACTTGGTCTGTGATCTGAGGATTAACCTCATTGCTGCATAGAAGAATTATGTCCTTGATGCACTGCTAGGTGACAGACCTATTGCAGGAGCAGATGCAGACGTTATGAACGTTTGGCTAGCTCAATATGATGACTACTTGATAGTTTAGTGCACCATGCTTAACGACTTAGAATCGGGACTTCAAAGACGTTTTGAACGTCATGGACCATATGAGATGTTCCAGGAGTTGAAGTTAATATTTCAAGCAAATACCCGAGTTGAGAGATATGAAGTCTCCACCAAGTTCTATAGCTAAAATATGGAGGAGAATAGCTCAAGCAGTGAGCATGTGCTCAGATTGTCTGGGTACTACAATCGCTTGAATCAAGTGGGAGTTAATCTTCCAGATAAAATAGTGATTGACAGAATTCTCTAGTCACCATCACCAAGTTAGTAGAACTTCGTGATGAAATATAATATGCAAGGGATGATGAAAGTAATTCCCAAGCTCTTCGTGATGCTGAAATCGACGAAGGTAGAAATCAAGAAAAACATCAAGTGTTGATGGTTAACAAGACCACTAGTTTCAAGAAAAGGGCAAAGGGAAGAAGGGGAACTTCAAGAAGAACGGCAAGTGAGTTGCTGCTCAAGTGAAGAAACCCAAATCTGGACCTAAGCCTGAGACTGAGTGCTTCTACTTCAAAGGGACTGGTCATTGGAAGCGAAACTGCCCCAAGTATTTAGCGGATAAGAAGGATGGCAAAGTGAACAAAGGTATATTTGATATACATGTTATTGATGTGTACTTAACTAGTGTTTATAGCAACCCCTCAGTATTTGATACTAGTACAGCTGCTAATTGTTGGGTAACGTAGTAATTTCAAAAAATTTCCTACGAACACGCAAGACCATGGTGATGGCACAGCAACGAGAGGGGAGAGTGTCCGTCCACGTACCCTCGTAGACCGAAAGCGGAAGCGTTATATTAACGCGGTTGATGTAGTCGTACGTCTTCACGATCCGACCGATCCAAGCACCGTTACTCCGGCACCTCCGAGTTCTTGGCACACGTTCAGCTCGATGGCGATCCCGGGCTCCGATCCAGCAAAGCGTCGGGAAGGAGTTCCGTCGACGACGACGGCGTGGTGGCGATCTTGATGTTCTACCGTCGCAGGGCTTCGCCTAAGCACCGCTACAATATGACCGAGGTGGAATATGGTGGAGGAGGGCACCGCACACGGCTAAGGAACGATCACGAAGATCAACTTGTGTGTCCTAGGGTGCCCCCCTGCCCCCGTATATAAAGGAGCAAGGGGAGGGCGGCCAGCCCTTGGGGCGCACCAAGGGAGGGAGTCCTCCTCCTAGTAGGAGTAGGACTCCCTTTCCTAGTCCTACTAGGAAGAGGGAAGGGGAAGGAAGAGAGGGAGAGGGAGAGGGAAGGGGGCTGCCCCCCCCCTCCTAGTCCAGTCGGACTCCCCATGGGCGCACCAGCTCCTGGTGCAGCCCTCTCTCTCCCTCTTGGCCCAATAAGGCCCATAACTTCCCGGGGGTTCGGTAACCCTCGGCACTCCGGTTTTCTCCGAAACTTCCGGAACCTTTCCGTGTCGAATATAACCATCCAATATATCAATCTTTATGTCTCGACCATTTCGAGACTCCTCGTCATGTCCGTGATCACATCCGGGACTCGAACTCCTTGGTACATCAAAATACATAAACTCATAATAACCGTCATTGAAACCTTAAGCGTGCGGACCCTACGGTTCGAGAACTATGTAGACATGACCTAGAACTATTCTCGGTCAATAACCAATAGCGGAACCTGGATGCTCATATTGGTTCCTACATATTCTCGAAGATCTTTATCGGTCAAACCGCATAACAACATACGTTGTTCCTTTGTCATCGGTATGTTACTTTCCGAGATTCGATCGTCGGTATCCAATACCTAGTTTAATATCGTTACGGAAAGTCTCTTTACTCGTTCGTAATACATCATCTCACAACTAACTCTTTAGTTGCAATGCTTGCAAGGCTTATGTGATGTGTATTACCGAGAAGGCCTAGAGATACCTCTCCGACAATCGGAGTGACAAAACCTAATCTCGAAATCGCCAACCCAACAAGTACCTTTGGAGACACCTGTAGTACTCCTTTATAATCACCCGATTACGTTGTGACGTTTGGTAGTACCAAAGTGTTCCTCCGTGGCGGAGTTGCATAATCTCATAGTTACAGGAACATGTATGGGTCATGAAGAAAGCATTAACATACTAAGCGATCAAGTGTTAAGCTAACGGAATGGGTCATGTCAATCAGATCATTCTCCTAATGATGTGATCCCGTTAATCAAATGACAACTCATGTCTATGGTTAGGAAACATAACCATCTTGATTAACGAGCTAGTCAAGTAGAGGCATACTAGTGACACTCTGTTTGTCTATGTATTCACACATGTATTATGTTTCCGGTTAATACAATTCTAGCATGAATAATAAACATTTATCATGATATAAGGAAATAAATAATAACTTTATTATTGCCTCTAGGGCATATTTCCTTGATCTCCCACTTGCACTAGAGTCAATAATCTAGTTCACATCGCCATGTGATTTAACATCAATAGTTCACATCTATATGTGGTTAACACCCATAGTTCACATCGACATGTGACCAACACCCAAAGGGTTTACTAGAGTCAGTAATCTAGTTCACATCGCTATGTGATTAACACCCAAAGAGTACTAAGGTGTGATCATGTTTTGCTTGTGAGATAATTTTAGTCAACGGGTCTGCATTGCATCGAGCCGTAAGTATTTTGCAAATTTCTATGTCTACAATGCTCGCATGGAGCTACTCTAGCTAATTGCTCCCACTTTCAATATGTATCCAGATTGAGACTCGAGTCATCTAGATTAGTGTTAAAACTTGCATCGGCGTAACCCTTTACTTATTTAACCTTTTATCACTTCCATAATCGAGAAACATATCCTTATTCTACTAAGGATAATTTTGACCGCTGTCCATTGATCTACTCCTAGATCACTATTGCACTCCTTGCCAAGCTTAGTGGTAGGGTATGCAATAGATCAGTACACTGACATGACATACTTTATAGAACCTATGGCTGATGCATAGGAATGACTTTCATTCTCTTTCTATCTTCTGCCGTGGTCGGGTTTTGAGTCTTACTCAATCTCACACCTTGTAACACAGGCAAGAACTCTTTCTTTGACTGTTCCATTTTGAACTACTTCAAAATCTTGTCAAGGTATGTATTCATTGAAAAACTTTATCAAGCGTCTTGATCTATCTCTGTAGATCATGATGCTCAATATGTAAGCAGCTTCACCGAGGTCTTTCTTTGAAAAACTCCTTTCAAATACTTCTTTATGCTTTGCAGAATAATTCTACATTATTTCCGATCAACAATATGTCATTCACATATACTTATCGTAAATGTTGTAGTGCTCCCACTCACTTTCTTGTAAATCAGGCTTCTCCAAAAGTGCATATAAAACCATATGCTTTGATCACAATATCAAAGCGTTTATTCCAACTCGAGATGCTTGCACCAGTCCATAGATGGATTTTGGAGCTTGCACATTTTGTTAGCTCCTTTAGGATTGACAAAACCTTCTGGTTGCATCATATACAACTCTTCTTTAATAAATCCATTAAAGAATGTAGTTTTGACATCCATTTGCCAGATTTCATAAAATGTGGCAATTGCTAACATGATTCGGACAGACTTAAGAATCGCTACTGATTGAGAAAATCTCATTTGTAGTCAACACCTTGAACTTGTCGAAAACCTTTTTGCGACAAGTCGAACTTTGTAGATAGTCACACTACTATCAGTATCATCTTCCTCTTGAAGATCCATTTATATAATATGGCTTGCCGATCATCGGGCAACTCCATCAAAGTCCACACTTTGTTCTCATATATGGATCCCATCTCAGATTTCATGGTCTCAAACCATTTCGGAATCTGGGCTCATCATCGCTTCCTCATAGTTCGTAGGTTCATCATGGTCTAGTAACATGACTTCTAGAATAGGATTACCATACCACTCAGTGCGGATCTTACTCGGAAGACCCACGAGGTTTGGTAGCAACTTGATCTGAAGTTTCATGATCATCATCATTAACTTCCTTACTAATTGGTGTAGAAATCACTTGAAACTGATTTGTGATGAACTACTTTCCAATAAGGGAGAAGGTACAATTACCTCATCAAGTTCTACTTTCCTCCCACTCACTTCTTTCGAGAGAAACTTCTTCTCTAGAAAGGATCCATCTTAGCAACGAAAACTTGCCTTCGGATCTGTGATAGAAGGTGTACCCAACAGTTTCCTTTGGGTATTCTATGAAGACGCACTTCTCCGATTTGGGTTCGATCTTATCGGTGAAAACTTTTTCACATAAGCATCACAACTCAAACTTTAAGAAACGACAGACTTAGGTTCTATGCTAAACCATAGTTCATACGGTGTCATCTCAGCGGATTTAGATGGTGCCCTATTAAGCGTGAATGCAGCTGTCTCTAATGCATAACCCCAAAGCGATAGTGGTAAATCGGTAAGATACATCATAGATCGCACCATATCAAAATAAAGTACGGATTCTGACGTTCGGACACACCATAATGTTGTGGTGTTCCGGTGGCGTGAGCTGTGAAACTATTCCACATTGTTTTCATTGAAGACCAAACTCGTAACTCAAATATTCATCTCCACGATCAGATCGTAGAAACTTTATTTTCTTGTTGCGATGATTTTCCACTTCACTCTGAAATTCTTTGAACCTTTCAACTATTTCAGACTTATGTTTCATCAAGTAGATATACCCATATCTACTCAAATCATCTTGTGAAGGTCAGAAAATAACGATACTTGCCACGAGCATCAACATTTATTGGATCGCATACATCGGTATGTATTATTTCCAATAAGTCAGTAGCTTGTTCCATTGTTCCGAGAGCGGAGTTTTAGTCATCTTGCCCAAAAGGCACGGTTCGCAAGCATCAAATGATTCATAATCAAGTGATTCCAAAGTCCATCAACATGGAGTTTTCTTCATGCGCTTTACACCAATATGACCTAAGCGGCAAGTGCCACAAATAAGTTGCACTATCATTATTAACTTTGCATCTTTTGGTTTCAATATTATGAATATGTGTATCACTATGATCGAGATCCAATGAACCATTTTCATTGGGTGTGTAACCATATAAGGTTTTATTCATGTAAGCAGAACAACAACTTATTCTCTTACTTAAATGAATAACCGTATTGCAATAAACATGATCAAATCATATTTATGCTCAACACCAAATAACACTTATTTAGGTTCCACACTAATCCCGAAAGTATAGGGAGTGTGCGATGATGATCATATCAATCTTGGAACTACTTCCAACACTCATCGTCACTTCCCTTCAACTAGTCTCTGTTTATTCTCGCAACTCCTGTTTGAGTTACTACTCTTAGCAACTGAACCAGTATCAAATACCGAGGGTTGCTACGAACACTAGTAAAATACACATCAATAATTTGTATATCAAATATACCTTTGTTCACTTTGCCATCCTTCTTATCCGCCAAATACTTGGGGTAGTTCCGCTTCAAATGACCAGTTCCATTGTAGCAAAAGCACTTAGTCTCGGGCTTAGATCCAGACTTGGGCTTCTTCACTCGAGCAACAACTTGCTTGCCGTTCTTCTTGAAGTTCCCTTCTTCCTTTGCCCTTTTCCTTGAGACTAGTGGTCTTGTCAACCATCAACACTTGATGTTTTCTTGATTTCTACCTTCGCCGATTTTAGCATCGCGAAGAGCTTGGGAATTGTTTTCGTCATCCCTTGCATATTATAGTTCATCACGAAGTTCTAGTAACTTTAGTGATGGTGACTAGAGAATTCTGTCAATCACTATCTTATCGGAAGATTAACTCCCACTTGATTCAAGCGATTGAAGTACTCGGACAATCTGAGCACATGCTCACTAGTTGAGCGATTCTCCTCCATCTTTTAGCTATAGAACTTGTTGGAGACTTCATATCTCTCAACTCGGTATTTGCTTGAAATATTAACTTCAATTCTGGAACATCTCATATGGTCCATGACGTTCAAAACGTCTTTGAAGTCCCGATTCTAAGCCGTTAAGCATGGTGCACTAAACTATCAAGTAGTCATCATATTGAGCTAGCCAAGCGTTCATAACGTCGCATACGCTCCTGCAATAGGTCTCCGCACTTAGCGGTGCATTAAGGACATAATTCTTCTTCGCAGCAATGAGGATAAACCTCAGATCACGGATCCAATCCGCATCATTGCTACTAACATCTTTCAATACAATTTTCTCTAGGAACACATATGAAAACATAGGGAAGCAACAACGCGAGCTATTGATCTACAACATAATTTGCAAAATACTACCGGGACTAAGTTCATGATAAATTAAAGTTCAATTAATCATATTACTTAAGAATTCCCACTTAGGCAGACATCTCTCTAGTCATCTAAGTGATCACGTGATCCAAATCAACTAAACCATAACCGATCATCACGTGAGATGGAGTAGTTTTCAATGGTGAACATCTTATGTTGATCATATCTACTATATGATTCACGCTCGACCTTTCGGTCTCCGTGTTCGAGGCCATATCTGCATATGCTAGGCTCGTCAAGTATAACTTGAGTATTCGCGTGTGCAAAACTGGCTTGCACCGTTGTAGATGGACGAGAGCTTATCACACCCGATCATCACGTGGTGTGCGTGCACGACTAACTTTGGCAGCGGTGCATACTCGGGAGAACACTTCTTGATAATTTTAGTGAGAGATCATCTTATAATGCTACCGTCAATCAAAGCAAGATAAGATGCATTAAAGGATAAACATCACATGCAATCAATATAAGTGATATGATATGGCCATCATCATCTTGTGCTTGTGATCTCCATCTCGAAGCACCGTCATGATCACCATCGTCACCGCGCGACACCTTGATCTCCATCGTAGCATCGTTGTCGTCTCGCCAACTATTGCTTCTCGACTATCGCTACCGCTTAGTGATAAAGTAAAGCAATTACATGGCGTTGCATTTCATACAATAAGCGACAACCATATGGCTCCTCGCCGATTGCCGATAACTTCGGTTACAAAACATGATCATCTCATACAATAAAATATAGCATCACGTCTTGACCATATCACATCACAACATGCCCTGCAAAAACAAGTTAGGCGTCCTCTACTTTGTTGTTGCAAGTTTTACGTGGCTGCTACGGGCTGAGCAAGAACCGTTCTTACCTACGCATCAAAACCACAGCGATACTTCGTCAAATAGACTCCGTTTAACCTTCTCAAGGACCGGGCGTAGCCACACTCGGTTCAACTAAAGTGAGAGAGACAGACACCCGCCAGTCACCTTTAAGCAACGAGTGCTCATAGCGGTGAAACCAGTCTCGCGTAAGCGTCTGGCGTAATGTCGGTCGGGCCGCTTCATCTCACAATACCGCTGAACCAAAGTATGACATGCTGGTAGGTAGTATGACTTGTATCGCCCACAACTCACTTGTGTTCTACTCGTGCATATGACATCAACGCATAAAACCAGGCTCGATACCCTTTGTTGGGTAGCGTAGTAATTTCAAAAATTTCCTACGAACACGCAAGACCATGGTGATGGCACAGCAACGAGAGGGAGAGTGTCCATACGTACCCTCGTGAGACCGAAAGCGAAGCGTTATATTAACGCGGTTGATGTAGTCGACGTCTTCACGATCCGACCGATCCAAGCACCGTTACTCCGGCACCTCCGAGTTCTTGGCACACGTTCAGCTCGATGGCGATCCCGGGCTCCGATCCAGCAAAGCGTCGGGAAGGAGTTCCGTCAAGACGACGGCGTGGTGGCGATCTTGATGTTCTACCGTCGCGCAGGCTTCGCTAAGCACCGCTACAATATGACCGAGGTGGAATATGGTGGAGGAGGGCACCGCACACGGCTAAGGCGATCACGAAGATCAACTTGTGTGTCCTAGGGTGCCCCCTGCCCCGTATATAAAGGAGCAAGGGGAGGGCGGCCAGCCCTTGGGGCGCACCAAGGGGGGGAGTCCTCCTCCTAGTAGGAGTAGGATCCCTTTCCTAGTCCTACTAGGAAGAGGGAAGGGAAGGAAGAGAGAGAGAGAGGAGAGGAAGGGGGCTGCGCCCCCTCCTAGTCAATTCGGACTCCCCATGGAGGGGGCGCACCACCTCTGGTGCAGCCCTCTCTCTCCCTCTTGGCCCAATAAGGCCCATAACTTCCCCGGGGTTCGGTAACCCCCCGGCACTCCGGTTTTCTCCGAAACTTCGGAACCTTTCCGGTGTCGAATATAACCATCCAATATATCAATCTTTATGTCTCGACCATTTGAGACTCCTCGTCATGTCCGTGATCACATCCGGGACTCGAACTCCTTGGTACATCAAAATACATAAACTCATAATAACCGTCATTGAAACCTTAAGCGTGCGGACCCTACGGTTCGAGAACTATGTAGACATGACCTAGAACTATTCTCGGTCAATAACCAATAGCGGAACCTGGATGCTCATATTGGTTCCTACATATTCTACGAAGATCTTTATCGGTCAAACCGCATAACAACATCGTTGTTCCCTTTGTCATCGGTATGTTACTTTCCGAGATTCGATCGTCGGTATCCAATACCTAGTTTAATCTCGTTACGGAAAGTCTCTTTACTCGTCCGTAATACATCATCTCACAACTAACTCTTTAGTTGCAATGCTTGCAAGGCTTATGTGATGTGTATTACCGAGAAGGCCTAGAGATACCTCTCCGACAATCGGAGTGACAAAACCTAATCTCGAAATCGCCAACCCAACAAGTACCTTTGGAGACACTGTAGTACTCCTTTATAATCACCCGATTCGTTGTGACGTTTGGTAGTACCAAAGTGTTCCTCCGTAAACGGAGTTGCATAATCTCATAGTTACAGGAACATGTATGGGTCATGAAGAAAGCATTAACATACTAAGCGATCAAGTGTTAAGCTAACGGAATGGGTCATGTCAATCAGATCATTCTCCTAATGATGTGATCCCGTTAATCAAATGACAACTCATGTCTATGGTTAGGAAACATAACCATCTTCGATTAACGAGCTAGTCAAGTAGAGGCATACTAGTGACACTCTGTTTGTCTATGTATTCACACATGTATTATGTTTCCGGTTAATACAATTCTAGCATGAATAATAAACATTTATCATGATATAAGGAAATAAATAATAACTTTATTATTGCCTCTAGGGCATATTTCCTTCACTAATATTAGTAACTCGAAACGGGAGTTGCAGAATGAACAGAGACTAGTTAAGGGTGAAGTGACGATGTGTGTTGGAAGTGGTTCCAAGATTGATATGATCATCATCGCACACTCCCTATACTTTCGGGATTAGTGTTGAAATAAGTGTTATTTGGTGTTTGCGTTGAGCATGAATATGATTTGATCATGTTTATTGCAATACGGTTATTCATTTAAGTTAGAGAACAACTGATGTTCTGTTTACATGAATAAAACCTTCTATGGTCATACACACCAACGAAAATGGTTTGTTGGATCTCAATCGTAGTGATACACATCTTACATTCTTAAGAAGTTGATCCCCACTACTACCAATTTTCTCAACATGCACACTGTCCACATCATCTTCATGCCACGTCAGCGTTCACATGAGTCTAATCCATCCTATATGCGCCACATCACCCAATTTTTTTTGAGGGAAACCCAAATTATTATTAGCCATTGGATCAGTAGATGCTCGAAGCCTACAGCCGTGATCTCTTAACATGTGCACCCCTAGAAAACCTCTTACCGTATGCGCCGCTAGGAATTCAATCAGTTTTTTAGGGGGAATTCAATCAGCTTAATGCCCATCTCTCCGTTACCTGTGTTCAACATAGTCTTCTCCCCTTCCGGCGCCTATTTTCTTTTCTCCCCTCCAGGGGCTACACATCTTCAACGCTTTGTATGGAGCGGCGGTTGGGCGTCCATCTCCATGCTAGGCGCTCCTCCGGCACGACCGCCGACCCGACTTGCTTCAGCGACCGTTTGGGATTCTCCGTGAGTACGCTCCCCTTGCCAGTGTGGTGCCCGCGTTGTCAAGACGGCGTCCACGGTGCCGTGGTCCTCCCATCCCTTCTATGTCTCTATTCCAGCCAAGGTAACTCCGGCGACGCTCCTCCACCGGTCGTCTGAGCCACCCAAGCCAGCCGAGGCGTCTTCTTGTGTCCACACAGCCGTGGCCTTCTGCCCTCGGCCATTTGTGCCGGCCAACCGTACAACCACCAGCATCCCATACTGGAAATTCGATCGTGTGTAAACAAGGTTGATTTATTAATATAATGTTGTAATTTCTCTTCTGATTCTTATAACCCATCTTTCTCTATTCATCTTCTCCATAGCATTTGGATGCATCTTATTTCTTTGCTATTGTTTTTTGGGATGGCTCCGTGCTCCTGTATCTTTTGAATTTCCAGCAGGCCACACCCAGTAGTAAATCTGGAATTCCCACTTCTACTACTGCATGGAGGTAAGCTCTAATGTTACTTCCTGCATTTGAGCTTTGAAACCTTTATTGTTGCATTCTAATTCCATCCCCTTCCTTATTGGTGTTCATCAGGATGGTCCCGCATACCTGTCTCCTGATCTCTGTTCAACCTTCTGATAGTTGGCAATCTTACCCCTTAGAGATAAGTAGTGATGCCAGCTTATTGCTGCATTTTTATTCTTCTGCAAAGATTAACACTATGCATCGTATGACTGATCATCTATTCAAGATTTCTTATGGTTAATGTAGTCACTGTGATTATCTCTGCATTATACAATATGATGTTCTGGCAATAACATATGGTTTGTTCATTTTTGTTTGCAGTTATAAATTGCATACTACGCATTCTCTTATATTTTACCCCAGTCAATATGACCTCACATAACACTGATGGTCGACAACATTCTCCGCTCCTAAATCAACATTTCACGTACGAAGACTGATGCATATTTTCTATACTCTTGAATTCGGCAATCTTTATCATTGCAAAATTTCTGACACTTTCAGGTTTGTTGCTTCAACGTATCATGCATGTACTTTGTTTTAATTTCCAAATGCATAGTCCATTTATCATCCCTTTGGTTATATTGTCATAGGATATAGTCACAGGCTCATCACCGCTGATAGAAGACATAAGAAATGGATGGCTTAAAAATTCATGGCATAAAAGTTAATCATATATAGTGTGTTTCTGAAAAATTAACGGTACATCTCCGCATACCATTTTTTACATTTGAAATCGTAAGTACTTTTTCAAAATTCATATAGCAACGATTCAGCCTTCAGTACTTTCTAAACTATCATAAGTTAACAATTGCACCCAGGTGATATAGGAAAACTTGCCCCTCATGTAAAGGGAAGTGAGACCTTGCGTGATTGTCTAAGTTCTATAATGAGAGCATGAAACATCTAATTTATAAAAACAGTTGGACAGCTGCAACTAAGTTGCTAGCCATTAATTCCATAGACAATGCCACCTGTCAAGTCTTCAGCGAATAATTGCACGAACAAAAGTAAGCGTGATTTTCTTTTTTGAGGGAAAACTAAGTGCAATCTTCCGATACAAAATTGCAGAGATGGCAGATACTCTCTGCCCATTAAGTAACAATTGGCTTTGGTTTTTCTAAAAGGAATCTGGTAGATCCATGCATGGATGAAGACCCACCATGCATTATATTATGCTATTATCTTTGCTAGATATTTTAAAACTATACAATAATCAAATATAGTAAATATATTATTTTTGTTTTAGTTTCATTTATTAATCCAATGTTCATATTCCATATTACCAAATATGAGTGAAACATATTGCAACTAATTCCCGCAGCAACGCGCGGGGTATCATCTAGTATTCATAATATTGAAGCCAAAAGATGCAAAGTTAATAATGATAGTGCACCTTATTTGTGGCACTGCCGTTTAGGTCATATTGGTATAAAGCGCATGAAGAAACTCCATGCTGATGGGCTTTTGGAATCACGTGATTATGAATCACTTGATGCTTGCGAACCATGCCCTATGGGCAAGATGACTAAAACTCCGTTCTCCGGAACAATGGAGCGAGCAACTGACTTATTGGAAATAATACATACTGATGTAAGCGGTCCGATGAGTGTTGAGGCTCGCAGCGGGTATCATTATTTTCTGACCTTCACAGATGATTTGAGCAGATACGGGTATATCTACTTGATGAAATACAAGTCTGAAACATTTGAAAAGTTCAAAGAATTTCAGAGTGAAGTGGAGAATCATCGTAACAAGAAAATAAAAGTTTCTATGATATGGTCGCAGAAATAAAATATTTGAGTTAACGAGTTTGGCCTTCAGTTAAAACAATGTGAAATAGTTTCACTACTCACGCCACCTGGAACACCACAGTGTAATGGTGTGTCCGAACGTCGTAACCGTACTTTATTAGATATGGTACGATCTATGATGTCTCTTACCGATCTACCACTATCGTTTTGGGGTTATGCATTAGAGATAGCTACATTCACGTTAAATAGGGCACCATCTAAATCCGTGGAGATGACACCGTATGAACTGTGGTTTGGCGAGAAACCTAAGCTGTCGTTTCTTAAAGTTTGGGGTTGCGATGCTTATGTGAAAAAGTTTCATCCTGATAAGCTCAAACCCAAATCGGAAAAGTGCCTCTTCATAGGATACCCAAAAGTTACTGTTGGGTACACCTTCTATCACAGATCTGAAGGCAAGATATTCGTTGCTAAGAATGGATCCTTTCTAGAGAAGAATTTCTCTCAAAAGAAGTGAGTGGGAGGAATATAATCACCCAAGTGTTTAATCATATAAGTATTTTGTTTTAATTGTCTACCAAAATAAGCATTGAAATTTTCTTGTTTGAAAATAAAATTATCAAACTCTTCTAAGCACTGTCTAGCAGACTTATAGTGAGGAATATCACCTTCATCAAATCTATAGAGATAATTTACCTTTACTACCTGTGTTAGGTTATCAAGACCTGGAGGTTCTCCAATAGGTAATGGATTAAGATCATGTGTTTCTTCAACAGACGGTAAATTAAGACCATGTATTTCTTCAATAGGAGGTAAATTCTTAACATCTTCAGCTTTAATACCTTTTTCTTTCATGGATTTCTTTGCCTCTTGCATATCTTGAGATCGAGAAATAGAACACCTCTCTTCTTGAGTTGGTTCAGGAATAGGCTCAGTAATTGGCTCAGGAGCTGGCTCAAGAAGTGTCCAATTATTTTCATTTGTCAACATATTATTCAATAGAATTTCAGCATCATCCGGTGTTCTTTCCTTGAAAACAGAACCAGCACAACTATCCAGGTAATCTCTGGAAGCATCGGTTAGTCCGTTATAAAAGATATCAAGTATTTCATTTTTCTTAAGAGGATGATCAGGCAAAGCATTAAGTAACTTGAGAAGCCTTCCCCGAGCTTGTGGGAGACTCTCTTCTTCAATTTGCACAAAGTTGTATATTTCCCTCAAGGCAGCTTGTTTCTTATGAGCAGGGAAATATTTAGCAGAGAAGTAATAAATCATATCCTGGGGACTACGCACATAACCAGGATCAAGAGAATTAAACCATATCTTAGCATCACCCTTTAATGAGAACGAAAATATTTTAAGGATATATAAGTAGCGAGTTCTCTCATCATTAGTGGACAAGGTGGCTATATCATTTAATTTAGTAAGATGTGCCACAATAGTTTCAGATTCATAACCATGAAAAGGATCAGATTCAACCAAAGTAATTATATCAGGATCAACAGAGAATTCATAATCCTTATCGGCAACACAAATAGGTGAAGTAGAAAAAGCAGGGTTGGGTTTCATTCTATCTCTAAGAGATTCCTTACTCCATTTAGCTAATAACCTTCTAAGCTCATTGTTATCTTTGCAAGCAAAAATAGCAGCAGAAGCTTCTTTATCAAAAACATAACCCTCAGGAATAACATGCCTATCTTCATCATCACTTTCATCATTATAATCAGTATCAATAATTTCTTTCTCTCTAGCCCTAGCAATTTGTTCATCAAGAAATTCACTAAGGGGCACAGTAGTATCAAGCATAGAAGTAGTTTCATCATAAGTATCATGCATAGCAGAAGTGGCATCATCAATAACATGCGACATATCGTAAGCGAATAGCATAAGCAGGTTTAGGTGTCGCAAGCTTACTCAAAGCAGAAGGTGAATCAAGTGCGAGCTAGATGGCGTTCCTTACCTCCCTCGTAGTTGAGGGATAAATTGTTGTCTTAGCGTCTTTCAAGTTCTTCATAGTGACCAGCAGATATAAATCCCAAGTGACTCAAAGAATAGAGCTATGCTCCCCGGCAACGGCGCCAGAAATTAGTCTTGATAACCCACAAGTGTAGGGGATCGCAACAGCTTTCGAGGGTAGAGTATTCAACCAAATTTATTGATTCGACATAAGGGGAGCCAAAGAATATTCTCAAGTATTAGCAACTGAGTTGTCAATTCAGCCACACCTGGATAACTTAATATATGCAGCAAAGTATTTAGTAGCAAAGTAATATGATAATAGTGGTAATGGTAACAAAAGAGTAATGAAAGCAAAAGTAATATTTTTGGTGTTTTGTAGTGATTATATGATATAAACGGAAAAGTAAATAAGCGTAAACCAGTAAATGGAAAGCTCGTAGGCATTGGATCAGTGATGGATAATTATGCCGGATGCGGTTCATCATGTAACAGTCATAACATAGGGTAACACAGAACTAGATCCAATTCATCAATGTAATGTAGGCATGTATTCCAAATATAGTCATACGTGCTTATGGAAAAGAACTTGCATGACATCTTTTGTCCTACCCTCCCGTGGCAGCGGGGTCCTAATGGAAACTAAGGGATATTAAGGCCTCCTTTTAATAGAGAACCGGAACAAAGCATTAGCACATAGTGAATGAATGAACTCCTCAAACTATGGTCATCACCGGGAGTGGTCCCGATTATTGTCACTTCGGGGTTGCCGGATCATAACACATAGTAGGTGACTATAGACTTGCAAGATAGGATCAAGAACTCACATATATTCATGAAAACATAATAGGTTCAGATCTGAAATCATGGCACTCGGGCCCTAGTGACAAGCATTAAGCATAGCAAAGTCATAGCAACATCAATCTCAGAACATAGTGGATACTAGGGATCAAACCCTAACAAAACTAACTTGATTACATGATAAATCTCATCCAACCCATCACCATCCAGCAAGCCTACGATGGAATTACTCACGCACGGCGGTGAGCATCATGAAATTGGTGATGGGGGATGGTTGATGATGACGACGACGATGAATCCCCCTCTCCGTAGCCCCGAACGGACTCCAAATCAGCCCTCCCGAGAGGTTTTAGGGCTTGGCGGCGGCTCCGTATCGTAAAACGCGATGATTTCTTCTCCTTGATTTTTTTCTCCCCCAAAGCAAATATATAGAGTTGGAGTTGGCGTTGGAGGAGCTCCAGGGGGCCCACGAGGTAGGGGGCGCGCCCTAGGGGGGAGGGCGCACCCCCCACCCTCGTGGACAGGGTGTGGGCCCCCTGGTCTTCATATTTGGCAAGGATTTTTTATTATTTCCGAAAAGTTGTTCCGTGGAGTTTCAGGTCATTCCGAGAATATTTGTTTACGCACATAAATAACACCATGGCAATTCACAAAAAAAAAGCGTCGATCAAGGTTAGTTCCATTCAAATCATGCAAGTTAGAGTCCAAAACAAGGGCAAAAGTGTTTGGAAAAGTAGATACGATGGAGACGTATCATAGACATAGAAATTTGCAAAATACATACGGATCTGAATATGGCAGACCCATTGACTAAACTTCTCTCACAAGCAAAACATGATCACACACTAGTACTCTTTGGGTGTTAATCACATAGCAATGTGAACCAGATTATTGACTCTAGTAAACCCTTTGGGTGTTGGTCACATGACGATGTGAACTATGGGTGTTAATCACATGGTGATGTGAACTATTGATGTTAAATCACATGGCGATGTGATCTAGATTATTGACTCTAGTGTAAGTGCGAGACTGAAGGAAATATGCCCTAGATGCAATAATAAAGTTATTATTTATTTCCTTATTTCATGATAAATGTTTATTATTCATGCTAGAATTGTATTAAACGGAACATAATACATGTGTGAATACACAGACAAACAGAGTGTCACTAGTATGCCTCTACTTGACTAGCTCGTTGATCAAAGATGGTTAAGTTTCCTAGCCATAGACATGAGTTGTCATTTGATTAATGGGATCACATCATTAGGATAATGATGTGATTGACTTGACCCATTCCGTTAGCTTAGCACTTGATCGTTTTGTATGTTGCTATTGCTTTCTTCATGACTTATACATGTTCCTATGACTATGAGATTACGCAACTCCCGTTTACTGGAGGAACACTTTGTGTGCTACCAAACGTCACAACATAACTGGGTGATTATAAAGGTGCTCTACAGGTGTCTCCGAAGGTACTTGTTGGGTTGGCGTATTTCGAGACTAGGATTTGTCACTCCGATTGTCGGAGAGGTATCTCTGGGCCCTCTCGGTAATGCACATCACTATAAGTCTTGCAAGCATTGTGACTAATGGGTTAGTTGCGAGATGATGTATTACAGAATGAGTAAAGAGACTCACCGGTAACGAGATTGAACTAGGTATTGAGATACCAACGATCGAATCTCGGGCAAGTAACATACCGATGACAAAGGGAACAATGTATGTTGTTATGCGGTCTGACCGATAAAGATCTTCGTAGAATATGTGGGAGCCAATATGAGCATCCAGGTTCAGCTATTGGTTATTGACGGAGGCGTGTCTCGGTCATGTCTACATTGTTCTCGAACCCGTAGGGTCCATGCGCTTAAAGTTTCGATGCGGTTATATTATGAGTTTATGTGTTTTGATGTACGAAGGTAGTTCGAGTCCGGATGAGATCGAGGGACATGACGAGGAGTCTCGAAATGGTCGAGCGTGAAGATCAATATATTGGACGACTATATTCGGACATCGGAAATGTTCCGAGTGATTGGGTATTTTTGAGTACCGAGAGTTACGGAATTCGCCGGGAGTATATGGGCCTTATTGGGCTTTAGGGAAAGAGAGAGGAGAGGCTGGCGCCCCAAGGCCTAGTCCGAATTGGACTAGGGGAGGGCTGCGCCTCCTTCCTTCTCTCTCTCTCTCCCTTTCCTTGACTCCTACTCCTACTACTTGGAAGGGGAGGGGGGATCCTACTCCCGGTGGGAGTAGGACTCCTCCTAGGGAGCGCCATAGAGAGGGCCGGCCCTTCCCTCCTCCACTCCTTTATATCTGGGGGGGGGGCACCCCAAAGACACAACAATTAAATGTTTGATCTTTTAGCCGTGTGCGGTGCCCCTCCACCATAGTCCACCTCGATATCTTGTGGCGGTGCTTAGGCGAAGCCTGCGTCGATGAGAACATCATCATCATCACCACGCTGTCGTCTTGTGAAACTCTCCCTCAACACTCGGCTGGATCGGAGTTCGAGGGACGTCATCGGGCTGAACGTGTGCTGAACTCGGAAGTGTCGTGCGTTCGGTACTTGATCGGTCGGATCGTGAAGACGTACGACTACATCAACCGTGTTGTGCTAACGCTTCCTCTTTCTGTCTACGAGGGTACGTGGACAACACTCTCCCCTCTCGTTGCTATGCATCACCATGATCTTGCGTGTGCGTAGGATTTTTTTTTGAAATTACTACGTTCTCCAACACTTAGAGTATTACCCACTGGTATCTCGAGAATATCATGGAACTACATAACTTCTGATGAGTTCTTCCACAACTATTATTTCTCGTCTATTCAAATTTTCCACGGGTTCTGAGTTGTTAGACACTCGAGACACCGTTAACTGATTCGAGTCTACACTTCCCTTTCCCTTGTTTTGTTTAACCTTTCTTATTACCTAACATATCGGAGCAGTGATAATTCCCTGCTTATGTAGACACCTCGATGTATAAACTCTGTCAGTAAGACCTTGTTACTATTGTTGATGACATTACGGTAGCCATCGATGGACGAGAACTTTGCCTATTGGTCCGCCTCGTCTTGACGAGCAGGAAAATGGTTCTCTTCATCCCTCGCCCTTGGTACCAACGTTGTTGCCAACATAATTGACAAGCTATCCTCTGACCTGACTTGCTATCATGACCGTGCACATGTTGGCACCCTTCCTGCTTTTAACCCACATGGTGGGCCCATAACCCACAGTTACACAGGATCGAAACCTGACTCTCCTGTACAACCTTGCCTTAGAAATATCCCTCGCACTTGGCTTCGTATGTAATTCGCGAGCCAGCTTCTTTTGATCTGTTCTAGTATCTGATGCAATACTTATTCTCGATGCTCTCAGCCCCTTTCACACTCTGTTTCAGACATCGAACAATTGCCTACCCGGTTGAAACTTCTTATTGCACCTTATTACCTTGCTCTCGATGACTTTATTAAATTTCAAACTCGAGAGATGCCTCTATGCCACGTTCACTAAGATAGCCCCCTGGTACCTACCTTGTGTTGAGCTCCGTCCTTCCCGTGTCTTTCCCTTCTTACTCCCCCTTAAATCTCGGGAGGAGATTTCTTGTAGTGGAGGAGAATTGTGACGCCCGGATAATTAAGCTACAGTAATTCCCTCCTAATGATGCCACATCATCATGATTACTGTTGTTAAACTCACGTTGGTTCGAAACCGGTTCAAATTTCAAATTCAAATCAAAGGAATTCAAATTTCTCAAACATGCAAAATAAAATGTTCGAAGTGTTGCAAATATTCCATAATTATTTATGGTGGTGAGCCAACATTGTTGTAAAGTCTTTAATTGCTCCTAAGTATATATATCAGTGGCTAAAGACAATAATTAAATGCCTTTTATAAATTATAAAATATTAAACTAAATTTTTAGGTGTCAAACTTTTTGTGGCAGTGCTCAATATTTCCTAGTATTTGTTTTGTCCAGCTCCACATTTTTGCAAAGTCACTTGGTGGCTTATTTAAATGCAAATGGAGGCTGTTAAAAGAAAACAAAATAATAGAAAGAAAACTGAGAAGAAGAAAAAGAAGAGAGAGCACGTGCCCCCACTGGGCCTCACCCAAGTCGGCCCACCTAACCCCCGGTCGTCTTCTTCTGTTCACGACCATGCCCGAACAGGGTCGCGTCCCCGTCGAACCACCTCACCGGCCATGCCGTGGGAGGTTAAGGCCTCCGCCGAGGCGCCCCTCCCCCCAGATATTTTCTTCCCACTCGCCTCACTCCTCCTCGGCGCCCTTCCTCCCAGATCCATCTTCCCTCTCTCCCTCGTCGTCCTCTCAGCTCAGCCGAGCGCCTACGTCGCCGTCGTCGGCCACCACCGCGGCTACCGTCTTCCCCGTGCCTCTCCAACCTGTCCGTCTGCACCAACGTCGTCGATTGCGTCCTCCCCGTCCATAAGATCGAGCTCGGACCCCCTCGACCATCGGGATCGGGTTCTTCCCCGCACCTACGGCCGCCGATGAGCTTCGTCCGCTGCGACTGTTCTGCTGCTCCTAATCCGTCGCCGGCCTTTTGTGTGCCTCTAGGTGAGCAACACCGTGAATCCCCTCTGCTTTTCCCCTCTTTCCCTTCGCTGTGTCACCGCGCTCTTTGACCCGCGCAGCCCGTGCCTCCGATGCGCTCCCGCACGCCGTTCGCGCCCGCCCGTCGTGCCTCCCATGCCCCGCGTCCGCTCGCCGCACCCAGCTCCTCCCCACATCACCCGCCTCGTTCACCCGCGTTCCTCGCCGCAGCCCCGCTGCACCACGCACCCGTCGATACTCCTCGCGACCAACCGACGCCCTGCTGATGTACTTGCTCTGCCGCAACCGCGCCCGTCCCTCGCATCGCCGACGTGGCGCCGCCACCACCACCGCCCCACCGATGCCCCTCACATGCGGGCCCCATGAGCTCCCGCCCCGCACTCCACGCGTCCACCCCATACCGCTTCGCCGCCCGGCTCACCTCCGCCCCGCGCCTCTGCTCTGACCACCCCGCAGCGTAGCTCGCCGCTCGTCGCGCTGACGACCCTCCCGCCTCGCCTAGCCTCACGGGAGGCAGCGCGACGACGACCTCACACCCGGGCGTAGCGCCCCTCAGGCGCGGGCATTAGCGCCTGGTACCCGCCCGCTATGGCTCTGGGCCACTGCCAGTAGGCCCCACACCTCCTTTTCTAAAAAAGGAAAAAATAAAAAAAACAAATAATTAATTAGTTAAATAATTAATTAAAAATCTAATTAACTTAATAAACTAGGGATTAATTAGCCTAATCACTAGATTAGTTAGAACTGGGAATTAATTAACTAGACCTAGCCTATGACAGGGGGCCCACCCTCATTGACCGGTCAACGTTGGTGGTCAATCTGGGACCCCTAGCCCACTGTCGACCTCTGGTACCCATACGTATGCAGATCGGGTACACGTAGCAATTTATTATTTAATTTCGAATTAGGATAATTTTAGAATATTGTTTAAATCTTTGAGAAATCGTAGAAAATAATCTGTAACTTGGATGAAAAAGTTTTATACATGAAAGTTGCTCAGAACAACGAGACGAATTCAAATAGGTGACCTGTTCGTCTGCCACCTGCCCTAACTACCTGAACATGCAACTTTTCCCCTCCGTTTCATCTGCCCGAAAATGCTAAACCTAGGGAAACATTCCCGGAAGTTATCCTCCTTCGCCCGCGTTAGAACACGTCTAGCCCTGCCTGTTGTCCTGTTATGCTCTTGCTTGCTATGTATTTACTGTTTCTCCCCCCTCTTCTCTCCGGTAGAGACCCCAGGGCGTCGTCGGTGCATTTGTGATCAACTACGTCGATTTACGACCCTTCTTGTCCGAAAGCAACAGTGCAAGCCCCCTTTGATCATCCCGATATCGCCCATTCCATTCTCTCATGCTTGCATTAGATTTTGCTACTGTTATTGTTTGCTCCTATTCTGATGCATAGCCTGCTTTTGTAACCTGCTTATTGTTACCTATCTGCTTATCCAAAACTGCTTAGTATATGTTGGTTAGTGATCCATCAGTGACCCCCACCTTGTCCTTGTTGCCCCTGCTTCATCATCGACGACTCGATCAACGTGATCGACGACCAGAGCCCGACACCTCACATCACATCACGCCCCTTTGGTTGCTCGACTCTGCAGAGCTACTATCGAGTGCCGAGGGTGATCCCTCATACCGCACTGCTGATGATAATTCTGTAGTGTAGCTATTCGGTCGTGGTCATCGAGGGTGATTTCCTCTTTCACCATTCTCGATACGGCTCTGTCGTTCAACACCTCAAGTGTGAACCTCGAGGGTGGTCCCTCTTACGTTCACCGGGTTTAAGGGATTGGATGCACAAGCAGTATTCCCGCTTAGTACATGTGAAGGCTAGTAAAAGACTGGGAAGCGACCGGCTAGAGAGCGACAACAGTCTTGAACATGCATTAAAATTAATAAACATTGAGTACAAGCATGAGTAGGATATAATCCACCATGAACATAAATATAGTGAAGGCTATGTTGATTTGTTTCAACTATGTGTGAACATGTGCCAAGTCGAGTCACTTAAATCATTCAAAGGAGGATACCACCCCACTATACCACATCACAACTATTTTAGTAGCATGTTGGCACGCAAGGTAAACCATTATAACTCATAGCTAATCAAGCATGGCACGAGCAACTATAATCTCTAATTGTCATTGCAAACATGTTTATTCATAATAGGCTGAATCAGGAACGATGAACTAATCATATTTACAAAAACAAGAGAGGTCGAGTTCATACCAGCTTCTCTCATCTCAGTCAGTCCATCATATATCGTCATAATTGTCTTTCACTTGCACGACTGAACGATGTGAAAATAATAAGAGTGCACGTGCATTGGACTAAGCTGGAATATGCGAGCATTCAATAAACAGGAGAAGACAAAGCAATATGGGCTCTTGGTTAAATCAACAATAATGCATATAAGAGCTACTTCAACAATTTAATCATGGTCTTCTCCTATCGACCCCCGAAGAAAAGAAAAGAAATAAAACTATTTAAACAGGAAAGCTCCCAACAAGCAAAAGAAGAACGGGAAATATTTTTTTTTTGGGTTTTCTTTTTAATTATTACTATTATAGCAAGAAAGGTAAACTAACTAAAAGTTACAACTAATTTTTTTTGTTTTTCTTAAGGTTTATCAAACACACAAGAAAAAGCAAGAAAAAGAAAATAAACTAGCATGGATATTACAGTGAAAAAGTATGATCACCGACATCTAGCAATGAGTGTGTGAACATGAATGTAATGTCGGTGGGAAATACGTACTCCCCCAAGCTTAGGATTTTGGCCTAAGTTGGTTTATTGCCACGGATTGCCTGATGGATATCCATAGTTGTAGTTTGGGTCGTACTGAGATGCAGCGGCTATTGCCTCCTGAGCTGTAGCGTGGCGGCGGGTTGCCTCTGCCCTCCTCTCGTACTCATCTGCCTCCTCTCTAGTAAAAATGTCTTCCTTTTGCACGATAATCAAAGAAGCGGGGAGCAGGGAGAAATGTCGGACAAGACGACGTCATCAAAGATTAAACGATAATGGAGAGGTGATTCATTCCTCTCAACAAACTGGTGGTGAACCATAGCATTAAAGTCTAGGTAAGCAGGAGGCAACTCAATATCATCCTCACGTATGTCCACACCAAGAAAATCAGCTAAGCGGGTTGCATAAATTCCACCAAAGTAATCTCCATTAAGCCTGGGTCCTTGCTTCCTTGAAGAACCACCTTGGAACATTTTCCTAAGCATATTTCTTCCTCTGAAAAATTTCTGAAATTTTTAGTAACTTCAAATAAAAGTGAACCAAGCTCAACAAAATTGATAGCAACTACTCCTACAAGTGCCTAGAACCTTTATCAAGCATTAGAACTACTTGGAACCATATAAATTTGACATGCAAGCTCAAGAACATGGTCACCTAGGCAGCACAAATTTGCAATGAATAGAGCACTAGAACAAAAACTAATTGGACCCCTCCAAGCAGTTTTGTGAGAGGTGCTTTGAGCAAGGAGATAGGAAATCGCAGCAAAATGAGCTAGAACTCGTGCTTGAGCGGATGGTGATTTTTGGGAGGAAGAAGAAGTGTGGGTGCAGGAATAAGTGGAGGGAGCCACCATGGGCCCACGAGGCGGGGCGCCTCAGAGGGGTGGGCGCGCCTGACCCTCGTGGCCAGGTGCTTGCTCCCCCTGTTGTGTTCTCAGTGCCAGATATTCTCAAATATTTCAGAAAAATCATATTTCATTTTCAGGGCATTTGGAGAACTTATTTTTATATTGCACAGACAAATCAGAAAACAGACAGAAAAATAGTATTTTTACTTTATTTCAACTACATAACAGAAAGTGGAGAGAGGGTATAGAAGGTTGTGCCTTCTAATTTCATCCATCTCATGCTCGTCAAAAGGAATCCACTAACAAGGTTGATCAAGTCTTGTTAACAAACTCATTCCGAATAACATGGAACCGGAGAAATTTCGAATAACACTATGTTACCTCAACGGGGATATGCACATCCCCAATAATAATAATATCATATTTCTTTTTCACAGTAGGAAGAGGAAATTCAAAACCTCCAAAAATAATCGATGGAATTTTTCCAATAGAATTGATATTGTGGACTTGAGGTTGTTTCCTCAGAAAGTGTACCGTATGCTCATTACTATTAACATGAAAAGTGACATTGCCTTTGTTGCAATCAATAACAGCCCCTGCAGTATTCAAAAAAGGTCTTCCAAGAATAATAGACATACTATCGTCCTCGGGAATATCGAGAATAACAAAGTCCGTTAAAATAATAACGTTTGCAACACAACAGCACATCCTCACAAATACCGGCATGTATAGCAGTTGATTTATCGACCATTTGCAAAGATATTTCAATGAGGTGTCAACTTATTCAAATCAAGTCTACGATATAAAGAGAGAGGCATAACACTAACACCGGCTCCAAGATCACATAAAGCGGTTTAACATAATTTCTTTTAATGGAGCATGGTATAGTAGGTATACAGATCTCCAAGTTTCTTTGGTATTCCACCCTTAAAAGCATAATTAGCAAGCATGGTGGAAATCTCACTTCGGTATCTTTCTTTTATTAGTGACAATATCCTTCATATACTTAGCATAAGGATTCATTTTGAGCATATTAGTTAATCGCATACATAAGCAGATAGGTCTAATCATTTCAAAGAAAGCGCTCAAAATCCTCATCATCCTTTTCTTGGATGGTTTGGAGGAAAAGGCATGGGTTTCGAACCCATGGTTCTCTTTCTTTACCATGCTTCCTAGCAACAAAATCTCTCTTATCATAACGTTGATTCTTTGATTGTGGGTTATCAAGATCAACAACAGTTCAATTTCTACATCATTACCATTACTAGGTTGAGCATCATCATGAACATCATCATTAACATTTTCACTAGGTTCATGTTCATTACAGATTGTGTTTCAAAGATCGAAATAGAAATATCATTTGGATTCTCAAAGGTTCAAACAATAGGTTCACTAGAAGCATGCAAAGTCCTATCATTTTTCTTTTTCTTCTTTTTAGAAGGGCTAGGTGCATCAATATTATTTCTATGAGAATCTTGTTCAATTCTCTTAGGGTGGTCTTCAGGATACAAAGGTTCGTTAGTCATTTTACCGGTTCTAGTAGCCACTCTAACAGCATAATCATTATTCTTACTATTTAATTCATTGAGCAAATCATTTTGAGTTTTAAGTACTTGTTCTACTTGAGTGATTACCATTGAAGCATGTTTAGTAATGAGTTTAAGTTCACCTTTAACTCTAGACATGTGATCACCCAAGTGTTCAAGCGTATCGGAATTGTATTTCAATTGTCTACCAAAATAAGCATTCAAGTTTTCTTGTTTGACAATAAAATTATCAAACTCTTCTAAGCAATGTCTAGCAGACTTATAGTGAGGAATATCACCTTCATCAAATCTATAGAGAGAATTTACCTTTACTACCTGTGTCAGGTTATCAAGACCATGAGTTTCTTCAATAGGTGATGAATTAAGATCATGTATTTCTTCAGCAGGCGGTAGATTAAGACCATGTATTTCTTCAATAGGAGGTAAATTCTTAACATCTTCACCTTTAATACATTTTTCTTTCAAAGATTTCTTTGCCTCTTGCATATCTTCAGGACTGAGAAATAGAACACCTCTCTTCTTCGGAGTAGGTTTAGGAATAGGCTCAGGAGTTGGCTCAGGAAGTGTCCAATTATTTTCATTTGTCAACATATTATTCAATAGAATTTCAGCTTAAATCGGTGTTCTTTCCACAAAACAGACCGGCACAACTATCCGGTAATCTCTGGAAGCATCGGTTAGTCCATTATAAAAGATATCAAGTATTTCATTTTTCTTGAGAGGATGATCGAGCAAAGCATTAAGTAATTGGGAAGCCTCCCCAAGCTTGTGGGAGACTCTCTTCTTCAATTTGCACAAAATTATAAATATCCCTCAAAGCACTTGTTTCTTATGAGCAGGAAATATTTAGCAGAGAAGTAATAAATCATATCACGGGACTACGCACACAACCGGGATCAAGAGAATTAAACCATATCTTAGCATCACCCTTTAATGAGAACGGAAATATTTTAAGGATATATAGGTAGCAAGATTTCTCATTATTAGTGAACAGGGTGGCTATATCATTTAATTTAGTAAGATGTGCCACAATAGTTTCAGATTCATAGCCATGAAAAGGATTAGATTCAACCAAAGTAATTATATCAGGATCAATAGAGAATTCATAATCCTTATCAGTAACACAGATAGGTGAAGTAGCAAAAGCAGGGTCAGGTTTCATTCTAGCATTAAAAGATTGCTGCTTCCATTTAGCTAATAATTTCTTAACATCATATCTATCTTTGCAAGCAAAAATTTCTTTAGCAATTTCTTCATCCATAACATAGCCCTCACGCACAACAGGTAATTCATATTTATTAGGGGGAGAGTCTTCATCATCACTTTCATCAATATTATCAATAATTTCATTCTCTCTAGCCCTAGCAAGTTGTTCATCAAAAAATTCACCAAGTGGCACAGTAGTATCAAGCATAGAAGTAGTTTCATCATAAGTATCATGCATAGCGAGTGACATCATCAATAACATGGGACATATCGAATGAATAGCGTAGGGTTTAGGTGTCGCAAGCTTACTCAAAAGCAGAAGGTGAATCAAGTGCGAGCTAGATGGCGTTCCTTACCTCCCTCGTAGTTGAGGGATAGATTTTTGTTTTCTCGTCTTTCGAGTTCTTCATAGTGACCAGCAGATATAAATCCCAACCGACTCAAAGAATAGAGCTATGCTCCCGAGCATGGCGCTTGAAAATAGTCTTGATAACCCACAAGTATAGGGGATCATAGCAGTTTTCAAGGGTAGAGTATTCAACCCAAATTTATTGATTCGACACAATGGGAGCCAAAGAATATTCTCAAGTATTAGCAACCGAGTTGTCAATTCAGCCACACTGGATAACTTAATATCTGCTGACAAAGTATTTAGTAGCAAAGTAATATGGAAATAATGATAACAGTAGCAAAAGTAATATTTTGGGTTTTGTAGTGATTGTAACAGTAGCAACGGAAAAGTAAATAAGCGAAGAACAATATATGGAAAGCTCGTAGGCATTGGATCGGTGATGGAGAATTATGCCGGATGTGGTTCACCATGTAACAATCATAACACAGGGTGACACAGAACTAGCTCCAATTCATCAATGTAATGTAGGCATGTGTTCCGAATATAGTCATACGTGCTTATGGAAAAGAACTTGCATAACATATTTTGTCCTACCCTCCCGTGGCAGTGGGGTCCTAATGGAAACTAAGGGATATTAAGGCCTCCTTTTAATAGAGTACCGGAACAAAGCATTAACACATAGTGAATACATGAACTCCTCAAACTATCGTCATCACCGGGAGTGGTCCCGATTATTGTCACTTCGGGGTTGCCGGATCATAACACATAGTAGGTGACTATAGACTTGGTAGATAGGATCAAGAACTCACATATATTCATGAAAACATAATAGGTTCAGATCTGAAATCATGGCACTCGGGCCCTAGTGACAATCATTAACCATAGCAAAGTCATAGCAACATCAATCTCAGAACATAGTGGATACCAGGGATCAAAGCCTAAAAAAACTAACTTGATTACATGATAGATCTCATCCAACCCATCACCGTCGCAAGCCTACGATGGAATTACTCACGCAAGGCGGTGAGCATCATGAAATTGGTGATGGAGGATGGTTGATGATGACGACGGCGACGGATTCCCCTCTCCGGAGCCCCGAACGGACTCCAGATCAGCCCTCCCGAGAGGTTTTAGGGCTTGGCGGCGGCTCCGTATCGTAAAACGCGATGAATCCTTCTCTCTGATTTTTTTCTCCCCGAAAGTGAATATATGGAGTTGGAGTTGAGGTCAGTGGAGTGTCCGGGGGCCCACGAGGTAGGGGGCGCGCCCTCCATCCTCGTGGACAGGGTGTGGGCCCGCTGACGTGGATTTTTCTTCCAGTATTTTTAATATTTTCCAAAAAGATGTTCCGTGGAGTTTCAGGTCATTCCGAAAACTTTTGTTTCTGCACATAAATAACACCATGAAAAGTCTACTGAAAACAGTGTCAATCCGGGTTAGTTCCATTCAAATCATGCAAGCTAGAGTCCAAAACAAGGGCAAAAGTGTTTGGAAAAGTAGATACGACGGAGACGTATCACATACTGACAACAAGCTGAAATGCATATTCCACTCCTGAATTAAACTGAGTGTTCATATCATACTGACAACAAGATGAAATGTCAAATAATCTTGGTAATAAATACAATGTCCCTCGGTGTGTTATGCTTGAGTAATTAAAGATTCAATATATTTATCTAGTCAGAGTCAGTTGGGCTATAGCAAATATTTTTAGTTTAGAAAAATAGAACCCAAATTAGAGAAGAGGTTGTGTCAGATTCATTTTTCCTTATAAAATAAATAGTGCTGTAAAAATGCACGAGTAAACAACAAAAGATATACACTCATACCAGAAACGACAAAGCCCTGTTTGCATGAGAAAGAAAATCAGCATCCTCTTCACTTTTCACACCGTCCCCTGCAGGACGAGAACGAAATTGACAGCAAAATAAGAACAAGAAACGAAAAGATTACCTAGAGATTTTAATCAGATTACCAGGACACATACATGGCCAAGGCGAGGAATTGTCGTCGTCTCCCTCGGCAGCCGCATCACTCCAAATGTTTTTCCTCGTGAAGATGGAGGCACCGTTATCTGCTTCTGGCGTTGCTGCTGCCACCGGGGCGGGCGAATCAAAGGCTTCCTTCATCTGCCAAACAAATGCGGCTTAGCAAATGCAAGAACTGATGTACATCTATCATTGGATAACATTATGAAGTCCTGGTTCATTTGTGAAGTGCTGCAAATGGCCAGTTCAAGGGTGAAGTAGTAAGCATGTCAGAACAGCTACATATCCTTGGATCATTTACTTTTATAAAAAATCCCTGACGACGGACGGTCGTGTGCATGCGCATAACTTGACACACATTACATGTAGGATGCAGGCAAATGCTTCTGGTTTGTTTTCCTAGTCCAGGCAGCCATCATCACCTCACCTGTTCATCAGGTGGATCTATCTAAGAAGATGCCACACTCATTCATTCATAAAGGTGGCATCAAGCAGCCATCAGATGCCACCCCCCCTCTGGTAGATGGATGTTTTTAATAAGACCAAACCCTGACAGACACGGGACATAACTTGCTCTGAATTCAGCTGCTCCTTGCTCTGAAAAACATTCCCCAGTTCTATGCAGTATAACACCAGGCAATGTGCTCCAAATACTATAAGAACTGGAGTAAAAGATGACACATAATATAAGAAGTACTCCTGCATATCACACAAATGATAGTTCTAATTTATGTTACTCGATAAAAGATGACACAGAACTGGAGTAGAAGAAAAATGTTTCAGAGAAAAATGTTACCCAAGGTAAACCTAGAAAATGAGTTATATCTAGGACAGGCCAGTGCAATTATGCCTTCATTTCAGAGAAATCCAGTTACTGTCAATTGTACTCTATGTAACACTGTATTTGATCATGTAACTCCACTTACTGTCAATTGTACTCTATGCAGTTCAACACAAACATTTCAGCACTGCAACATTTGTATGCAAGAATAAATTGATGTTTCTAGGACACCACCTGAATAAATTGAAACAAGATAGCATTCATTAGGTTCTGAAACGAAAAAGACTTCTACTGTCTGTGGGAGTATAATGCAACAAGCGGATGTTTCTAGAATAAATTGAAACAAGATAGCATTCATTAGGTTCTGAATAAATTGAAGTATCATATTTTCAGCAAGCAAGTTGGGCATCACAGAATCCTGATATGTGCTAGATTTTTTTTTCAAAGGACTGGTCTGTAAAACAGCAGTAGTTGTATTTATCTTGACCAGAATGTTCTTTCTTATTGGATCATGAACAATTACCTGAGCAAGCGATCCACCGCCGCAATGATGTTTGGGATTGATCTCAACATGAGTCCTCAACAAGATGATGCCTCAGAACCTGCAGATCAACAGGAAGAACACAACAGTCAACAACAATACAACAATGAAGAACCAGTCAATAACGAAGCAACAGGTACTACCTCCAAAACTTTTCATTTTCATTTTCATGATCTACTCCTATTATTTGCAAAGCTACATGACTTATCTTTTGCTCCTTATTTGACAGGGGAAGAAGCAAGTGGTGTAGAGGAACCAATTCATGAAGCAAGTGGTGTAGAGGAAGCAATTCATGAGGAAGCAAGTGCTGTACAGAAACCAATTCATGGGGAACTCACAAATGAGGAGAGATATGGTATTTGTTTTGCACTCATGGTGATCAAGACCCAAAATGGACAAGTTCTGAAAAAAGACAAGGAGGTCATTGCTAGCCTACTCGATACAACCGTAAGAACTGTTGAGAGAATATGGGAAAGAGCTCTTAAACAGATTGAAAAAGGGGAGAAAGTTGATGTCTCAAATCAAAAGCCAGGTAGAGTTGGCCGCAAGCGGAAAGATTTGGATCTGTCGAGACAATCCCATTGAACAGAAGGAGAACATTGCGAGGTCTGTCAAAGGCATTGGGTGTAAGCTGCACGACCTTACACTCAAGGTTCGAGTGGGGTCATTTGAGGCATCACAGTAATAAGTTGAGGCCCCACTTAAACCTATCCAACATTGTAAAGAGATTGAAATGGTGCTTGGCTATGTGTGAAGATTATTGGTCTGCGACACGGGAATTAGACAACATAGCCTACATGGATGAAAACTGGTTCAATATGAGTGGGGAGGTGAACAACTACTATTTGCTTCCCGAAGAACCCGACCCCTTGCGCACCTTGCATCATAAGGATAGCATCGCCAAGGTGATGTTTCTCGCAGCCGTGGCTAAACCAAGAGACAGCAAAGGTGGTGAGGTCACTTTTGATGGAAAGCTCGGCATTTGGGCTTTTGTCATAGAGTCTCCTGCTCAAAGAACCAGTGAAAACAGAGATAAAGGGACGCTCAAGCTCAAATCATTGAAAGTCACACGAGATGTAATGAGGTATTACATGTGTGAGAAACTTATTCCTGCGATCCAAGAGCGCTGGCCGGACGAAGATGAAGGACGGACAATCTATATCCAACAAGATAATGACACGCCATATATTCTTCCCGATGACCCGGTTTTCCGACAAGTCATAGAACAGACTGATTTGGATATTAAGTTGCTTCAAGAGCCTCCAAACAGTCCCGACATGAACATTCTTGATCTCTGCATATTCAGATCTCTCCAGTCCCACACCGATAGCAGAGCACCTCAAAGCATCAGGGAACCGATAGAAGGTGTGGAGGAGGAATATCGAAACTACCCGGTTGATAAACTAGCTAGAAGCTTCGTGACGCTGCAGTCATGCATCCGAGAGGTAATGAGAAACAAGGGAGCGATAAACTACTCGATCCCTCACATGAACAAGGAACGCCGGCAGGCAGAAGGACGGCTTCCTATAGCTCTATCTATCGACCGTGAGCTAGTTGGACAGACCATAGCCTTTATAGAAGAGGCGGAAGCAATCTTAGCAGTAGAAAAAGAGCAGAAGCAGCAGGAAAAGAGCAGCAAGAAAATAGCTGCAGCAGCCTTGAAGAAGCAGAAACACCCTTCGAATACCAGCAGCCTCCAAGAAGCAGGAAAAGAGAACCAGGAGCCTTGAAGCAGCAGAAACACCCTTCGAGTACCAGCAGTCTCCAAGAAGCAGGAAAAGAGAAGCAACAACCTTCAAGCAGCAGGAAAAGAGCACGAGCAACCTCCGAGCAGCAGGAAAAGAGCAACCACCTCCTTCAAGCGGCAGAAACACCCTTCAAGTACTAGTAGCCTCCAAGCAGCAGGAAAAGAGAACCAGGAGCCTTCAAGCAACAATAACAGAGCACCAGCAGCCTCCAAGCAGCAGGAAAAGAGCAGCTCTTCTTTACTCCAAGCAGGGGAGTACTTTTTGGAAAAGGAGCAGGGGAGTACTTGGGATCAGCTAGTACTCTGGTTGGTGCTAGGAATGACCAGTTGGTTAAGCTGAATGACATTTGCATCCAGGAGTACTTGAAGATTCAGATAAGGTGATTTTGGCAGAAGATTCAGATAAGCTGAATGACCAGTAACCGTTTTTGCATCTTTCTCTGTAAAATACTCCTACTTATAATTAATTAATTAATATCTCAAGAGAAGAAAGAAGAAGAAGATAAGAATGGGATTTAATTGGATGGTCCTGCCATCTCCTCTTGCTGTGCAAAACTAACTTTTCATTTTGTGTGCTGTGCAAAACTAACTTTGTCATCTTGCAAGTTGTCATCTATGGAATGTTCAGATCCATAGAGGTGGAGTAGTTTTGATTGCCACTTTGTAAACGCTGAAGATTGCATAGACTTGCCTTGGGGGATTAAATGGTAAACAAAATAAAATTCAGTCTATCGCTGATGGTGCCACAAGATAAAAATTCAGAGTTCAGACAGGTTCAGTCTGGAAATTGTCAAGTGTGTGCAGTGAGTTGCAAGTGTCTCACTGAATCAAGATATAGTGCTAAACAAAATTGAATTTGATGGAATATATGGTGCCTACAACAGTGTATCGCTGGCTTATCAACACAGGCTGCTACGAGTGGAAGACAGAGCTTCTCGAGATGCTCAATTTGAATTCATGAATAGACATCGCAATACTGTGAAGCATATCCATGATTTGTCAGTGGCTGACCCCTTCGAACAGCCATAGACAGGGTTGATGCCTGAAGATTGCACTGTTCTTAGTGTCTTGTGCTTGTTTCGTAGACGATATTTATTCCTTAAGATCGCATCGTGTTCCACATAGACCTGCTCTATTTTCTAGCCTAAGGTTCCTCTGCAATTCAAGTAACTTATGGAGTTGCCACTGTTAACACTGCAAGAGATTCTTTTGTGTGGAAAATTTCTGATGGGGAGGGATGCAAAAATATCACTGCTGACAGTTGTAACTAGTGACAGCTGGTAAGTGGTAATTCCATCTGTCAACACTCCTACGGACTACGGTCTTAACCTGTGCAATCGTTCGTGGTTTGGCTCTGCCTAAGCAAGTAAAGTTAAGTATCTCTCTCAAACACACACACGCACACACATTCATGGTTGCCATGTTCAGAAAACATACACAATAACCATTGTAATGGTTGCAGACAAGATACTCCAGTTGTTCAGAGATTGAAATGGTTGCAGACAAGATACTCCAGTTGTTCAGAGATTGAAATGGTTGCAGACAAGATACTCCAGTTGACAATGCAGTTCAGAAAACAAAAAACTGAGCAGCGGCAGGCAATTCAGAGTATCAAACAATGCTTGTTTTGGAGGAGTATGCAAATGTGATTGCACGAATTAGGGAGAAGGATTTGTCTGACCAGCTGACAGAGCAGGGGCGCCTCGCCGGCTGCCTCGGCAGAGGAGGATGCAGGGAAGGAGGTCTCCCCTGAAGCTCGCGGCCACCGGCGCCAGGAGCTTGGCGGCGGTGATGGGTGCTGCCTTCCTCTCCTCCTGCCCGCAGGTCTGTCCCTGACAGCGCCAACTCGCCACCGTCGCGTCGTGGTGGACGACAGCAGCTCGCCGGCGTCCCCGTGGCGTCCAGTCGCCGGCGTCGTGTTGGTGGTGGTCTGGATCTGGCGCCTTCGGCCTTGCATCGACGGAATTCGTCGCCGGCTTGAACTCAAAGGTCCAAGCTTTTTCGAAGTTCGCTGCGGGAAGGAGGAGAGGAGCACGGCGAGGCCACCGAAGGTGGGGGAGGAGAGTGCGGCGACGCGATAGAAGGTAGGGGGAGGGGGGAGAGCGCGGCGGCGAGCCGGAGAAGAGCACCGAGCGGACCGCGGCGGCCAGCCGGAGAAGAGAGCGAGCGCGAGGACCGCGGGTTCGGTCGGAAATAGATGGAGGGGGTTTTCGCAAATACACCGTCGCGACAACTAAATCCGAACGGAGGGAGTAGAAATCAAGACACCCCTAAAAAAAGAGTAGAAATCAAGACCATTTTCTCACCCGCCGGTCTGCTAATGGACCTCAATATATAGGTGACCAGAGGCATTAGCGAGTACCACTACTCCCATTCCCACGGGAATTTTATGTGGAACGTAGCAGCATCACACCACCCACGCAACAAACAACACAGACAACAGAGAGGCGCGCACTGCTTTCACTGGGACGCTAGCGACCCATGCCATGAGGCCCGGAGCCGAGTACCCCATGGCCCACGGCCCCGCGGCGGCGGCGCCGCGCTCGACGTGGCAGACGCCGGTGCCGTACCTCTTCGGTGGGCTCGCGACGATGCTGGCCCTCATCGCGCTCTCGCTCCTCACCCTGGCCTGCTCCTACTGGAAGCTCTCCGGCGGCCTCGCCGGCCCGGACGAGGACCAACCCGCGGGCTCCGACGGCGAGAAGGGCTCGGCCGCCGGGCCCGTGAGGGAGTGGCTGGGGCAAGTGGTGGTCATCATGGCCGGCGACGAGCAGCCGAGTTTCCTGGCCACGCCGGTGTCGATGACGAGCCGTGCCGCGGACGGCGGCGCCGAGACCGCGGCCGGCGCGACGGCGTGCTGCGCCGCGTGCAGGTCGGAGGAGAGGAAGATGGAGGATGCGCGCGAGGCCGGCGCGCAGCCGGCCGGCTCCGAAGACGACGCGCAGAGGCAGAGCCCAAGTGAGCTGGCTAGCAGTAGCACTAGTAGCTCTGTAATTAGCAGCTAGCGAGATGGTGCAATTTACATGGAAGGTCTTTTTTTTCTATGGATTTCTTTTTTGTAGTTTTCCTCTGCGGGGATCTTGTGCTGTTCAATTCAGTATCTGTAAATTTTACACCGTGGCGATTAATCAAGATACGTCGTTTAGACATTTTGATCGCTTGTAGAGTATATATAATTCCGCACAACAAAAACTTTACAGAGAAATCAACTTAATCCCATCTTTATATATGGGTAGCCAATATGTAGTTACAAAACACACTTAATTTGCAAGTGATTGAGGATGCATACACGACAACAATATGAGAGTCCCGCAAAAAAAAAAACATATGAGAGAGATTTGTAACAGGTGGAAGGAAGCAACATGATGGCAGTGTAGACTCGGAGGCCGGAGCCAGCCTATGGATGAGTGGGGTCTGAAGACAAGCTCTCGTTGAGCCGTCAGGTCGTTTTTCTTTTGTCCGCATCGATCAATCGACGCATGCACGTGAGCATGTCATACATATCCGGTCCGACTATCCGAGCATGTTGGAGTTGCAAAACCGGTCTAGATTACTGGCAGTATACGTAGTGGTAAATCAAAGTGCAACGTTTTTTAAGGGGAAAATCAGAGCTTATTTTATTCACAGATATGCCCTAGGATTTGGATCCTTAGAAATTTGTTGCATAGTACTCCCTCCATCCAAAAATAAGTGTCTCAGGCTTAATACAATTTTATATTAAAGCTAGTATAAATTTAAGACATTTATTTTGGGACAGAGAGAGTATTTGCTTGTTTTATACTGCTGGAAATCTGTGGATTTTTTCATAGGTTTCATTGTACTACATTTTGGTTGAAAATTGCCACCCACTCAAAATTTTAGTAAATTTTCTTTGTTTTTTCCTGTACTATTAAATACTCCTCCATCCAAATTATTGTAGGTATGTACCGATTCTGTGGGAAACAAGAGGACCTCAAAGTGCAATGTTATCTACGGTTTTCGAACTGTGCTCGTATCACTGTGTCACACATTCACCTCCAAATTGGCACGTAGGCCCCATGGAGAGGAAGCAGTAATTGTAAATAGGAACTCTATAATTTGAATATCAACAATAGTCATGGTTCCTGCCATGTTCTCTATATTCTGTGTAATCAGTCTTATAGTGAGAACTTGACCTTTCTTGCGAGTGCACCTTTTCCGTGGGATACATTCGGTCGAGGCCCATATGCAGTGTTGTTAGCTGCTGGCGATATTTCTTTTTGGTTGTGTTTTAGATAGATATCATTTTATTTCAGCCTTTATATTTAAAATAATTTTCAAATTTCAGAAAAAAAATCAGGAACTGACAATAGTTTGTATTTTCTAAATAAAGCTCAAGAATATTATAAACATATTCATAAATTTACAAAAGTGACCACAGATTTAAAAAATCGTGCATTTAAAATATGTTACTAAATCTAAAATTGTTCAAGAATTTTAAAATCGGGCATTTGGAAAAGAATCACACTTCTTTTACCATTACACAGTTTCAGAACTAATATATTGATCGTATGGATATGGAAAATACAAGATTTCCAAAATTATTCGTGGATTACAAAACATGTATATGAATTTGAAATATTTCGGATTTTGAAAACAAGTTCATGAATTAAAAATAGTATATACAAAAAGTGTTTGCATATTTCAAAATGTTCAAAAACATAAAAATGTCCACATATTTGTAAATAAAATGGGAATTTGAGTAATGTCGTGAATATGTAATAATGTCCGTGTATTTTGAAAAATGTTCATCAACTTGAAGTAATGTTTGTGAAACTTAAATAATGTTCAGCAATTCAAAAACTGATAATGAATTTGGAAAACATATCGCGAAGAGGGAAATGTTTGGGAATTTGAAAAACTGTTTGTGCATTCAAAAAATGTTCATGAATTTTATAAAGGTGTTTTTAAATCAAAAAATGTTAAAAGCTTGGCAATTTTTTGAGAATTTTAGAAACATTCGGAGAAATAAAAAACAGGTATTTGAAAAACATATTGTTGAATAAAATAATTCATGGTGTTGAAAAAAGTAAACAAACTGAGAAATGTTCGTGAATTTAAGAAATTCATAGTTAGAAAAATGTTAGACAATTTAAAATTTTATTCAAGATTATTAAAGTATTCACAGATTGTCAAAAACTTCGTGAGTTAAAAAATATTCATTATTTTCGAAAATATTCTTGATATATTAAATAGTTCACGAATTATAAAAATTCTTTATATATTAAATAGTTCAAAATTATGCGTGAATTAGAAAGTAAGGAAGAAAAAGGTAAAGACCTAATCCACGGGAACTGGGCTGGAACTTAGTGAGCCGACCCACAAAAACATACACCTGAGACGACGTGAGAGCTTCCTATAATTAACAACGAATTCGGCGCCGTAAGCTCGGAATAGGATTTCACTAGATGTACACAATGGTACGGGCGCATTATAGCTCGCTTATAGCCAGATGGACCGTTGCCTCGCCTGAAATGGTGTCGTCATAGCACGGCCCACTAATGTTGTTTGTTTGATTAGTTTTCCATTAAGTTGAGATTCTTGGTTATTCAGTTTACCATTTGGATTCTATGATTGAGGAGCACAATCAGGACAAATGGAGATTGGCATGTGTGTATGGTGAGGCACAAACACACCTGAGGCACCAAACATTGACAGTCTTGAAAAATATTAGCATTTTGAGCTCTTTGTCGTGTCTGTGCATGGGGGATTTTAATGAGGTTCTACATCCGGAAGAACATGAGGGAGTAGGGAAGCGTAGTAACGCGCAAATTCAAGCCTTCTGAGACACCACAGATATCTGCATGTTGCAAGGCTTGGGCTTCAAGGGCAACTTTTGGCCTTTTGAGAAGAAAGTAGCGGGTGGAAGCTACACGAGATGTAGGTTGGATAGTGCCCTAGCTGATGCGGATTGGATGAACAGATTCTCATTGGCATCTGTAACACATCTCACTTGCGCAACATCTGACCACTCACCCCTTTTCATTGATTTTGGAAGCACTGAGCAACTGCAGATGCAGAGATCTTTCAAGTATGAGCTCATGTGGGAATCACACGAGGGACTTGGTGAAGTTCTAACGAGCGGGTGGGACTCTGAACCACCTTGTTTGTCAGTGGCTGATACGAGACAAAAGCTTCAGAATATCTACAATGAGCTGGTGAAGTGGAGTAGAGACACGTTCGGAAGTGTTAGGAAGGAAATAAAGAAGCTGAAAACGGTTCTAGAGGAGTTGCGTGGTGACCCAGTAAGGACGGCCCCCTCTCATGCCGAGCTGAAGATCAATGAGAGGTTGATCAAGCTGTACCATCGAGAGGAAGTTATGTGGCACCAAAGGGCAAGAGTAGAGTGGCTTTCTGCGGGCGACCGGAATACTAATTTTTTTCATCTTCGGGCTAGTATCTGTAGAAAGAAAAAAATGATAAAATCCCTATAAAATTCCCTCGGAGTGGTAGTTGATGATCGGCAGAGCTGCGGGCTATGGCGAGTGACTTCTATCAGAGCTTGTATACTTCAGAAGGGGTCCAGAACATGGATGTTGTTCTTGACCACGTTCCTAGGAAGGTGACAGCCGAAATGAATGCGTCTCTATGTGCTCCATATACTAAGGAGGAGGTAAAAGCGGCTCTCTTCCAAATGTTTCCAACCAAAGCGCCGGGTCCCGACGGATTCCCTGCTCATTTTTATCAGAGACACTGGGACATATGCGGAGAAGAGGTAACAAAGATCATTTTGAGGATAGTACGCGGGGAGAAATGTCCTGAGTGCATAAATGATACCTGATTCCCAAAGTAACAAGTTCCATAGTCCTATCTCAGTACAGGCCGATAAGCCTGTGCAATGTTTTTTATAAAATAGCATCCGAGGTGGTCGCAAATAGATTGAAACTAATCATTCCAGATATAATTTCTGAGGAGCAGTCAGCTTTTGTTCCTGGGAGGTTTATAACAGATAATATTATTAGTGCATATGAATGCCTGCATTTTATGAAGCGGTCCAGGTCTATGATCGGGTGGAGTGGACATATTTGAGAGCTATCATGACAAAACTTGGCTTTGCGGGATCGTGGATAGACACAGTTATGAGCATGGTGTCATCAGTTTCTTTCTCGGTTTGTTTAATGGAGAGAAGCTTGAATCATTCAAACCATCTAGAGGGATCCGGCAGGGAGACCCAATCCCCCCCTACTTATTCTTGATTGCAGCAGAGGGTCTTTTGTGCCTCCTTAAATCCAGTTCTTCGTCATCATTCGCAGGTATTCAGGTGGCCCCAACGGCTCCCACCGTTAACCATCTTTTGTTTGCAGATGATAGCATGTTGCTTTTCAAGACTAGTGTAGAGGGTTCAAAAGTGGTGTCAAACCTGCTAGAGACCTATTGTGCAGCTTCGGGACAGAGGATTAATTATGAGAAGCCTTCGATATTTTTTAGTAAGAGGTGCCTGGACAACATAAAGGAGGCCATGAAAAACATCCTACATGTACACAAGGAGTCTTTGAATGAATGCTACCTGGGCATGCCAACCGATGTAGGCCACTCGAAGAACGGTATGTTCAAATATTTGAGGGACCATGTGTGGGAGAAGATCAAGGGGTGGATGGAGAAGCTCTTGTCCTCTGCAGGTAAAGAAGTGCTAATTAAGTCAGTGGCCTAGGCAATACCAGTATACTCAATGTCTTGCTTCAGATTACCTAGAGGTCTGTGCGATAATATCACTTCAATCATAAGGCAGTTCTGGTGGGGAAGCAAGCAGGGGAGGAGAAAACCCAGCTGGGTTGCATGGGACGTCATGACCAGACCTAAACACCTGGGAGGGCTAGTCTTCCATGATCTGGAGTGTTGGAAATATGCCCTAGAGGCAATAATAAAAGGATTATTATTATATTTCCTTGTTCGTGATAATTGTCTTTTATTCATGCTATAATTGTATTATCCGAAAATCATAATACACGTGTGAATACATAGACTACTATATGTCCCTAGTGAGCCTCTAGTTAACTAGCTCGTTGATCAACAGATAGTCATGGTTTCCTGACTATGGACATTGGATGTCATTGATAACGGGATCACATCATTAGGAGAATGGTGTGATGGACAAGACCCAATCCTAAGCATAGCACAAGATCGTGTACAGTTCGTTTTGCTAGAGCTTTTCCAATGTCAAGTATCTTTTCCTTAGACCATGAGATCGTGTAACTCCCGGATACCGTAGGAGTGCTTTGGGTGTACCAAAGCGTCACAAGCGTAGCGGGTGACTATAAAGGTGCACTACGGTATCTCCGAAAAGTGTCATTGGGTTGTCACGGATCGAGGCTGGATTTGTCACTCCGTATTACGGAGAGGTATCCTTGGGCCCACTCGGTAATGCATCATCATAAATGAGCTCAAAGTGACCAAGTGTTTGGTCATGGGATCATGCATTACTGATGCGAGTAAAGTGACTTGCCGGTAACGAGATTGAACGAGGTATTGGGATACCGACGATCGAATCTCGGGCAAGTAACATACTGATTGACAAAGGGAATTGTATACGGGGTTGCTTGAATCCTCGACATCGTGGTTCATCCGATGAGATCATCGAGGAGCATGTGGGAGCCAACATGGGTATCCATAACCCGCTGTTGGTTATTGACCGGAGAGCCGTCTCGGTCATGTCTACATGTCTCTCGAACCCGTAGGGTCTACACACTTAAGGTTCGGTGATGCTAGGGTTGTATGAATATGAGCATGCAGCAAACCGAAAGTTGTTCGGAGTCCCGGATGAGATCCCGGACATCACGAGGAGTTCCGGAATGGTCCGGAGGTAAAGAATTATATATTGGAAGTGCTGTTTCGGCCATCGGGAGAGTTTCGGGGTCACCGGTATTTGTACCGGGACCAACGGAAGGGTCCCGGGGGTTCACCGGGTGGGGCCACCTATCCCGGAGGGCCCCGTGGGCTGAAGTGGGGAGGAAACCAGCCCCTGGTGGGCTGGTGTGCCCCCCTGCGCCTAGGGTTGGAAACCCTAGAGGTGGGGGGCGCCCCACTTGCCTTGGGGGGCAAGCCTCCCCCCTTGGCCGCCCCCCCCCCCTTGGTAGATCTAATCTCCAGGGCCGGCGCCCCCCCAGGGGCCTATATAAAGGGGGGGGGTAGGGCAGCCGCACCTGAAGCCTTGGCGCCTCCCTCTCCCTGCTACACCTCTCCTCTCGCAGGCTCTCGTGACTCTCTGCGGAACCTCTTGCATCCACCACCACGCCGTCGTCTTCTTGGATCTTCATCAACCTCTCCTCCTCCTTGCTAGATCAAAGTGCGGAGGCGTCATCCACTTCATCGTGTGTTGAACGCGGAGGTGTTGTCCGTTCGGCACTTGGTCATCGGTGATTTGGATCACGACAGCACGACTCCCTCAACCCGTTCATTGAGCGCTTCGCTCGCGATCTACAAAGGTATGTAGATGCACTCCTATCACTCGTTGCTAGATGAACTCATAGATGGATCTTGGTGAAACCGTAGGAAATTTTTATTTTCTGCAAGCGTTCCCCAATAGTGGCATCGAGCCGGGTTTATCGTAGTTCTCTATTGCACGAGTAGAACACAAATCTGTTGTGGGCGTAGATGTTGTCAACTTTCTTGCCGTTACTAGTCTTATTTTGCTTCAGCGGTATTGTGGGATGAACCGGCCGGACCGACCTTACGTGCGCTTACGTGAGACAGGTTCCACCGATCGACATGCACTAGTTGCATAAGGTGGCTAGCGGGTGTCTGTCTCTCCCACTTTAGTTGGAGCGGATTCGACGAAAAGGGTCCTTATGAAGGGTAAATAGAAGTTGACAAATCACGTTGTGGCTTTTTCAGTAGGTAAGAAAGCGTTCTTGCTAGAACCCTATTGCAGCCACGTAAAAGATGCAACAACAATTAGAGGGCGTCTAACTTGTTTTTGCAGCAATTGCCTTGTGATGTGATATGGCCAAAAGTTGTGATGAATGATGAATGATATATTGTGATGTATGAGATCATGTTCTTGTAATAGGAATCACGACTTGCATGTCGATGAGTATGACAACGGCAGGAGCCATAGGAGTTGTCTTAATTATTGTATGACCTGCGTGTCATTGATTCAACGCCATGTAATTACTTTGCTTTATTGCTAAACCGTTAGCTATAGTAGTAGAAGTAATAGTTGGCGAGCAACTTCATGGAGACACGATGATGGAGATCATGATGATGGAGATCATGGTGTCATGCCAGTGACAAGATGATCATGGAGCCCCGAAGATAGAGATCAAAGGAGCTATATGATATTGGCCATATCATGTCACTACTATATACAATTGCATGTGATGCTTATTATGATTATGCATCTTGTTTACTTAGAACGACGGTAGTAAATAAGATGATCCCTTATAATAATTTCAAGAAAGTGTTCTCCCTAACTGTGCGTCGTTGCTAAAGTTAAATCGTTTCAAGCACCACGTGATGATCGGTGTGATAGATTCCTCGTTCACATACAGCGGGTGTAAGACAGTTTTACACATGCAAAACACTTAGGTTAACTTGCGAGCCTAGCATGTACAGACATGGCCTCGAACACAAGAGACCGAAAGGTCGAACATGAGTCGTATGGAAGATACGATCAACATGCGAGATGTTCACCGACGATGACTAGTCCGTCTCACGTGATGATCGGACACGACCTAGTCGACTCGGATCATGTAACACTTAGATGACTAGAGGATGTCAAATCTGAGTGGGAGTTCATTATATAATTTGATTAGATGAACTTAATTATCATGAACATTAGTCTAAAATCGTTGCAAAATGTCTTGTAGATCAAATGGCCAACGCTCATGTCACCATGAACTTTAACGCGTTCCTAGAAAACCAAGTGAAAGATGATGGCAGCAACTATTGGATTGGGTCGGAACCTAAGGATCATCCTCATAGCAGCCAAGAAACAATATGTCCTAGAAGCACCGCTAGTTGAAGCACCCATCGAGAGAACCAAGGCGTTATGAGCGCTTGGCGGTCTCGTCTTGATGATTACTCCCTCGTTCGGTGCGGCATGCTTTACGACTTAGAACCGGGGCTCCAAAAGCGTTTTGAGCAACACGGAGCATATGAGATGTTCGAGGAGCTGAAAATGGTTTTCCAAGCTCATGCCGGTTCAAGAGATATGAAGTCTCCGACAAGTTCTATAGTTGTAAGATGGAGGAAAATAGTTACATCGGTGAGCACATACTCAAAATGTCAGGTTGCACAACCGCTTTGTCCCAGTGGACATTAACCTCCGGACGAGGTGGTCATTGACAGAATCCTTGATCACTCCCACCGAGCTACAAGAGCTTTGTGATGAACTACAATATGCGGGGATGGTGAAAACTATTCTGAAGTATTTTCAATCTTTGAAGTCGCAGAGGTAGAAATCAAGAAGGAACATCAAGTGTTGATGGTCAATAAAACCACAAAGTTCAAAAAGGGCAAGGGTAAGAAGAACTTCAAGAAGGACGGCAAGGATGTTGCCGCGCCCGATAAGCCGATTCTTGGGAAGAAGTCAAAGAATGGACCCAAGCACGAGACCGAGTGCTTTTATTGCAAAGGAAGGGTCCTTTGGAAGCGGAACTGCCCCAAATACTTAGCAGACAAGAAGGCCGGCAACACTAAAGGTATATTTGATATACATGTAATTGATGTGTACCTTACCGGTACTCATAGTAACTCCCAGGTATTTGATACGGTGCCGTTGCTCATATTTGTAACTCACAGCAGGAGCTGCGGAATAAAGCGGAGACTAGCGAAGGGCGAGGTGACGATGCGCGTCGGGAATGGTTCCAAGGTCGATGTGATCGCCGTCGCACGCTACCTCTACATTTACCTACGGGATTAGTTTTAAACCTCAATAATTGTTATTTAGTGCCAAGTTTGAGCATGAACATTGTATCGGGATCTCGTTTAATCTGAGATGGCTACTCATTTAAATCCGAGAATAATGGTTGTTCTATTTATATGAGAGATATGTTTTATGGTCATGCTCCGATGGTCAATGGTTTATTCTTAATGAATCTCGAGCGTAATATTACACATATTCATAGTGTGAATACCAAAAGATGTAAAGTTGATAACGATAGTCCCACATACTTGTGGCATCGCCGCCTTTGGTCACATTGGTGTCAAGCGCATGAAGAAGCTCCATTCGATGGACTTTTAGAGTCTCTCGATTATGAATCATTTGACACATGCGAACCATGCCTCATGGGCAAAATGACCAAGACTCCGTTCTCGGAACAATGGGCGAGCAACCAACTTATTGGAAATCATACATACCGATGTATGCGGTCCAATGAGTTGAGGCTCATGGAGGATATCGTTATGTTCTCACTCTCACCGATGACTTGAGTAGATATGGGTATGTCTACTTGATGAAACACAAGTCGAGACCTTTGAAAAGTTCAAGGAATTTCAGAATGAGGTAGAGAATCAACGTGACCGAAAAATAAAGTTCTTACGATCAGATCGTGGAGGAGAATATTTAAGTCACAAATTTGGTACACACTTAAGGAAATGTGGAATCGTTTCACAACTCACGCCGCTGGAACACCTCGGTAATAAAGGTGTGTCCGAACGTCGTAATCGCACTCTATTGGATCTGGTGCGATCTATGATGTCTCTTACCGATTTACCGCTATCATTTTGGGGATACGCTCCAGAGATAGCTACATTCACTTTAAATAGGGCACCGTCTAAATCCATTGAGACGGCACCGTATGAATTATGGTTTGGGAAGAAACATAAGCTGTCGTTTCTAAAAGTTTGGGGATGCGATGCTTATGTCAAGAAACTTCAACCTGAAAAGCTCGAACCCAAGTCGGAAAAATGCGTCTTCATAGGATACCCTAAGGAAACCATTGGGTATACCTTCTACCTTAAATCCGAAGGCAAGATCTTTGTTGCTAAGAACGGATCCTTTACGGAAAAGAGTTTCTCTTGAAAGGAGTAAGTGGGAGGAAAGTAGAACTTCGATGAAGTACTACCTCTTGAACCGGAAAGTAGTGCAGCTCAGAAAATGTTCATGTGGTGCCTACACCGATCGGAGAGAAAATTAATAATGATGATCAAGGTACTTGGATCAAGTTGCTCTTGAACCCGTGAGGTCCACGAGGACACGTTCCACACCGAATGGTATGGCAACCTGTCTTGGAAATCATGTTGTTAGACAACGGTGAACCTTGAACTATGAAGAAGCAATGGCGGGCCCAGATTCCAACAAATGGCTTGAAGCCATGCAATCCGAGATAGGATCCATGTATGAAAACAAAGTATGGACTTTGACAGACTTGCCCGATGATCGTGAGCGATAGAAAACAAATGGATCTTTAAGAAGGAGGCGGACGCGGATGGTAATGTTACCATCTATAAAGCTCGACTTGTCGCTAAAGGTTATCGGTAAGTTCAGGGGTTGACTACGATGAGACTTTCTCTCCCGTGGCGAAGTGAAGACCGTCCGAATCATGTTAGCAATTGCCGCATACTATGATTATGAGATATGGCAAATGGACGTCAAAACGGCATTCCTTAATGGCTATCTTAAGGAAGAAGCTGTATATGATGCAGCGGAAGGTTTTGTCGACCCTAAGAATGCTAACAAGGTATGCAAGCTCCAATGATCCATTTATGGGCTGGTGCAAGCATCTCGGAGTTGGAACATTCGCTTTGATGAGATGATCAAAGCATTTGGGTTTATGCAGACTTATGGAGAAGCCTGCGTTTACAAGAAAGTGAGTGGGAGCTCTGTAGCATTTCTCATATTATATGTAGATGACATACTTTTGATGGAAAATGATATAGAACTTTTGGACAACATTAAGGCCTACTTGAATAAGAGTTTTTCAATGAAGGACCTTGGAGAAGCTGCTTATATATTAGGCATCAAGATCTATAGAGATAGATCGAGACGCCTTATAGGTCTTTCACAAAGCACATACCTTGAAAAGATATTGAAGAAGTTCAAAATGGATCAGTCCAAGAAAGGGTTCTTGCCTGTATTACAAGGTGTGAAATTGAGCTCACCTCAATGCCCGACCACGGCAGAAGAAAAGAAGAGATGAGTGTCATCCCCTATGCCTCAGCCATAGGATCTATTATGTATGCCATGCTGTGTACCAGACTGATGTAAACCTTGCCGTAAGTTTGGTAGGAAGGTACCAAAGTAATCCGACAAGGAACACTGGACAATGATCAAGAATATCTGAAGTGCCCGAAAAGGACTAAGGACATGTTTCTCGTTTATGGAGGTGATGAAGAGCTCATCATAAAGGGTTACGTCGGCGCTAGCCGACACGGATCTGGATGACTCTAAGTCACAAACCGGATCGTGTATATGTTGAATGGTGGAGCGAGAGCTAGTGCAGTGCAAGCAAGCGAGCGTTGTGGCGGGGTCTACATGTGAAGCGGAGTACATGGCAGCCTCGGAGGCAGCGCATGAAGCAATTTGGGTGAAGGAGTTCATCACCGACCTAGAGTCATACCCAATGCGTCGGGGCGATCAAACTCTTTCGTGACAACACTGGAGCTATTGCACTTGCCAAGGAGCCCGGGTTTCACAAGAAGACCGAGCACATCAAGCGTCGCTTCAACTCCATTCGTGAAAATGTTCAAGATGGAGACATAGAAATTTGCAAAGTGCATACGGATCCGAATGTAGCAGATCCGTTGACTAAACCTCTTCATGAGCAAAACATGATCAACACACGAACTCTATGGGTGTTCGATTCATCACAATGTAACTAGATTATTGACTCTAGTGCAAGTGGGAGACTATTGGAAATATGCCCTAGAGGCAATAATAAAAGGATTATTATTATATTTCCTTGTTCGTGATAATTGTCTTTTATTCATGCTATAATTGTATTATCCGGAAATCATAATACACGTGTGAATACATAGACTACTATATGTCCCTAGTGAGCCTCTAGTTAACTAGCTCGTTGATCAACAGATAGTCATGGTTTCACGACTATGGACATTGGATGTCATTGATAACGGATCACATCATTAGGAGACCGATGTGATGGACAAGACCCAATCCTAAGCATAGCACAAGATCGCGTAGTTCGTTTTGCTAGAGCTTTTCCAATGTCAAGTATCTTTCCTTAGACCATGAGATCGTGTAACTCCGGATACCGTAGGAGTGCTTTGGGTGTACCAAGCGTCACAACGAAGCGGGTGACTATAAAGGTGCACTACGGTATCTCGAAAGTGTACATTGGGTTGTCATGGATCGAGGCGGGATTTGTCACTCCGTATTACGGAGAGGTATCCTTGGGCCCACTCGGTAATGCATCATCATAAATGAGCTCAAAGTGACCAAGTGTTTGGTCACGGGATCATGCATTCTGATGCAGTAAAGTGACTTGCGATGTGAGATTGAGCGAGGTATTGGGATACCGACGATCGAATCTCGGGCAAGTAACATACCGATTGACAAAGGGAATTGTATACGGGTTGCTTGAATCCTCGACATCGTGGTTCATCCGATGAGATCATCGAGGAGCATGTAGGAGCCAACTGGGTATCCAGATCCGCTGTTGGTTATTGGCCGGAGAGCCGTCTCGGTCATGTCTACATGTCTCCCAAACCCGTAGGGTCTACACTTAAGGTTCGGTGGCGCTTAGGGTTGTATGAATATGAGTATGCAGCAAACCGAAAGTTGTTGAGTCCGGATGAGATCCCGGACGTCACGAGGAGTTCGGAATGGTCCGGAGGTAAAGAATTATATATAGGAAGTGCTGTTTGACCATCGGGAGAGTTTGAGGTCACCGGTATTTGTACCTGGGACCATCGGAAGGGTCGGGGTCCACCGGTGGGGCCACCTATCCCGGAGGGCCCGTGGGCTGAAGTGGGAGGAACCAGCCCCTGGTGGCTGGTGCGCCCCTTGGCCCCTGCGCCTAGGGTTGGAAACCCTAGGGGTGGGGCGCCCACTGCCTTAGGGGCAAGCCTCCCCTTGCCGCCGCCCCCTCTTGGGAGATCTAATCTCGGGGCCTATATAAAGGGGGAGGAGGCACTGCACACAAGCCTTGGCGCCTCCTCTCCCTGCTACACCTCTCCTCTCATGAAGCTCGTGAAGCTCTGCGGAACCTCTTGCATCCACCACCATGCCGTCGTCTTCTGGATCTTCATCAACCTCTCCCTCCTCCTTTACGGATCAAGGTGCGGAGGCGTCATCCGCTCCGTCACGTGTGTTGAACGCGGAGGTGCTGTCCGTTCGCACTTGGTTATCGGTGATTTGGATCACGACAGTATGACTCCTCAACCCGTTCTCTTGAAGCGCTTCGCTCGCGATCTACAAAGGTATATAGATGCACTCCTATCACTCGTTGCTAGATGAACTCATAGATGGATCTTGGTGAAACCGTAGGAAAATTTTTATTTTCTACAACGTTCCCCAACATGGAGATTTTCAACTTAGCCTTCTGGCTCGCCAATCTTGGAGGCTGTTAACAGGACAGTTTTCATTGAGTGCCCGGATTTTGAAGGTTGTCTACTTCCCAGAGTGTTCGATACTTGAGGCTGAGCTTGGGTCGCGTCCCTCCCAGATATGGCGTGCGATCCTGGATGGGCGTGATATTATGGCGCAGGGTATTGTGAAAAGGATTGGGGATGGTGCAACTACGGACATCTGGAGACATAATTGGATACCGAGGGACAGGTTTAAGCGGCCGATAACTTCACTTTCTCAAGACCCACCTAGTTTGGTTTCCGAGCTCATTGATAGTACCACTGCATCATGGAAGGGGGATCTGATTCGGGCGACTTTTACTAGGTTTTTGTTGCCGATGACATACTAAAGATTCCCCTGTGTACGTGCCAGGTAAATGATTTTTGGGCCTGGCATGAGGAACCGAAAGGTGGGTTCAGTGTACGATCCGCTTACCGTACGGTCCATCGAACTAAACTCGAGCGAGAGGCCTGGTTGAATGAATAGGAAGGTTAATCCATTGTGCAGAGTGAGGCGGACAAGTGGAGCAACATATGGCATATTCAAGTACCCTCGAAGCTTCAAATGTTTGTGTGGCGGCTAGCGAGGAGGTCCATGCTACTGTCGGTCTATTGAAGCACCGAAATATGGCTACCGAGGACAAACGCTCCTTGTGTGGGGCGATTGATACGTGGAGACAAGCCCTTTTCATGTGCTCGATGTCAAGCAGTGTGTGGGCTTTAGCACCGAAGAAACTGGTTCAGCACTTGGTGGACAGTCAGGAAGAGAATCCCAAAGATTGGCTCTTTGCGATGAGTGAAATATTGAACAGAGAGATGTTTGCACATATGATAGTCACCATGTGGGCTATCTGGAGAGCCCGGAGGAAAGCGATCTACGAGGATATTTTTCAGTCTCCACATACTATATATAGATTCATAACAAGCTACCTTCAAGATATAAGCGACAACAATAAGAGGGAACCAATACCGAGAGGTGCAAATGTTTCTAGGCCGATCCAATGGCAGGCTCCTATCGCAAGTTGTGTAAAGATCAATGTCGATGCCACGGCTCCAAGGCATGCTAGAGTTGGGGCCATTGGGGCAGAAGTCCAGAGGGACTGTTCTTGGGTGCGTCGGTGCTGGTATTGAGGTATATTGCGGACCCACAGATTCTAGAGGCTATTGCGATCAGGGAAGGTTTGGCACTAGCAGAGGACCTCTATCAAAGGCGAATTCATGTAGCATCTGACTGCAAACAGGTGGTGGAGGATCAGAAGAAGGAGAATGCATCATCCTATGGGGCCATTGCACATGAAATAATAAACCACTCTTTAGACTTTGATTTTTGTAAGTTTAGCCATGAATTTAGGAGCTCAAATTTGGAAGCTCACAACTTAGCAAAGCATGCTCTATCTCTCGGGGTCGGGCGATGTGTGTGGCTGGGCCAACCCGGAGATCTTCTATTCGTCCTTGTAAACATTATGACGACTTAATAAAAGCTTCGTGAGGTTGTCTAAAAAAATGAACAAATATTTTCAGTTCGCCAAATGTACGTATGGTCATAGGGGCATCTATAACTCTATTTTTATTATATCTTAAAATAATTCTAAAATACATATACTTCCCAAAGAATGACTTTAGTTAAAAAAAATGTTTTTGCGGTGTTAAATTATGTTGGTACAACTTTAGAGAAATGTTGATAGTATTTTAAAAATGTTAACTCAAATTTTTTAACAGATATTTAGAAATATGTTGATAGTACTTTTTCAAATGTATATCACATAAATGTTTCAGATTTATACAAAACATGTACATATGTATGAAAAAATTAGACACACAAACATGTAAAAAAACATTGTATTTAAAACTGCTAAAACATGTATTCAAAAATGTTAATTGTGTATTTAGAAAATGTCAATCATTTGTTCAGAAAATGTTCAACATGGATTTTCAAAAATGTATTTAGGATAAACTATTGAAAACATGTATTTTCAAAAACTGTTAAATGTATATGAAAAGTACTGTATATGTATACAAAAATGTAAGATGTATATGAATAAAGTTAACATAAAAGACATCAAAGCATATACATTAAAAAGGTAATCAAGTATTTAAAAAATGTGAGGTAAATCATGTATTTAAAAGATGTTCAATGTTTATTAAAAATGTTTCATGCGCACACTAAAAATATAAATTGTGTACAAAAAAGTATAATGTGTTCAAAAATAAAAATAAAAGGAAAAGCATAGGAAACCGGAAGAAAACATTGGGAAACCAAAATAATAAAGAAAATAGACAAAGAAACAAAGAAAAATAAAAAACCCGAAGAAAACCATGAAGAAACAAAGAAAAAGAAAAGAAACAAAGTAAGCCAAAGAATAATAGGTGAAGAAACCCGGTAAGAAGCATAGAAAACCGAATGAAAATACAAAAAAAGAACCGATGCAAAACAGTGAAACACAATGAAAACCCGAAAATGCAAACAGAACTGATAAAAACTATAAAGAAAATGATAGTAAATGTAAATAGAGAGAAAACAGTGAAAAGCTTGAAGAAAATACATAGAAAAGGAAATTAAATAAAAAACTGTAAAAAAAGTGAACTTGTAAAAACCCTAAGAAAACCACACCAATTCATTCAATAGCCAGCAAAGAAGGAGAAAACCATTTGCACCGATTGCAGTCTATCTCCACCCGACCGAGCGAGCGAGCGCGAATAAAAGAAATGGACCGGCCCACTTATACGTGCTCCAAAAATCCTTGAGGCGACATGTACCGGACCTCCTATATATGGCGCAGGGCAGTTCTCCGACTGGGTGGCCCATGCGGGAGATGCGAGCGGTGTAAAAATTCAAAAATAAACGCTAAGCGTCAGCTAGGATTCGAGCTTGCGATCGCGAGAACTACCTACAACTGCAGATGCGAACCAACCTGTGGTTGAGATGGTTAGGTGGACAATGGTATTCCCAACCCACCAGGGTTCAAATCCTGATGCTCACATTATTCCTGGAACTCAGTCTCTCGGAGGTGCTCATAGGGGTAGGGTGTGCGTGTGTGCGTTCATAGGGATGAGTGTATGCGCGTGTATATGAGCGCTTGTGTCTGTACTGATGCTCAAAAAAAACCTACAACTGTAGATTGGATTATTTTTCCTTTTCTTAATCATTTCTAGAAAATTCTGAATAACTTTGTAAAAAATTCTGAATATTTATGACAAATACGCACATGTTTTAAAATTCTGTGGACAATTTTCGAATTTCTAATCAAATTTTAATGCAGGATTTTTTAAGTTGTCAACAAATTTGAGAAAAGGATTATTTTAAAATTCTGACCAATATTCATTTAGTATAAACATTTTCGAAAATATGTGAACAATTTTTGCATTTTGTACAAAATATAACAACAGAAATATTTTTAAATTCGTGGACAAATCTTGAAACATGGGAATATATTCTAATATTCTGAACAATTTTGGTCAATCACAAACAAGTTTTTCCTAAATAGGAATAATTTGTGACTTTGTGTAGAAAATTTGGAAAACACAAACTTTTCTTGCATTCGTGAACAAATATTGCAAATGGAATACTTTTTAAAATTTCAAAAAAAAATTAACAGACATGAACAAGTTTTAAAAAAAATGTGAACACTTTTTGTTTTTATGAACCAAATTTGAGAACGGGGACATTTTTTAATTTGTGAACAAATTTGTAAAACGGGGAATTTTTGAAAATTTCAAAATAATTCTATGAATCTGCACGCAAAATATTAGGAAATCGCAATTTATGTTGAAATTCCTAATATTTTTCAAATTAGAAACATTTATCTTAAATTTAAAAATAATTTGAAAATAGGAACAACTTTTTGAATTCTGAATAATTTTTTGAAATTTACAAAATATTTTTTGAATAAAATAAATAAACCAGAAATCGAAAAAAGGAAATGAAAAGAGAACAGAAGAAAAAAGGCACAGGAAGAAAAAGAAAAACTAAAATCGGGAGAAAAGAACGTTGCAAACCAGAACGAACGAACTGGTCAAACGGGGCGGTCCAGTTGCTTCGCTAGTGCGCCTCCCTGTGCGATATGGCGACAGTTTGCGGCACCACCTGGCAAATAGAGATTTCCGAGGTGTACAGTTACTGACCTAGAAATAACTCTTGCGCTATGGTCCGGCGGCCACAGAATTCGAGACGGGAAATTGTTGCAGTCTACCAAACGCCCCCTATGTCTCTCTTATGAGATGGAGGCTACACTCACTTGCAGCGTCTTATATTTGGGCGAGCACCAACAGCATGAGGTGTGCATCCTGGAGGCACATATTTCTTTTCTTTTCCAGCGTTTCATCGCTCTCTTCCATTTCTTATTTCTTTTTGTACCCCTAAAAGCATTCCTTTTGTTCTATCTCTTCGTTCATTTTCTTATTTTTATATACCTTAAAATATCATAAATATATACAATCTATCAATTAATTTCCTTAAATTTGTAAAATGTGTTCATGGCACATTAAAAAATGTTTATGCAGTATAAAAAATTGTTCGAGCAATTTCCAAAATATCTTAACACCGTTCAGAAAATGATTGTGCCATTCAAAAATGCAGACACATTTCAAAAGGTTCTTGATGAAAATTTTAAAAATTCTTTACACAATGTAAAATAATACTTACTTAATTTTTAAAACGATTTATACCTTTAAAATGATCGTCACTTTTGAAAATATCATCATGCTTGAAAATATATTTTCTAAAAAATTATGCGGCGGAAAAATATATTTGCATAATTAGAACAAAATTATATCATTCAACAAAACGTTCATGAGATTTAAGAAAATGTTCACGCATTACAATAATATGTTCGCATATTTAAAGAATTGTTTATTGACTGTAAAAATAATCATAATATTAAAAATTGTGAGATTTAAGAAATAGGTTCTAACACTTAACAAATGTTTTGCACATTTAAGAAAAATTTCCATATCCTTTATGATAAATGTTTAATGTGTGCTGAAAATGTTCATCGTGTTATAAAAAATGATCATTGTGCATTTCACAAAAAGTTCAACATGTATTTTGGAAACTTTATATTAGACAAAAGTGTTCAGCATGTAATTGAAAATGTTCGATGTGTGTTAAAAACAGCGCCGTTGAAGCCCCTAAATACCCTCTGGTGTTATGACTTATTTTAGAATATTGGTTCGATGTCATTGATTTTTTAACGTAATACCTAGGTTCTTCATTTTAGCAGTCATTCATGGGAGAGGTCGGAATATTTGCAGCACATAACTGAGTGCCGGAAATTGCATAGTGCACTATCAAGGCCATTTGCAGGTTTACATAACACCTGGTTAGCAAACTCATCTATGAATTGTCAATTGAGATTTTAGTTCTCAGTTTTTCTTTTTGCATGGTAATACGTGTCTCATTTATATAGAATAAAGATCAAGTTACAAGGCACGTAAGCATCGACAATACAAGACTGAAAAGATAGCAAAATCCTATGCAAAATATCAATGTCTATCCCTCTTCTTCGACACCTTCGAAGCGGCCACCAAAGGGTAAAAAGATAGATCACCTCTTCACCCAAGCTCGACGCGGCTCCACCGCTGATCAGCAGCTTTGCGGACCTCCAAAGTAGTTTGCCAGAAGCAAAACCATAGCCGTTGAAAGAATCAGACCGGGGCAACATGTCCCCGGACACGCCATCAAACTTCAAAACTGACACCCCCACATGACGACGACGTCGGAGGAGGAAACCAGAACTGTCAGCCTTCAACCACAGACCCAGCACAAGATTCTCCATCTTCCAGTTGTCACTTGCGTAGACAACCGCCTGCGCGTACTCCTGAACGACAAAACCTCCCTGCTCCACCATGACGTCGGAGACAACGCCATAGCAACAGGGACAGGGCAGAAGGAGAGACACACCTGATGGAGTCGTCGCCGCCGCCTCGCCAACACCATCCATGAACCCTAACGCTGCCGATCTGAAGGATCGGCAGAGACACAATGCCATCAACTCCGAGACGCCGCCGTGAAGGGCACCGCCGGTATGGGACTGAAGCTGAGGCAGATTTATTCGTCTGTGCGCCGCTCCCACCACCCCAACAACGCACCACGACCTACAAATCCAAAACCTAACTACAGAGCGGAGGAACGAGGTCCCCCCTCCCTCCTGCCGCCGGAGCAGCGGCCGGAGGGAGAGGGGGCCAGCGCACCGGCCGGTGAAGATCGGTGGAAGGAGATCGCCTCCCTAGTCGCCTGGCTGTTGGCGGCGACTAGGGTAGGGAAAGCGAGGGGCAGTTCTCAGTTCCTTACACCATGAATGTCAATCGTAGGATTGCATCTTCACGTACTAAACACAATCCAACTTTCCAGTCATAATCAGATTTCTTCTATTGCAACCTACTACACACAGAATGGATTTGTTTTTTGCGAAAAACTTCCGATCTATTCATCTTCAATCATGGCGATACAACGAATACCAGAAATAATAAAAATTACACCGATCAACCAATATATTTTGTCTCAATGCAACAACCTGACCACAGTAATGTCTCACTTCTAAAATTGACTAATAAACATATGACACTTGTATGTCCAAAACCAACCCTCACAGGCACTGTCTGTCGCTGTATTTCAAATAAAACGGGTCAGGAAATAAACCCGAATCAACTAAACCTGGACCATGACCCGGTCGAGGAACAACAACCAAAAATTGGCGGGGATCACTTGACAATCTACAGGTCAGGAACACTCGTAAATCCTACTCCAATTCTCGACCCCCTTCACCAGCTTCACAAATTCTTCATCCCCTTCACCCCGCTTCACCTAGAAACATCAAAGAAACTAGTTACAAAGAAATTCCAGAGACAACATGAAACTGTGGAATGTTTGATCGCTAGCAATTATAAAACTCTGGAATTACAGAAATTTTGCAGTCTAATGCCAAAAATTACAATAGCAAAACAACAGAAATTACACTGCAAATCCTGATAGCTGAAAATTAAAGTGCAAACTCTGAAAAAACATACAGTGGATTTACACTGTAAATACAAAGGAAATGACACTGCAAGTTCCCAAAGATTTACACTTGAATTACTGATGAAGTTACACTGTAAACACCCACGAATTACAGTCAAAGTGCCTACGAATTACACTGTAAATCCCCTGGAATTACACTGTTATTCCCAGGTATCAACACTCATAAATACACCGTAAAATTAGACGTAAAATCCACCGTGATCTATCTGAAAAGTACTCTGTAAGCCCTACAACAATTACAGTGCTGAAGTATTCAAATTACAGTGTAAATCTGCAGTATATTACAGTGTAAGCCCCACAACTCAAAGGTAAAATCCACTGTAATGTATCTGACAAATACTGTAAGCCCTACAACAATTACAGTGTAAAACTCCAGTAAATTACAGTATAAGCCCTACAACAATTACAGTGCTCAACCATATTATAGGATAAACTCTGGTATATTACAATGTAAGCCTTACAACAATTAGAACCATCTTCCGCAGTCATTAGGCACGAAGGGGTCTTGCAAAGGATCTGCACTCTCAATAGAAGATGCTTCTGGAACATCCTTGTGAGAGAAGCTGAAAACTACAGAGAAGTAACTATTAATGCTGATCCAAAATAGTAAAATCAAGGCAGGAATTACACAAAAAATAAAACTAGGGAAATTACATGGTAAAACTTATGCAAACTACACCATAAAATCAAGGCAGGAAACAAAATTACACTACACTGTAATACTGATAAAAAATACAGAGTAAACAAGACAGTAATTACACAGTAATACTGATCCAGCTTACAGTGTAAACTGAGGCAATAAAATACGAAAAACTAAGAAAACTAACACTGTAAAAATACTCAGAATTATATAGTAGCCTGGAGGGGCTTTCCACTGTAAATCAAGGCATGAATTACAGTGTAATCAAGGCAAGAATTACAGTGTAATCAAGGCAGGAATTATAGTGTAATCAAGGCAAGAATTACAGTGTAATAACTGATGCAAATTACAGTAAAAAAAACTATGGAAATTACACTGTAATGCTGATGCAATTTACATAGTAAGCAAGGCAAGAATTACAGTGAAAAGTCTGAAGAAAACACAGTGTAAAAACTCAGAATTATAGAGTAACCCGGAGGGGCATTCCACTGAAAATCGAGGCAGGAATTACAGTGTAATCAAGGCAGGAAATAAAGTGTAATAAATGATCAAAATTACAGTAAGAAAACTGGGGAAATTACACTATAATACTGATGCAAATTATATAGTAATCAAGGGTGGGAATTACACTGTAATGCCGATGCAATTTACTCCCTCTGTCCCATAATATAAGAACATTTTTGATACTACACTAATGTCAAAAATGTTCTTATATTATGGGACGGAGGGAGTACATAGTAAGCAAGGCAAGAATTACAGTGAAAAGTCTGAAGAAAGTACAGTGTAAAATAGGGCTCAATGGGCACTACAGTGTAACTCTAGGGGGTTACAGTCCAAAAGCACAAGAATTACAGTGGGGGTAATCTAGAGGATTGGATTGCAAAAACCACAAGAAGTTACAGTGCAGTTACAGAGTCTTGCAGTGTACTTCAGAGATACAATACACAGAAATTCAGAAAAACTTCACATCATAAAAATTGGGGTTCAGAGACACATTACAGAGAAAATCTTACAAAAGTAACAATACGGGAATTACAAATGTAAAATAAGAGCTACAAATACAGTGTAAATCAGAGAAGCATAGCAGTTTAAATCTGTGGGTATTACAGTGTAATTCATAGCTAGCCCAAACTGGACCAAGCAATCAACAAGAAAGGGGAACCCCTATATATACTACCATACCAGAGAAATTCATAACTCTTCCCCCGTTCCTACTGGTAATCAATCACTAAACAACTACCAGATGACTGAACTTCAAACTGCAAAGTGTCAGTAGCAATCAAAACAGATCAGTAGCAATCAAAACACTAAACAACCACCAGATGACTGAACTTCAACTGCAAAAGCTCTGAATCACACACAGAGACACGCCTACACACATAAAAAAACACAAAACCTAACTCCATCGGAAGACAAAACACATCAACGCCCAACCTAACAGTGCCCACAACGAGGAGATCAAATCCACTCGAAGAAACTAGATGGAGTTATCTTTAAAGTGGATTTCGAGAAAGCGTACGATAAGGTTAAGTGGCCTTTCCTACAACAAGCTTTGCGTATGAAAGGTTTCGACGAGGTCTGGAGAAGCCAGGTTGAATCGTTTACGCAAAAGGGAGTGTTGGAATTAAAGTGAATGACGACATTGGTGATTACTTCCAGACACACAAGGGCCTATGGCAAGGGGATCCGATGTCCCCTATTTTGTTCAACATTGTTGTGGACATGTTGGCAATTTTGTTAGGAAGAGCCAAGGAGGCTGGCCAAGTGGGAGGCTTGGTGCCTCATTTAGTGGATGGAGGAATTTCCATTCTTCAGTACGCTGATGATACTATCATCTTTATGGAGCATGACTTGGTAAAAGCAAGAAATATGAAGCTGCTGCTATGTTTGTTTGAGCATTTGAGTGGGCTCAAGATTAATTTCCACAAAAGCGAGTTGTTCTGCTTTGGTAGAGCCAAGGAGGAACAAGAGGCTTACAAACAATTGTTTGGGTGTGGTTTGGGGGAGTTGCCTTTCACATACTTAGGAATTCCTATCCACCACCGTAGGAGGCTTACGAACAACGAATGGAAGTGTATTGAGGATCGATTCGAAAAGAAACTAAGTTCTTTGGAAGGGTAAGCTCATGTCCTATGGAGGCCGTTTAATTCTTATTAATTCGGTTCTCACGAGCATGCCTATGTTTCTTTTGTCTTTTTCAAGTCCCAATTGGTGTAAGGAAAAGACTGGACTTCTATCGATCGCGTTTCTTTTGGCAGGAGATGAGCTAAAAGAAAATACCGTTTAGCAAAGTGGGATATCATCTGTCAATCGAAAGACCAAGGGGTCTCGGGATTGAGAATCTTGAAGTTAAGAACAGATGCCTTCTTAGTAAGTGGTTGTGGAAGTTATCTCTGAACCGGCGCCACTTGGGCACAAATCCTTCGTAATAAGTATCTTCAAACCAAAAGCGTTGTCTCAGGTCACGGTAAGACCAACTGATTCACCCTTTTGGAAAGGGCTTATGAAAGTTAAGCTTTCATTGTTTCAGAGGACAAAGCATATTGTTGGTAATGGTGCAAAGACGAGATTCGGGAGGATACTTGGCTCGGAGGTGCGCCCTTGCAATCCAAATATCCGTCGTTATATCATATTGTCCAACGACACGAGGCTCTTGTTGCAACGGTCTTTCATTCGATCCCCTTAATATTCAGTTTAGAAGGCCGTTAGTGGGCAATCGTTGGGAGGATTGGCTACATCTAGTTAGGAGACCGATGAATGTCCAACTTTCACAACAACCCGATAAATTACGTTGGAATCTCACTAGGTCGGGTGAATTTACAGTTAAATCAATGTATGTCGATGTCATCAATTCGAGCTCGATTCCTAGCTCCAAGCATGTGTGGGATGTCAAAGTTCCTTTGAAGATCAAAGTGTTTATGTGGTTTCTACACAAACAAGTTATCTTAACAAAGGATAATTTGATAAAGCGTAATTGGACAGGGCCTACTAGGTGTAGTTTCTGTGATCAGGGTGAAACTATTAAACATCTGTTTTTTGATTGCCCACTAGCTAGAATTCTATGGACGACTATCCATATTGCTTTCAATATTCCTCCACGAATTCGGTTAACATGTTATTTGGAACATGGCTAAACAGGTAGAGCCCGGGTTAGCAAGACATATTCAGCGTGGGGTGTGCGCCTTAGTGTAGGCGCTTTGGAATTGCAGAAATGATCTGGTCTTTAACAGAACAACAAACATTCATTTTTGCAGGTTATCTTGAGCTACGGCGCTAATCCGTTCTGGTCGCTACTCACTCCGGCGGAGGCCGGGGGCGTTTGATTCTTGGATCTACCCGATGGGAGATGGTAGCTCGGGATATCTTCAACCGGTTTGGATGGCGGTCATGTAATAGGATAGGCAATTAGTTTACCTGTCTATTTTTTGAGCCAACCGGTTGTGGTTTATCCTTTTTGGCTAGCTTGTATATCTAGCCTTTTGGTTATGTGTGAGCCGTTATCCCCTTTTTTTTCTGTAATTGTGGAGACTTTGAGACTTTGTTGAAACTATTCATTAATAAAATGGCCGTATGCATCATGCTGATGCAGAGGTCGGGGATCACCCCTTTTCGAAAAAAAAAAGAAAAAAAAACACCGGAGCAGACGTTCTCCATGACGAATTGGCGCGAGCAGAGGGGATCCGCGGAGAAGAGGGGATCTACGGCGAACTGCACAATGAGCATCACCTAACAACAAAATCACACTAACCAACCGCTAAAATTATCAAACAGCAACAACACCTACAACAACAACGCACCAACAAAACCCTGAGACCTAGATCTGCAAGCTACATGACCAGAACCATACCAAATTGCGCGGGGAAAGGGAGAGCGACGACGACAACTAACCTGGGGAGCAGTGAATCGAAGGGAAAACCCAAGCTCGAGGATAGAGGGGTCTCGCAAACATCATGAACCCGACGGAAATCACCTCGTCTCCTCCGCCGCTCGAGCGCCTCCTCCTATGGCTCCCTCTATGCCCCTCTGCCCTTCAAAACAGTACCGCCAAAATGAAATGAAAAATAAAATAAAAAAAGGAAAACGAAAGCAGACAAACGGGCGCCGGTAATGGGCATCCCCATAAAAACCCGGGCCGGGAAAAGAAAACCGCACCCGCAACAAAGGAAACCCGCCCGAGAACAACAACTGTCAACGCGAATCAGGGGGCGATCGGGCGGCCACAAATTTGAACGTCAGCCAATTGAAAAACACTCGAGTGTAAAATAGCAAATCCGTTAAAAAAATGTGCTTCCATTTAATTCATACATTTTAGAAATTTTATTGTATACTTCTTTTTGTGCCGCTGTGTATCTCATTTGACCAATGCTTGAGACGTGCGTTGCCACTGGTACAACTTGATGTATCGCTTAACCTTGGTATATAAAACGCGAGATAAGTTTCTTGTGGATCCAAAACTAGAACTAAGCTGTTCCAGCAAACACGTTACATTGCCCTAGCCTAATTTGCCATCAATCTAAGTCCAGAAAAGGGTACAGGGTAGTAGACTAGTCAACTAGAACTATCTGTATTATTCTAGTTCTAGCAAAACATGCGTGCGTGCATGTCGAGTAGAGTAGTATACTACACTCGAGCCAGCGATCAGCCAGCTCGAGAAACATTACATGCAAAATTATACAAGAGGGAACACGACGCATGCACGTCGGCGCGCTCGTGCGTGCCGGCCATGCCGTGCCAGATTTAATTAGGCACCCAGCCGGCACGCTCGCCAGAGGAAATGGACATGAAATCAGGCGCCGCCTCAGAAGGTGGGCACGACGCCGTAGCTGCCGAAGTCGAGCACGCATGGCCGGGGCGCGGTGATCGTTCCCTTCGCGACGGCGTCGGCATCGGCGTCGTCGGCGCGCTTGGCGAAGCGGCCCTTGACGCGCGGCCGGCTCTCGGCGTAGGCCTTCCGGGACGCGTACCGGATGGTCTTCTCGAACCGCCGGTTCTTGCGCTTCTCGCGGTACCGCATCAGACGCGCCTCCCTCCCCTCCCCTGTCGCTGGCGTCGCCGTCGCGACGGCGCTGTCGTTCCGCTCCGGCACCGACCCAACATCCACTGAGGAGACCTGTTTAATCAGGAGACCAGTGATCAATTACATGTCCTCAGTGATAAAACAGTTAGCTAGGTAATCTAGTTAGGCACTTACGGTGCTGTGGCTTGGTGTGGGGGTGTAGGGCAGGTACGCGGCCTTGGACTGTGCGAAGTCCAGCTCGATGATGCCGCCGCCTCGGCCACAGATCGCGTCCGGCACCAAGCCGACCTCCGACGACGAGCCCTGCTAAATCGAAGGCCAATAAAGATTAGGAAGATGCACTAGTACACATGACATGACGCCAAGCTAAGGACATTGGATGAAAGCAAAGCAAGGGCTTACACTTCCACCACCGAGAGACGCCGCCGTGTAGGAGCTGTAGGACGGGTTGGAGACGACGGCAGCGGTGGTGGCGACGCCACCGAAGTCCAGCTCCACCGCGCCGCCGCTGGGGACAACGCTGTCGGCGTGCGGGAAGCGCGGGAGCTCGGAGCCGAAGAAAGGGTCCATCATGTCAGCGAACAGGAAGTCCAGCTTCACGTTCTCCTTGCCGCCGGCGACGACCTCCAGGGCGTCGTTCATGCTCACCGCGGGGTCCTGCTTCTCCCCGTCGACCGAGCCGCCGAACGACATCACGAACGCATCCTGCTCCTGCCCCTCGGGGGACGAGGAGCCGATGGGCTGCACGGGGACGCGCTCGTGGCGGCGCGCGAGCGGGTTGGCGTGGTGGATGTCGGCGTCGCAGGCGGCGCAGAGCGCGGCGGCGTCGGCCTTGCAGGCGACCGCGGCCGGCGCGAGCTCGCACACCTCGCAGACCCACACCCTCTCGTGCCCCGCCCGCGCGTGCCCCGCGTCGCACCCCGCGCACAGGTACGCCCCGTCCCCGCCGCCTCCTCCCCCGTCGCACGTCCGGCAGTGCACCGCCGCCGGCGACGCCCGGCATGACCCGCACCTCCGCCCGCCAACGCCCCAGTACCTCCCCAGCCCCTGCAGCTCCATCACACCTCACACCACAGCACCACACCAGCAGCAACACTTGGAAGCGAAGCAGCGAGCTAGCCAGCTACGAGGATCCCTTCCACGGCGAAGCAAAAGTTAGTGGAAGCCGCGGCCGTCCGTGGCTTTATAGCGGGGGGCGGCGAGGCAAATCCGGCGTCGCGTGCTCGGTCGTGGGAGGGAATCCCAGCCCGAGATATTGGTAGGTGGGGGCGCGGGACAGGGACGGTGACGTGGCGCGAGGGGGCGGACGTGGAGGGCTCTGGGCCAAGCGAAAGCCGCAGAAAATGTTGATCTCGTGGATTTGGGGGGAGGTGGTGTGGGCCCGCATGTCGATTCTGGCCCACGTGAACGGTGGGCCCCGCGCACGAGAGTTGCGGCAAGGCAAAGACGCGACAACTGCTTCGATGCCGATCATTTTTATGTCACGGGTTGGGCTTAAATTAAGCGAGATCTGGACGGGTGATGCCGATCAGAGCATAATGACACTGGTCTATCAAGTCGGTTAGTGCTAATTAGTACGCCGCCTATCGTCTTAGGTTTATAAGCACCATCGCTTATGGGACAGCCAGGCTAGTCTAGAAGTTGCTCTTGCAAGTTGCAGCGCTCCATGATTTTTGCAAGATCCTGCTAAAAGATTCATAGCACTAGCACCATCATGTGCCTGGTTGACGATGCTCCCAGACAGCTGTGGAATTATGAAGTATAAGCAACCCAAATTTGATGGAAAAAACTGTCAAATTCGCATAGATATCACGAAGTGCGCAATGCGTCACATGGCCAATGTCTCAAAGGTACTAGAAGCGACAAAGATCAGCTTTATGCAGGCTGGGGCGGTTTGACGCTGTCCCAGTCCACGGCCAACTAGCTGATTATTAGTGCCTATAATTCACCGCCTTTCGTCCTCATCATTAACCTGTGACCGCTGGCCGTCGACGTCCATCCAGCTCGCCTACCTTTCCCGCTTAATGATCTGCTCGAAATGTCAGAAAAGCCCCTTGGCCTTTCGCAAACGTCCGCCGCGTCCGCGAATATACCGCTGGCTCTTCCTTCACACTCCCAGCTGAGCTCAAATCAAAAGGTAGACCAAATACATACGCGTTTGTTTCGACGATTTGGCCGCGGTTTCCGATCCCCACGCTTTCCGAAACGGCAGATTACGTTTGGTTTGCGTACTACGTATTGGCTGGCCGCGGTTTCCGATACGGGCTTCACAGAATCGAAAACAGACGAGCGGGAGGTGATTAGGAAACCGGACAGAAGCGCACGAACCAAACAAAGCCAGTATTCCATAAAAGCAAATCGAAAGCAGCGCTTCTTCATACCGAAACCCATTACGTTACCTGAGTCGGAACCGCACGGAGTGGTCCTCGTTGATTAGCTTGCGAACCTTCTGGAAGTAGTGGTAGATACTACTAGTAGGAGATTAACTTTGGCGCGTGGTCTACGCCGAGCCGTCGCGGTCGCGTGCCGACGACGAGCTCCGGCGCCGCAGCGCGCGCAAGGGAGGATCGCATCAGGTCGCATAACCGGATCGGCCCGCGTTGACGCCCGAGAGAGATTACTGGTTGGCGACGTGGACGTGTGAGCTGGATGAGCCTTGACCTGCCGCCGAGGGAAGCGGCCGAGGGCAGAGCAGTCATTTGGCCGTGGCGCGGAATGACGAACCGGCTGCCGTCATATCCCGCGGCGGATGGGGACGGACAGAGAGGGTGCAGCGCGCGCGAGCCGACCGAGCATGCGCAGGCGCGACATGTGACCGTGTCGGCCGAGCTGAGCTTGTTTGGACAAGCTTGTTGATTTTGGAAAAAGTCCATTTTAAACCCTGAATTCGCGTGGGTTCGGCGAAACGAACCCTCAAATCGAAATCCCAGTTGATTGCATCCTGAACTATGCAATTTCGGTCTAAATCGAACCTTCGAGTCATTTGGATGGCCGGGATTGGAACATTTCACAGAGGGTGCACACCAGCTCCCTGCTGGGCCGGCCCGCTTTAATTTTTTTTCGTTAAGAAACAAAAATACACCAAGGGCTGCTGGGCTGTCCCATATAATATTTTTCGTTAAAAACAAAAAAGTTCGCGCCCAGCCTGCTGGTGCTGTTTGATCGGAAAAACCAGTGGCCATCTTAGTAGGAAATGACAAACGAAAAAAAAAGAAACTTGTGAACTAGAATTTCAAAAATAAAAACTGGTATAACGCACAATTGTTGAATACTTATTCAGAATTGTTCAGCATATACTACAAAAATGTTCATCTATTCATATTTTTTCAAAAATAATATCATATATTTGCCGCGAGTTCGAATAATTTTCCACGCACCTCTTTCATTTTCTCATTAATTTGTGAAGTTGCATATTTGCAAAAAATAAGCGCACGAATAAGAACCGTGAACCAGATTTTCAAAATAATATAAAGTTGTTCATGAACCAGATTAAAATATTGTTAAGAATGTTTTTGTCCCATATTATTGACAAATTTTTAAAGAAATGTTTGTGATTTTAAAATTTGGTTCCGTTTCAAAAATTCTTCACAAATTAAAAAAATGTTTGTGTGTTCTAATTTTGTTCTGGAGTTTCAAAAAATATTCCTATATTTCATAAAATTCTATAAATGTTTGTGTTTTCAATAAAAAATCAGGAGTTTGAAAAATGTTTCCGTTTCAAAATTGTTTGTGAATTTTAAAAAACTTTCATGTGCACACATGTGTGGTTGTTCTGTGCACAGTTTGGCCCCACTTTCCTCCTCTTTTTGCATTTAAACATCACTCTTTGGAACGCACGTCAGCTGATTTCGTTTTATTCCCTTCCTCTGTTCCGAAGGGCAACTCTGCATGCACGTACATCAATTTTCTTTCCGATGTTTTGTACCTCCTTCCCTTTCCCGCTCCTACACTTTCCTTTCCCTTGAACCGAGCAGGCCCTTATTGTTTTTTGTTGCCATATGAACGCATTCGGTCGCTCGCTCAGCTGGTTGTACCAGCGCATTTGTTGTTGCAAATACTTAGTTAACGTTTTACGCCTGTGCGTGCGACAGAAAAATAAAGACACTTTTTTTAGCAAATAAAAAAACAAATGGGCTGGCCCAGCGCGAAGGACCGACGCGCACACAGTGGTCAACATGCCGCTCCTTCGTCCAATAGCTAGACAAATCCCGGTTGACTTTTGCTAGGGTTTAATTTAGATCGGGATTGCATAGTTCAGGGTGCAATTGACCGGGATTTCGACTTGAGGATTCGTTTCGCCGAACCCTTACGAATTCAAGGTTTAAAATAGACTTTTTCCGTTGATTTTACTGCCCAGAGCGTGCTCGTCGTGTGACCATCTACTATTCGAAGGGAAGAGACCCCAGCCGGATATGCCTGTCATCGGTCGGTGCGAGCCCTAGACATGGGCGTGAAGTGGATGAGATCGGGCGCGAGCATATCACCATATCCTAGCATGGCCGCGTGGGCCCTGCTCGGGGGTGGCGGCGGCGGGGGCCCCAGCGATCTGACAGGACGGACGAGACCATGCGCCCTGATTGGCCCGGCGGCCGGCCAAACTTCCCACCCCCACCGCCTTGCGCTAACACGCTGGAAAAACGCCAGTGCTAGCTCGCTGATTGAGTACTTCTCTCGTCGCGGTCGTACCGCGGCGGTCGTGATGCGGCGCCGAGAAGATTCGGTCGGCCGGCCGGCCGCACTGTGCGTGCCGTGCATGCGAGGCGAGGCGACGTGCCCCCGGTGCGGTGCGGTGCAGCTCCCGACGGCGCGCGCGAGCTTTCCCGATTGACACCCCCGGACAAAGAGTGCGCTTCGATGCTGATCGCCCCCACCCTCATCGGTCGACAAGGCCAAATCATCTGTCCTGAGATGCGTGCACCCGAGCGCATCTATGCTCTTCGGCGGGACACGTGCGTGCGTGCGTGCAACATGCAGCAGCTGCAGTTCCGAGGTTAAAGTATTCGCAAAAAAAAAGTTCCGAGGTTAAAGAGCCGGCTGGTTCCATGCACGCAACGTACGGCATGATCTCGTGCTCCCTTCGATCATTTTTGGTCTACATATAAGTATTCTCCGGAAAACCAAATTATCTCTATTTTAATCAAACTTATAAAAAAAAACTACAAACACTGCAATGCCAAATCATGGCCGTATGCATCACTCTTGATGCAGAGGCCGGGAAGCCCCCCTTTTCGAAAAAAAAAACTGCAATGCCAAATCAATATCGTTAGGTTCATTATGAAATATAGTTACATAGTATATATATTCGGTATTGTAAATGTTGATATTTTGGTTAAACTTTGCTAACTTTGACTTGACACAAATCAAATACGTGAAGTAAAAAGGACCGAAGGGAGTTAGATGGTGGCACTGCCGCATACTGTAGGCGCGTACCGCTGTGTCCATGGCGTTACAGGCACTGTCTCGGCCTCGCTCGATCGGCACGCCGGCTGGAGCCGGCACTCGCGACCTTTGCCGACATGCCATGCCCATCAAAAACAATAAGGTGTGCATCAAGGGTGCTCGCAAGCGTGTGCCACGTCCGCTAGTTTTACTGTCGCGTTTTACTTTGTCGAGGGTAAAACGCTCGCACCCCTCACACCTCTCGCTCCTGCCATTCCTTTCTTTCTCTCCTCCTAGTTAGGGTTCCCGCAGCCGCCGCCGCCGCCGCCCTCACCGGTGTTCGTGCTTCACCTCCCGTCCCAAGCTCCACCTATCATCCAGCGTCTTCTCTCCCGATCTACTCGATTTCAATCTCAGGAGCGCACGGGAGGCGAGGTGCCCGTTGCCGGGACATGGGCCATGAGGAGGCTCAGCCCCTGGATCCCTCCGTTTCGCGTGGCCAGGGCGCTCATCGGCGCCGCACTGCGCCGCCGCCAGCATGGAGGCCCGGGCTCGGGCAGCCGCCACGGTGTCGGGTGCCGCTTGGTGGGCGTGACCTCTCCCGGCTCCCCGCCCTGGCCTGCGACGATGAGTACCAGGTAACGCCGCTCCTGCAGTCTCAGCTCATGGTCGTGCTGGACAAGCCCCATGACGTGCCTTGGAATCGGTAGTGGCGTTGGCTGGGAACCGTACAGTGTTGTCTGATGCGTTGTAACCTGCAGGTATGAGTAGCTCCTGAGGCTGATGGATGGATGGATGGATGGATGAATGGATGTGTGCACGCCTGTATGTGTGTATGGATGTCAGGGTCATGTTGCTTGGTGGGCAAAGGCTGGGGGTAGAACCTGCTTTTGCTTGGTGGGCACAGGCTGATGGATGGATGGATGTGTGCACGTCTGTATGTATGTATGTATGAATATCAGGCTCATGATGCTTGGTGGGCAAAGGCCGGGGGTAGAACCTCCTTTTCGGTAAAAAAATTAGGGACGATGATGATGACTCTGGCTCGACTGTTGTGGCTTGTGGGTACTAAATTAGAGCTCACCCTTACCTCTCTTGCAGCCTGTTCAATTCATCGGTAATGTTCAATGTTCTGCTCCTCGGATGGTCACTCTGATGAGCGATAACCAGGGCAGTTCGTTTACATTGCGATGGATATGTTATGCAGCATGAGATGTGAGCGTTGGGCTTGAAGATCAAAGACAGAACTGAGCCCTCTTTTGCTATGCTACAAATACACAAATTTTCCTTATCTACTATACAGTGTTCTTCTTTCTGTTCTATTGTATTGATGTGAGTGAAGATCCATCTGGACATGGGATTTATGTCTTCTTTTGGTGATGAACTCAACCACCCTAAGCCTACTTGGATTGATTTATAATTGGGTTTGTTTTGCCTTTCTAGTTGTATATACTATATGTATTACACGATTGTCCTTTTTCTCCCATGCCTGTAGCTATTGGCAGTTTTATTCGTCCTGTTTGTCTTGTTAGTAAGCATGTTAGCTTTTGCCAGATGCTTCTTCAAATACAAACTTCAATCCTCCACGGGATTGCAAAGAGTTGTCATTAAAACAGATTGCCAAAATGTGCTATCTATTTTGGTCAGAGCAGACCGTTTGTTATGATCCTCTTTGCTATTTAGTTCACTGGTCATCAATCTCTTTTAAGCTGCTGCTGTTAATACTAACTGCAACATTGATTATTAGAATCACATAATGCATTAGTGCGGTACAGATCCCTCACAGGTTGTTTAAAATGAGAGTGTCAATTCAATTTATCAGCTGGAAAGTTTTTTTGGGTTAAAAATGTCACTATATTTTGTCTAATCATGAATGAAAGTCCTCTTGAAGCTTTTGCTTGGGCCATTTGGGATCTGTATATTGGCCATTGTCCCCCCTTCACATTATATGTTTAAAATTTATTTAGTGGTCTTGCTATGGTTTTTGTTTTCATTTTGCCAAAGGTTTGCAGTATGGAAACCATCCTCTATCTCTCTATCAATACCACTGTCTTTTTCACCATCTCGGACATCACGGCATTAATTCGATCTGATACCTCATGTTCTTTACTTCACACTCTTAGTAATTCCTTATTCGTAACTATTGTTTCTAAAGTTGCATATCTCTGTGATCATAGACATCCGATGGTTCCACATTTTTCTTGGTAAGTGTACATGTCATGTAGTCCATTAAAAGAACGAAATGCACTGAATTAGTAGAGGCCTTCCTATTTATACATTAAATCTATGGTACTGATTATCTATGCTTTATGCTCTGCCCATGGCCGGGCGGCTTCAGTGATTCTTCTCTGTTGGAACAAGCCATCACTTCAACCTCATAATTATGATGTATATATATGCACCAATATGTTTCTGTTTTTACATTGATAAAACATGTGTTTAGTTGTACTGGCCAAGAATAGTTCTATGATTAATGCTTATAGTTTACTGTCATGGCTTATATTTTTATAGACTGTGACCATAATTGTGAGCCTTATGGGAGGCCACTCACTGGATAAATATAATGGATTGTGGTGGCCCATAGAGTAGCTTCTCAAGCGGGCCTTACTCTTCGGTTTCTACTTCCATGGCATCATGGTGTAGGATGCAGCATGAAGCTGTGTAAGGTACTGATGGTTTTGAGGTGAGCTCTTTATCTGTATCTAACAGTGCTCTGTCTCCCTTCGCGTATAATATAACATTTTAGTGGATCTGAATTTTGTGTTGACTGACTAGAAGTCAAGGTTCTGTTCAATTGATTCATATATGTCTCTGAATTTCCTTATATTTTCCTGTGTGTGATCATTTGTACTGGAAGTTATTGTACATGCACCTCCATTCATAGCATGCCCACAATGTGAATTAGCAGATTAGGATTTTATATATTACTTTTACCCTTTCTATGGTTGTTAGTACCATGTATTTTATTAAATCCATTATCAAGATGTAGGTTATCCTTTTGCACGGCATGCCTAAAAGTGAATATCACCGTATAACTGTGCTGCTAATGTTATGAGTGTTTTTTTTTGCACGCTGAAACTGATTGTACCATACCAATCCCAGTGGGAGCACTTTGTGTCTATGGTGGTGAATCTTTGTCGTGATCAAAACTTATTTTATTGCTCCCAGTTTGGGAAATATTTTTTAGACACTTGGGACAGTTTTTTTAAATAGGAGCTCATTATAATTTGTTTTTGTCTCTGCGTCAAATGCTATTTCAGTTAATGCTTGTTTGTTCCTAGATAATAACAGAGAAGTTCTCTATGTGGTGATCATCAAAACTTCCTAATAGTTCAGTGGAGTAGGAAGGCTTGCATGAGTTTGCACAACAATCTTGAACACTCATCAAACTAGACTGATCATATGCTGAAGCAAAAAAATGTATGACTCTAGGAGTTCGGAGTACTACGAGAATTGCTCAAGGGTCACACCACAACGACTGCTAGAGCAGGCTTCACCTGAGGCGCTCTCCCTAACTCTTTTACATGCTGATGACCACTTCACACACAAATGCATGAGTCAAATGGCTGGTAACAAATCCCCCCATTTAATTAGCCTTTGCTTCTCCATTTTCAATCTACTCCCCCTTCAGGGCTTGGATATGTCTCTTGTGATGCAGTTGTATATTGCCGAGTCTTTCTCCATCACCACATTGGCTATCTCGGCTTTTTCTTACTTTTTATCCTTTACTAAATAGCCCACATTTCACGCTCCGATTCCACTTTTCTACTTGTACCCTCTGATGCACTACATTTTTTTTGGAAAGTTTTAGAATCTTTGAATTTTGCAGGCATCCTCCTTAACTCATTTCTGCACCATAGTATAAAGTAAAACGAGTCCTCTCAGATTCAATTTTCTGCTCACTAACAAAGACAAAGAGATTAAGCTAACCTATTCAAACACCCACATGATCTAAGTTGCCTACTTCCTCTTACCACATGACTGCATTTCTTCAAACTATGTTGCTTTTTAATCATCAGAGTTTTAATAAGTTTTAATAATTTCCAGTTCTGCCAGCAGAAACTAATTCTTTTTCTCAACTAATTGTAAACAACATCATGTTAATGTGAATTTTGGTTCACCTTCACTCATTCTGACATTTATCACCATAAAGTATTTTACATGCAATTTTCTTTGTCCTTGGTCATGGATGGGTTTGGTTGTGGTACACTATGTACAGTCCCAGTAAGTTATCAAGTACTCCCTCCGTAAAGAAATATAAGAGTGTTTAGAGCACTACTTAAGTGATCTAAATGCTCTTATATTTCTTTACAGATGGAGTACTTCGGTTTCCTACTTTTTGCAATATAGAATCTGTCTTGATGCATTTTCTTCTGCGATCTTATTTAGGTGAGCACCAGCGTCTCTGAAACTTTTTCAGAAATAAAGTAATGAGGCTACATTTGTTTTCATGGCCGGCCGATGCTGCGTGGATCCGGTTCAACGAGGTTGTCAGCGACGTGCTGCGGGAGCGGCAGAGCATGATCTGGTCTCTATGGCAAGTTGAAAATAGGTATGCACAAGCATGGACAATATTTTCCTAGAATAATGAAGTCACTTGCTATATAGTTATAGTGTGACCCAGATATGTATTTCTGGACGTGTGCCTTTGCTGGCTGGTAGTATTTATTGTTTATATGTATTTTGAAAATACCACGTTGGTAGATCTGTTCCTTTCTTCTGGAGAAGCATTTTGAAAATACCCCGTTGGTATATTGAAAATAGGTATGCACAAGAATTGTAAATATTTTACTAGAATGATGAAGTTACTAGCTATATAGCGTGATCCGGATATGTATTTCGGACACGGTCCTTTATGGTGGTTTCAGGTTTGTTGTGTGCGCCTATTACTAGGAAGCGAAGCTCTCACTGGTTCTAACAAACTTAATCGAACTATTTTCACAAACAATTAATAAATACATTGTGTATTAAGATGTTTCAATCCTTCTCTCGATATTTTGTTTCGTTCTTTTCCTCAAGGATAAATTAACTTGGTTTCAAATTTAATTGTCATTGTCTAAGTACATTGGTGTCGGTAGCATTCTTGTGTAGTTGATTATGTTATCTGAATCTTTTGGCTGTTGCCTATAGTCGATGGTTGTGGTCCTCCAACTCGCTATCTCTGGCGGCGAGTAATTAGCAAAGCAAAGAAATGATTCATTGTTGGTGCGATTGGCTATGATCTTCCATTCACAAACAATTCTTGTGTATGGGAAGACGAATTCAAAGTAGCGCATTGTCTTTACCTTAGTACAACTTTGTACTAAAGTTAGCATAAAGTTGAGAACTTATTTTGGAGCGGAGGAGTAGTAAATTGGTTGTCATATGATTTCTTAGCTATGACTTATGGAGCTGTTGAACTTAGTGTTTGTTGCAAGTACATGTCTTGATTGGTAAATTAAGCCTACGATCATAGAGACACGGTAACAAACGTCATACAAATACATTAACAAATGTGGCAGCTAGATTAGTGCGCACAATTCCGCCTTAAGAGGCGCCACCAGGTGGCGCCCCAACCACTAGTACACTAGAGTACTGCTCTATGTATGCATGCATGCATGCAGCCACGCGTACGTGTGGGCGGGAAGAGAACGTAAGGCTGGACCAAAATATACTACACCTGCAGGCTGCAGCAAGGCTGACAAACACAATGCAGCGAGAGAAGAAGACACCGGAGAGAAACGTCCCCGTCATGCCCCCTCCCCTCCCCCTCCCCGGGGCGACCCGGGTGCGTGAACTCTAGCCACCAATCTTCGATCTCGCCTCCCCTCCCGCCCCCAGCCGCCGACGCAAGGCAAAGCCCGCGTGGTGCCGGTGGCGGCGGGATCTGCATCGCATCTCCTAGTGAGGGGGTGCGGGGAGTCTCTTCTTCGACCTGACGGCGGATTTCGGAGGCCGTGGCGTCGGTTCTGGAGGTGCGCATAAGCGGATGGCGGACTGGCGGCTTGACTCGCCTTGCCCGGCGCGGCGTGTCCGCGGCGGTGTCGCGCCGTGCGGTGCCACATCTCATGTGGCGGGATCCGACCGTGCCAGATCCGAGTTGGCCGGGTGAGAGGAAGGCGGCTAGTGCTTGGCAGGAGGCGCGACAGAGCGGCGGGTCTGGCGGGGTACGATAGCGGTGCGGTGGTACGATTTGGTGGAGGCGACGCTGTCTGGAGGTAGTGGCGTTAGCTTACGGGGCAGGTGGGTGACGACGCTGTGACGGCTCGGCCATAATAGAGTTCTGGCAAGCAGCAAGCGGCCGATCACTCCTGTGCTGAGTGGCGAGCGGCGCTGCGCTTCTGGTGGTGCTGGCATGGGAGTTCTTCATGGTGAGGCAGGTCTGACCGTCGCATGCCGTCCCTTGGAGTGGGCGATGGCTATCGTGGGCGGTCCTGGACATTGCCGGGGGAGTGGGGTGGCTGTGGTTCTTTGTCAAGGCTTGGAGTTGGTGGTGTGGCCGTGTTTCCCCCTTGTCGTGTGTGTGGCCGGCCGCCGTCCATCGGCTTTGCGGCTTCATTGACTTGGCGCTGCGACGGCGGCGGTGTGAGGCTTCTTGGACGGTGTCACCAAGTTCCTGGAGGTGTGGAGATGTTCGACGCGTGAATTAAAGTCTTGCACGCGATCGCCGGGCCGGCGGCGGTGGCACCTATGGTTATCATTCCCCTCCATGGAGGCGTCGTCGAGGCGTGTTCGTCATGTCCCTCGCTCTCTTGGAGTCAGTGCATGTCTCCGGCCGAAAGCCTCGATTCGGTGCTGAATCAGCACGATGACGGCGTCCTCGACGTCATTCCTCCGTTGGGGGCATGGTGTTTGGATACCTGGTTGCTTCCTTGTTGTCCTCCTTCGGTGCTCGTCGCTGTCCTCTCTTGATCCCCGACGGCGCTATGTACGCCCTTCACCGATGTTTCGAAGACAGTGTCTTCTGCGGATCGGATTGAGACCTGCCATCCACTTGTCGTTTCCCCTTAGGTGTTTAGAGTGGATGGTGCGTCGACAGGAGAAGCTCTGCGGAAGTTGGTGATATGATACGTCTCCAATGTATTTATAATTTATGAAGTATTCATGCCATGTTTACAACAATTTTATATGGTTTTGGTATGATTTAAATGGAACTAACCGGGACTGGCGTTGTTTTCAGCTGAACTATCTGGTGTTGTTTTTTGTGCAAAAATAAAAGTTCTCGGAATGTGCTGAAAAGTTACGGTGATTTTTTATGGTCCAGAAGAGACCCACGGAGCCAGGCCAGAGGAGCCATGAGGGCACGACAAGCCTGGGGACGCCCCCTAGGGCGCGCCCCCGATCTTGTCGCTCCCTCGTGGGCCCCCTTGGCATGAGATCGACGCCAAAAATTCCTATAAATACCCCAACCTCCGAAAAGAATCCTAGATGAGAAGTTCCGCCACCGCAAGCCTCTGTAGTCTCGAAAATTCAATCGATGCCCTATTCCGGCACCTCGCCGAAGGGAGAAATCATCACCAGTGGCCGTCTTCATCATCCCGACGACCTCCATGAAGACGAGGGAGTAGTTCATCCTCGGGGCTGAGGGTTTGTACCAGTAGCTGTGTATTTGATCTCTCTCTCTCTCTCTCTCTCTCATGTTCTTGATTGGCATGATCTTGATGTACCGCAAGCTTTGTTAATATAGTTGGATCATATGGTGTTTTCCCCTCTCTACCTTGTTGTGATGGATTGAGTTCTTACCTTTGAGGTTTCACTATTATCGGATTGAATATTTTTATGAATTTGAGAACACTTGATGTATGTCTTGCATCTGAATACCGGTGGTGACAATAGGGTATTCTATTGATTCACTTGATGTTGGTTTTGGAACTCAATCCGTGGATTCCCGAGGTGACATTAGGGTAATCTATGCATAGGGGTTGATGCATGTCTTCGTCCTACTTCCTCTGGTAGAAATCCTCTTTAAAGTTCTTTGTCTTGGATTGAATATTATGAATCTGAAATTATTTGATGTGTATCATATAATTGACTCACGGATACTTGTGGTGACATTGGAGTATCTAGGTGACATTAGAGTTGGTTGATGCGTATCATATGGTGTTATTTTAGTATGAACTCTAGGTTTGTTTGTGACACTTATAGGAATAGCTCAATAGATTGATAGGAAAAGATAACGTTGAGGTGGTTTCATACCCTACAAATAATTTCATCTTATGTTCTCCTCTAGATAAGAACTTTGGAGTAGTTCTTTGTCGCACTTTGAGGGATTGTTATATGATTCAATTGTGTTAGCACTGTTGAGAGATTGTAGTAGTAAATGTATGAACCCTAAGCCTTGTTTTCAAGCATTGCAATACCATGTGCTCTATTTTGTTACTTGCTACCTTACTATTTTTTATATTTTCAGATTACAAAAACCTATATCTACTATCGATACTATATTTGTATCACCATCTCTTCACCGAACTAGCGCACTATTAGGGATAAGCCTAGGAATAGTGCTGGTTTTTGGCTAGCAGTAGCGCAGGGGACAACCCTACTAACAAGGCACTACAGCTAACGTGTAGCAGTAGCATTTTTTTGCCAGCACTATTGCTATACCTACTTAGCAGTAGCGCTATTTCAAGAACGCGCTTCTGGTAGTAACTAGCAGCGCTTCTCTGCCCCGCGCTACTACTATTATGCAGTATTCTATTTATTATTTATTTTATGTCGTATTCATACACCGTTATACAAGTTTTCATACAGTAGCAATTTAGAGATAGTTATTACATCATAACGAGTTATTACATCATTGGGTCAAGGAACCACGGATTAGTTTCAAGTGGATGGATCCAAAGTGGCCAAGTTGGATTAGCATGCTAATCCAACTTGGTCACTTTGGATACATCCACTTGAATCTAATTCGCGGTTCTTTCACCCAATGATATAATAACTCATCATCATCATCATCATCATCATCATCATCATCATCATAATATCATTAATAACTTATCATACATCATTGTCATATAACAACTCCTTATTATCTTCATTTTTGTCCATGAGACATCATATAACAACTTGTTCACTAGTTATAATAACAACTCCTCATCATTTGTTGGGGAACGTAGCATGCAATTTTTTAAAAAAATCGTACGCTCACGCAAGATCTATCTAGGAGATGCATAGCAACGAGGGGGAGAGTGTGTCTACATAACCTCGTAGTCCGTAAGCGAAAGCGTTTCACAACGCAGTTGATGTAGTCGAACTTTCTTCGCGATCCACCGATCGAGTACCTAACGTACGACACTGATGTCTGCTAGAACTACGTCGCCAAAGAGGAAGGAATGATGCAGTATAGCGACGATAGGTATTTCCCTCAGTGATGAGACCAAGGTTATCGAACCAGTAGGAGAACCTCCCCACACCACGTAAACAACCCCTGTACACAAATAACAAATACTCGCAACTCGACGTGTTAAAGGGGTTGTCAATCCCTTTCGGGTACAGCGCCTCAAGATAGGCAAATAACGTGAGATAAAAGTGGTAGATAGGATAAATAGATCGCGGAACAAATAAATTGCAGGAAGGTATTTTTGTAGTTTTGGTTTAATAGATCTGAAAATAATTGCAAAGGAAAATTGATCGCAAAGGAAAATATGATGAAAAGAGACCCGGGGCCGTAGATTTCACTAGTGGCTTCTCTAGAGAAAAATAGCAAACAGTGGGAAAACAATTACTATTGGGTAATTGATAGAACTTCAAATAATCATGACGATATCCAGACAATGATCATTATATAGGCATCACGTCCAATATTAGTAGACCGACTCCTGCCTGCATCTACTACTATTACTCCACACATCGACCGCTATCCAGCATGCATCTAGTGTACTAAGTTCATGGGAAAACGGAGTAATGCAATAAGAATAATGACATGATGTAGACAAGATCTATTTATGTAGAAATAGACCTCATCTTGTTATCGTTAATAGCAACGATACATACGTGTCGTTTCCCTTTCTGTCACTGGGATCAAGCACCATAAGATCGGACCCATCACAAAGCACCTCTTCCCATTGCAAGATAAATAGATCAAGTTGGCCAAACAAAACCCAAATATCGGAGAAGAAATACGAGGCTATAATCAATCATGCATATAAGAGATCAAAGGTGACTCAGATAACCTTCATGGATAAAAACTCAGATCTGGTCATAAACTCAAAGTTCATCAGATCCCAACAAACACACCGCAAAAAGACTTACATCATATGGATCTCCAAGAGACCATTGTATTGATAATCAAGAGATCATTGTGTGAATACATAGACAAAACATAGTGTCCCTAGTATGTCCTCTACTTGACTAGCTTGTTAATCAAAGATGGTTATGTTTCCTAACCATAGACATGTGTTGTCATTTGATGAACGGGATCACATCATCAGGAGAATGATGTGATGGACAAGACTCATCTGTTAGCTTAGCATTATGATCCTTACAGTTTCATTGCTACTTCTTTCTTCATGACTTATACATGTTCCTCAGACTATGAGATTATACAACTCTCGGATACTGGAGGAACACTCTATGTGCTATCAAATGTCACAACGTAAATGGGTGATTATAAAGATGCTCTACAGGTGTCTCCGAAGGTGTTTGTTGGGTTGGCATAGATCGAGATTAGGATTTGTCACTCCGTGTTTCGGAGAGGTATCTCTGGGCCCTCTCGGTAATTGATACGTCTCCAACGTATCTATAATTTTTTATTGTTCCATGCTATTATATTATCTGTTTTGGATGTTTAATGGGCTTTATTGTACACTTTTATACTATTTTTGAGACTAAACTAATAACCGGAGGCCTAGTCCAAATTGCTGTTTTTTTGCCAATTTCAGTGTTTTGCAGAAAAGGAATATCAAACAGAGTCCAAAAGGAATGAAACCTTCAGGAGAGTCATTTTTGGAACAAACGCAATCCAGGAGACTTGGAGTGGACGTCAAGGAAGCAACGAGGCGGCCACGAGGCAGGGAGGCGCGCCCAGGGAGGTAGGCACGCCCCACCCTCATGGGCCCCTCGTGGCTCCCCTGACCGACTTCTATCGCCTATATATCCTCATATACCCTAAAAACATTCGAGAGCACCACAAAACCCTATTTCCACCGCCGCAACCTTCTGTACCCGTGAGATCCCATCTTGGGGCCTTTTCCGGCGCTCCGCCGGAGGGGGAATCGATCACGGAGGGCTTCTACATCAACACCATAGCCTCTCCCGATGATGTGTGAGTAGTTTACCTCAGACCTTCGGGTCCATAGTTATTAGCTAGATGGCTTCTTCTCTCTCTTTGGATCTCAATACAAAGTTCTCCTCGATCTTCTTGGAGTCTATTCGTTGTAATTCTTTTTGCGGTGTGTTTGTTGAGATCCGATGAATTGTGGGTTTATGATTGTCAGTGTCAAAACCGGCGGATCTCGGGTAGGGGGTCCCAAACTGTCCTTCTAAGGCTAATGGTAACAGGAGGCGGGGGACATGATGTTTACCCAGGTTCGGGCCCTCTCGATGGAGGTAATACCCTACTTCCTGCTTGATTGATCTTGATGATATGAGTATTACAAGAGTTGATCTACCACGAGATCATAGAGGCTAAACCCTAGAAGCTAGCCTATGATTATGATTGTTGTCGTCCTACGGACTAGGCCCTCCGGTTTATATAGACACCGGAGGGGGCTAGGGTTACACAGAGTCGGTTACAGAGAAGGAGATCTACATATCTGAATTGCCAAGCTTGCCTCCACGCAAAGGAGAGTCCCATCCGGACACGGGACGAAGTCTTCAATCTTGTATCTTCATAGTCCAACAGTCCGACCAAAGTATATAGTCCAGTTGTCCGAGGACCCCTTAATCCCGGACTCCCTCAGCAGCCCCTGAACCAGGCTTCAATGACGATGAGTACGGCGCGCAGATTGTCTTCGGCATTGCAAGGCGGGTTCCTTCTCCGAATACTCCATAGAAGATTTTGAACACAAGGATCGTGTCCGGCTCTGTAAAACAAATTCCACATACCACCGTAGAGAGCACAATATTCCACAAATCTAATCTGCTAACAACTTTTCATAGTGTGACATCACGCCACGGCCCGGTCATTATTCGAACCGTTTTTCTCCACCAGCCACTACACGTGCTGCCAGCGGTTTTATCGGCACGTCTTGTCGAAGCAGAGATCGTGTTCCCCTTATCACGAGATTCTCATCAATACAGGTGTGGATAACCCAACCGCGCTTGTTTAATATGACTCCTCGATTTTAGGCAAGTCCCAAACGGTCACGCGGGGGGACGCTTGATATTCGTCCTCTTTATAAGGGGGCCAAGGCCTGTCCTTTTCTTCCCACGCTCGATCCTCCCCCTCCCGCACCTCGAGTTCCAACACCCAAGGCTCAAGCTAAGAACTTCGGACCTTCAACCATGTCCGGATCCAACCTTCAAGGCCGGTGGATGGCCTCCCCTGTCACAGAGGAGGACATCAAGAAGCTTAGGGAGGCCAGGTATCTCACCGCTGAAATCCCGCACAGGCTGCCGGCCCAAGGGCAGGTCATCCCCACTCCCGAACCCAAAGAGAGTGTCGTATTTATTTCCCACTTCCTCCAAGGGCTAGGTTTTAGTCTTGATCCCTTCGTGAGAGGACTCATGTTCTATTACGGGCTAGATTTCCACGACCTAACTCCGGATTCCATCATTCACATCTCGTCGTTTATCATCGTGTGTGAAGCCTTCCTCCGCATCATCCCCCACTTCGGCCAATGGATCAAGACCTTCAATGTGAGGCCGAAGGTGATCGACGGGCGTCACACAGAGTGCGGAGGCGCTATAATAAGCAAAGGCGCCGAGGCCCCATGGCCAAAGGGTTCCTTCACAGAAACTTCTGACTTATGGCAACGAGAGTGGTTTTACATCACAGCTCCCCGAGGTACAAAGTGGGCGGCCGCTCCAGCGTTCCGCTCGGGCCCTCCGCCGCAACTGGCGGCATGGGTCAACAAGGGGCTGGACTGGGGGCCAATTAACGACGTGCTGACACTGCAAAGCCGCATCCGAGACCTTCTTAAGAAGGACGTCAGTCTTGTCAAGATAATGCAAGTAATGTTGGTTCATCGGATCCTGCCATGCCAACGTCGACCTCTCCGTATGTGGGAGTTCAACCCGGAAGGACCGTGAACCATTCAACAATTCTTCGGCGTGACGCTCAAAGAGATGTATGGGTCGTTCTTCGGATCACGAATGAAGTGTCCGGACACCACCGAGGACGTGGGTCTCAACTGCAACCGTCCGGATACCCAAGTAAGTAATTCCGCTACCGAACACGCCATCCTTTATGTTTGTTATGACATCATTCTGAAAGATTGCTCTCTGCCAGGACTGGATAAGGAAGGCGGAGATGATTAGGTGCTCGGCCCCTGTCGGTGTCAAAACCGGCGGATCTCGGGTAGGGGGTCCCGAACTGTGCGTCTAGGCGGATGGTAACAGGAGACAAGTGACACGATGTTTTACCCAGGTTGGGCCCTCTCGATGGAGGTAATACCCTACCCTGCTTGATTAATATTGATGATATGGGTAGTACAAGAGTAGATCTACCACGAGATCAAGGAGGCTAAACCTAGAAGCTAGCCTATGGTATGATTGTTGTTCGCCCCACGGACTAAACCCCCGGTTTATATAGACACCGGATAGGTTAGGGTTACACAGAGTCGGTTACAATGGTAGGAGATCTACATATCCGTGACGCCAAGCTTGCCTTCCACGCCAAGGAAAGTCCCTTAGGACACGGACGAAGTCTTCAATCTTGTATCTTCATAGTCTTGGAGTCCGCCGTGATGATAGTCCGCTATACGGACACCCCTAGTCCGGGACTCCTCAAGAGCCCCGAACCAGGCTTCAATGACGATGAGTCCGTGCGTTGATCGTCTTCGCATTGCGAGGCGGGTTCTTCTCCAAATTCCATATACTTGTCTAATAGTGTCCGGCTTCTGATAAATGCTGCGCTCCTCGGCTTCTATGCCCAATAATGGCCATCTTCCACGTGTTTGAATGAATGCGAAAAGCCAGGGTATTTTTACAATTACCCCCCTAGCCGCGCAAATGAGCCGCCTATAAAAGGGGCAAGGATTTAGATCTGAGTCACACCATCCCCCCTTTGCGAGCTTTCATCGGAGCGCCTCCGATCAAAGCCCATTCTATCATGGACAGTCGACGCGGCTCCTCCTCTCGCGCTCCCAGCCCCCAGGCAGGAAATTGGGAGAGATGCTCAGTCCCGCATAGAGAGCTAGTTATACTCCAAGCCAAGGGATTTCTCCCCCCGGCCTTCATGGTCCCGGTTCGAGCCGGACTTGCCACCTACAAGGGCGGAAAGCAAGCGGAGAGCGTTCCCGATCCCTCTAAAGGAGAGCGGGTATGCTTCATCTCTTATCTAGTAAGAGGACTCGGATTTCCAATCCATCCGTTTCTCTGGGGGCTCCTGGAGTTCTACGGCCTCCAGTTGCACCATCTTACTCCTGCCTCCATCTTGCATATCGCGGGCTTCGTGGCCCTTTGCGAACTGTTCTTGGGCGTCGAGGCTCATTTTGGGCTGTGGAAGAGAATATTCTACCTAGTACCCCGTTCTCATGAGGGGTCAATATATCAAGTGGGCGGAGCGAGCTATGGCGATCGCCGGACCGGATACCTATCCGGAACCCCAAAGAAGGCGTCAAGACTGCCTTTGAATGGTTTTACTTGGAGGGCGCCCCGCTGCGGATCTGTTGGATCGGCCTCCGGAGTTCAGCAATGCTCCTCTGAAGAAGCGCATAAGCTGGCGCCATCGGAGCCCCGGAGAGAAGATGACCGGGATGCCCTTTATTTGATGAGCGAATAAAGTTCTTGGCTCATGCCAAATTGACCATGACAGAGTCATGGCAATCTGCATTATGAGGGAGTGTAGCCGCCCAATACGGGGCCACCCATGTGGGACTTCAGCGGGAGGGCGATGCCACTCGCCATGGCGCAAAGGGCGTGGATCGGTCACCGAACTGGTGAAGATCTTGTCGCCATGTATAAAGGGAGGAGGAGGATTTCCTCGTGTCAATCCATGAAGGAGTTTTCTTGAATAATCCTCGAAGCTGGGTAAGCAAACATCTTTGTGACTGTCCGATCCATGTTCCCATGGTTAAATATCTCATTCGCGGTTTCAGCAGAACTGCGCCGGACTATGGAGAAGATACACAGCCCGCCCCACAACCCGAGGATCCGGAGCGGTCCTCGATCCGACCTCCAAGAGGATCCGGATATAAAGGTGGAGTTGATCGACGGGTATTCCACCAACTTAGCATCGACAATGCTTTGGTTGCCATTACGGCCGATTACCCGAATACTTCCAGCCTCACGGGTAAATGAGACCGAGATCCCAAAACCCGATAATGACCCATCCATGCTTATTTTTATCACCGTATACCAATGGTGCTTGGCGGGGGTACCTTGAGGGGAAGCCGAGCTCGCAGTGGCTGGCCAACAAAAGGCGATCTTGGCCCGCAAGCTAAAAAGAAGTGCGGTCCGGATCGAAACTCCACCGCAGCGGTATGGCGTGTCACCATACTCCTGGATTGATTCTTGGAAGGCGACTAACGCTGGTGCTCTTTTCGGGAAAAGAGCGTTCACGGACCGAGTCCGGAGAGGTTATAATCGAACCTTCACCGCCGGGCTTCAAAGCCGGGTCCCGAGGCTGAGCAAGCACGAGGCGTCGTCGAATGCTCCTTCGACTGAGGATGCCGACAGGTTGTCCGCCACCAACTCCGAGGTGGAGAGCGCCTTGAATCACAAAGCGCCGCGGACAGTTCTTCGTGACGCATGTTTCTCCCAGAGGCCTTGAATGCCTTCGATTCGGAGATGCGCACCTCCGTGCCACTCAAGATGGTCTAGCAGAGCCACGGAGCAAGTATGTGAAGGACATACGGGTAGGGAAATCTGATTATATATGCCGGTAGCCCCGAGACTTAAAATAGTTAGAATAACCGATTTAAGGATCATTTGTTATGCAGATCTTACGTAAAAGAATACCCGATTGTCGGGAGCTTGAAGAATGCAAGGCCCAACTTGAGGCCGCACTAGCGCTTCTGGGGAGCCGCAGAGACCCCCATCGGTAATATATGCTTTAAAAATAGTTTATGAAGTGCGGCGGGTTTGTAAATCGACAAAAATATTGCAGATGGCGCGGACTAGATCCGGACAAGCAGCAGCTCTTGCGCTAGCTAAAGGCGGCGAGAGCGTGCTTACGAGGGTGCGGCAGAGGAAAATAACCTCCAAGGCGCCAACACCAAGCTGGGTGAGGAACTAAAGGATGTTCGTGCTCAGGTTGTCCGACTCCGAAGGAGAATCGGCGACCGTCGCGGCATTTTCATAAGTGCTTGAGCGAACTTTGAAAGAGTTCGGCGAGGAAGGCGACTAACATAAACATGTATGTAGGTTTGCTCACAGTCGCGTCCGAGGAGGAGATGCCCGATTCTTTGGGTGATCTTCTTCCGAACTCGCGTCGGTACGAACGAGTCCGGCGGTGATGAAAGGCATCGGCCGAGCCTTGTGGCCATCTATCTCCTGCCGAAGGCATTGGGGAGCTGGCAGAGCGGCTTCAAGGAGCACGGCGGCGCTTCGGCTATGGAAGATATCGGACTGCCGTCAAAGGCGCCAGGAGGCTGGGCCATGGTAAAGACGCGGTACACAAAGGTGACCCAAACCACATGGCGAGGTCGGACTGTGGGGCGGATGGGATGGAGATCCTGTAAGTTAGTGTACGGCCAAGTAGAATTGGCGCCAAGTATTCCAAGCAAGATTGTAAATTAGATAGCCTATTAGATGGCATTGAGGAGGAATACAATGATTCGAGTTGACTATGTAAAAATATGACATGAAAGAATGTCTTCTAGCCGGATTGTAGATCGTTTGTCATAGCGGACCTTTTCGCTTCGACCTCCGGACCCAATAGTCCGGAGTGTGTCCGAATACCTTCGTGGTTATATAAGAACCGTGGTATGCATGGAGACAAGGTGTAGGGTTCATTGTTGCTGTATCAGACAAGTGCCCAACTAGTTATGTTATATTACATGGGTAGTAAGAAAAATCTTCCAGGGAGAATAGTTCCGTTAAGGGTTCCTTTCGATAGGATGCATGCCCTAAAGTGCATGTCAAAGCTGCTATGAAAGCAGAAAATCATCTGGGGGCAGATGGGTAAATAGTTAAAAATCATCTTTCAGTTCACCGACCGAATATTCCCTTAAGAACGCTAGCTTTCGGCTTCACCCGGTCGAGGTACACATCCGTGACCCAAGAATAATCGCAGAGGTGCTCCTTTACCACCTAGCCGAACAATCGAGAACGTAGGGGTAAGCACAGGAGCCAGGCAACCCTGCTTGGCCAAAACTTAAGTCATATCGATGCATATAATGGTGAATAAAAGGTACATGCGGAAGTTTAACGCATGTGTTGGGCATGAAAGCCCGTATAAATAAGCTTCTGTTAAAGAAGCCCCCAGGTATAATGAGCGCGGACAACGCGTCAAGTGTGTGCGAAAAAAGCGCAAACGAGCCTCTAGAGGCTTCAAGAAGAAGAAGGAGGAAGGAGAGAAATAAAAGACAGCAAAAATAGAAAATGTGGACGGAGGAAGGAGACGAACTTGGAGTCCGCACTTAGGCGTAGAATCTTCGTAGACGGGCTGCGTTCCATGGGTTCGGCTCGAGTCGGTTATCCGCGCGTTTGCAGACGGTATGCTCCGCCGGTCGAGGACCTGGTCGATGATGAAGGACCTTCCCATTTGGGCTTGAGTTTGTCCTTTTTCTTGTCCGTGAGCGAGAACTAGTTCGCCAACGTTATAAGCTTTGGCCCGCACTTCCTCGCTTTGATATCTTGAGCCTCGCTGTTGATAGAATGCGGAACGAGCTTTTGCCACGTCGCTCCTCCTCCAATGCGTCCAACTGTCCCGCCGATCAAGCTCGGCTTCTCTTTCTTCATACATGCGCACGCGAGGTGAGTCATGTATTATGTCGCAGACAAGACTGCCTCGCACACGCGTACACCATGAAGAATGGTGTGAATCCGTAGTACGATTCGGCATGGTCCGCAACCCCGTGAGTACGGAGTCGAGCTCCTCAACCCGGGCGTGTTAGATTCCTTGAGGACCACACTAGTGCGGGTTTAATGCCGCCATGATTAGACCATTTGCCCTTTCGACTTGGCCGTTGGTTTGAGGGTGATAGGCGAGGCGTAATCGAGCTTGATGCCCATGTTTTGCACCATAATTTGACCTCATCGGCCGTGAAGTTGGTGCCATTATCGATGATGATCTTGTGGGGACACCGTAACGGTGCACTACCCCGATATGAAGTCTATCACTGGTCCGGATTCGCCGTTTTAACGAGCTTGGCCTCTATCCATTTGGTGAATTTATCCACCATGACCAATAGGTATTTTTGCTTGTGGGTTCCTCCTTGAGGGTCCAACCATGTCAAGCCCCCAGACCGCGAACAACCAGGTGATGGGTATAGTTTTAAGGGCGGTGGGTGGCATGTGGCTTTGGTTAGAAAAAAGCTGGCAACCGACGATCGTTGGACTAAGTCCTGCAAGATCTGCCGGGCCGTCGGCCAATAAAATCATGTACGGAAGGCCTTGCCTACAAGGGCCCGGGCTGCGGCGTGGTGCCCACCCAGTCCGGCATGAATTTCAGCCAGGAGGTTTCGCCCTTCCTCTTCGGAGATACACCTTTGAAGGACTCCGGTAGTGCTTTTCTTATAAAGCTCTCCCTCATGGACTTTATAGGCTTTAGAGCGCCGTACTATGCAGCGAGCCTCATTTTGGTCTTCGGGGAGTTCCTGCCTAGTTAGGTAGGCTAGGAATGGTTCCATCCACGGGGCGATAACCGCCATTATTTCGTGAGCAGAGGGTGTTATCTCGGGGGCAGAGCCTCCGGTTATGTCAGAGTGTTCGGCATCAGGCAGTGCGGTTGAGTCCGGATTGATATTGCCGGACTCCCCTTCCCATAGTACGGATGGCTTGAACAGCCGTTCTCCAAAAGATATTGGGTGGGGCGGCATCGCGTTTTGCACCGATGCGTGCCAATATATCCGCCGCACCGTTTGTTATCCGGGCTATATCTGAAATTGAGCCCTTGAACCGTCTTGACATTTTAGGACCGCATTGCGGTATGCTGCCATTTTCGGATCTTTGGCATCAAGTCTCCGTTTATTTGAGATATTGCGAGGTTGAATCGCGCACCTCTAGGCGTTGAATGCCCATGGAGGCGCCATCCGGAGGCCGTGCAGAAGGGCCTCGTATTCGGCTGCATTGTTGGAGTCCGTATACATTATCTGAAGGACGTATTGGACTGTGTCCCCGGTTGGGGACGTCAGGACGACGCCAGCCCCCAGGCCGGCCAACATTTTGGAGCCGTCAAAGTGCATGATCCAATTGGAGTATGCGTCGTACTCTTTAGGGAGTTCGGCTTCGGTCCATTCGGCCACGAAGTCGGCCAAAACCTGCGACTTAATAGCTCGTCGTGGCTTATAAGTTATATCAAATGGAAGGAGCTCTATGGCCCATTTAGCAATCCGGCCCGTCGCGTCGCGGTTGTTTATAATGTCGTTAAGAGGTACTTCGGAGGCTACCGTTATCGAACACTCTTGAAAGTAGTGTCGCAGCTTCCGGGATGCCATGAACACCGCATATGCTATCTTTTGATAGTGTGGGTACCGGGACTTGCATGGAGTTAGGACAGTGGACACATAATAAACCGGTTTTTGAACAGGGAACCGGTGTCCGTCCGTTTCTCGTTCGACAACGAGCACCACGCTGACAACTTGATGTGTTGCGGCGATATATAATAGCATTGGTTCGCCCACATTGGGCGCGGCCAGGACCGGATTTGTTGCCAAAATGGCCTTGATTTCTTCGAGTCCGGCCGTGGCGGCATCCGTCCACTCGAAGTGTTCGGTGCAGCGGAGGAGGCGGTAAAGGGGTAACGCCTTTTCCCCCAATCGGGAAATAAAGCGGCTTAGAGCCGCTACGCATCCCGTCAAGTTTTGTATTTGTTTGAGGTCTTTTGGAATATCCAATTGTGACAGAGCTCAGATCTTGGCTGGGTTTGCTTCAATTCCTCTACCGGACGCAATGAAGCCCAGGAGCTTTCCGGCTGGAACGCCGAAGACGCATTTTTCTGGATTGAGCTTGATGTCATATTTTCGAAGATTGTCGAATGTGAGCCTCAAGTCGTCTACTAGAGTTTCGACGTGCTTGGTTTTGACGACCACGTCATCTACATATGCCTCCACTGTTTTGCCGATCTGGTTTGCGGACATATGCGGATCATGTGCCGATATGTTGCGCGGCGTTTTTGAGCCCAAAGGGCATTGTGTTGAAGCGAGCGGGCCGTATGGAGTGATGAATCTTTGTTGTAGCTTGATGCAGCTCCGCCATCTTGATTTGGTGGTAGCGAGTGCGCGTCGAGGAAGCACAATGAGTCGTGTCCTGCTGAAGCGTCAATGATTTGATCAATTCGAGGGAGGGGGAAGGGATCCTTTGGGCAAGCCTCATTAAGGTCCTTGAAATCAACACATAGGCGCCAGGATTTATCCTTCTTTGGTACCATCACCAGGTTTGCTAGCCAGTCCGGATGTTTTATATCTCTGATGAATCCGGCTTCCAAAAGTTTGGCTAGCTCCTCTCCCATGGCCTGTCTCTTGGGTTCGGAAAAGCGCCGAAGAGCCTGTTTGACTGGCTTGAACCCTTTTAGGATATTTAGGCTATGCTCGGCCAGCTGACGTGGGATTCCTGGCATGTCTGAAGGGTGCCAGGCAAAGATGTCCCAGTTTTCTTGTAGAAATTCTCGTAGTCTGGCGTCTACATCGGGGTTTAATTGTGCCCCAATGGAGGCCGTCTTTGCGAGGTCCGTTGGTGGACTTGGAATTTGACTATTTCATCCGCTGGTTTAAAAGAGGTGGACTTGGATCTTTTATCAAGTATCACATCGTCCTGTTCACCGTGGGCGCATCGCGGTGAGTTCCTCGGCCGCTAGGGCTTGGATAGTGCCTCGAGGGCTAGTGCGGTTGTCTTGTTTTCGGCGCGAGTGCTATGTTCGGATCACTAGCGAGAGTGATGATTCCGTTAGGTCCGGGCATTTTAAGCTTCATCTACCCATAATGGGGTATAGCTTGAAAAATTGTGAATGCCTCTCGTCCTAATAAAGCATGATATCCGCTGTTGAACGGGCCACTTGAAATGTGACCTCCTCGGACCTGTAATTGTCCGGCGAGCCGAACACTATGTCCAGCGTGATTTTTCTGTGCAGCATGCTTCCGGTGGGATTATTCCTCTAAAGGTTGTGCTGCTTCGCTCAATGCGGTTCGATCTATTTCCATTTTTCGAGCGTTTCCTCATAGATGAGGTTTAGTCCGCTGCCGCCATCCATGAGTACCTTAGTAAGGCGTAAAGCAAATCCACTATCGGGTGAGGACCAACGCGGTGGTGCCCGGGCAGTTCGGAATTTAGGTTCGTCACTGGCATTAAAGGTAATAGCCGTGTCACTCCATGGATTTATTGTTGCTACTTGGTAGACTTCGGCAAGGTTGCGGAGTGTTCGTTTTCACATGTTATTTGATGCGAAAGTCTCGAAGACTGTTAACACCGTACTGGTGTTGCTGGGCTGGGATTCCGAAGCTAGAAGCTCTTCGCCACTTTTGGCCACCTACCGTAGTATCCAACATGCTCGAAGGCTATGAGTTGGAGTGGCGCCCTCCGTGCTATGAATTTTGCAGGGTCCGTTTAGCCAAACCTCCAGTACGGTTCCGTACCCTTTAGGGGGTTTTGGTTTTTTGGTATTTAACCCAGGTGCTTGATAATGATGCACCCTTTTGTTTCGGACTAGGGATGTATTCGGGGCCGGATTATCCCAAAATTTACTTTCGGTTTTCCAGGCGCTCTCCATCGCACAGTACTTTTGTACTATGGTCGCCAAGTCAGCAAAGCGTGTAATTTCGCGACGATTTATGGCATTTAGGATTCCCTTGTCCGTGCAATTATTGCAGAAGATTGGAATTGCGTCCTCCTCTCGGCAGTCCTTTATCCTGTTCATAACCAGGAGGAATCTGGCCTAGTAATGATGTACTGTTTTGGCGGGCTCTTGCCGAATTCGAGAGAGATCGCTAATGTTTGGGTGGGCGGGTGGCACTAAATCCGGAACCCCGTCCAATTTAGGACTCAAGGGCCGAGAAGTTTCCGAACTCGGAAGTTTGGATTTTTGAGTGCCATCCAATGAGTCCGACCCGCCGCCTGACTTTAAGTTCAGGGCTTGATCGACATCCGTCCCTCCGCGGGAATCTGGCATGGAGGGATCGGGAATCCGGATGTAGCTAGTCCTTAAGATAGAAGAAGAATCACCGCATTGCTCCTCTATCACAACAACATGATGGGTAGCCTGGGGAGAGTTGATCTCTCTCAGATCGGTTTTAGGCCCGATCCGGTCGTAGTCTGTGGCGACTCCCAGGGCGGTGATTCGATCCAAGAGCTCGTTTACGGAGGAGAGCTCGATCGGATCTAATTGTTCGGCAAGTTCCGAATTGACATGAAGATTGGTTTTGCTGACTCGAGAGGTCATCGTCGGCGCGGTGGCCGGACTGGCGGTCATAAGAAAACCACCTAGCCGAAGAATCTGGCCAGCGGCCAAGGCTCCTTCGGCGATAGTATCGTCTTTAAAGACGAGATGAGGCATCCTACCTGATGGCGACGACACAGAGGAACTCTCAATGAAAGCACCAATGTCGGTGTCAAAACCGGCGGATCTCGGTAGGGGTCCCGAACGTGCGTCTAGGCGGATGGTAACAAGAGACAAGGGACACGATGTTTTTACCAGGTTCGGGCCCTCTTGATGGAGGTAATACCCTACCCTGCTTGATTAATATTGATGATATGGGTAGTACAAGAGTAGATCTACCACGAGATCAAGGAGGCTAAACCCTAGAAGCTAGCCTATGGTATGATTGTTGTTCGTCCTACGGACTAAAACCCTTCGGTTTATATAGACACCGGATAGGTTAGGGTTACACAGAGTCGGTTACAATGGTAGGAGATCTACATATCCGTATCGCCAAGCTTGCCTTCCACGCCAAGGAAAGTCCCTTCCGGACACGGGACGAAGTCTTCAATCTTGTATCTTCATAGTCTTGGAGTCCGGCCGTGATGATAGTCCGGCTATCCGGACACCCCCTAGTCCGGGACTCCCTCAGCCCCCCTTCTCAAAGGCTCACCGGATCCTCTATTGATTCGGATGCTTGAGCGCGCACCGTATCAGGTGCCATCAGGAGAAGATGAGGGGAGGAATAGAGAAGCCACCGGTGGGCCTCATACTTTACACATCCAGATCGGGGGAGTAAGTGCCTCCGCGAAGGAGGATAATCGGGGAAGTGAATCTAAAATCTCCTCTCCTCACGGTAAGAAAAGGGCCGCCTCTGAAGACTTGGAGACAGAGGTTTCCAAACGAGGGAAGAAACCCTCGCCAGGGGGCCCTGCCCTAGAGGGCGTCCTTACCGCACAGCGCCCACAAGGGGACCAGCCCTCAAGCTATAAGTGAAAAAGGTACTTTGGTAAATATATCATGTTTTGTCTCTAAGAATAATAACCGAGACATATTTGTTGCAGTCCGGCTCCTAGCCCTTCTCCACGGAGTTCGTCTTCGGGGGATCTTCTTCCGGAGATGATGGAGAGTGAAACGCCTCCTCCTGCCTCCCCGCCACATGGGGCGGACGACCCCTAGGTGTCGTCACGGAGAATTTCTCCTGATCCACCAAGGCCAGAAGTTGACACTTCGGCTGCCCAAAGTCCGGAATATTCGGCTCCCAAGGAGAGCTTCAGAAAGAGTCCGGGATTGTCCGGCACACAGCCGGACACACTGATGGGTCTTCTTGAGCGAGCGGCCATCTCAGAGACACATCGTGCCTTAATGGGTACGGTGGTTGAGAGGATTTCATCCGCCAAAAGCGGTTTTAATGAAGCTTTTACGAGTCTGCTGATAGGCTTTGAGGTACGCAGAAAATAATATATGTATTTTTGACGGTACCGCACATGCTAGGTATGCTCTGTATAGATAGTAGCCCCTGAGACTCTGGTTGCCATCCAAAGGAGGCAAACAGAGGATCATAATCCCAGGTAATAATCGCGCTGCTTTTATGTGCAGGAGGCTGAGGCTCCGGTGGCAGACCGGACTACTGATTTTGCCGAAATGAAGCGGCAGCTTGACGTGGCCGATGCCGACATCGCGCTTGTTAACAAGAGGCTTGACGAGGCCCAGGGTATGTATGTTCAACTTGTCAGCAAATGTTAAGAGGAGCATGATGCTAGTATCTATAATATGCTGTGACTGCAGATGGAGCTGTTGCCGTAGAGACCCTTCGGGCGGAGCTTGCCCAAGCCAAGGAACAAGCCCAAATAAGTGATGCGGCCGCCCTGAAGGCGGTCAAAGAGTTAAGAGCCGAACAGGCTGCTCATCGCCAGAGCGAAGAAAGGATAGCCAAGATGGCTGTTGAGCTGAAAGATGCCGCCGACCGCTATGAGCTCCTTGAAAAGGAAAACCAAGCGAAAGCGGCTGACCTGAAGAAGGCCCTGGAGGCAGCCAAGGAAACCCGCTCTGAAATGAGAGGGATAAGGGAGGAGCTTCTTGAAGCCGGAGATATCACGGCTGGGAGGCCCTATTTGTTGCGGATAAAGTTCGGAGATCCGAAGTATGCCCCTCTGGATTAGTTGTGGAGCGCTACAGACGTGTATGCGGACCTGGCAAAGAGTGCTGCTGATGTGACTGAGTTTTACAAAGATCGGAAAGACCATGGGGTAGAAAGGTTGTTTTGGTCGCAATTGAGTGCCCCAACGTGTTCGTTGCCGTTGAATGAGAGAATGGCCGCATGGGACGAAGTCCATAGGCTGTCCGGGCTTGCTATGAGGTCTGTCGTGGATCATCTTTGGCCGGAGGGACCAAGGCCGTACATTTATTTTGGCTTGGTGCAACAATTCCTTGGAGCTGCGTCTCATATCGACGCTGTGAAGAGGTCGGCGTGCGTGGAGGGTGCGCGGATGGCTCTTGCCCGTGTTAAGACGTACTGGGCAGGGATGGAGGCCACCGCTATTGCAACCCGGGGTCCGGCGGGAGGCCAGGACCCAGCCGAGCACTATTTTGAAGAAGTCCTAAAAGGTGCCCGTTTAACAGAGGCTCAGTGCTCGAAGAGTACCATGTTCGAGTGACATGTATCCGATTTGTAAAAACAATGCTATTTTGATTATAGAGGCTGTGTTTATACTTTTGCCTAAAAGTATTATAGTGCCTCCTGTGCGGCCATTTATGTATGTATGAATATAACCTGAAAGTTTGCAGTCGTTGGCATCATTTACGCATATAATGCGGGGTGTTGAGCGCAGAACCACACTTGATCCAACGTCTTGGTCCATTAAGGAGGTGATAGCGCGGCGAACCAGGCAATTGGACTATATAGCTTTAACACTTTCACTTAGCCATAGGAGTTTGACAGTGGGGCTACTATATAGCCCCTGGTACTTCCGCGTTCATCTGAATGTGGTGCGCGTACGTACATGACCGGGAAACCAGTCCTTCGTTAATGCGGAGGAATCGCGAAGATTCCGCTGAGTCATCGAGTGGTTGACCAGTCTCCCGCTATATCATGACAGTCAGTTTTCGGCTTTCTCTACTGAGGTGCTCACCGAGATGAACCAGGGCACAATCGCAGTAGTTCTCCCGGTGCCCCTTAGCCGATAGAATGGAATGTAAGGTAGCAAAACACGGGAGCCGGGCAAACCCAACATTTGACCAAAGACATGATTCGGAGCTGATGCATATATGGCCAAACTCGCGACACCGAACACTCCCCAAGGTATTCGGACTTTACGACACATACTGGGCTGTGTAACGCCCTCGATAATGAGCCCTGTGTTTCCAGGTACATGCATTAGTCTGGCGTGTCAAAGTGTCAAGAACACCAGTATCCCTCCCAGTTGTGTTAAGAGTCCGGAAGGTATGGAGCAACAAGAGATATTAAAAAAGGTTTACACAGGGTCTTAATCTAAAAAGAGACCTTTGAGCAGGGCCCTGCTGCACGTCTGCGCCTTTATCTCCGTTGTGCCGTATCCTGGAAGGGTGTAGCACGATGATCATCTGTCAAAAAAGGAAAAACCCAGGTGAAAGACTTCATGAGAAGAGTTGGTTAATCTGAATGAACCATGAAAATGCAATATGTTATTGTATTAATAGGGTCAAGCCAAACTATGGGCTTCTTTTCTGCGAGCAGCCCCAAGCACCACTTATGGGGGTATATCTATCAACCCCAGCTCAGGTTTATCTGGGCTGTTACATCTGGTGGAGCGCCGGACTCGTCTAACCGTATCCGTGGTCTTGACGACCGACCATTTATTCTGGTTGGAGGGGTCGCTCAGTGTTCGGCTGCTAGAGCCGCCACATATTCTTCTGCACGTAAGGAACACTCTGTATTTCCGCTAACTGTGATGACGCCACGTGGACCGGGCATCTTAAGTTTAAGATAGGCGTAATGCGGTACTGCATTAAAACGAGCGAAGGCCGTTCTCCCGAGTAGTGCGTGATAGACGCTTCGGAATGGAGCGATGTTGAAGATTAGTTCTTCGCTTCTGAAGTTGTCAGGAGAACCGAATACAACCTCTAGTACTAGAGAGCCCGTGCAGCGGGCCTCGATGCCTGGTATCACTCCTTTAAAGGTAGTATTGCTTTGGCTGATTCTTGGCGGGTCTATCCCCATTTTGTGGACAATGTCTTGATATATCAGATTAAGACTACTGTCACCGTCCATAAGGACTCGAGTGAGATGGTATCCATCAATTATTGGGTCGAGCACCAAGGCAGCCGATCCTCCGTGCCGGATACTGGCCGGATGATCCCTGCGATCAAAAGTGATCGGGCAGGCCGACCGGGGTTTGAATTTGGGGGCGACGGGCTCTACCGCGTATACGTCTCGGAGTGTGCGTTTGCGCCTTGTCTTTGGAATGTGAGTTGCATAAATCATATTCACTGTTTTGACTTCTGGTGGGAATTTTTTCCGTCCCCCCGTGTTCAGCTGGCGAGGCTCATCCTCGTCTTCACTTGGCGTCTCCCTCCCCCTGTGTTCGGCATTTAGCTTGTCGGCCTGCTTGAAAACCCAGCACTCTCTGTGGGTGTGATTTGCAGGTTTTTCGGGGGTGCCATGAATCTGACATAACTTGTCTAGAATCTTATTTAGGTTGGACGGTCCATCTCTACTGCCTTTAAATGGCTTCTTCCGTTGACCGAGTCGAGAGCCCCTGAATCCGGCGTTGACCGTCATGTTATCTGGGCTGTCTTCATTGTTTCGACGCTTGTTTTTATTGCATCCCGGCTTCCCGTTGCCATCCCTGACTTCGGATGTGCCTGTGTCGTTGGTGCCGCTATGGGCCAGCCAACTGTCCTCGCCCGTGCAAAAGCGGGTCATAAGGCTTGTTAATGCTGCCATTGTCCTCGGCTTTTCCTGGCCGAGGTGTCTGGCAAGCCATTCGTCCCGGATACTGTGTTTGAAGGCCGCTAAGGCTTCGGCGTCCGGGCAGTCGATGATTTGATTCTTCTTAGTAAGAAATCTGTTCCAAAGTTTTCGGGCTGACTCTCCGGGCTGTTGAATTATGTGACTTAAGTCGTCTGCGTCCGGAGGTCGGACATAGGTCCCTTGAAAATTGTCCCTAAAAGCATCCTCAAGTTCTTCCCAACTTCTAATTGAGTTTTCAGGGAGGCTTTTCAACCAGTGCCGAGCTGGTCCTTTCAACCTGAGGGTAGGTATTTAATGGCGTGGAGATCATCTCCGTGGGCCATGTGGATGTGAAGGATAAAGTCCTCAATCCATACCACAGGGTATGTCGTTCCGTCGTATGCCTCTATATTCACGGGTTTAAATCCTTCCGGAAATTCATGGTCTAGCACCTCATCGGTGAAGCACAGGGGGTGTGCGGCACCCCTGTATTTGGACGTGTCGTGGCATGCTATTAACGGTTATTGTGTTCGGTGTTGATTCCTAGCTGGTATTCGATCAATGTGATCGTTTTGGTAGCTCTGATCCTGTGCCGAAGCGCGCTTCCTAGATCCATAGATGGACCTGGCCATACCAGATTTTTTGTCCAGGAGCTCACGTAAATCATGTGCTGACTTGTGTGCGGCATCATTAGCCGTTCTGTCGCGGCCATGGGGTGGTCAGTCCGGCTGATCGGCCATTTTCGGCTGAATGGGCTCTATGGCCTCGTCGTCGAATTCGGGTAGCAGTTTGCGCTTTGGATAGCTCTTTGTGTGGTGATCGCCACCGTATTTCTCTTCAGTGTCAAGCACCTTGTTCCATCTACGATTGAGCATGTCCTGCTCGGCCTTAAGCCTTTGCTTCTGCTTCTTTAAGCTCCTCGCGGTGGCAATAAGCCTTCTGTGGAGGTTCTCTTGTTCCAAGTGTTTTTCCGGGATGATGAGTGTGTCATCGTCTGGACTGTTCTCCTCTCCGGAGACAGGTTGATGAATTTTACCCTCGGGACCGGCGTCATCTGACGTCGGCTCCAGACTATGTTCACCGTCCCCTAGCTCATCCTGCTCCATCGCTGGGTCCATGGGGTCGTCGTTTCTTTTGTAGTCGACCGGGGTATTGTTCTTTCTTGCGATGTTGTCGTTGTTTTTACTGTGGCGGGATTTAGAGCGGCGCTTACGACATCGCTTTGGTGGCTTATCGACGGGATTATCCTTCGATGCATCATCGCCATCGCCTTCTTTTGGCGTGTCCACCATATATATGTCATATGATGAGGTGGCAGTCCAGCGCCCAGTGGGCGGTGGTTCCTGTTCTTCTCCTGCATCGTCGCAAATACCGTCGATGTCTTCGGAGTCAAAATCAAGCGTGTCGGTTAAGTCATCGACAGTGGCTATGAAGTAGGTGATGGGTGGGCAATGACTTTCTTCATCGTCCGCTTCCCACTCGAGCCGGACATAGTTCGGCCAAGAGTCCCCTGACAGAGAGAGAGACTTTAATGAGTTTAGCACATCACCCAAGGGCGAGTGCTGAAAGATATCCGTGGAGGTGAACTCCATGACCGGTGCCCAATCATATTCGATAGGCACGGACGTACGCGGTTCAGATCCTATAGCCAGAGACGAGTCCGAGGGTCCGATGATACCGGCCTCATTGGAGGTGGGGTTAGTGTTTGGCTCCAAGGCCGATGAGTGTGCGGCCTCCGTGGTGGGGTCCATCCACCCGTCCTCGGATGGCACGATCTGCTCCGGATTGATTCCTAGGGCCGCCGCAGGCGCGATCTCCCGAACACTGTCCGATGGAAGATCTAAGTCATGCTCGTCGTGATTTTTCGGCGCACCTGACGCGGGCTCGAATCCGTCAAAGATCAAGTCTCCACGGATGTCGGCATTATAGTTCAAGCTTCCAAACTTGACCTGGTGGCCAGGGGCATAGCTATCGATCTGCTCCAGATGGCCAAGCAAGTTGGCCCGCAGTACGAAGCCGCCGAATACGAAGATCTGTCCGGGGAGGAAAACCTGCCATTGGACCACGTCGTTGAACATGATTGAAGGAGCCATCAAGCCCTATCGCGACGACACAGTGGAACTCTCAACGAGAGCACCAATGTCGGTGTCAAAACCGGCGGATCTCGGGTAGGGGGTCCCGAACTGTGCGTCTAAGGCTAATGGTAATAGGAGGCGGGGGACACGATGTTTACCCAGGTTCGGGCCCTCTCGATGGAGGTAATACCCTACTTCATCCTTGATTGATCTTGATGATATGAGTATTACAAGAGTTGATCTACCACGAGATCGTAGAGGCTAAACCCTAGAAGCTAGCCTATGATAATGATTGTTGTCGTCCTACGGACTAGACCCTCCGGTTTATATAGACATCGGAGGGGGCTAGGGTTACACAGAGTCGGTTACAGAGAAGGAGATCTACATATCCAAATTTCGAAGCTTGCCTTCCATGCAAAGGAGAGTCCCATCCGGACACGGGACGAAGTCTTCAATCTTGTATCTTCATACTCCAACAGTCCGACCAAAGTATATAGTCCGGCTGTCCGAGGTCCCCTTAATCCCAGACTCCCTCAATGATCAAGATTATCTATGAACAATATTTGAATCTCCTCTGAATTCTTTTATGTATGATTTATTATCTTTGCAAGTCTCCTCAAATTATCAGTTTGGTTTGGCCTACTAGATTGATCTTTCTTGCAACGGGAGAAGTGCTTAGCTTTGCGTTCAATCTTGCGGTGTCCTTTCCCAGTGACAGCAGGGGCAGCAAGGCACGTATTGTATTGTTGTCATCGAGGATAAAAAGATGGGGTTTATGTAATATTGCTTGAGTTTATCCCTCTACATCATGTCATCTTTCCTAATGCGTTACTCTGTTCTTATGAACTTAATACTCTAGATGCATGCTGGATAGCGGTCGATGTGTGGAGTAATAGTAGTAGATGCAGAATCGTTTCGATCTACTTGTCGCGGACGTGATGCCTATATACATGATCATGCCTAGATATTCTCATAACTATGCACTTTTCTATCAATTGCTCAACAGTAATTTGTTTACCCACCGTAATACTTATGCTATCTTGAGAGAAGCCACTAGTGAAACCTATGGCCCCCGGGTCTATTTTCCATCATATAAGTTTCCGATCTATTTTATTTTGCAATATTTACTTTCCAATCTATATCATAAAAATACCAAAAATATTTATCTTATTATCTCTATCAGATCTCACTTTTGCAAGTGGCCGTGAAGGGATTGACAACCCCTTTATCGCGTTGGTTGCAAGGTTCTTATTTGTTTATGCAGGTACGAGGGATTTGAGTGTAGCCTCATACTGGATTGATATCTTGGTTCTCAAAAACTGAGGGAAATACTTACGCTACTTTGTTGCATCACCCTTTCCTCTTCAAGGGAAAACCAACGCATGATCAAGAGGTAGCAAGAAGGATTTCTGGCACCGTTGCCGAGGAGGTTTATGCCAAGTCAAGTCAAGATTTGATCTCCTGACAACTCGCCGATTTCTGGCGCCGTTGCCGGGGAGATCTACGCACAAGTCAAGACATACCAAGTACCCATCACAAACTCTTATCCCTCGCATTACATTATTTTCCATTTGCCTCTCGTTTTCCTCTCCCCCACTTCACCCTTGCCGTTTTATTCGCCCTTTTTATCCCGTTCGCCTCTTGTTCGCTTGCTTCTTGTGTCCTCGTTCATCGTCATGGCTAGTCCTTCTATCATTGTTAGTACTCCCGATCATGAAGTTCTTAATTTTAAAAAAAGGGAGGGAGAAAATCTAAAATATGCTTGGCATAGAATTTGCAATGCTCAGAATAGATCTACTAGGAAGCAATCTACTTCCGTTCTTCTTCACAATTTTTATGTAGGAATTACTCCTTGGAACAGATATATTCTTGATACCATTACTGGAGGGAATTTCTTGGGTAGCCATACTTTTGATTCTTATAATGCTATAATAGATTTGTTTGGTCCACCACCTTTTTTGTTTAATGGAACTGTTTTAACTTTGGAACATGTGATGCAAAGGCTTGAAATTATTGAAAATAAAGTTGCCACTGTAGAATTAATTGAAAATTTGGATAAAACGATCCACAACCAAATTACCCAATATAGATCTAAGGTTGGAGTTACTCTAAATTTTTTTAAAGAAAAGGAACCTATAGTTAACGAAAGAATAGATCAAGATTCCACAAGAATCAGTAAACTTGAGGATATTATTACCAACTTAGGGTCTGCCTGTTCATCCGTGAAAAATACTCCAAATCTTCCTACTACCAAAATTGCCAAATTAATGTATGTTCCTAAAAATAAGGGTGAATCTTTTAGTAAGAAAAATGCGGATCTCAAATCAATAAGTGTTCACCTCAGCTTTTTCGCTATCATTAAGGAACCTTTTGCTACAAACGAATTTCTTGAGTTCTTGCCTAGGAGTTTAATCATTAATAAAAAGAAGGAAACTCCTAAGAGTTATAAGTGTTCTATTGAAGAATTGAATACCAAAGATGGCAATACTTATATCTATTCTCGCTTTTATGACTAGCTGGGGGCGTTAAACGATAGCGCTTGTTGGGAGGCAACCCTTTTTTATTTTTGTTCTTTGCTTTTTGTTCCTGTTTAGTAATAAATAATTCATCTAGCCTCTGTTTAGATGTGGTTTAATGTTTTAATTAGTGTTTGTTCCAAGTAAAACCTATAGGATCTTCTTGGCTGATAGTTAATTTGATCTTGCTGAAAAACAGAAACTTTTGCGCGCACGAGAATAATTTTCATAAATCACAGAAACGTGCTTTTCAGTTGATTCGTTTTGCAGAATATTAATAAAAAAATTCCTAGGACTTCCTAATATGGTAAAATTTTTGGGGTTCCATAAGTATTCTAAAGTTACATATTTCTACAGAGTGTTCTGTTTTTGACAGATTCTGTTTTTCGTGTGTTGTTTGCTTAGTTTGATGAATCTATGGCTAGTATCAGGGGGTATGAACCATATAGAAGTTGGAATACAGTAGGTTTAACACCAATATAAAAAAAGAATGAGTTCATTACAGTACCTTAAAGTGGTGGTTTGTTTTATTTCGCTAACGGAGCTCATGAGATTTTCTGTTGAGTTTTGTGTTGTGAAGTTTTCAAGTTTTTGGGTAAAGATTTGATGGATTATGGAATAAGGAGTGGCAAGAGCCTAAGCTTGGGTATGCCCAAGGCACCCCAAGGTAAAATTCAAGTACAACCAAAAGCCTAAGCTTGGGGATGCCCCGGAAGGCATCCCCTCTTTCGTCTTCGTCCATCTGTAACTTTACTTGATGCTATATTTTTATTCACCACATGATATGTGTTTTGCTTGGAGCGTCTTGTATGATTTGAGTCATTGCTTTTTAGTTTTCCACAATCATACTTGCTTTACACACCTTTTGGGAGAGACACACTTGAAATGGAATTTATTAGAATACTCTATGTGCTTCACTTATATCTTTTGAGCTAGATAATTTTGCTCTAGTACTTTACTTATATCTTTTTAGAGCCCGGCGGTGGTTTTATTTTATAGAAATTATTGATCTCTCATGCTTCACTTATATTATTTTGAGAGTCCTTTAGAACAGCGTGGTAATTGCTTTGGTTAAAATTTTAGTCCTAATACGATGAGCATCCAAGATAGGTATAATAAAAACTATCATATAAAGTGCATTGAATACTATGAGAAGTTTGATACTTGATGATTGTTTTGAGATATGAGGATGGTAATATTAGGGTCATGCTAGTTGAGTAGTTGTGAATTTGAGGAACACTTGTGTTAAAAGTTTGTGATTCCCCTAGCATGCACGTATGGTGAACCGTTATGTGATGAAGTTGGAGCATGATTTGTTTATTGATTGTCTTCCTTATGTGTGGAGGTCGGGATCGCGCGATGGTTAACTCCTACCAACCCTTCCCCAGGAGCATGCGTGTAGTACTTTGTTTTGATAACTTGTAGGTTTTTGCAATAAGTACATGAGTTCTTCATGACCAATGTTGAGTCCATGGATTATACACACTCTCACCCTTCCACCATTGCTAGCCTCTCTTGTGCCGCGCAACCTTCGCCGGTATCATACACCCACCATATACCTTCCTCAAAACAGCCACCATACCTACCTATTATGGCATTTCCATAGCCATTCCGAGATATATTGCCATGCAACTTTCCACTGTCCGTTTATTATGACACGCTCCACCATTGTCATATTGCTTTGCATGATCATGTTGTTGACATCGTATTTGTGGCAAAGCCACCATTCATAATTCTTTCATACATGTCACTCTTGATTCATTATCCTGGTACACTGCCGGAGGCATCCATATAGAGTCATATTTTGTTCTAAGATTCTTGAGTTGTAAATCAATAAAAGGGTGATGATCTTCATTATTAGAGCATTGTTCCATGTGAGGAAAGGATGATGGAAGCAATGATTTCCTCACAAGTTGGGATGAGTCTCCGTACTTTATGAAAAATAAAAGAGGCCAAAGAAGCCCAAATAAAAAAGAGAGGCCAAAGAAGCCCACAAACAAAAAAATGAGAGAAAAAGAGAGAAGGGACAATGTTACTATCCTTTTACCACACTTGCGCTTCGAAGTAGCACCATGATCTTCATGATAGAGAGTCTCCTATGTTGTCACCTTCATATGCTAGCGGGAATTTTTCATTATAGAACTTGGCTTGTATATTCCAATGATGGGCTTCCTCAAATTGCCCTAGGTCTTCGTGAGCAAGCAAGTTGGATGCACACCCACTTAGTTTCTTTTGATGAGCTTTCATACACTTATAGTTCTAGTGCATCCGTTGCATGGCAATCCCTACTCACTCACATTGATATCTATTAATGGGCATCTCCATAGCCCGTTGATACGCCTAGTTGATGTGAGACTATCTTCTCCTTTTTTGTCTTCTACACAACCACCATCCTATTCCACCTATAGTACTATGTCCATGGCTCACGCTCATGTATTGCGTGAAGATTGAATTTTTTTGAGAATAATAAAGTATGAAACAACAAACAATTGCTTGGCTAAATCCGGGGTTGTGCATGATTTAAATATTTTGTGTGATGAAGATAGAGCATAGCCCGACTATATGATTTTGTAGGGATAACTTTCTTTGGCCATGTTATTTTAAGAAGACATGATTACTTTGTTAGTATGCTTGAAGTATTATTACTCTTATGTCAATATTAAACTTTGGTCTTGAATCTTTCGGATTTGAACATTCATACCACAATAAAGAAAATTACATTGAGAATTATGCTAGGTAGCATTCCACATTGAAAATTCTGTTTTTATCATTTACCTACTCGAGGACGAGCAGGAATTAAGCTTGGGGATGCTTGATACGTCTCCAACGTATCTATAATTTTTGATTGTTCCATGCTATTATATATCTGTTTTGGATGTTTAATGGGCTTTATTGTACACTTTTATACTATTTTTGAGACTAACCTAATAACCTGCGGCCTAGTCCAAATTGCTGTTTTTTTGCCTATTTCAGTGTTTTGCAGAAAAGGAATATCAAACAGAGTCCAAAAGGAATGAAACCTTCGGGAGAGTCATTTTTGGAACAAACGCAATCCAGGAGACTTGGAGTGGACGTCAAGGAAGCAACGAGGTGGCCACGAGGCACGGAGGCGCGCACAGGGGGGTAGGCCCGCCCCCACCCTCGTGGGCCCCTCGTGGCTCCCCTGACCGACTTCTCTCGCCTATATATACTCATATACCTTGAAAACATCCAAGAGCACCACGAAACCCTATTTCCACCGCCGCAACCTTCTGTACACGTGAGATCCCATCTTGGGGCCTTTTCCGGTGCTCCGCCGGAGGGGGAATCGATCACGGAGGGCTTCTACATCAACACCATAGCCTCTCCGATGATGTGTGAGTAGTTTACCTCAGACCTTCGGGTCCATAGTTGTTAGCTAGATGGCTTCTTCTCTCTCTTTGGATCTCAATACAAAGTTCTCCTCTATCTTCTTGGAGATCTATTCAATGTAACTCTTTTTGCGGTGTGTTTGTAGAGATCCGATGAATTGTGGGTTTATAATCAAGATTATCTATGAACAATATTTGAATCTCCTCTGAATTCTTTTATGTATGATTTGTTATCTTTGCAAGTCTCTTCGAATTATCAGTTTGGTTTGGCCTACTAGATTGTTTGTTCTTGCAATAGGAGAAGTGCTTAGCTTTGGGTTCAATCTTGCGGTGCCCTTTCCCAGTGACAACAGGGGCAGCAAGGCACGTATTGTATTGTTGCCATCGAGGGTAAAAAGATGGGGTTTATGTCATATTGCTTGAGTTTATCCCTCTACATCATGCCATCTTGCCTAATGCGTTACTCTGTTCTTATGAACTTAATACTCTAGATGCATGCTGGATAGCGGTCTATGTGTGGAGTAATAGTAGTAGATGCAGAATCGTTTCGATCTACTTGTCGCGGATGTGATGCCTATATACATGATCATGCCTAGAAATTCTCATAACTATGCACTTTTCTATCAATTGCTTGACAGTAATTTGTTCACCCACGGTAATACTTATGTTATCTTGAGAGAAGCCACTAGTGAAACCTATGGCCCCCGGGTCTATTTTCCATCATATAAATTTCCGATCTATCTTATTTTGCAATCTTTACTTTCCAATCTATATCATAAAAATACCAAAAATATTTATCTTATTATCTCTATCAGATCTCACTTTTGCAAGCGGCTGTGAAGGGATTGACAACCCCTTTATCGCGTTGGTTGCAAGGTTCTTATTTGTTTGTGCAGGTACGAGGGATTTGAGTGTAGCCTCCTACTGGATTGATACCTTGGTTCTCAAAAACTGAGGGAAATATTTACGCTACTTTGCCGCATCACCCTGTCCTCTGCAAGGGAAAACCAACGCATGCTCAAGAGGTAGTAGTAATGCTCATCACTATAAGCCTTGCAAGCAATGTGACTAATGAGTTAGTTGCGGGATGAAGAATTACAAAACGAGTAAAGAGACTTGCTGGTAACGAGATTGAACTAGGTATGATGATACCGACGATCGAATCTCGGGCAAGTAACATGCCGATGACAAAGGGAACAACGTATGTTGTTATGCAGTTTGACCGATAAAGATCTTCTTATAATATGTAGGAGCCAATATGAGCATCCAGGTTCCGTTATTGGTTATTGACCAGAGATGTGTCTCGGTCATGTCTACATAGTTCTCGAACCCGTAGGGTCCACACACTTAACGTTCGATGATGATTTGTATTATGAGTTATGTGTTTTGACGACCGAAGTTTGTCCATAGTCCCGGATGAAATCACGGACGTGACGAGGAGTCTCGAAATGGTCGAGACATAAATATTGATATATTGGACCGTGTTATTCAGATACTGGAAGTGTTCCGGTTGGTTTCGGGTAAAAACAGAGTGCCAGAGGAGTTACCGGAACCCCCGAGGGGAACTAATGGGCCACCATGGGCCTTAGTGGAGAGAGAGGAGGACCGCCAGGGCAGCCCCCCCCATTGCCGCCTGAATTGGACAAGGGAATGGGGGCGGCGCCCACCTTTCCTGCTCCCTCCCCCTCTCCTTCCTTCCCCCTCTCTTCCTTGTAGGAGAATCCTACTAGGACTAGTAGTCCTAGTAGGAATCCTCCTCTTGGGCACGCCCTCTAGGGCCGGCCGGCCTCCCCCTCCCTCCTTTTTATACGGGGGCAGGGGGGCACCCTAGGACACACAAGTTTCTCTTAACCGTGTGCGGTGCCCCTCCACAGTTACACACCTCGATCATACCATCGTAGTGCTTAGGCGAAGCACTGCGCCGGTAACATCATCATCACCATAGCCACGCCGTCGTGCTGATGGAACTCACCCTCGTCCTACCCTGGATCAAGAGCACGAGGGACGTCATCGATATGAACGTGTGTTGAACGCGGAGGTGCCGTACGTTCGGTACTTGGATCGATTGGATCGCAAAGAAGTTCGACTACATCAACCGCATTACTAAATTCTTCCGCTTTCGGTCTACGAGGGTACGTGGACACACTCTCCCCTCTTGTTGCTATGCATATCCTAGATAGATCTTGCGTGATCGTAGGAAAATTTTGAAATTACCGCGCTCCCCAACATGGCCCCCGAGGCGCGCCCTGGTGGGTTGTGCTCCCCTCGAAGCTCCCCTCAGGTGCTTTCCTGGCCCACTGGATGTATTCTGGCCCAAAGAATCCACAAAAAGTTTCGCTGCGTTTGGACTCCGTTTGGCATCGATTTCCTGCGATGTGAAAAACATGCAGAAAACAGCAACTGGCACTGGGCACTATGTCAATAGGTTAGTACTAAAAAGTGATATAAAATGACTAAAATGATTGTTAAACATCCAAGAATGATAATATAACAGCATGGAACAATCAAAAATTATAGATACGTTGGAGACGTATCAACATCCCCAAGCTTAATTCCTGCTCGTCCTCGAGTAGGTAAATGATAAAAACAGAATTTTTGATGTGGAATGCTGCCTAACATGTTCATCACATTTCTTTTCTTTATAGGATGGACATTTGGACTTTTATATGATTCAAAGCAATAGTCTAGTTTTGACATGAAGACTTTAATACTCAAGCATACCAACAAGCAACCATGTCTTTCAAAATATCAACACTAAAGCAAGTTATCCCTAGCCCATTATGCTCAATCATTGATCCATTCATGAAACACACTCGAATATTAGCTACACCCAATGCTCAAATACGATCATAGTGCCCCTTAGTTGGTGCTTTATAAGAGAAGATGGAGACTCAAATTCAAAATAAAAATTGCATAAGTAAAATAAAGGCCCTTCACGGAGGGAAGTAGGGACTTATAGAGGTGCCAGAGCTCAAAGCTTAAATTGAGAGATAAAAACATTTTGGGAGGCATACTTTTCCCACCAACGAAATTACTTAGATCTCCCAACACTTTCCAAGCTAGATACATCATAGGCGATTCCCAAACAGAAAATAACGTTTTATTCCTTTTTCCACCTTTACTTTCACTTTCCATGGCTTGTCCGTATCCACGGGTGCCTTCCATACCAACACTTTCCAAGGAATTTATTATTTGACAACATAAAGTAAATTCATTTTTCATTTCGGGACTAGGCATCCCTAATACCTTTGTCGTACTCTCGTGCAATGACAAGTGAATAAACACTCATCATGAGAATAACACATCTAGCATGGAAAATATTGGCCACCCCTCACCGCCTCGCGAGCGGTACGAGCACACAAAAGAGAAATTTATTTTGAAAATTAGAGATGGCACATGCAAATTTGCTTGGAACGACATGGAAATACCGCATATAGGTAGGTATAGTGGACTCATATGGCAAAACTGGTTTAAAGGATTTTGGATGCACAAGTAGTGATCATACTTAGTGCAAAAATGAAGGCTAGCAAAAAGATTGAGAAGTGACCAACCAAAAGACCTCGTACCCAAGCATTAAGCATAAGTAACACCGAATAAATGCACCATAAGTAGGATATAAATTTCATTGCATAACTATTGACTTTCGTGCTTGCATAGGGAATCACAAACCTTAACATCTATATTCTTACTAAAGCACAATTGCTCATCAACATGACTCACATATCATATCGTCATATCTCAAAACCATTACTAAGAATCAAGTTTATTTTGTCCAATGATCTTCATGAAAGTTTTTTTATATCCTCCTTGGATATCTATCACTTTGGGACTAATTTCATGTGTTGCTTTTAGTAAGCTCAAACAAATATAAGTGAAGAACATGAGCATAATTTTATTTCTCTCAAAATAATCTAAGTGAAGCACGAGAGAATTCTTAAAAAATTACTAACTCCCAAATGAATCTAAGTGAAGCATGAGAGCATTTCTTCAAAAATAACAAAGCACACCGTGCTCAGAAATATATAAGTGAGGCACTAGAGCAAATCCATGGCTCTAAAAATTTAAGTGAAGCATAGGAGCAAGCATAGCATAATTTTTGGCTCTCTCAAAAAGATGTATTCAGCAAGGATTCAACACTTAAAACACAAACAAAAACAAGCAAAGACTCCTATCATACAAGACGCTCCAAGCAAAACTCATAATATGTGACGAGTAAAAATATAGCTTCAAGTAAAATACCGATGGTTGTTAGAAGAAAGCAGGGATGCCACTCGGGGGCATCCCCAAGCTTAGTTGCTTGCTACTTCTTGAATATTATCTTGGGGTGCCTCGGGCATCCCCAAGCTTAGCCTTTTACTAATCCTTATTCCTTCATCCATCGTAAGATCACCCAAAATTTGAAAAATTCAATCACACAAAACTCAACAAAACCTTCGTGAGATCCGTTAGTATAAGAAAGAAAACCACTAACATAAGTATTGTTGCAAACCTATTAATATTTTATTTTTGCATTATATCTACTATATTCCAACTTTTCTACGGCAAAAACTCATCAAAGAAAACCACAGAATCATGAAAACAAGCGCACAACGCAAAGAAAACAGAATCTGTCAAAAACAGAAGAGTCTGTAGCAATATGGATATTTCAAATACTTTTGTAACTCCAGAAATCTTGAGAAATTAGGAAAACCTGAGAAATTTGTATATTAATATTCTGCAAAAATAATCAACTCAAAAGCACTCTTCTGTTGCGCAAAAGTTCTTGTTTTTCAGTAACATCAAATCAACTTTCACCCAAATCATCCCAAAGGCCTTGCTTGGCACAAACACTAATTTAAACCACAAAAACACATCTAACCAGAGTAATAATTGGTTATTTTATTGAAAACAGCAAGAAAACCAAAAAGCAACAAGATACAAGTTGGGTTGCCTCCCAACGAGCGCTATCGTTTTACGCCCCTAGCTACGCATAAATTTTTATTGATGCTCACATAAAAGACAAAAATTGAAGAATAAAGAGAGCATCATGAAACATGTGGCAAACACATTTAAGTCTAACATACTTCCTATGCATAGGAATTTTATAAGCAAACAAATTGTCAAGACAAGAAACATCTAAATATGCAAAGAAGAGGAATAAAACATTGACGATCTCAACATAATGAGAGGTAATTTAGTAACATGAAAATTTATACAACCATATTTTCCTCTCTCATAATAATTACATGTAGGATCATAATCAAATTTAACAATATAACTATCACATAAAATGCATGCAAAGTTGACACTCTTCCAAAATAGTGGGATTATCATCAAATAAAGTCATGACCTCTCCAAGCCCACTTTTATCGAAAATTTCACAGGATTGAAAATTCTCCAAATATAGGGACGCCTTCTAACTAAAGTTGACTCTTCTCCAGCCCCTTTTTCATCAATCTTAATTTTACTAAACAAAGAATCGATGGAAGAAAGACCAATCATTTTAAGATCTTCATCACTTTTGTAAAAGAAGTCACTAGAAAACGCTTTTTCAAAAAAAAAATCTCTTTTAGCTCTAAGCATAGAGGTTCTTTTCTTACTTTCATCCATAGAAACATAAAGAGCTTTAATTGATTCTTCAGCTTTAGGCACACAAATTTTCATCTTGAGAGTTTCTACATCATGAGAAATTCTATCAATACTTCTAGACAAATCATCAGTTTTGTTCAACTTTTCTCCTATCGATGTATTGAAAGCTTTCTGAGTATTGATAAATTCTTTAATATTGTTCTCAATATCAGAGGTGTTTCTATTATTATAAGTAGGATTACCATATGATTTATCATAATTATTAGAGGAATTACTAGGAAAAGGCCTAGGATTAAAATTACCTCTATAAGCATTATTATTGAAATTGTTTCGCGAGACAAAATTTACATATATGGCATTACTATTTTGCTCAATCAAAGTAGACAAAGGCACATCATTAAAATCAATAGGAGCACTTTTATTAGCAACCAACTTCATAAGAGCATCAACTTTTTCACTCAAAGAATTTATTTCTTCTACCGAATTGACTTTTTTACTAGCAGGGGCTCTTTCGGTATGCCATTGTGAGTAATTTTCCGTAATATTGTCTAACAATTCAGCAGCTTCTCCCAAAGTAATTTCCACAAAAGTACCCCCCGCGGCGGAATCTAAAAGATTACGAGAAACAAAATTCAATCCCGCAAAAAAAAATTGTATGATCATCCAAACATTTAACCCATGAGTTGGGCAATTCCTTAGCATCAATTTCATCCTATCCCAAGATTGTGCAACATGCTTATGTTCAAGTTGCTTGAAATTCATGATCTGGGTTCTAAAGGAAATAATTTTTGCGGATGGAAAATACTTAGTAATAAAAGCATCCTTGCACTTGTTCCAAGAATCAATACTATTGCAAGGCAAAGAGGAAAACCAATTTTTTGCACGATCTCGCAAAGAAAATGGAAATAATTTCAACCTCACAACATCATTGTCCACATCTTTTTCTTTTGCATATCGCATAATTCCATGAATGTGTTAAGATGGGACGTGACATCCTCATTAGGAGTACCGACAAATTGATCTTTCATAACAAGATTCAGCAAACCAATATTAATATCACAAAACTCCGCACTAGTGGTGGGAGGAGAAATCAGGGTTCTAGTAAAATCATTGTTGTTGGTATTGGAGAAATCACACAACTTGGTGTTCTCTTGAGTCATGATGACTTCACAACAAGATTGCACTCAAAAATAGATCCGACGAGAAACGGTGAACGAAAAAAAGGGCGAATAAAATGGCAAATTTTTGTGAAGTGGGGGAGAGGAAAACGAGAGGCAAATGGAAAATAATGTAAATTGCGAGGAGATGAGATTTGTGGTTAGGAACCTGGTTGATGTTGAAGATCCTCCCTGGCAACGGCGCCAGAAATTCCTTTTGATGTCTGCTAGAACTACATCGGTATTTCCCCAAAGAGGAAGGGATGACGTAATATAGCGACGGTAGGTATTTCCCTCGGTGATGATACCAAGGTTATGGAACCAGTAGGAGAACCTCCTCACACCACGTAAACAGCCCCTGCACACAAATAACAAATACTCGCAACCCGGCGTGTTAAAGGGGTTGTCAATCCCTTTCGGGTACGGCACCTCAAGATAGGCAAATAACGTGAGATAAAACTGGTACATAGGACAAATAGATAGCGGAACAAACAAATTGCAGCAATGTATTTTTGTATTTTTGGTTTAATAGATCTGAAAATGAATGCAAAGGAAAATAGATCACAAAGGCAAATATGATGAAAAGAGACCCGGGGTGTCGGTGTACAGAAAGAAGGGTACACCCTTTAACTATGCACGGGCAGTCTAAGCCGTGGGCGTCGCCACGCTAAAGCAAGGCAAGGAAGGTGAGCCAAGGTAAGGCCGAAGCTCGAAAGAAACAGAACGACGCCAAGACCAAGACCATAAAGAGCAAAGGGGGCAAAGCAGACTCCCCCGACAAAATCTTTGCCGGGGGGCGGTTTTAGCAAACCCTACAAGGCCCTTCACGGGGTGGCTCGCCCCACGCCCACGGAGCGGATCACCTTTGAGTCCACTGCCCCCCCATGGGGCAAAGGATTCGGGAGACATCCCTGTGGTGGCATGCAGATCTTTGCGAAGACATCCAAAGAACAGATACATACTACAGAAGATGACGACCCTTGGGGGATCCTGGCCAAGGAGGACCACAAGGCCCCCGGCAAGAGCCTTGCCGGGGATGGCAGCGGGCGCCGTGGCAAGACCCTTGCCGGGGCCCCGGCAAGGCCCTTGCCGGAGCTGCGGCAAGGCCCCTGCCAAGGACACCCGTAGGGCCACCATCGGGCCCGCGCCAATCGAGCCTCCACCATGCAGCTACCGACCCAACCAGTTGGGCAGGCACCTGCGTGGCGGCAAGCGAACCTTCGTGGAGACCCACCACTGCGCCACCTCAGCTGCCTGCCTGCCTACATGGCACCACAGGCACCGCTGGCCAGGGCGCGTGTCAACACGAAAGGGAGCAGCGACGGACGAGACTGGGCTCTCCCTCGTCCCCGATAAAACAAGGACACCTAAGCAAGACGCATTTATGGCGCCTTGTCATGTAATGCGAGGGATAAACTCATATGACTGTATCCTTTCCACCTCCTGTGTGCCACTGTGGCAACCCCTTTTCCCTATAAAAGGAGGCCCAAGGCGACCAGGAGGAGGATTCGCTTTTGGAGCTCTTCACGCCCATAGCTAGTGAAGAACGCAAATAAGCAAACCACCAAAGCAGGAGTAGGGTTTTACGCATCTTGCGGCCCGAACCTGGGTAAAAGAACCGGTGTGCTATCTGTTTGATCTGCTCTTCTCACGACCCCGCGCCCCGCAACCGTAGTAGGGATTCTTGTGATCCCATAGGTGTCGTCTCCGCACCGACATCTTTGGCGTGCCAGGTAGGGGGCGCAGTTGTGAGAATCAGCTCTAGCCGTTAGCCCGGCGCTCCTTCATCTTCGGGACCTCGGAAGAAGAAAGGAGGCCGGAAGATCGACGCTCGAACGATCGCCAACAGAAGCTAAGTTGCACTGACTTCTTATTTGTGCTACCTTTCTTACTTGAGGTTATTCTCCCTCCCCGGAGATGTCACGCCTTTGTATGAGAACCCCGCACGCCAGGGGACTCTCCCATGATCGGCAACGCCCTTGCCCTGTTTCGAGTCCGCTCAACGGCTCAAGCGGCTGCGTCGAGAGTGGCAGAGTAACCTTCCACGATCGACAACGCCCTCGATTCTGACTCGAGTTAAGCTTGACAGTTCGGGGCGCCGCTTGGAACGGAAAGGTGGCTTGTCCGCGCACGCTGCATCGAGCAGGCCACGGGATCCGTCCCCAAAGCGCCGCTAGGGGCTTTCGCACCGGCAAGCCTACCCGATTGACGAGGGGCACACATACAAAGAGGAATTGAACGGGGAAATAACGTGCAAGAAAATTAAGAGTTCTTCAAAGTTATATTACATCACATCATAGCTGCGGTTCTAACTAAAGATAAAATTTGTCTTGGCCGAGAACCCATAGCGGCGAAGAAGAACGGGATGCTCAATCCCGGCGCTGGCTTTCCACCCTCTTGATTTCGTCGATGCCATTGGTGATGGGCTTGATGCGCTCCTTGAGCACCGTGAGGTCAACACCATCCGGCAGGCTCTTCATCGAGGCCGCGAAGTCAAGGTTGGGATTCCAGTGCGCCACCTTGGTGAGGACCTTGGTCACAACCTCCGCAAAGTCGCTGGCCTCATCGGCCGGCGTGGCCGTCCTGTTGGAGTGGAGATAGGCCAAGGCACCGAGGACGCCTTCGAAGAACTGGGTCAGCTTGGCGTTGATGGTCCCGCTGCGCTCGGGGGCGTACCTCACATTTGGCAGCCCCATGGTGGCCAATTGCGAGGTGATCCTGCCGGCGATGACCTCCAGATGGCTGATCCACTTGTTCTCACCCACCACATACTCCTGGTGGGAGGCGGCCTCGTTTGCCCGCAGCTGCTTCTCCTCCTCGAGGCTCCTGGTCAAGGTCTCCTCCCGGGCCCTACTCTCCAACAGCATCTTCTCGAGACCCTCCAGGTTCAACTTGAGGTCTCTTATGGAGTCTTGCGCGTCGGAGAGCTCCCCAGTCCTGCTGATGACTGCTCCTTGCGCCTCTGTCAAGGCGCGGTTGAGCTTGTTCTTCTCGCCGGATATCTTGAAGGCCTGCTCCTTCAGCTCGTCCCGCTCCGCTTCCAGCTCCTTCGCCTTGCCGGCATGGGCCAGAGCCTGGGCATCGAGTGCCTCCTTGTGCCTCTGCTCCAGCTCGCGGGTCCGTCGCGCGACAAGGGCCTCGAGCTCCTCATCCTTGCCGCGGAGCGTTGCGTTAAGCTTCACTTCACGCGTGAAGAGGTCCTCTTCTTGGGAATCCAAGGCGGCTTGATGCTGGTTCCGAGCGGCTTCGGCCACGGTGGCCAAGTTCGCCGCCTCTTCCTGAGCCTTCTCGATGTCGGCCATTCTCATAGTGAGCTCCACGTCGCGCTTGGCCAGCTCCTCCTGAAAGACCCTTTGCTCCTCGCGAGTCTGGTGGAACCAGGTCTGCGCCTCAGCGACGCGCGCCTTGAAATCCACCTCCGCGTTGTCCACCGCTGCCATCCTGGCCTTGATCTTGTCCAGGCGGGCGCGGTAGAGCACTTGGAGCTTCCGTAAGTCGGCCCCCATGGCGCGGAAAAGCTGATCTTATGGAGAACCGTCGCCACCAACGCCCGGCTCATCAACCACCTCAAGCCCGGTGGCGGCAAGCACCTCGCCGTCCAAGGCTTCGCCTTCGGCAGGCGCTCGGCTTGACGTCCCCGAGGTTGAGGAAGAGGGAGGCTGGTCACCCACCGCCTCTTCCTCGGCGGAGGCCTTGCCGGCCCCGCCGGCAGGCCCACTGCTGGCGCCCTCGGCAGAAGCTTTGCCGGACGCCTTGGCGGCCTCCGCAGCGGCGTGCTCAGCAGCACTCTTGGCGGCTTCGTCAGCGGCAGCCTCGTCAGCATCCTTGGCGGCCTCCTCGCCAGAAATCCTGCTGGCCTCCGCCGCGGCCTCCTCGGCAATGTCTCCCACAACAGTGTCCACATCCTCCATGTCTGTTGAAGGAGGGCCTGGGCAGCAATGGGGGCGATGAAACCAAGAAAGGAATAAGGTAAAAACAGAGACGAAGGACAGGAGACTCACCAGCGCCAGGCCGTGAAGCAGAAGTCCCCTCTCCGCCAGCATTTGGCGTCGCAGCAGAGTCACCAGCGCCCAAGTTCCCCTCTTACTCCACGGGCGTAGACTCCGTGCCTGGTGCCCTTGCCGGGGACGCCCCCCGCGGCGGCGTAGTCGATGGGGGTGGTGTGTTAGGAGCAGCCCTCTGTGGCTCCTCCTGCTGCCGCTCCCCTCCTGCAAAACCCGGCAAGGTCAGCATCGTGGCATCGAGCGCCTACCACATGTCGAGTAGGAAGAGGGTGAAGAACTTACGCTGAGGGCTGCGCCGGGGGCTGCTCAGCACCACCAGTGGTGTCTCTGAAGCCCCAGCCGGGGGCTGATCGCTCGCCAAGGTCCTCGCCCTCTTTGCCCTCTGGGCCAACGTCTCCGTCTCCCTGCAAAAGCAAAGATGGATCAAGACAAGCGACCCGATTCAGGGAAGATAATAGTGAGGAATGGAGTACTTACTCGTTGTCTGTCTCCTCCTCTTCCTCCAGCTTCCTCTTCCTCTCCGGGCTGAGAGACCCGAGATCAAAAGGGAGCTCCACATCATCATCCGAATCGACGCCTGCCGGAGGAGGCGAAGAGGGCGGCGGGGTTTGTGCACGCCTGGATGAGGAAGGGGCCGTCGCCTTCTTCTTCTCAGCGGCCCTCGCCAGCCCCTTCGCCGCCGTGGCCCTCGTGTGGCGCCCGGACCCCTCCAGGGTCAATTGAGGCCGCGTGGCCCTGCCAGGCCGGACCGGCTTGCCGGAGCCAGCCCGCCGCAGGACTCGCCCTCTTCCCCTGGTCGGCATCGAGCCCGCCGCCACGTCCTCCTCCTCCGACGACGACTCGTCGGCCGCGTCCTCGACAAGCGGAGCTCCAGTGTCGGCGCTGCTAACCTCCCTGGTGGCCGCCGCCCACAAGGTGAACTGCTCCTCTTCCGCAGCCGTCACAGCTTTGTCTTCCACACCCCCGGCGCTGCCGGCCTCCATGGTAAGCTGTGCCTCCCTCGCCCTAGTGGCGATGTAGTCCAGCTCCGCCTGGGTGGTGTCCATGACAAGCCACCGCTCAACGTCAGCATTGACGTACACCTCGGCCAAGGAATCAAAGAACTGTTGCAGGTCTGCTTCCGTCGGCTCCCGCCAGCTCGGGACAGGGCCGTGCGCGTTGCGGTCCGGCATCATAGCAATGATCTCGGACCGGCGTGAGTTATTGCACAACGAGACCACCCCCGCTGGTAACTTGAAGAACGACCCCTTGAGGGCCTTGCCGACCTTTGCGGCGGTCCTCGCGGCCTTGCCGGTCCGTTCGATCTTGCAGTCGCGAGCCACGTCAAGCTGGAAAAGCCGCTGGCAGAAGTGGGCGTGCCCCATCACCGTGAAGTTGTGGTCAAGGCCAGGGCGGAGCCGCATGATGTCAGCTGGGTTCGTGAAAAGCCAGGCTGGCCTCCCCTTGTTGTGCAACGGGGCAATCCGGTGGCGAATGAAGTCCGCCCTGATCATCTCCAGGGTGAGCCCCGCCTGGGTCAGCCGAAGGATACTGGTGGTGGCGACGGTGAGCCTCCCGTCGGCAGCATCGACGTCACCCCAGTCGCTGCCACGGACCGGCGGCGTCCGACGGACCTTGCAGAATTCCGGTGGGTCTTCGTCCTCGATCCAGCACCACCGGCCACACCATTCGTCCCACTTCTCCTTCATGGCACCTTCTGGGTATGCCGCCTTGGATCTTGAGATCCAGGCGATACATCCGAAGATGGCGCCTCCAGGCTGGATTCGGGGGGAGAAATAGTGGCGAAAGAGTGCCGTGTTGGGCAGCACTCCGGCGAAGCCCTCGCAAAGATGCGCGAAGAGAGCCAAGCATGCCACCGCATTCGGAGTAAAATCTAGAAGGCGAAACAGAAGGTGTGCATGATGTCGCAGAAGAAATCGGAAAAAGGGGGGCATAACCCGCAAGAAAGGTAATCGACGAAAAAGGGATACCGGTTTGGGGCAGGATCGGCGCAGGCGGCAGGAATATCTGGCGTCGCGGGTGCCCCAATTCTCTCCCCGTCTTCACTCCCCATAAGGGCTTGAAGGAGGCCAGAGATCATGAACACCAATCGACAAAGGGATGAACAAGGCAGACTTCGTCCGGTCCCCTGACAGCGCGCTCTCCGGCGGCTCCACGGTCCCAGAGCTCTTAGCCACCGCCTTGCCCTCTGCAGATTTGGGCGCCATGGCGGCCAAGAGGTCTAGAGGAGCAAGGAAGGAGGGTGGCGAAGCAGCGATGGCGGGCGACGATGAAATCTCATGAGGGAAGGAAGAGAGGAAACGGCGGCTCTGAGATTGAAAAAGGTACGAGAGAAGAGGTGAAAGTGAGCGGCGCGCCCGCGGTTATTCCTTCTTATGGGGGAAAACGCGGGCCGCCTCCTTTCAAAATAACTGCGACGGGACGCATGCGTGCAGAGCTCAGCCCCACGCATGCCACCCACGTCACGCACACCTCCCCACGCCAAGCCATGCACGGTAGGCATGGGAAGCGCAGCGCGCGAAAAGACTTACCGCGGTAAAAACCACCCTGCCTGCCCGCGCACCGTTTTTGGGCCTAGCCCAATGATGCGATTGCGCTTACGTGTGGCCCAGGCCCGGGGGCTCCTATCGGTGTACAGAAAGAAGGGTACACCTTTTAACTGTGCACGGGCAGTCTGAGCCGCGGGCGTCGCCACGCTAAAGCAAGGCAAGGAAGGTGAGCCAAGGTAAGGCTGAAGCTCGAAAGAAACAGAACGACGCCAAGACCAAGACCACGAAGAGCAAAGGGGGCGAAGCAGACTCCCCCGGCAAAATCTTTGCCGGGGGGCGGTTCGAGCAAACCCGGCAAGGCCCTTGCCGAGGCGGCTCGCCCCACGCCCACGTAGAGGATCACCTTTGAGTCCACCACCGCCCCCATGGGGCAAAGGATTCGGGAGACATCCCCGTGGTGGCGTGTGGATCTTTGTGAAGACATCCAAAGAACAGATACATACTACAGAAGATGACGACCCTAGGCGGGATCCTGGCCAAGGAGGACCACAAGGCCCCCGGCAAGAGCCTTGCTGGGGATGGCAGCGGTCGCTGCGGCAAGACCCTTGCCGGGGCCCCGGCAAGGCCCTTGCCGGAGCTGCGGCAAGGCCCCTGCCAAGGACACCCGTAGGGCCACCATCGGGCCCGCGCCAATCGAGCCTCCACCATGCAGCTACCGACCCAACCAGTTGGGCAGGCACCTGCGTGGCGGCAACCGAACCTTCGTGGAGACCCACCATCTGCGCCACCTCAGCTGCCCGCCGCCTACATGGCACCACATGTGCACCGCTGGCTGTATGCGTGTCAACACGAAGGGAGCGCGACAGACGAGACTGGCTCTCCCCTGTCCCCGATAAAGCAAGGACACCTAAGCAAGACACACTTATGGCGCATTGTCATGTAATGCGAGGGATAAACTCGTACGGCTGTATCCTTTCCACCTCCTGTGTGCCACTGTGGCAACCCCTTTTCCCTATAAAAGGAGGCCCAAGGCGACCAGGAGGAGGATTCGGCTCTTTGGAGCTCTTCACGCCCCATAGCTAGCTGAAGAACGCAAATAAGCAAACCACCAAAGTAGGAGTAGGGTTTTACGCATCTTGCGGCCTGAACCTGGGTAAAAGAACCAGTGTGCTATCTGTTTGATCTGCTCTTCTCACGACCCCGCGCCCCGCAACCATAGTAGGGATACTTGTGATCCCATAGGTGTCGTCTTCGCACCGACATCTTTGGCGCGCCAGGTAGGGGGCGCAGTTGTGAGAATCAACTCTAGCCGTTAGCCCGGTGCTCCTTCATCTTTGGGACCTTGGAAGAATAAAGGAGGCCGGAAGATCGATGCTCGAATGATCGCCAACAGAAGCTAAGTTGCACTGACTTCTTATTTGTGCTACCTTTCTTACTTGAGGTTATTCTCCCTCCCCAGAGATGTCACACCTTTGTATGAGAACCCCGCACGCCAGGGGACTCTCCCATGATTGGCAACGCCCTTGCCCTGTTTCGAGTCCGCTCAACGGCTCAAGCGGCTGCGTCGAGAGTAGCAGAGTAACCTTCCACGATCGACAACGCCCTCGATTCTGACTCGAGTTAAGCTCGACAGTTCGGGCGGCCGCGTTTGGAACGGAAAGGTGGCTTGTCCGGCGGCACGCGTACCCAGCAGGCCCTGGGGATCTGTCCCCAAAGCGCCGCTAGGGGCTTTCGCACCGCCAAGCCTACCCGATCGACGAGGGGCACACATACAAAGAGGAACTGAACGGGGAAATAACGTGCAAGAAAATTAAGAGTACTTCAAAGTTATATTACTTCACATCATAGCTGCGGTTCTAACTAAAGATAAACTTTGTCTTGGCCGGGAACCCATAGCGGCGATGATGAACGGGATGCTCAATCCCGACGCTGGCTTTCCACCCTCTTGATTTCGTCGATGCCGTTGGTGATGGGCTTGATGCGCTCCTTGAGCACCGTGAGGTTAACACCATCCGGAAAGCTCTTCATCGAGGCCGCGAAGTCAAGGTTGGGATTCCAGTGCGCCACCTTGGTGAGGACCTTGGTCACAACCCTCCGGCAAAGTCGCCGGGCCTCATCGGCCGGCGTGGCCGTCCTGTTGGAGTGGAGATAGGCCAAGGCACCGAGGACGCCTTCGAAGAACTGGGTCAGCTTGGCGTTGATGGTCCCGCTGCGCTCGGGGGCGTACCTCACATTTGGCAGCCCCATGGTGGCCAATTGCGAGGTGACCCTATCGGCGATGACCTCCAGATGGCTGATCCACTTGTTCTCACCCACCACATACTCCTGGTGGGAGGCGGCCTCGTTTGCCCGCAGCTGCTTCTCCTCCTCGAGGCTCCTGGTCAAGGTCTCCTCCCGGGCCCTGCTCTCCAACAGCATCTTCTCGAGACCCTCCAGGTTCAACTTGAGGTCTCTGATGGAGTCTTGCGCGTCGGAGAGCTCCCCAGTCCTGCTGATGACTGCTCCTTGCGCCTCTGTCAAGGCGCGGTTGAGCGTGTTCTTCTCGCCGGATAGCTTGAAGGCCTGCTCCTTCAGCTCGTCCTGCTCCGCTTCCAGCTCCTTCGCCTTGCCGGCATGGGCCAGAGCCTGGGCATCGAGTGCCTCCTTGTGCTCTGATCCAGCTCACGGGTCCGTCGCGCGACAAGGGCCTCGAGCTCCTCATCCTTGCCGCGGAGCGTTGCGTTAAGCTTCGCTTCACGCGCGGAGAGGTCCTCTTCTTGGGAATCCAAGGCGGCTTGATGCTGATTCCGAGCGGCTTCGGCCACGGTGGCCAAGTTCGCCGCCTCTTTGTGAGCCTTCTCGATGTCGGCCATTCTCATAGTGAGCTCCACGTCGCACTTGGCCAGCTCCTCCTGAAAGGCCCTCTGCTCCTCGCGAGTCTGGTGGAACCAGGTCTGCGCCTCAGCGATGCGCGCCTTGAAATCCACCTCCGTGTTGTCCACCGCTGCCATCCTGGCCTTGATCTTGTCCAGGCGGGCGCGGTAGAGCACTTGGAGCTTCCGGAAGTCGGCCCCCATGGCGCGGAAAAGCTGCTCTTATGGAGAACCATCGCCACCAACGCCCGGCTCATCAACCACCTCAAGCCCGGTGGCGGCAAGCACCTCGCAGTCCAAGGCTTCCCCTTCAGCAGGTGCTCGGCTTGACGTCTCCGGGAGATGGACGAAAAGATCGTCGTCCACCTTCAGATATCTGCCAGGGCCCGAGGTTGAGGAAGAGCGAGGATGGTCACCCACCGCCTCTTCCTCGGCGGAGGCCTTGCCGGCCCCGCCGGCAGGCCCACTTCTGGCGCCCTCGGTAGAAGCTTTGCCGGATGCCTTGGCGGCCTTCGCAGCGGCGTCCTCGGCAGCACTCTTGGCGGCTTCGTCAGCGGCAGCCTCGTCAGCATCCTTGGCGGCCTCCTCGGCAGCAATCTCGCTGGCCTCCGCCGCAGCCTCCTCGGCAATGTCTCCCACAACAGTGTCCACGTCCTCCATGTCTGTTGAAGGAGGGCCTGGGCAGCAATGGGGCTGATGAAGCCAAGAAAGGAATAAGGGAAAAACAGAGACGAAGGACAGGCGACTCACCAGCGCCAGGCCGTGAAGCAGAAGACCCCTCTCCGCCAGCATTTGGCACCGCGGCAGAGTCACCAGCGCCCAAGTTCCCCTCTTCCTCCATGGGCGTAGGCTCCGTGCCTGGTGCCCTTGCCGGGGACGCCCCCCGCGGCGGCGTAGTCGATGGGGGTGGTGTGTTAGGAGCAGCCCTCTGTGGCTCCTCCTGCTGCCGCTCCCCTCCTGCAAAACCCGGCAAGGTCAGCATCGTGGCATCGAGCGCCTACCACATGTCGAGTAGGAAGAGGGTGACGAACTTACGGCGGCTCCGGGCTGGATTCGGGGGGAGAAATAGTGGCGAAAGAGTGCCGTGTTGGGCTGCACTCCGGCGAAGCCCTCGCAAAGATGCGCGAAGAGAGCCAAGCATGCCACCACATTCGGAGTAAAATCCAAAAGGCGAAAGCCGAAGGTGTGCATGATGTCGCAGAAGAAATCGGAAAAAGGGGGGCATAACCCGCAAGAAAGGTAATCGATGAAAAAGGGATACCGGTTTGGGGCAGGATCGGCGCAGGCGGCAGGAATATCTGCGTCGCGGGTGCCCAATTCTCTCCCCGCCTTCACTCCCCATAAGGGCTTGAAGGAGGCCAGGAGATCATGAACACCAATTGACGAGGGGATGAAGAAGGCAGACTTCGTCCGGTCCCCCGACAGCACGCTCTCCGGCGGCTCCACGGTCCCAGAGCTCTTAGCCACCCCCTTGCCCTTGGCAGATTTGGGTGCCATGGCGGCCAAGAGGTCTAGATGAGCAAGGAAGGAGGGTGGCGAAGCAGCGATGGCGGGCGATGGCGAAAGCTCAGGAGGGAAGGAAGAGAGGAAACAACGGCTCTGAGATTGGAAAAGGTACGAGAGAAGAGGTGAAAGTGAGCGGCGCGCCCGCGGTTATTCCTTCTTATGGGGGAAAACGCGGGCCGCCTCCTTTCAAATTAACTGCGACGGGACGCATGTGTGCAGAGCTCAGCCCCACGCATGCCACCCATGTCACGCACACCTCCCCACGCCAAGCCACGCGCGGGAGGCGTGGGAAGCGCAGCGCGCAAAAAGACTTACCACGGTAAAAACCACCCTGCCTGCCCGCGCACCGTTTTTGGGCCTAGCCCGCGCACCGTTTTTGGGCCTAGCCCAACGACGCGATTGCGCTTACGTGTGGCCCAGGCCCGGGGGCTCCTGTCGGTGTACAGAAAGAAGGGTACACCTTTTAACTGTGCACTGGCAGTCTGAGCCGCGGGCGTCGCCACGCTAAAGAAAGGCAAGGAAGGTGAGCCAAGGTAAGGCCGAAGCTCGAAAGAAACAGAACGACGCCAAGACCAAGACCACAAAGAGCAAAGGGGGCAAAGCAGACTCCCCCGGCAAAATATTTGCTGGGGGGCGGTTTTAGCAAACCCGGCAAGGCCCTTGCCGGGGCGGCTCGCCCCACGCCCACGGAGCGGATCACCTTTGAGTCCACCCCCCCATGGGGCAAAGGATTCGGGAGACATCCCCGTGGTGGCATGCAGAGCTTTGTGAAGACATCCAAAGAACAGATACATACTACAGAAGATGATGACCCTTGGCGGGATCCTGGACAAGGAGGACCACAAGGCCCCCGGCAAGAGCCTTGCCGGGGATGGCAGCGGGCGCCGCGGCAAGACCCTTGCCGGGGGCCCGATAAGGCCCTTGCCGGAGCTGCGGCAAGGCCCCTGCCAAGGACACCCGTAGGGCCACCATCGGGCCCACGCCAATCGAGCCTCCACCATGCAGCTACCGACCCAACCAGTTGGGCAGGCACCTGCGTGGCAGCAAGCGAACCTTCGTGGAGACCCACCGCTGCGCCGCCTCACCGCCGCCCGCCTACATGGCACCACAGCACCGCTGGGCAGGCGCGTGTCAACATGAAAGGGAGCGGCGACGGACGAGACTGGGCTCTCCCCCGTCCCCGATAAAGCAAGGACACCTAAGCAAGACGCATTTATGGCGCCTTGTCATGTAATGCGAGGGATAAACTCGTACGACTGTATCCTTTCGACCTCCTGTGTGCCACTGTGGCAACCCCTTTTCCCTATAAAAGGAGGCCCAAGGCAACCAGGAGGAGGATTCGGATTTTTGGAGCTCTTCACGCCCCATAGCTAGCTGAAGAACGCAAATAAGCAAATCACCAAAGCAGGAGTAGGGTTTTACGCATCTTGCCGCCCGAACCTGGGTAAAAGAACCCGTGTGCTATCTGTTTGATCTGCTCTTCTCACGACCCCGCGCCCCACAACCGTAGTAGGGATTCTTGTGATCCCATAGGTGTCGTCTCCGCACCGACACAGGGCCAGTAGGTTTCACTAGTGGCTTCTCTCGAGAAAAATAGAAAACGATGGGAAAACAATTACTGTTGGGCAATTGGTAGAACTTCAAATAATCATGATGATATCCAGGCAATGATCATTATATAGGAATCACGTCCAATATTAGTAGACCGACTCCTACCTGCATCTACTACTATTACTCTACACATTGACCGCTATCCAGCATGCATCTAGTGTATTAAGTTCAAGGAGAAACGGAGTAATGCAATAAGAACGATGACATGATGTAGACAAGATCTATTTTTTAGAAATAGACCCCATCTTGTTATCCTTAATAGCAACGATACATACTTGTCGTTTCCCTTTCTGTCACTGGGATCAAGCACCGCAAGATCGAACCCATCACAAAGCACCTCTTCCCATTGCAAGATAAATAGATCAAGTTGGCTAAACAAAACCCAAATATCGGAGAAGAAATACGAAGCTATAATCAATTATGCATATAAGAGATCAAAGGAGACTCAAATAACTTTCATGGATAAAAGCTCAGATCTAATCATAAACTCAAAGTTCATCGGATCCCAACAAACACACTGCAAAAAGACTTACATCATATGGATCTCAAAGAGACCATTGTATTGATAATCAACAGAGAGAGAGAGAGAGAGGAAGCCATCTAGCTAATAACTACGGACACGTAGGTCTACAAAGAACTACCCACGCATCATCGGAGAGGCACCAATGGACATGATGCACCCCTCCGTGATGGTGTCTAGATTGGATCTGGTGTTTCTGTACTCTGCGGCGACTGGAATTGATTTTCGTCGAATCCCCTACGGTTTCTAGAATTTTTAGGTATTTATATAGCAAAGAGGCGGTGCGGGAGGCCAACGAGGAGGGCACAACCCACCGGGGCGCGCCTGGGCCCCCAAGTTCGCCCTGGTGGGTTGTGCTCCCCTCGGAGCTCCCCTCAGGTGCGTTCCTTGCCCACTGGATGTCTTCTGGCCCTAAAAAACCCACAAAAAGTTTCGTTGCGTTTGGACTCCGTTTGGTATTGATTTCCTGCAATGGAAAAAACATGCAAAAAACAACAACTGGCACTAGGCACTATGTCAATAGGTTAGTACTAAAAAAATGATATAAAATGACTATAAAATGATTTTAAAACATCCAAGAATGATAATATAACAGCATGGAACAATAAAAAATTATAGATACATTAGAGACGTATCAGACACCTCCGAGTTTTGCACACGTTCAGCTCGGTGACTGATGACCCACAAGTGTAGGGGATCTATCGTAGTCCTTTCGATAAGTAAGAGTGTCGAACCCAACAAGGAGCAGAAGGAAATGATAAGCGGTTTTCGGTAAGGTTTTCTTTGCAAGCACTGAAATTGTAGGTAATAGATAGTTTTGTGATAAGATAAATAGTAACGAGTAACAAGTAAATAAAGTAAATAAAGTGCAGCAAGGTGGCCCAATCCTTTATGTAGCAAAGGATATGCCTGGACAATTTCTAATAATGAGAAAGGAGCTCCCGAGGACACATGGGAATTATCGTCAATCTAGTTTTCATCAAGTTCATATGATTCACGTTCGGTACTTTGATAATTTGATATGTGGGTGGACCGGTGCTTGGGTACTGCCCTTACTTGGACAAGCATCCCACTTATGATTAACCCCTATTGCAAGCATCCGCAACTACAAAAGAAGTATTAAGGTAAACCTAACCACATCATCAAACATATGGATCCAAATCAGCCCCTCACGAAGCAACGCATAAACTAGGGTTTAAGCTTCTGTCACTCTAGCAACCCATCATCTACTTATTACTTCCCTATGCCTTCCTCTAGGCCCAAATAACGGTGAAGTGTCGTGTAGTCGACGCTCACATAACACTACTAGAGGAAAAGACAACATACATCTCATCAAAATATCGAACGAATACCAAATTCACATGACTACTAATAGCAAGACTTCACCCATGTCCTCAGGAATAAACGTAACTACTCGCAAAGCATATTCATGTTCATAATCAGAGGGGTAGTAATATGCATAAAGGATCTGAACATATCATCTTCCACTAAGTAAACCAATTAGCATCAACTACAAGGAGTAATCAACACTACTAGCAACCCACAGGTACCAATTTGTGGTTTTGATACAAGATTGGATACAAGAGATGAACTAGGGTTTTGAGAGGAGATGGTGCTGGTGAAGATGTTGATGGAGATTGACCCCCTCCCGATGAGAGAATTGTTGGTGATGATTTCCCCCTCCCGGAGGGAAGTGTCCTCGGCAGAACAACTCCGCCAGGGCCCTAGATTGGTTCCGCCAAGGTTCCGCCTCGTGGCGGCGGAGTTTCGTCCCGTAAGCTTGCCCCCGATTTTTTCCAGGGTAAAAGCCCTCATATAGCAGAAGATGTACACCATGGGGCCTAGGAGACAGGGGGCGCGCCTAGTAGGGGGGCGCGCCCTCCACTCTCCTGGCCAAGGTATGGGGCCCCTGATGTATTTCTTTCGCTCAATAATTCTTATTAATTCCAAAAACATGTTTCGGGGAGTTTCAGGATTTTTGGAGCAGTGCAGAATAGGTTTGCAATGTTTGCTCCTTTTCGGCCAGAATTCCTCACGCGGCATTCCCTCTTCATGGTAAACCTTATAAAATAAGAGAGAATAGCCATAAGTATTGAGATATAATATGTAATAACATCCCATAATGCAATAAATATTGATATAAAAGCATGATGCAAATGGACGATCAACTCCCCAAGCTTAGACCTCGCTTGATCCTCAAGCGGAAGCCAAATCGAAAAATATGTCCACATGTTTAGAGATAGAGGTGTCGATAAAAATAAAATACGGACATGAGGGCATCATGATCATTCTTATAATAGAAACATATATAGATTTTATAATATGATTTCCTATGCTCAAGTGATGATCAATTCACAGTGTCAAGTATGGTTCAAAAACTTCATTGGGAACTAACAAACTATAATCTCAGTCATTGAAGCAATTGCAATTTATCATAACATCAGAAAGAGTCAACGATAGAGCTTTTCGGCAAGTTCACATACTCAACTATCTTGTAGTCTTCTATAATTGCTAATACTCACACAATACTTGTGGTTATGGAGTTTCAGCCGGACACTGAGAAAGATAGGTGCTTATTGTGTCACCTCCCAACGTATTCACCTTTAGGTGGTGTCAACAATAATAGCCCATGCTAACTTACATCCAATTGGATATATATATCATGATCTTTCAAACACGAGGAGCTTGCCAAAGGATAAAATGAAAAAGGGAAAGGTGAGGATCACCTTGACTCAAGCATAAAGTAAAAACATAAAGTAAAAGATAGGCCCTTCGCAGAGGGAAGCAGAGGTTGTCATGTGCGTTTAGGTTTGATGCACAAAATCTTAATGCAAAAGAACGTCACTTTATATTGCCCCTTGTATGTGGACCTTTATTATGCAGTCCGTCGCTTTTATTACTTCCACAACAAGATCGTACAAAGCTTATTTTCTCTGCACTAGTATGTCATACATATTTAGATAGCAATTTTTATTGCTTGCAACATGAAAACTTACTTGAAGGATCTTACTCAATCCATAGGTAGGTATGGTGGACTCTCGTGGCAAAACTGGGTTTAAGGATATTTGGAAGCACAAGTAGTATCTCTACTTGGTGTAAGGAATTTGGCTAGCATGAGGGGGAAAGGCAATCTCATCATGTTTGGAAGGTCAATGACAATATACTTTAACTGAGATGTGCGAAAACATAATCCATTACATTGTCTTCCAACGAAAACTCTTTTAGCATGTCATACTTAATGAGTGCTCCCAATTATAAATGGTGTCCAAATATATCTGTATGTGAACTCCTCTTTCCTTATCACTTCCTATTAATTGCAACGATGACCAAAACTATGTTTATCAACTCTCAACAACTTTTATGCCTCATACTTTCTATGTGTGAAGTCATCACTAACCATAAGATCAATATGAACTCCATTATTCTTTCTACTTCCTCAAGATCATAGCAACATAGCAAAGCCCTTGACTCAACACAAATCTTTATTATAGATAGCTCACGGACTCGATTACAAAAAGAGATCACAAAAAAAAACTCAAAACTACTTGATATCAAAACTTCAATCTATTAGATCAAGATACTACTAAAAGGATCGAGCTAAATAAAACGGTAAAGATAGGAGTGTGATGGTGATACGATACCGGGGCACCTCCCCCAAGCTTGGCACTTGCCAAGGGGAGTACCCATACCCATGTGATTATGTCTCCTTCTTCACGGTTGGTGTTATGATCTTCTTGGCGATGATGCCCCTCAAGATACGGTTCTCCTCCTCGAGCTTGTTGACTTGTTGTTTGAGGTCCATAATTTCTTTACGGAGCTTGCCCGTAACGGCTAAAGCTCCCTTTACCCAAGGATGTTGAATAGCTTCTGGAGAACAAGTGAAGCTCTTTTTCATGTTTTCATAAGAAAGAAACCTAGAGTTGGAAGGGATGACCGAAGTTGGAATAGCCATGCTAGGTAGTTCCCCCATCGTGAATTCTGCCTGGAGACGAGAGGTGACTTCTTGATCTTCCTCCATGGCATCTATCCTTTTCAAATCAGCCTCCATCTCATCCTCCGTTGATGGTCCAAAGTGATAGGCATCGCTATTTGCTCCTGGACCTGGTGTTGGGTGAGACACCCGACTCTCCCCGACTGACTGCTGAGAAGACATCTTGCTTTTATTCTGCAACAGGAACAACTCGAAACGAAAACAGAGGATATTTGCGTGATACGGTGGTCAAAACCTTCGGGAGTATATATAATGAATTTTTACCGACCAAAATACGTGACGTCACTGATACGTCCATTTTGCATCATGATTTTATATCAATATTTATTGCATTATGGGCTAGTGTGCCTCCCGGTAAAACCGACCAAAATATGTAACGTCACTGATTGAACTAGGCATTACCAAAATACCTAGTTCAATCTCGTTACCGGCAAGTCTCTTTACTCGTTCCGTAATACATCACCTCGCGACTAACTCCTTAGTCGTTTGCTTGCAAGCTTGTGATGTGTATTACCGAGAGGGCCTAGAGATACCTCTCTGATACTCGGAGTGACAAATCCTAATCTCGATCTATGCCCACTCAGCAAACACCTTCGGAGATACCTGTAGAGCATCTTTATAATCACCCATTTACGTTGTGACGTTTGATAGCACATAAGGCATTCCTCCGGTATCTGGGAGTTGCATAATCTCATAGTTGAAGGATTATGTATTTGACATGAAGAAAGAAATAACAATAAAACTGAACGATCAATATGCTATTCTAACGGATGGGTCTTGTCCATCACATCATTCTTCTAATGATGTGATCCCGTTCATCAAATGACAGCACATGTCTATGGTTAGGAAACTGAACCATCTTTGATTAACGAGCTAGTCTAGTAGAGGCTTACTAGGGACACGGTGTTTTGTCTATGTATCCACACATGTATCAAGTTTCCGATTAATACAATTCTAGCATGAATAATAAACATTTATCATGAAATAAGGAGATATAAAATAACAACTTTATTATTGCCTCTAGGGCATATTTCCTTCATCATCATAGTCATAATCAACACTAACTAACTGTTCTTAATACCTAGGACCTACTCCTCTCCCCTAGGTAAAATACCATAAAATAGATAAACCGGCCCATATCCATAATGGAGAATGGAGACAAACCCATCTCCAACTTGTGGCTTGTGCACATTCAGGTTGTCTCCAATTAGTTGGGCGTGCACATTCATCACTTTGCTCCATTCTTTGATTTTGAGCCTTCCATCGTTTGAAGAAATTGAGTATGCATTGTGGTAAGCCTTCGAAGGAGTTGGTCGTAAGCTAACCACATGCATATCACCTTCGTTAAACATCAAGTCAGGCACAACCTCCTTTGGGAGCCTCTGTTGAAAAACGTAATAGTAACATACATTGTTAGCAATGTAGTTTACTTAATAAGAATGTATGCAATGAAGTTACCATCATTAAAAAAATCTTACCAAGTTTTTGGCAATGAAGTTACCATCAAGCAATTTATGGACTAGTGGCACGTATCTAGTAAAATTTGGGCTGATAGAGTGATTGGTTTTAAAGGCCTCAACATCTTCTATGAATGAGACAAGATCACCTTTCTCCTCACAATTAAGCTCGGAGTCATAGCTGTAGTATGTGTTGTCTACAACCTTCCGAGTATTTTTTGAAGATAAGAAATAAGCTGACAAATATATAAATAAGTTTAGTACCGATGAACACCAAATATTTTTAAATTAACAATATAAATTACTTTACTTAACAAATTAGTTTGACAAACTCACATCTAGGCAAAACTTGAGCCATATCCATATCCACCCAGATGTCGATATTATCATCATCATCATAATCTTCGGGACGAATATCAAATATTATTTGCATACCCTCCTCAAATCCATATTCCTTGCAGAGAGCTTCCCAATTAGAGCAACTTAACTGTAGTGAGTGACCGCATTGTACAGCTCAACCAGAAACTCATAACCATGTTTAGTTCTTAAGTGAGCCCTCCTCGTCTTCATATTCTCAAAGTCATCGAAACCAAGCTTCTCCAATACATATGGTCTACCATGGCACGAGATGTACTAATCGAATTGAAATAATCCAGAAATTACACGTTGAACAAAAGAAGCACAAATGATTATATTAATTACGATGAAATGCTTGTCGTTGCGTAAAGTACAAACATCAAAGGTCTCTTCCAGCTTCACAGTGAAAAACCTATCATTTTGCAGGTGAGAAAACCTGTCGCACGAACCTCGGTCATCGTAGCAGTACCCGCACTCCGGGATTCCGTCTATAAGAGCATCCTTTGCCTTAGGGTTTCGGTGATGATGACAACACACGTGGACTAATCGTGCGCCATAGTTTTCTCAGGTACACTTTGTGTGGCGCAAGACGGTTAGGTTTCCCTCTGTGCAGAAAAGATCGAAGACGGAGTTTCCGATGTTTTATTTCCTTTGGTCGTAGGATATCCGTACTATTAAGAGGGAATCCATGTCGGAAGGTATTGGGTGAATCCTTCACGTACACATTCTCTACACCCACCATATACCCTCCATTCAAGGAGAGAGAGGTTCCCCATCCTTTGTTCTATGCAGTCCTGCTCTTGACGGTTGTACCGGTTCTTTGAGCGATTGTATCGCTGGCCGGTAGTCCGGTCATACCACCACCCGTTATACCGCTCTGGGGTGACTACCTTTTGTACCGGGTGCGGTTGTAGACCGGTGGTGGATCGGTAGTTTCGGTTTTCCTTCATAAACCAGTACTACCGGTGTTCACGGCGGTAGTACCGCCTCGGACCCCACCGCCCAGGAACTGCTGGCCCAACGGTAGTTCCGGTCCAACCTCCGCACCAACTACCAGCCTGAGGGGTTTCCTTTCTGTATGTGGCCCGGTAGTTGAGCGGTGGTTGTGCGGTAGTTCTGGTTTGTTTCGATAAACCGGTACTACCGGGTGCGCTACCGGAAGTTCCGCTCCTATGCGTTTTTGCACATAACGGTTGGATCTTCGGGGGCCTATTTAAGGAGGTGCTTCTCCTACCTCCCACCTACCTCTTGCATCTCTCTCTCCTCCATTACTTCCATAAAGCTCTCTTGCCCGATCTCTCTCTCTAGCCACTCAAACTCGTTGATTTGCTAGGGATTGAAGGAGGAGACCTAGATCTACACTTCCAACAAAGGATATTTGATTCCCCCATACTTTCTTGTGTGGATTTTGTTACTCTTGGGTGCTTGGGCGCCCTAGACGGAAGAGGTCACTTCGGAGCCACATTCCATTGTGGTGAAGCTCTGGGGTTTCGTTGGGAGCCTCCAATTAAGTTGTGGAGAGAGCCTCAACCTTGTTTGTAAAGGTCCGGTTGCCGCCTTCAAGGGCACCAATAGTGGAATCACGGCATATCGCATTGTGTGAGGGCGTGAGGAGAATACGGTGGCCCTAGTGGCTTCTTGGGGAGCATTGTGCCTCCACACCGCTCCAACGGAGACGTACTTCCCTTCAAAAGGAAGGAACTTCGGTAACACATCCTCATCTTCACCGGCTCCACTCTTGGTTATCTCGTGCCTTTACTTGTGCAAGCTTATTTGTGTCATATCCCTTGCATCATATAGGTTGCTCACCTAGTTGCATATCTAGACAACCTACTTTGATGCAAAGTTTAAATTTATAACATCCCAAATTTCCAATTTGGAATTTTATACATTAGATCATCATTGCATATCATATTTATTGCATTTGGCTCGATCCTAGAAATTCTACGCAACTCAAGGACCCGCGGAGAGAGTAAGGGATTTCGTTATTTTCATATTTGAGTTTCCTTAAATTTTGAAAATAGGATCATTTGATTTGATTTATTTTATCTTCAATTATTTCTATAAAGAAAATATGAGAGAGGGAATAAAATGACTTTCCCAAAATAAAGAAATAATGAAGATTTAATAAAAAAATCAATTAATATTTTATTTTGGAGTTTATTGCTATTTTATTTGAATTTAGGAAAAATGCGCGTTTTTCAAATTTGCATTTAGGCCCCAAATAAGTGTTCATCTTGTCCGGCTTGATTTTAGAAGTCGGGGAAAATTTATTTCGGGATTTTTGGAGTCCGTTTAGTATTTCTTTTAATTGTTTTTCTGCGCGTAATGATTTTTTTAAAAGAGGAACCGACTCGGCCCGTGCAGCGGGACACCGCTTTATAGGCCGGGCCCCCCCCAAGCCCACCGCCGCCCGAAGCCCACCCCGCCGCCCCACACCCTAGCGCCCTTGTTGTTGTTGCCTGCTTGCCGCCTGCTGCCGCCGCCGCGATCCGCGCCGCCGCCGCCCGACCCGCCACCGCCGAGCCGACCGCCGCCGCCGCCATTGACCGCCGGAGGTAGTCCACGTCGCCACCTCGGTTTTCGAGAGAAAACCACCGGTTTTTTTAGGAACCCGCGGTTTATTTTTTTCCCCGGTTTAGTTATTTAGCAGACGTTCGTCCGTACATTCATTTTAACGAACGGTTTTCGTCATTTAGCCGCAGGCAGCGAACGTTCGTTAGCCTGTTCGTCCATTTTTCTTTTTCTCTCATTTTCCGCGATTATTTTCTGATAGCGATTTCTGATTCGATTTTTGTTTTAGTATAACTTTTCGCTCGTTTATCGGAATCAGGCGATTCATGCGCCTAGAGTTTTGTCTTGAAACCCTCTTTCCGTTTAACCAACTCAAACAAGTTTTTGCTACTGTAAAATTTGGCTTAGGTCCAGATTAGTAAACGAAGCTTGTTTCTTTCGCCGTTTGACTTTCGTTGCTTCGTTTGATTTGATTCTTTTTGCAAACCGGAGTTCCTAAGTTGAAGTTTCTGGTTAGATCTCTTATTTGAGTTTTACCTGTGCATTAGATAAGTGCTTATTGTATGCTTGTTTGTTTGCGATAGAGTACCCGGAGTGCGCCGCTTGCTACTTTGAATCTCTAGGTTTCACGGATCATCAGCAAGGCAAGTAACACTTTGATCATATATCTTTACTACCCAGTTTTATTGCATTAGATTAATCCTCAAACAATTGCATGATTAGGATCTGATTAATATGTGGGTTTTGGGAAGTAGATGAGGTAGAACCTATTACCTGTTTTATTATAAAACCTTTGGGAGTTACTTCTACGTTTGCTTATATTGCTATGCTATGCTAGTAGACGTGGATTGGGTGAGTGTATCCATGACAGATGTGAGATTGTTAATTAATGGTTTACTTAAGGTGGCAACTTAAATTCACATCTGGTGGATTGAGGCACTGGGAACCCGATGTTGCTCTGTATTTTGGAAATCGAGTGCAGTGTGATTCTCCTATGGACCGCCACCCAGGCTCAAAGGGATCATGAGATTATTCATGCTAGAAACTTCCGTGTGCAGCCGCAAGCTACTATGGGCTCTAGCATAGTTGATTAAGTTGCGTGAGCTCTTGAAGAGGTAGACTAGTAGATGTAGGGGATGTTGGTTGGTACGGTCTACCCAGAGCAGAGAGTTAATGCTTCTGAAAGACTATGTCTCGGTCATCCGTTTCTCAAACATCATGTAGTGCGAGAAATCAAGCGGAGGAGACCGAGTCTTGCGGGGAAAAGTGCGCAAACCCCTGCAGAGTGTATAAACTAATCATGGTTAGCCGTGTCCCCGGTTATGGACGTTTTGAATATCTGGTACTTGGATTATCATGTGAATCTCATCATGTTACTTAATTAATCTTGTCAGGTTTAAGGATGATGTTTAATTGGGATTGAGATGGAGTACCCTTCTCAATGTTTAACAACCACTATGATAGTTAAATAAAATGTTATTCCTTTGCAGTAGGGAAAAATTGGCTTTATGCAAAACTGTAACCATAGAGCTTTCCACCAGCCATATATGCATGTAGTGTAGCATTATTCTTTCATTACTCTCTATGTGTTACATTGCCAGCATATTCCATGTGCTGACCTGTTTCGGGCTGCAACGTTCATGTTGCAGACTTTTCAAACGACGAGTAAGGTGCTTTTAGGTCGTGGTTCTATACTCAGTGATGCCGTTGGAGTTGATGGACTCGCTTATCTTCCAAGCCTTCCGCTGTTATCGTTATTAGATGGCCTTAATCCATATTATTTGTAATAAGTTCTCTTTTGAGACATTCGATGTAATAAGTGTGTGATTGCTACTCTGTTATAAATCCTTCAAGTATTGTGCGTGTCGGCATTACCGATCCGAGGATGACAGCGATGCACGAGATCGATCTGTTTGAGGTCTGGTCGCTACAAGATGGTATCAGAGCACACCTGACTGTAGGACACGACCACTAAGCTAAAGCCCTAGATCACTACTCTCTCTCTTCTCATTTCTTATTTCTCATATTTTCTACTCTTTTACGATGGCGGAAGCAAGGAACAAGTTCATGCAACCGGATGAAGATACACCCTTTGGACGCCACTTGAAGGAAGTCACTAGATACCTGAACATCGGAGTACCAAGCTTCACCGGGACCTACATCGCCACTTTACCTGAAGAGGAGTGCTGGATGATTCATGTTCAAGTTCCAGGAAGAACGTTCATGCCAGTCACTGAGCCCATAGAGTTATCCTTTGATGCACCAACCTGGAGTCTAGGAAAGAGCATGGCAGCTCACATCACCATGGGACGCATTGGAGAAGTTTACCACAAGGATCTCAAGGATACTATCTACCACATTTGTGGGCGCCGAGATGAGCAATGGGAGATGATCAGCACCAGGAAGGATAGATCAATTGCAGCTTTCATCCAGGAGTTAAAATAGCACATACGACGCCAGGAGAACAAGATGTGCGCAGGCATGATGGATCTGAAGAAAGCATTGACCAAGATCACGGAGCTGGAGGAAGAACTCAAGTCTACGCGTGATGGATATGAGGAGGAAATGATGACACTCGTAGAGAAGAATGATGATCTGAAGAATAAGCTAAAAGTATTCATGGGATTTCCCGCGACTGGAGGAGAAGACGATGATTGCACTTGCCCGGAGAACTACATCATCATCGACGACACCGACTCGGACCCAGACGATAGTGATGATGATTATGTTGATGAAGCTGGAGCAGATATCATGGAGTCTTCATCGGAGCAATTTTTCTAGTCGACCACCATAACAGTAGTAGTATTCCCCATGTATATAGTATAGTCCGAGAACTTTTGTAACGACAGTTAGACCGTTGTATGCCCTTGTTTGAATTGATTGAAGTGATATTGTTTGCTTTTGTCTCATGTGCATATGGGTAGTGTTTTCTCTCTAGACCTCACTCTATTCTATATTCTCATCTTTTTCTAAACCCTCAGATGCCTTCGAGACATGACAATGGATTTGCTTTCCCACCGGAGCTCAGCCAGTTGATCCAGCAGCAGAATGCATTGATGTAGATACTAGTCCAGAATCAGAATCAGGGGAACAACAACAACGACAACAACAACAACAACAACAACAACAACAACAACAACAACAACAACAACAACAACAACAACCCACCACCACCACCTGTTGACCACTTAGCCCGTTTCTTGAGGCTGAATCTGTTGGTGTTCTCCAGTAGCACCGAGCCGATAGTTGCAGATGATTGGCTCCGCATGATGGGAAGGGAGTTGACCACTGCAGGATGCACAAATGCGGAGAAGGTGAGTTTTGCCGCACATCAGCTTGATGGACCCGCAGCATCATGGTGGGAGAATTTCACAGCCACTTATCCTATTGACACTGTCACATGGGATCAGTTTCAGTAGGCTTTCCGTACTGCCCATGTTTCAGCAGGAGCAATGGCCATGAAGAAGCGTGAGTTTCGCAACTTACGCCTGGGAGGATGTACTGTTGGCCAGTATGTGGATGACTTTAGTAAGCTAGCACGTTATGCCCCAGATGACGTTGCTACGGATGCAGCTAAGCAGGAGAAGTTTCTGGAAGGATTGAATGATGAGCTGAGCATGCAGTTGATGGTAGCAACCTTCAACAACTACCAGGAGTTGGTAGATAGAGCGCTTATGATTGAAGGGAAGCAATAGCAGATTGACAGCCGCAAGAGGAAGTATGGACAAGGGAAGTACAATTCTGGAGCTCAGTAGAAGCCTCGTTTTACCCCGAACTTGGGAGGACATTTTCAGCATACCCATGGAGGAGGTAGTTTGCACAACCATAGTGGCCCCAAGAATGGTAATGGGAATGGAGGAAGCAACTGACAGAACCGTACCAACCCATCAACGCCAGCCAAGAGGGATCTGAGCCACATCACCTGTTACAAATGCCAGAAGACCGGACATTATGCCACTGAATGTCCTGAAGCGAAGAATGGAAATGGCAATGGAAGTTCTGGAAAGAAGCCCAATCCTTTCAACAAAGGACAGGTGAACCACGTTAGCGTGGAGGAGGTTGAAGCCCAGCCAGATGCAGTAATAGGTAAGTTTTTGGTTAAGTCATTTACTGCAATCGTTCTTATTGATACTTGTGCATCGCATTCATATATATCAAGGGGATTTGTGGATAAGTATAACCTGCCAACCCAAGCCCTTAGGACACCCATGTTAGTAACCTCGCCAGGAGTTGAGTATATGGCTAGTCTATGGTGTGATCGGTTACCATTTAGGATTGGTAACTATGTGTTTCCCTCAGACCTAATAGTACTGGAATCGCAAGGACTGGATGTGATATTAGGCATGGATTGGTTATCAAAGTATGGAGGGAACATTGAATGCGCCAGTAAGTCGATTTTGCTTACCACGCCAGAAGGAAGAAGGATCAAGTATGTATCCCGGCATCTGCCGAAGAGGACTCAAGTAAATTCTTTATCGGGAGTTGTACAGGAAGAAGTACCAGTGGTGAAGGATTTTCCTGACGTATTCCTAGAGGAGTTGCCAGGCATGCCACCATATAGAGACATTGAGTTTTTGATTGAGCTTTTGCCAGGCACAGGGCCGATATCTAAGAGACCGTACAGGATGCCCGCAAATGATTTGGAGGAAATTAAGAAGCATATTAAGGAGTTACTGGATAAAGGCTATATTCGCCCAAGTTCTTCGCCTTGGGGATCGCCAGTACTTCTAGTGGAGAAGAAGGATGGATCATTGAGGATGGTTGTTGATTATCGAGGATTGAATGCAGTAACAATCAAGAACAAGTACCCACTACCGTTGATCAATGACTTGTTTGACCGATTGCAAGGAGCTAAAGTATTTTCTAAGATCGATCTGCGATCAGGATACCACCAGTTGAAGATTCGAGAGCAGGATATACCTAAGACGGCTTTTACCACCAGGTACGGGCTGTACGAGTATACCGTTATGTCATTTGGTCTGACTAACGCACCTGCCTATTTCATGAACATGATGAACAAGGTGTTTATGGAGTTTTTGGATAAGTTCGTCGTGATGTTCATTGATGATATATTGGTCTACTCGAAGAATGAAGAGGAGCATAAGGAGCATTTGCGTTTGGTACTTGAGAAGCTCAGAGAACATCAGTTATATGCCAAGTTCAGCAAGTGTGAGTTTTGGTTGAAGGAAGTTGGATTCCTCGAACATGTTATATCCGGAGAAGGAATAGCAGTAGACCCCACCAAAGTTGTGACCGTGACAAATTGGGAAGCCCCAACAACAGTTGGAGAGATCCGGAGTTTTCTAGGACTCGCAGGATACTACCGGAGGTTCATTGAGAATTTCTCAAAGATTGCGAAGCCCATGACAGAGTTGTTGAAGAAGGACACCAAGTCTAAATGGACTGAGGAATGTGAGGCCAGTTTCCAGGAATTGAAGAAACGTTTGGTTACCTCGCCAGTGTTGATTCTGCCAGATTAGAGCAAGGATTATGAGGTGTATTGCGACGCTTCTCGTCGAGGACTTGGAGCAGTGCTTATGCAGGAAGGAAGAGTTGTTTCGTATGCCTCATGACGGCTTAAGCCGCATGAGTTGAATTATGCTACGCATGATTTGGAGTTAGCAGCCGTAGTGCATGCATTGAAGACATGGAGACATTTTCTCATAGGAAACCATTGTGAGGTGTACACCGATCACAAGAGTTTGAAGTACATCTTCACACAGAAGGAGTTGAATCTCAGGCAGAGGAGATGGTTGGAACTCATCAAGGATTATGATATGAGATTGCATTATCACCCCGAAAAGGCTAACGTAGTAGCCGATGCGTTGAGCCGTAAGAGCCATGCAATCACACTCATGACCGGAGGATTACCAAAGGAGTTAGCCGAGGACCTTCGTGAACTATGTTTGGAAATAGTTCCGAGAGGCTATGTAGCAGCATTGGAGATTCAGTCTACTTTGATGGATAAGATCAGAGAAGCCCAGAAGACTGACAAGGAGATTGCCGATATAAAGGAGAAAATGAGCAAGGGAAAAGCTAAGGGATTTCGTGAGGATGAGCATGATACCTTATGGTTTGAGGACCGCGTTTATGTGCCTAATGACCCGGAGATCAGGAAGTTGATTCTGCAAGAGGCCCATGATTCGCCGTATTTGATTCACCCAGGTAATACCAAGATGTAATTGGATTTGATGGACACTTTCTGGTGGACCGAAATGAAGAAGGATATTGTGGAATATGTAGCAGTATGTGATGTATGTTAGAGAGTGAAGGCAGAGCATCAAAAGCCAGCAGGATTGCTACAACCATTGCCGATACCCAAATGGAAGTGGGATAAGCTGGGCATGGATTTTATCACAGGATTTCCCAGGACTCGTTCAGGCTATGACTCGATTTGTGTTGTAGTCGATCGTTTGACGAAGGTGGCTCATTTCATTCCAGTGAAGACCACCTACACCAGTGCCAAATTGGCTAATATATATATGACCAGGATCGTATGTCTGCGTGGGGTTCTGAGGAGTATTGTATCAGATAGAGGAACCCAGTTTACCTCAAAGTTCTGGAATCAGTTGCACGAAACTTTGGGTACCAGGCCCGAGTTCAGTACAGCTTTTCATCCGCAGACAGATGGACAGACCGAGAGAGTCAATCAGATTTTGGAGGATATGTTGAGAGCTTGTGCGCAAGATTATGGATCTAGTTGGGACGATAATTTACCATATGCAGAGTTCTCCTACAAAAATAGTTATCAATCCAGTTTGAAGATGGTGTTGGAAATATGCCCTAGAGGCAACAATGAAATGGTTATTATTATATTTCTTTGTTCATGATAATAGTCTATTATTCATGCTATAATTGTGTTATCCGGAAATCGTAATACACGTGTGAATACATAGACCACAACGTGTCCCTAGTGAGCCTCTAGTTGACTAGCTCGTTGATCAACATATAGTCATGGTTTCCTGACTATGGACATTGGATGTCATTGATAACGGGATCACATCATTGGGAGAATGATGTGATGGACAAGACCCAATCCTAAGCTTAGCTCAAAGATCGTATAGTTCGTTTAGCTAGAGCTTTTCCAAATGTCAAGTATCATTTCCTTAGACCATGAGATTATGCAACTCCCGGATACCGTAGGAGTGCTTTGAGTGTGCCAAACGTCACAACATAACTGGCTGACTATAAAGGTACACTACGGGTATCTCCGAAAGTGTCTGCATTGGGTTGGTACGAATCGAGGCTGGATTTGTCACTCCGTATGACGGAGAGGTATCTCTGGGCCCACTCGGTAATGCATCATCATAATGAGCTCAATGTGACCAAGTGTATGGTCACAGGATCATGCATTACTGATGCGAGTAAAGTTACTTGCGAAGCGAGATTAAGCGAGGTATTGGGATACCGACGATCGAATCTCGGGCAAGTAACGTACCGATTGACAAAGTGAATTGTATACGGGGTTACTTGAATCCTCGACATCGTGGTTCATCCGATGAGATCATCGAGGAGCATGTGGGAGCCAACATGGGTATTCATATCCCGCTGTTGGTTATTGACCGGAGAGGCGTCTCGGCCATGTCTGCATGTCTCCCGAACCCGTAGGGTCTACACACTTAAGGTTCGGTGACGCTAGGGTTGTAGAGATATGAGTATGCAGTAACCCAAAAGTTGTTCGGAGTCCTGGATGAGATCCCGGATGTCACAAGGAGTTCCGGAATGGTCCGGAGGTAAATAATTATATATAGGAAGTCGGGTTTCGGCCATCGGGAAAGTTTGGGGTCACGGTATTGTCTGGGACCACGGAAGGGTCGAGGTCCACCGGTGGGGCCACCTATCCGGAGGGCCCCATGGGCTGAAGTGGGAGGGGAACCAGCCCCTAGTGGGCTGGTGCTCCCCCTTGGGCCCCCCTGCGCCTAGGGTTGGGAAACCCTAGGGGTGGGGCGCGCCCACCTGCCTTGGGGGAAGCCACCTCTGCCACCGCCCCTTGGAGATCCCATCTCAGGGCGGCGCCCCCTAGGGGGCCTATATAAAGAGGGGGGAGGGAGGGCAGCCACACCCATGCCCTTGGCGCCTCCCTCTCCCCTTGCCACACCTCTCCCTCTCACAGACGCTTGGCGAAGCCCTGCCGAGATCGCTGCTGCATCCACCACCACGCCTCGTCGTCTCTTTGGATCTTCATTAACCTCTCCTTCCCCCTTGCTGGATCAAGAAGGAGGAGACGTCTTCCTCAACCGTACGTGTGTTAAACACGGAGGTGCTGTCCGTTCAGCACTAGGATCATCGGTGATTTGGATCACGATGAGTACGACTCCCTCAACCCCGTTCTGTTGAATGCTTCCGCTCGTGATCTACAAGGGTATGTAGATGCACTCCTCTCTCTCGTTGCTAGATGAACTCATATATTGATCTTGGTGAAGCATAGAATTTTTTTATTTTCTGCAACGTTCCCAACAGTGGCATCATGAGCTAGGTCTATGCGTAGTTCTCTTTGCACGAGTAGAACACAAACTTGTTGTGGGCGTAGATGTTGTCAACTTTCTTGCCACTACTAGTCTTATTTTTCTTCAGTGTTATTGTGGGATGAAGCGGCCCGGACCGACCTTACACGTACGCTTATGGGAGACACGTTCCACCGACTGACATGCACTAGTTGCATAAGGTGGCTAGCGGGTGTCTGTCTCTCCCACTTTAGTTGGAGCGGATTCGATGAAAAGGGTCCTTATGAAGGGTAAATAGAAGTTGAAAAATCACGTTGTGGCTTTTACGTAGGTAAGAAAACGTTCTTGCTAGAACCCTATTGCAGCCACGTAAAACATGCAACAACAATTAGAGGACGTCTAACTTGCTTTTGCAGCATGTGATTGTGATGTGATATGGCCAAAAGTTGTGATGAATGATGAATGATATATATGTGATGTATGAGATCATGTTCTTGTAATAGGAATCACGACTTGCATGTCGATGAGTATGACAACCGGCAGGAGCCATAGGAGTTGTCTTAATTATTGTATGACCTGCGTGTCATTGATTCAACGCCATGTAATTACTTTACTTTATTGCTAAACCGTTAGCCATAGTAGTAGAAGTAATAGTTGGCGAGCAACCCCATGGAGACACAATGATGGAGATCATGATGATGGAGATCATGGTGTCATGCCGGTGACGAAGATGATCATGGAGCCCCGAAGATGGAGATCAAAGGAGCTATATGATATTGGCCATATCATGTCACTACTATTTGATTGCATGTGATGTTTATCATGTTTTTGCATCTTGTTTACTTAGAACGACGGTAGTAAATAAGATGACCCCTCATAATAATTTCAAGAAAGTGTTCCCCCTAATTGTGCGCCGTTGCGAAAGTTTGTTGTTTCGATGCACCACGTGATGATCGGGTGTGATAGATTCTAACGTTCACATACAACGGGTGTAAGACAGATTTACACATGCATAAACACTTAGGTTAACTTCACGAGCCTAGCATGTACAGGCATGGCCTCGGAACACAAGAGACCGAAAGGTCAAACATGAGTCGTATGGAAGATGCGATCAACATGGAGATGTTCACCGATGATGACTAGTTCGTCTCACGTGATGATCGGACACGACCTAGTCGACTCGGATCATGTATCACTTAGATGACTAGAGGGATGTCTAATCTGAGTGGGAGTTCATTAAATAATTTGATTAGATGAACTTAATTATCATGAACTTAGTCTAAAACCTTTGCAAATATGTCTTGTAGATCAAATGGCCAACGCTCATGTCCACCTCCACTTCAACGCATTCCTAGAGAAAACCAAGCTGAAAGATGATGGCAGCAACTATACGGACTGGGTCCGGAACCTGAGGATCATCCTCATAGCTACAAAGAAAAATTATGTCTTAGAAGCACCACTAGGTGAAGCTCCCATCCCAGAGAACCAAGACGTTATGAACGCTTGGTAGTCTCGTGCTGATGATGACTCCCTCGTTCAGTGCGGCATGCTTTACAGCTTTGAACTGGGGCTCCAAAAGCGTTTTGAACAACACGGAGCATATGAGATGTTCGAAGAGCTGAAAATGGTTTTCCAAGCTCATGCCCGGGTCGAGAGATATGAAGTCTCCGACAAGTTCTTCAGTTGTAAGATGGAGGAAAATAGTTCTGTCAATGAGCACATACTCAAAATGTCTGGGTTGCACAACCGCTTAACTCGGCTGGGAGTTAATCTCCCGGATGACGCGGTTATTGACAGAACCCTCCAGTCGCTTCCACCGAGCTACAAGAGCTTTGTGATGAATTTCAATATGCAGGGGATGGAAAAGACCATTCCTGAGGTATATTCAATGCTGAAATCAGCGGAGGTAGAAATCAAGAAGGAACATCAAGTTTTGATGGTGAATAAAACCACTAAGTTCAAGAAAGGCAAGGGTAAGAAGAACTTCAAGAAGGATGGCAAGGAGTTGCGGCGCCCGTAAGCCGATTGCGGGAAGAAGTCAAAGAATGGACCCAAGCCTGAAATTGAGTGCTTTTATTGCAAGGAAGCGGACCTTTGAAGCGGAACTGCCCCAAATACTTAGCGGACAAGAAGGTGGCAACACTAAAGGTATATGTGATATACATGTAATTGATGTGTACCTTACCATTACTCGTAGTAGCTCACCGGTATTTCATACGGTGCCGTTGCTCATATTTGTAACTCAAAGCGGGAGCTGCGGAATAAGCGGAGGCTGGCGAAGGGCGAGGTGACGATGCGCGTCGGGAATGGTTCCAAGGTCGATGTGATCGCCGTCGCACGCTACCTCTACATTTACCTACGGGATTAGTTTTAAACCTCAATAATTGTTATTTAGTGCCAGCTTTGAGCATGAACATTGTATCCGGATCTCGTTTAATCGAGATGGCTACTCATTTAAATCCGAGAATAATGGTTGTTCTATTTATATGAGAGATATGTTTTATGGTCAGGCCGGTGGTCAATGGTTTATTCTTAATGAATCTTGAGCGTGATGTTACACATATTCATAGTGTGAATACCAAAAGATGTAAAGTTGATAACGATAGTCCCACATACTTGTGGCATTGCCCTTGGTCATATTGGTGTCAAGCGCATGAAGAAGCTCCATCTGATGGACTTTTAGAGTCTCTCGATTATGAATCATTTAACACATGCGAACCATGCCTCATGGGCAAAATGACCAAGACTCCGTTCTCCGGAACAATGGAGCGAGCAACCAACTTATTGGAAATCATACATACTGATGTGTGCAGTCCAATGAGCGTTGAGGCTCGTGGAGGATATCATTATGTTCTCACTCTCACTAACGACTTGAGTAGATATGGGTATGTCTACTTAATGAAACACAAGTCCGAGACCTTTGAAAAGTTCAAGGAATTTCAGAATGAGGTAGAGAATCAACGTGACCGAAAGATAAAGTTCTTACGATCAGATCGTGGAGGAGAATACTTAAGTCACGAATTTGGTACGCACTTAAGGAAATGTGGAATCGTTTCACAACTCACGCCACCTAGAACACCTCAGTGTAACGGTGTGTCCGAACGTCGTAATCGCACTTTATTGGATATGGTGCGATCTATGATGTCTCTTACCGATTTACCGCTATCATTTTGGGGATACGCTCTAGAGACAGCTACATTCACTTTAAATAGGGCACCGTCTAAATCCGTTGAGACGACACCGTATGAATTATGGTTTGGGAAGAAACCTAAGCTATCGTTTCTAAAAGTTTGGGGATGCGATGCTTATGTCAAGAAACTTCAACCTGAAAAGCTCGAACCCAAGTCGGAAAAATGCAACTTCATAGGATACCCTAAGGAAACCATTGGGTATACCTTCTACCTAAGATCCGAAGGCAAGATCTTTGTTGCCAAGAACGGGTCCTTTCTGGAGAAAGAGTTTCTCTCGAGAGAAGTAAGTGGGAGGAAAGTGGAACTTGATGAAGTACTACCTCTTGAACCGTGAGTAGCGCAGCTCGGGAAGATGTTCTGTGGTGCGGCACCAAGCGAAGAGGAAGTTAATGATGATGATCAAGGTACCGGATCAAGTTACTCTTGAACCGTGGGTCCACGAGGACACGTTCCACACCAGAGTGGTATGGCAACCCTATCACGGAAATCATGTTGTTAGACAACGGTGAACCTTCGAACTATGAAGAAGCAATGGCGGGCCCAGATTCCAACAAATGGGTTGAAGCCATGCAATCCGAGGTAGGATCCATGTAAGAAAACGAAGTATGGACTTTGACAGACTTGCCCGATGATCGGCGAGCGATAGAAAACAGATGGATCTTTAAGAAGAAGACGGGCGCGGATGGAAATGTTACCATCTATAAAGCTCGACTTGTTGCTAAGGGTTATTGACAAGTTCAAGGGGTTGACTACAATGAGACATTCTCTCCCATAGCGAAGCTAAAATCCGTCTGAATCATGTTAGCAATTGCCGCATACTATGATTATGAGATATGGAAAATGGACGTCAAAACGGCATTCCTTAACGGCCATCTTAAGGAAGAACTGTATATGATGCAGCCGGAAGGTTTTGTCGACCCTGAGAATGCTAACAAGGTATGCAAGCTCCAGCGATCCATTTATGGGCTGGTGCAAGCATCTCGGAGTTGGAACATTCTCTTTGATGAGATGATCAAAGCGTTTGGGTTTATGCAGACTTATGGAGAAGCCTGCGTTTACAAGAAAGTGAGTGGGAGCTCTGTAGCATTTCTCATATTATATGTAGATGACATACTTTTGATGGGAAATGATATAGAACTTTTGGAAAACATTAAGGCCTACTTGAATAAGTGTTTTTCAATGAAGGACCTAGGAGAAGCTGCTTACATATTAGGCATCAAGATCTATAGGGATAGATCAAGACGCCTCATAGGTCTTTCACAAAGCACATACCTTGATAAGATATTGAAGAAGTTCAATATGGATCAATCCAAGAAAGGGTTCTTGCCTGTATGCAAGGTGTGAGATTGAGCTCGGCCCAATGCCCGACCATGGCAGAAGATAGAGAAGAGATGAGTGTCATCCCCTATGCCTCAGCCATAGGATCTATTATGTATGCCATGTTGTGTACCAGACCTGATGTAAACCTTGCCGTATGTTTGGTAGGAAGGTACCAAAGTAATCCCGGCAAGGAACACTGGACAACGGTCAAGAATGTCCTGAAGTACCTAAAAAGGACAAAGGACATGTTTCTCGTCTATGGAGGTGACGAAGAGCTCGTCGTAAAGGGTTCGTCGACGCTAGCTTCGACACAGATCTGGATGACTCTAAGTCACAAACCGGATACATGTATATTTTGAATGGTGGGGCAGTAAGCTGGTGCAGTTGCAAGCAAAGCGTCGTGGCGGGATCTACATGTGAAGCAGAATACATGGCAGCCTCGGAGGCAGCGCATGAAGCAATCTGGGTGAAGGAGTTCATCACCGACCTAGGAGTCATACCCAATGCGTCGGGGCCGATCGCACTCTTCCGTGACAACACTGGAGCTATTGCACTTGCCAAGGAGCCCAGGTTTCACAAGAAGACAAGGCACATCAAGCGTCGCTTCAACTCCATTCGTGAAAATGTTCAAGATGCAGACATAGATATTTGCAAAGTACATACAGACCCGAACGTAGCAGATCCGTTGACTAAACCTCTCCCTAGGGCAAAACATGAACAACACCAGAACTCTATGGGTGTTCGATTCATCACAATGTAACTAGATGATTGACTCTAGTGTAAGTGGGAGACTGTTGGAAATATGCCCTAGAGGCAATAATAAAATGGTTATTATTATATTTCTTTGTTCATGATAATAGTCTATTATTCATGCTATAATTGTGTTATTCGGAAATCGTAATACACGTGTGATTACATAGACCACAACGTGTCCCTAGTGAGCCTCTAGTTGACTAGCTCGTTGATCAACAGATAGTCATGGTTTCCTGACTATGGACATTGGATGTCATTGATAACGGGATCACATCATTGGGAGAATGATGTGATGGACAAGACCCAATCCTAAGCATAGCTCAAAGATCGTGTAGTTCGTTTAGCTAGAGCTTTTCCAAATGTCAAGTATCATTTCCTTAGACCATGAGATTGTGCAACTCTCGGATACCGTAGGAGTGCTTTGGGTGTGCCAAACGTCGAACATAAGCTGGTGACTATAAAGGTACACTACGGGTATCTCGAAAGTGTCATTGGGTTGGCACGAATCGAGATCGGATTTGTCACTCCGTATGATGGAGAGGTATCTCTGGGCCCACTCGGTAATGCATCATCATAGTGAGCTCAATGTGACCAAGTGTATGGTCACGGGATCATGCATTACAGTGCGAGTAAAGTGATTTGCGATAACGAGATTAAGCGAGGTATTGGGATACCGACGATCGAATCTCGGGCAAATAACGCACCGATTGACAAAGGGAATTGTATACGGGTTACTTGAATCCTCGACATCGTGGTTCATCCGATGAGATCATCGAGGAGCATGTGGGAGCCAACATGGGTATCCAGATCCGCTGTTGGTTATTGACCGGAGAGGCGTCTCGGCCATGTTCGCATGTCTCCGAACCCGTAGGGGGTCTACACATAAGGTTCGGTGATGCTAGGGTTGTAGAGATATGAGTATGCAGTAACCGAAAGTTTTGAGTCCGGATGAGATCCGGACGTCACGAGGAGTTCGGAATGGTTGGAGGTAAAGAATTATGTATAGGAAGTCGGGTTTGACCATCGGGAAAGTTTGGGGTCACCGGTATTGTCTGGGACCACCGGAAGGGTCTCGAGGTCCACCTGGTGGGGCCACCTATCCGGAGGGCCCCATGGGCTGAAGTGGGAGGGAACCAGCCTGGTGGGCTGGTGCGCCTGCCCCCTGCGCCTAGTGTTGGGGAACCCTAGGGGTGGGGCGCCTCCACGGCTTGGGGAAGCCACCTGCCGCCGCCCCTTGGAGATCCCATCTCGGGGCAGCGCCCCTAGGGGGCCTATATAAGAGGGGAGGAGGGCAGCCGCACCCATGCCCTTGGCGCCTCCTCTCCCTTGCTACACCTCTCCCTCTCGCAGACGCTTGGCGAAGCCTGCCGAGATCGTTGCTGCATCCACCACCACGCCGTCGTCTTGCTGGATCTTCATCAACCTCTCCTTCCCCTTGCTGGATCAAGAAGGAGGAGACGTCTTCCTCAACCGTCACGTGTTTTGGCGCGGAGGTGCTGTCCGTTCAGCACTAGGATCATCGGTGATTTGGATCACGACGAGTACGACTCCCTCAACCCCGTTCTCTTGAACGCTTCCGCTCGCGATCTACAAGGGTATGTAGATGCACCCCTCTCTCTCGTTGCTAGATGAACTCATAGATTGATCTTGGTGAAGCGTAGAAATTTTTTATTTTCTGCAACGTTCCCAACAGATGGCTCCTTTCGAAGCCTTATACGGAAGGAGGTGCAGGACCCCATTATCGTGGGATGAAGTTGGAGACCGCCAGTTGTTTGGACCGGATTTAATTAAGGACTCTGAACAGAAGGTGAAGTTGATTCGCGATAGGCTCAAGGTAGCCCAGTCCAGGCAGAAAAGCTATGCAGATTCTAAACGCATGGAGACTGTTTACGAAGTCGGAGATAGACTTTATCTTCGTGTATCTCCACTTCGAGGACTTAAGCGCTTTGGAGTTAAGGGAAAGCTAGCGCCGTGTTTTGTGGAACCATACAATGTTTTGGAGCGTATGGGAGAAGTTGCTTACAAGTTGGAATTGCCTGAGGGGTTGTCAGGAGTTCACGACGTGTTCCACGTTTGCCAGTTGAAGAAGTGCCACGCAGAGATGGACGATATACCGCTAAGAGATACAGTGCCACTGGAAGCGATTCAGCTGGATAATGATTTGACCTATGAGGAGAAACCAGTCAAGATTCTTGAACATGCCAGTCGAGTCACCCGCAGCAAGGTTATCAAGTCTTGCAAAGTTCAGTGGAGCCACCATACCGAGGATGAAGCCACCTGGGAGCGAGAGGAAGATCTGCTAAAGGACCACCCTCACCTATTTTCTATCCAACCCGAATCTCGAGGACGAGATTCATCTTAAGGGGGGTAGGTTTGTAACATCCCAAATTTCCAATTTAGAATGTTATACATTAGATCATCATTGCATATCATATTTATTGCATTTGGCTCGATCCTTGAAATTCTACGCAACTCAAGGACCCGCGGAGAGAGTTGGGGATTTCGTTATTTTCATATTTAAGTTTTCTCAAATTTTGAAAATAGGATCATTTGATTTTATTTATTTTATCTTCAATTATTTCTATAAATAAAATATGAGAGAGGGAATAAAATGCCTTTCCCAAAACGAAGAAATATTGAAGATTTAATAAAAAAATCAAATAAGATTTTATTTTGGAGTTTATTGCTATTTTATTTGAATTTAGGAAAAATGCGTGTTTTTCGAAATTGCACTTAGGCCCCAAATAAATGTTCATCTTGTCCGGCTTGATTTTAGAAGCCGGGGAAAATTTATTTCGAGATCTTTGGAGTCCGTTTAGTATTTCTTTTAATTGTTTTTCTGCGCGTAATGTTTTAAAAAAAGGAACCGACTCCGGGCCGTACCCGAACGAGACACCGCCCGGGGGGGCTTTATAAGCCGGGGCCCCTGCCCCGAAGCCCACCGCCGCTCGAAGCCCACCCCGCCGCCCCAAACCCTAGCGCCGACACCGCCGTGCTTGCTTGTTGCCGCGCCTTGCCATGCAATCCGCGCCGCCGCCGCCGCCCGACCCCGCCTCCGCCGCCGCCGTTGACCGCGGAGGTAGTCCCGTCGCCGCCTCGGTTTTCGAGAGAAAACCGTTGGTTTTTTTAGGAACCCGCGGTTTATATTTTTTAGATCGGTTTTATTTTTTTCCCGGTTTAGTTATTTAGCAGACGTTCGTCCGTACATTCGTTTTAACGAACAGTTTTCGTCGTTTAGCCGCAGATAGAGAATGTTCGTTCGTTAGCCTATTCGTCCGTTTTTCTTTTTCACGGATTTTCCGCGATTATTTTCTGATCGCGATTTCTGATCCGATTTTCGTTTTAGTATAAATTTTCGCTTGTTTATCGGAATCAGGCGATTCAAGCGCCTAGAGTTTCGTCTCGAAACCCTCTTTTCGTTTAACCAACTCAAACAAGTTTTTGCTACTGTAAAATTTGGCTTAGGTCCAGATTAGTAAATGAAGCTTGTTTCTTTCGCCGTTTGACTTTCGTTGCTTCGTTTGATTTGATTCTTTTTGCAAACCGGAGTTTCTAAGTTGAAGTTTCTGGTTAGATCTCTTATTTGAGTTTTACTTGTGTGTTAGATAAGTGCTTATTGTATGCTTGTTTGTTTGCGATAGAGTACCCGGAGTGCGCCGCTTGCTACTTCGAATCTCTAGGTTTCACAGATCATCAGCAAGACAAGTAACACTTTGATCATACCTCTTTACTACCCAGTTTTATTGCATTAGATCAATCCTCAAGCAATTGCATGATTAGGATCTGATTAATATGTGGGTTTTTGGAAGTAGATGAGGTAGAACCTATTACCTGTTTTATTATAAAACCTTTGGGAGTTACTTCTACGTTTGCTTATATTGCTGTGCTATGCTAGTAGACGTGGATTGGGTGAGTGTATCCATGACAGATGTGAGATTGTTAATTAATGGTTTACTTAAGGTGGCAACTTAAATTCACATCTGGGTGGATTGAGGCACCTGGGGAACCCAGTGTTGCCTGTATTTTTGGAAATCCCGGGGTACCATGTGATTCTCCTATGGACCGCCACCCAGGCTCAAAGGGATCATGAGATTATTCATGCTAGAAACTTCAGTGTGCAGCCCCAAGCTACTATGGGCTCTAGCATAGTTGATTAAGTTGCGTGAGCTCTTGAAGAGGTAGACTAGCAGATGTAGGGGATGTAGGTTGGTACGGTCTACCCGGAGTAGAGAGTTAATGCTTCTAAAAGACTGTGTCTCGGTCATCCGTTTCTCAAACACCATGTAGTGCGAGAAATCAAGCGGAGGAGATCGAGTCTTGCGGGGAAAAGTGCGCAAACCTCTGCAGAGTGTATTGTAACATCCCAAAATTCTAAATTTTGGAATGTTATAAACAAATAGATAGATTTGATTGATTGTTTGATTGATTGAGTGAATTGATTGAAATTCGAAACTTTTTGAAAGTTAAATGAGAGGGAATAAAAGGACTTTCCAAAACTTTCACTTTTGCTTTCATGATCTTCATGAATTCAAATTCCTTTCAAATACAAAACCCTTGAGCGAAGATGATATGACTTCTTCCATTTAATTAAATGAAAGGGTATTTGAAAATATTTGAATTTCATTTGGAAATATTTCGATTCATAAACTTCATGCAACTCAATGATTTTCATGAGAGAAGATAAAATGACTTCTTCAAATTATATGAAATATGAGTTGGGAGTTTTAAAAGAATTAAATTCAAGGTTCTTTTGAATTTATTTTCAATTTGGAGTTATTGGAGTTTTATTCAAGTTATTTTTCTCCAAAAATAAAATATCTGAGAAAATAGGGTAACATGATTCCTACATCAGAAAAATGGAGAGAAATAAATTTGAATTAATTTTGGTATTTTTAAATGATTTTTGTTGGATTTTATTAGAGCAGAAGCACTATTTGCTTTATTTGAATTTTTGTGTATTTTATTTGAAGCTAGAATAATGTTCATCATGTAGGAAATCTTTTTCTGAAAATTTTGATATATTATATGCCTATATAATATTTTCATTTTATTTTGTTTTATTATCTTCTCTGTTTGTTTAAAAAATTCCTCCCCTTGTTGGGCCGACCCGGCTCAGCCAGGCCAAGGCCCGGCTCACGCCGCCTCCCTCCGTCCCGGCCGGGACTCCTCGAGTCCGCGCCGCCCGCCACCGCCGCCGCCTCACCTTGCCCCCTCCTCCACTCCTGAGCCGCCCCACCCCTATATAAGCGCCCCTCCGCGCCCTCTTCTCCTCCTCGCCTCGCTTCGCCGCCCTGCGCTTGCCCGCCGAAGATCTCGCCGAGCCGCGCCACTCCGCTCAAATCCGTCGCTGGGACCGTCGCCGACGCCGCCATCCTCTTCGCCCCGACGCCGCCCTCCCGTCTACTCCCCGCCGACGCCGACCACCGGAGCCGCCGCCCCGGCCGAATCCGAGCCACCGCCGCAGTTCTTCCTTGCCGCCGGCGATCGCCGCGGTAACCGCCGCGTCCCGTCCGTTGGATCTGGATCCAACGATCCAGATTCGTTTTTTTAAACTTTTCTTATTCGGTGAACGTTCATTAGTTAGGGTTTGCACCGAACGGGTTTCGTTAGTTAAATGTTCGGCAGCGAACATTTGTTATTTAGTTCTTTTCTTTTTCTGTTAGTTTTTAGTCAGGGACTTCTTTGTAGATATATTATTTACAAATTAGCCCCTGGTTTTCAAACGACTATAACTTTTTACTCGTTAGTCCAAATCCAATGAAACCAACGCCCACTTCTTCGTTACGATCCCCTCTTTCCAGTAATCCAACTCAAACATGTTTTTGAAAGTTTTAAATTTTGAATTCAAACAGATTTGTATTTGGACTTCATTTGATCATAACTTGAGTTTCGTAACTCCAATTTAGTTGATTCTTTTTGCAAATCGAAGCTCTTGACCTAAACTTTCTGATAAGGCCAAATTCACATAATTTTGGTACTGTTAGAAATTGTTTTATGTTGCAAGAGTTATTTGCTTGGTTTTGATGTTTTCCGAATCGTTTTCTTCGTTCGGTCCGATGTTTTGAGTGATTGCTTATGTGTGGCTACTATTGCTTGATTACGATAGAATTACCGGAGTGTGACGAGTAGAACTATCAAGGGTTTGAGTGCGAATCATCTTCATCAACATTGCAGGCAAGTAACACTTTGATCATGTCTTTTCTCATACCCACTTTTTATGCATTAGATCTATCCTCAAACACTTGCATGATTAGGATCTAATTAAATTGTGGGTTTTGGGAAGTAGATAGAGGCAGTACCTATTACCTGTTTTATTATCAAACCCTTGGGAGTTACTTCTACGTTTGCTTATTATGCCATGCTATGCTAGTAGACGTGGATTGGGTGAGTGAAATTCCATGACAGATGTGAGATTGTTATTTAATGGTTTATTTAAGGTGGCAACTTAAACACACATCTGGGTGGATTGAGGCACTGGCTTCTATCAGACTTACTGTATTTCTTGGACCGCCACCCAGGCTCAAAGGGATCATGAGATTATTCAAACTAGAAACTTCCGTGTGCAGCCACAAGCCATTATGGGCTCTGGCATAGTTGATTAAGTTGTGCGAACTCTTACGGGTAGACTAGCAGATGTAGGGGAAAGTAGGTGTACCGGTCTACCCACATGTTAGGTGCTAGTTCTTCTGAAAGACTATGTCTCGGTCATCCGTTTCTCAAACATCATGTAGTGCGAGAAATCCAACGGAGGCGATCGAGTCTTGTGGGGAAAAGTGCGCAAACCTCTGCAGAGTGTATAAACTAATCATGGTTAGCCGTGTCCCCGATTATAGACATCTTGAATATCTAGTTCTTGGATTATCCTGTTGATCTCATCACGTTACTTTATATAATTTGTTTGGGTTTAATGAGTACTTTTAATTGGGATTGAGGATGCTGTCAACCATTCTCAATGTTTAACAACCACCATGATAGTTAAATAAATTTATTCCTTTGAAGTAGGGAAAAATTGGCTTTTCGCCAAAACTGTAACCATAGAGCTTTCCTCCAGCCATATATGCATGTAGTATAGCTTATTCTTTCATTACTCTCTGTGTGTTACATTGCCAGCATATTCCATGTGTTGACCCGTTTTCGGGCTGCAACTTTTCATGTTGCAGACTTTTCAGACGACGAGTAAGTGATATGTTAGGGTTATGATTTCTACACTCAACTTTGTCGTTGGTGTTGATGGGAATGCACAACCTTGTTACTTCCGCTATTTGGATTGAGGTAATAGTATTTACGTTACTTTATACATGTGATTTACCTCTGTTATAAATCCTCGAGTCTTGTGTGTCAAAGATACCGATCTAGGGATGACACTTAAGCCACGAGACTTGATCCATTCGGTCGGGTCGCTACAAGATGGTATCGAGCACATGTTGGTATGGGACGTGACCCTAGAAACCTGACAAGCCCATAGGAAAGATTTTCTCTACAACTTCATTTTCAAAAAGATCTTTTACCTCTCTTCTCTTCTGAGCTTATTCAAATATTCCTTTTTAGTGAGACCATACCCCTTTCCCCTTTTGACCACTTGAAGATTCGACTGATGAGACCACTCCAAGAAGTATAAGATATCGGACAACTAAGACCATTTGGAATGAAGAGGATTTTACCGTGTAAATGGAAACTACAACTGTTGAAGACTCCGAAGACTAGGAGATTTTGAAGGCTCTAAAGAATTCCCAGATTTTATGACCTAGGAAGGTTATGATTATGGAATTTGACAGACCATGGAAGTTATCAATACCCGAGATCAATGTGTATTGGAGAAAGACCGGAGCATGGAGAGTTAGAAACTCAAAGTTTTGTCAGGAAACCCTAAGGTAGGAGATATCAACTATGGAGAGATAGCTCATGGAAATGACAAGAGCAGAAAGACGGCTATCCATGATGTTATCGTCCGCTTACTCTATTATCACCGTGCTGAGTTAAGCATGCATATGCATGGAAGGATTGGATGGTAGAAGGCTGAAGGAGCATCTGTCAGCGAAGGATGCAGTTTTAACATAGCTGGTGCATCACCAGGATCTGGAGTATTACATCAAGAAGTTTAGGATGGACCTACAGAAGCAGTATTTGATAAGGAAGTGTTTCGTGAAGAACTCAGGACCCAGAAGCTGAAAGTAGCCAAGCTAGAGGAGCAAAACCTTGAGACATCAAAGATTCGTCAGGAACTGAAGGACAGTAGAACCATGGCTCATGCCAAGGATGTTGAAACCCAGAAGTTTGAAACGCAACTCCAGAATATTAAAGGACATCATGAGAAACCTTGCGACAACAGAGATGATCTGGCAAAAGAACTTGAGAAGGACAAGCATGACCGGAAGAAGCCATCGGAGACATGAACAAGACTTGAAGAGTTTGATGACGTTGAGATCTATAGACCTTTAGAAGCCCAAACCCCTATTATATGCCTGCGTTAGATGTGACGATTGTGAGCTGTCATTTGTTTGATGATTTTCCGACAGCCATAGTAAAACCTGTCTTTTCAAAACTATTGTTTGTATTGTGTGTATCCCTCTCTATCTCTCTTATCCCACCCCAAACCCATGGACCCAATAGATGATGAATGGAGATGAGCTTGTATTTTCTGGGCCAATGAGTCAATTGGAGACAGACCGATGGATTCAGAACATGGAGGATCACATGGAGAATAACGCTATAGCCAGAAAGGATATGACCCAGCATGCTCTTAAGTGTTTTGAAAGAGATGCTGCTACTTGGTGGAGGATGTACCAAACCATCAATGGATGGCAAGGAATAACCACTTGGAAGGAATTTAAGTTGACCTTGCTAAAGTCTCGTCTTGTGCCCCAGAAGTTGAAGCCTTATGGAAAGGATATGAAGAAACCTTGTGCATATAAGCTTTATGGAGAAATAGGACACAACCATAAATAAAGCAAGGATGAATACCCTCATAAGTGGGGGATTACCAAAGGAGTTAGCCGAGGATCTCAGGAAACTTTGGTTGGAGATTGTTCCCAAAGGTTTTGTGGCAGCAATGGAAGTTCAGTCTACATTGTTGGGAAAGATCCGTGAAGCTCAGAAGGATGACAAAGAGATTGCTGAGGGAAAAGAGAGGATGAGCAAAGGAAAGGCCGAAGGTTTTTGTAAGGATGAGCATGACACCTTATGGTTTGAGGATAGTGTACATGTACCCAATAATGCAGAGATCAGGAAGTTAATACTTTAGGAGGCTCATGACTCACCACACTCGATTCGCCCTGGAAACACCAAGATGTATTTGGATTTGAAGGAGCGTTCTGGTGGACTGGTATGAAGAAGGATATTGCCGAGTATGTAGTCGTAGGTGATGTATGCCAGAGAGAGTAAAAGCAGAACATCAGAAGCCAGCAGGATTACTACAGCCTATGTCGATACCCGAATGGAAGTGGGATAAGCTTGGCATGGATTTCATTACCGGATTTCCCAGAACCCGATTGGGATATGATTCTATCTGGGTAGTAGTTGATTTGCTTGACCAAAGTGGCTCACTTTATCCCAGTGAAAACCACCTATACAAGTGCAAAGTTGGCCAAGATATATTTGACCAGGATCGTATGTCTGTATGGAGTTCCGAGGACCATCGTATCAGATAGAGGAACACATTTTACTTCAAAGTTTTGGCATCAATTGCACCAGACTTTGGGTACTAGGCTAGAGTTCAGTACAGCCTTTCATCCGCAGACAGATGGACAGACTGAGAGAGTCAATCAGATTCTGGAGGACATGTTGAGAGCGTGTGCGCTAGATTATGGATCTAGTAGTGATAATAATCTACCTTACGCTGAGTCCTCATACAACAACAGTTACCAAGCTAGTTTGTAGATGGCCCCTTTTTAAGCTTTGTATGGGAGAAGGAGCCAGACACCGTTGATGTGGGATGAAGTTGGAGACTGTTAGTTGTTTGGACCAAATGTGATCAAGGAGTCAGAAGAGAAAGTTAAGTTGATTCGAGATAGATCAAGGTAGCTCATCGAGCGGAAGAGTTATGCAGACTCAAAAACGCAAGGAGGTAGTCTATGAAATTGGAGACAGAGAATATCTTTGTGTGTCCCCTCTGCGAGGAGTTAAACTATTTGGAGTTAAGGGAAAGTTAGCCCCGAGATTTGTAGGACCATACCGAGTTTTGGAGCGTATGGGAGAAGTGGCCAACAAGTTGGAGTCACCCGAAGGACTGTCAGGAGTTCATGAGGTGTTTCACATTTCCCAGTTGAAGAAGTGCCATGCAGAGATGGCCAATATTCTCTTGAAAGGACGCTTCCCCTGGAAAGGATAATGATGTTCCACGAAGTGGAGTATGGATTTCATAAGTATAAGTTTTTATCTCGGTATGTGGGATATCCCACGAGGATGAAGAGATGAATTACTATTGGATATAAAGGAGGTATGATGTTGGCAATATGGAGCAATTGTAACTTCATGATGAGTCTGAGTAATCACGTCTTAGTTTGGTGCAAATAGAAGGAAGGAAGACAGTACAATTGGATGGATTTTAAGTATGCCAGGAAGTTGGATGTTGGGATAATGATCAGAAGCCCGAGGATAAGTTCAAGGACTACAAGTGATGAGATGGGCCATAACCCACAGGCCCCAGGACCTGCCGAGAAGCAAGCACACTCTTGTTGAAGGAGAAATCTTAGAAGAAGAAGATATGCCTTTGTCAACCGATGATTCTATAGGAGTTTACGCAAGACCTGAGAGTTGTGAAGGAATAATAGATGTTTGTTTGGCTTGCAGAATCAATGGATTTTCCGAACTTGGTTCGTCGACAAGAGAAATTCTGCAATGCTTGTGAGGATGACCGAGTGTTAGAATGCGAGATTCGCTAAACCGTGTACAAGGTAATGATTTGGGTGCGGGATGGATTGATCACCATACCGACTTACTCTTATTATTCGCGTTGCTATATGGGATGGTAAATCTGAGTGACTTACCTATAGTAGAGAGACGACGATCAAAACCTTGTTTGAACCTTAGAATGGTATAAGTATTTTTCCTTGTACACGGCAGCTGTTGCCGATCGTACGATATACGGTGAGGCTCAACCCAGACCCGTTTTCTGCAGGAGAAACCATAAATTGATGACCACCATGAGATATCGATAGTTGTTTAGAATTGGCGCCAGACCCGTCAGCTATGAAGACCCAATCTTGGAATAACCTTACCAAGAGGAAAGGACAAAAGTATTGAGGAAAAGGTTATGCCACTACCGGAAGAGCCCAGAGAAGGAATTATCCTTACGATCTGAGAAGACCGACACTGTCAACGATAAGGATGGAGTATATGAGTTTTGATGGAACCGTAACAATGCTTCTAAGGGTGGTAGCACCCGAGACCCCCTGATGATCGATGGATTTGAGAAGACCCCAAACCTAACCTATTTCTTGCTAGCCTCTCCGAATCTCGAGGACGAGATTCATTTTAAGGGTGGTAGTTTGTAACATCCCAAAATTCTAAATCTTGGAATGTTATAAACAAATAGATAGATTTGATTGATTGTTTGATTGATTGAGTGAATTGAGTGAAATTCGAAACTTTTTGAAAGTTAAATGAGAGGGAATAAAAGGACTTTCCCAAACTTTCACTTTTGCTTTCATGATCTTCATGAATTCAAATTCCTTTCAAATACAAAACCCTTGAGCGAAGATGATATGACTTCTTCCATTTAATTAAATGAAAGGGTATTTGAAAATATTTGAATTTCATTTGGAAATATTTCGATTCATAAACTTCATGCAACTCAATGATTTTCATGAGAGAAGATAAAATGACTTCTTCAAATTATATGAAATATGAGTTGGGAGTTTTAAAAGAATTAAATTCAAGGTTCTTTGAATTTATTTTCAATTTGGAGTTATTGGAGTTTTATTCAAATTATTTTTCTCCAAAAATAAAATATACTGAAAATAGGGTAACATGATTCCCTACATCGAGAAAAATGGAGAGAAATAAATTTGAATTAATTTTGGTATTTTTTTAATGATTTTTGTTGTATTTTATTAGAGCAGAAGCACTCTTTGCTTTATTTGAATTTTTGTGTATTTTATTTGAAGCTAGAATAATGTTCATCATGTAGGAAATCTTTTTCTGAAAATTTTGATATATTATATGCCTATATAATATTTTCATTTTATTTTGTTTTATTATCTTTCTCTGTTTGTTTTAAAAAAATTCCTCCCGCCGACTGGGCCGGCCCAGCTCCAGCCAGGCCAAGGCCCAGCTCCGGGCCGCCTCCCTCCCGTCCCTGACCGGGACTCCTCCTGGAGTCCGGCGCCGCCCCGCCACCGGCCGCCGCCTCCCCTTGCCCCCTCCTCCACGCCTCGGAGCCGCCCCACCCCCTATATAAGCGCCCCCTCCGCCGCCCTCTTCTCCTCCTCGCCTCGCTTCGCCCCCCCCAAGCCGCCTGCCACAGATCTCATCTCACCGAGCCGCCGCCACTCCGCTCCGTCCCGTCATGGGGACTGTCGCCGACGCCGCCATCCTCTTCTTCGCTCGCCGCCTCCCGTCTACTCCGCCGCCGACGCCGACCACCGGGGCCGCCGCCCCGACCGAATCCGAGCCACCGCCGCCGTTCTTCCTCGCCGCGGTAACCGCCGCCTCCCGTCCGTTCGATCTGGATCCAACGATCCATATTCGTTTTTTTTAACATTTTTTTATTCGGTGAGCGTTCATTAGTTAGGGTTTGCACCGAACGGGTTTCGTTAGTTAAACGTTCGGCAGCGAACATTCGTTATTTAGTTCTTTTCTTTTTCTGTTAGTTTTTAGTCACGGACTTCTTTATAGATATATTATTTACAGATTAGCCCCTGGTTTTCAAACGACTATAACTTTTTACTCGTTAGTCCAAATCCAACGAAACCAACGCCCACTTCTTCGTTACGATCCCCTCTTTCCAGTAATCCAACTCAAACATGTTTTTGAAAGTTTTAAAATTTGAATTCAAACAGATTTGTATTTGAACTTCGTTTGATCATAACTTGAGTTTCGTAACTCCGATTTAGTTGATTCTTTTTGCAAATCGAAGCTCTTGACCTGAACTTTATGATAAGGCCAAATTCACATAATTTTGGTACTGTTAGAAATTGTTTTATGTTGCAAGAGTTATTTGCTTGGTTTTGATGTTTTCTGAATCGTTTTCTTCGTTCGGTCCGATGTTTTGAGTGATTGCTTATGTGTGGCTACTATTGCTTGATTACGATAGAATGACCGGAGTGTGACGAGTAGAACTATCAAGGGTTTGAGTGCGAATCATCTTCATCAACATTGCAGGCAAGTAACACTTTGATCATGTCTTTTCTCATACCCAGTTTTTATGCATTAGATCTATCCTCAAACACTTGCATGATTAGGATCTAATTAAATTTTGGGTTTTGGGAAGTAGATTGAGGTAGTACCTATTACCTGTTTTATTATCAAACCCTTGGGAGTTACTTCTACGTTTTCTTATTATGCCATGCTATGCTAGTAGATGTGGATTGGGTGAGTGAAATTCCATGACAGATGTGAGATTGTTATTTAATGGTTTATTTAAGGTGGCAACTTAAACACACATCTGGGTGGATTGAGCCACCTGGTTTCTATCAGGACTTGCCTGTATTTCTTCGGACCGCCACCCAGGCTCAAAGGGATCATGAGATTATTCAAACTAGAAACTTCCGTGTGCAGCCACAAGCCATTATGGGCTCTGGCATAGTTGATTAAGTTGTGTGAACTCTTACGGGTAGACTAGCAGATGTAGGGGAAAGTAGGTGTACCGGTCCACCCACATGTAAGGTGCTAGTGCTTCTGAAAGACTATGTCTCGGTCATCCATTTCTCAAACATCATGTAGTGCGAGAAATCCAACGGAGGCGATCGAGTCTTGTGGGGAAAAGTGCGCAAACCTCTGCAGAGTGTATAAACTAATCATGGTTAGCCGTGTCCCCGGTTATGGACATCTTGAGTATCTAGTTCTTGGATTATCCTTTTGATCTCATCACGTTACTTAATATAATTTGTTTGGGTTTAATGAGTACTTTTAATTGGGATTGAGGATGCTGTCAACCATTCTCAATGTTTAACAACCACCATGATAGTTAAATAAATTTATTCCTTTGAAGTAGGGAAAATTGGCTTTTCGCAAAAACTGTAACCATAGAGCTTTCCTCCAGCCATATATGCATGTAGTATAGCTTATTCTTTCATTACTATCTATGTGTTACATTGCCAGCATATTCCATGTGCTGACCCGTTTTCGGGCTGCAACTTTTCATGTTGCAGACTTTTCAGACGACGAGTAAGTGATACGTTAGGGTTACGATTTCTACACTCAACTTTGCCGTTGGTGTTGAACTGTTGATGGGAATCCACAACCTTGTTACTTCCGCTATTTGGATTGAGGTAATAGTATTTACGTTACTTTATACATGTGATTTACCTCTGTTATAAACATTGTTGAGGAAATCGTTAACTTGTAGCTGCTCGGTTGGCTGGTGAGTAGGGGATTAATCGGCTAATCGGCAAGTTAATCGGCCATTTAATCAATTAATCAAACGATTGATCGGTTTATAGGCTACTCGGGGACCCTACGAGTAGGGATTAATCGGCAAGTTAACTGGTTAATCGGATGAATTCTTGAACAGGGGTTATAAATCCTCGAGTACTGTGTGTGTCAGCATACCGATCCAGGGATGACACTTAAGCACAGAGACTTGATCCATTCGAGTCGGGTCGCTACATGTATAAACTAATCATGGTTAGCCGTGTCTCCGGTTATGGACGTTTTGAGTATCTGGTACTTGGATTATCATGTGAATCTCATCATGTTACTTAATTAATCTTGTCAGGTTTAAGGATGATGTTTAATTGGGATTGAGATGGAGTACCCTTCCCAATGTTTAACAACCACCATGATAGTTAAATAAAATGTTATTCCTTTGCAGTAGGGAAAAATTGGCTTTATGCAAAACTGTAACCATAGAGCTTTCCACCAGCCATATATGCATGTAGTGTAGCATTATTCTTTCATTACTCTCTATGTGTTACATTGCCAGCATATTCCATGTGCTGACCCATTTCGGGCTGCAACGTTCATGTTGTAGACTTTTCAGACGATGAGTAAGGTGCTTTTACGTCGTGGTTCTATACTCAGTGATGCCGTTGGAGTTGATGGACTCGCTTATCTTTCAAGCCTTCCGCTGTTATCGTTATTATATGGCCTTAAGCCATATTATTTGTAATAAGTTCTCTTTTGAGACATTCGATGTAATAAGTGTGTGATTGCTACTCTGTTATAAATCCTTCAAGTACTGTGCGTGTCAGCATTACCGATCCAGCGATGACACTGATGCACAGAGATCAGACTGTTTGAGGTCTGGTCGCTACAAATTTCGTAAAGAAAAGCTAAAAATTGTTAGTTGCCTATTCACCCCCCCTCTAGTAAACTATATCGATCCTTTCAATTGGTATCAGAGCCTCGTCTCTTTATTAAGGACTTTGCCTTCCGAAGAGTATGGTTGACACCATAGACGGTGGGGAGGAGCACTCTTGTGTGAATCCGAGCTCGTCTACGGCCGATGGGGGAACCGCGGTCTCTCGTGAGGAATTCAATGTGGCTTTGAACACATTGAAAACCTCCATGACGACCGAGGTTGAAAGCATGTTTAATAAATTCTTAGAAGGACTTAAACTATCCACCGCACCGTTGAAAGTGGGTGATCTCACTAACAAGGTGAAGGATGCTAACTCCGACAAGGGGGAAGCTACTAGTGAAAAGGCTCCTTCTAGTGGTAAAAATGGCGTCGGCATCTTTGCCCATGTGGAACCTCCACTTGTTTATGGTGGACCGATTCCTTCCACCCATTTGAATCATGTCGGTCCTCCCCCTAAGATTGTGAAAAACGAGGACTTTGATTCTTGGGTTTATCGCTTCAAGCGTCATTTAAATCATGTGAATACTAATCTTTGGAGAATCATTGAAGAAGGTTTCTATCCACATGACCGAAGAAACTTCACCCCTAGAGAAGCCGCGGATAATCAATTCAATGAGAATGCTATCTTCATCATCCAAGATGCAATTCCACCCGAAGATCTCCCTCATCTTTGACCCTTCGCCATGGCCAAACACGCATTGCATTGTGTTGTTTCCCTCTACAGGGGAAGCACAAGCATTCAACGCTCCAACTATGAAGTGGTGCAAGATGAAGCTGATGAGTTTGCAATGAAAGAAGATGAAGAACCTCGTGAGCTCTTTCGGAGAGTAACCAAACTCGCAGTCTCACTCCGAGATCATGGGAGAAAGGACACGGATGATAATTGGATCAAGCGCAAATTCCTCAAGGCAATGATGCCTTACCACAAGGCCATGTCCTCAGTCATTCGTCAAAGGCCGGACTTCCACACACTGTCCTCAAGTGAAGTATTGGATGAGTTTGTGGCTATGAGCATCTTGGACAAGACCGCCGGCAATGCGGTGTTACGCTCCCAAAGAGCAAAGAAGCCCAACCTTGCCTTGAAGTCCAAGGTTAGTGTGGAAGAAGAGGATGATGAAGAAGAAGATGAGAGCAATCCCGAAGATACCAAGTATGATTATCATGAACACATGGCTTGCTTCAAGGCAATTTTGGAGCAAGAAGAACTTAAGGCCAAGCTTCAACAAGAATAACTCAAGTAGCCTCAAGGGCAAGCAACGTGTGAGAACATGTTACAATTGTGGCAATGTGAGCCATTTTGTTGCGGAGTGCCCTTATGAGAAGAGGGAAGACAATGGTGGCAAGCTCATCCGAAAAGACAAAGCCGAGTCTTTCCCCAACAAGAACAACTTCACCAAGAAGACTCCAACTAGAGGGTTGATGGTTCAAGAAGAATACCATGAGGATGATGATGATGATGATGAAGATAGTGAAGCCATGGCCATGGCCTCTGTTTCTATTGCCACAACTCCACGGGTGTCCCTCTTCGACTCACCCAACGAGAACATCACCGCCAAGTGCCTCATGGCTAAAGCCACCAACAAGGTAACCCCCAACATCAAAACCACCATCATCACTAATCCCTCCTTGACGGATTGCATTGAGGAAAGTGAGGGGTCTAATGAGGAAGTGAATGAATTTGAGTCTTTTATGAGTAAGCTCAAGGGCAAATCCAAGAAGCACTTTATAACAACTTGGTGAAGCCAATGGTATGATCAAGGCTCATGAAGAAACCATCTCTAAGATGGAAGGTCATAGTCGTGACTATGCCGATGAGATATCGGATCTCTAATGCTCTTGAGGAAGAGTGTGTGCATCGTTTGGCTCTTGAGGAGTCACACAACGATGACCATGCTAAATTAAAGAAAGATCTTGATCATGCTCTTGTTGTTTCTCGTTGCTAAATTCCGAGAAGGCTAAACTTGGGGTTGACCATGCTAAACTCAAGGAGGAGTTTGATATACTCGGCAAGGCCCACAAGGTCTTGAAGGGTGCTCATGCTAGCCTCAAGGAGTCTCATGATCAACTCCAAGTGAAGCTAACCAAGGAAAAACCACCTTTCCTCATATGGTATTAATTGATAATGCAAATGCTACTAACCCATGTTGTGAGCATGTGCACCTTGTGGAGGAGAATGCCAAGTTGAAGGAGCAACTTGAGAAAGGCCTTGTAACATGCATACAAAGTGAGAAGAACCTCAATGATGTTTTGAGCAATCAAAAGGAAGTTGTGGCCAAGGAGGGAGTTGGGTTCGCACCCAAGTCCAAGAACAAGAAGAAGAACGACAAGACCAAACAACCTCCCCCTCTCAAGCAGACTTTTGTGAAGGAGGGAGAGGGTACTCCTAAGGAGAAGAAGAACAATGTGAAGGGTGGTGATATTAAAAGAGGCAATGCCACCCCTTCCAACAAAGTCAGCGACTTTAACCCATCTTATTTGTTGTGCCATGCTAGTGATGGGAATGTTATACATTAGGTCATCATGCATATCATATTTTTCTCGCATTTTTCCGATCCTAGAAAATTTCACGCAACTCAAGGACCCTCGGAGAGAGTTGGAAGTTTCATTATTTTCATATTTGGGATTTCTCAAATTTTGAAAATAGGATCATTGGATTTATTTATTTATCTTCATAAAGTTTTTCCGATATAAAAAGTTAAAGAGAGGGAATAATATGACTTTCCCAACATATAGGAAAAATGAAGATATTATAAATAAATCAAATTTGGTTTTGGAAGATTTATTTTGCTTAGGCAAAAATGAGCATTTTAAAAAAAATATGGATATTTGCCCGTTTTTAAAGTTCATTTTGTTCGACTCATTTTTAGGAGTCGGGAAAATTATTTTATTAAAATCGGAGTTCGTTTGGAATTCTTTTTAATTCGTTTGGTTTTGTTTTAAAAAATCGCCCCCCCTTTGGGCCAAGGCCCAGCTGCCTGCCCCGCCTGGCCCACCTCCTCTCCTCACAAGACGCCCAGGCTGGAGGCGTCCCCGCCGCCACGCCTCCTCCCGCCTGGGAGTCCGCCTCGCCTGCCTCGGCTTGCCCCTCCCCCAAGGCGCCGCTGAAGGAAATATGCCCTAGAGGCAATAATAAAGTTATTATTTATTTCCTTATTTCATGATAAATGTTTATTATTCATGCTAGAATTGTATTAACCGGAAACATAATACATGTGTGAATACATAGACAAAAGAGTGTCACTAGTATGCCTCTACTAGACTAGCTTGTTAATCAAAGATGGTTAAGTTTCCTAACCATAGACAAAGGAGTTGTCATTTGATTAACAAGGTCACATCATTAGTTGAATGATCTGATTGACATGACCCATTCCATTAGCTTAGCACCCGATCGTTTAGTATGTTGCTATTGCTTTTATCCATGACTTATACATGTTCCTATAACTATGAGATTATGCAACTCCGTTTACGGAGGAACACTTTGGTACTACCAAACGTCACAACGAATCGGGTGATTATAAAGGAGTACTACAGGTGTCTCCAAAGGCAGATGTTGGGTTGGCGTATTTGAGATTAGGATTTGTCACTCCGATTGTCGGAGAGGTATCTCTGGGCCCTCTCGGTAATGCACATCACTAAGCCTTGCAAGCATTACAACTAATGAGTTAGCTGTGAGATGATGTATTACGGAACGAGTAAAGAGACTTGCCGATGTGAGATTGAACTAGGTATTGGATACCGACGATCGAATCTCGGGCAAGTAACATACCGATGACAAAGGAACAACGATGTTGTTATGCGGTCTCGACCGATAAAGATCTTCGTAGAATATGTAGGAGCCAATATGGGCATCCAGGTCCCGCTATTGGTTATTGACCGAGACGTGTCTCGGTCATGTCTACATTGTTCTCGAACCGTAGGGTCCGCACGCTTAAGGTTTCGATGGCGGTTATATTATGAGTTTGTGTATTTTGATGTACCAAGGAGTTGAGTCCGGATGTGATCACGGACATGACGAGGAGTCTCGAAATGGTCGAGACATAAAGATTGATATATTGGACGGCTATATTCGGACACGGAAAGGTTCGGAAGTTTCCGGAGAAAACGGAGTGCCGGAGGGGTTACCGGAACCCCGGGAAGTAATGGGCCTTATTGGGCCAAGAGGGGAGAGAGGGGCGCACCGGGGAGGTGGCGCGCCCCCATGGGGAGTCCGAATAGGACAAGGAAGGGGCGCGGCCCCTTTCCCTCTCCCTCTCCCTCTTTCCTTCCCCTTCCTCCTTCCTAGTTGGACTAGGAAAGGGAGTCCTACTCCCACTAGGAGGAGGACTCCCTCCCTGGCGCGCCTCCTAGGGCCGGCCGGCCCTCCCCTTGCTCCTTTATATACGGGGCAGGGGGCACCCTAGACACACAAGTTGATCCTTGAGATCGTTCCTTAGCCGTGTCGGTGCCCCCTCCACCATATTCCACCTCGGTCATATCGAAGCGGTGCTTAGGCGAAGCCTGCGCCGGTAGAACATCAAGATCGCCACCACGCCGTCGTCGACGGAACTCTCTCTCCGGAGCTTTGCTGGATCGAACTGAGGAGCGTCACCGAGCTGTACGTGTGTCAAGAACTCGGGGCGCCGGAATAACGGCGCTGGGATCGGTTGGATCGCGAGGAGAACATCGACTACTTCCTCTACGTTGTGATCGCTTCGCTTCGGTCTCACGAGGGTGCGTGAGACAACACTCTCCCTCTCGTTGCTATGCATTACCATGATCTTGCGTGTGCGAGGAAATTTTTGAAATTACTACGTTCCCCAACAGTGGCATCCGAGCCTAGGTTTTATGGTTTGATGTTTTGCATGAGTAGAACACAAGTGAGTTGTGGGCGATACAAGTCATCTGCCTACCAGCATGTCATACTTTGGTTCAGCGGTATTGTGAGATGAAGCGCCCGGACCGACATTACGCCAGACGCTTACGCGAGACTGGTTTCACCGTACGAGCACTCATGCTTAAAGGTGGCTGGCGGGTGTCTGTCTCTCTCACTTTAGTTGAACTGAGTGTGGCTACGCCCGGTCCTTGAGAAGGTTAAAACGGAGTCTATTTGACGAAGTATCGTTGTGGTCTTGATGCGTAGGTGAGATTGGTTCTTGCTTAAGCCCGTAGCAGCCACGTAAAATTTGCAACAACAAAGTAGAGGACGTCTAACTTGTTTTTGCAGGGCATGTTGTGATGTGATATGGTCAAGACGTGATGCTATATTTTATTGTATGAGATGATCATGTTTTGTAACCGAAGTTATCGGCAATGGCTGGAGCCATATGGTTGTCGCTTTATTGTATGAAATGCAACGCATCTGTAATTGCTTTACTTTATCACTAAGCGGTAGCGATAGTCGAGAAGCAATAGATGGCGAAACGACAACGATGCTACGATGGAGATCAAGGTGTCGCTACCGGTGACGATGGTGATCACGACGGTGCTTGGAGATGGAGATCACAAGCACAAGATGATGATGGCCATATCATATCACTTATATTGATTGCATGTGATGTTTATCCTTTATGCATCTTATTTTGCTTTGATTGACGGTAGCATTTTAAGATGATCTCTCACTAAAATTAACAAGTAGTGTTCTCCCGAGTATGCACCGTTGCCAAAGTTCGTCGTGTCGAGACACCACGTGATGATCGGGTGTGATAAGCTCACGTCCATCTACAACGGGTGCAAGCCAGTTTTGCACACGCAGAATACTCAGGTTATACTTGACGAACCTAGCATATGCAGATATGGCCTCGAACACGGAGACCGAAAGGTCGGCGTGAATCATATAGTAGATATGATCAACATAAGATGTTCACCATTGAAAACTACTCCATCTCACGTGATGATCGGTTATGGTTTAGTTGATTTGGATCACGTGATCACTTAGATGACTAGAGAGATGTCTGTCTAAGTGGGAGTTCTTAAGTAATATGATTAATTGAACTTAAATTTATCATGAACTTAGTACCGATAGTATCTTGCTTGTCTATGTTTGTTTATAGATAGATGGCTCGTCTTTGTTGTTCGTTGAATTTTAATGCGTTCCTTGAGAAAGCAAAGTTGAAAGATGATGGTAGCAATTACACGGACTGGGTCCGTAACTCGAGGATTATCCTCATTGCTGCACGGAAGAGTTACGTCTGGATGCACCGCTAGGTGCCAGAACTCTTCTTGATGCAACCGACGACGTTAAGAACGTCTGCGCGAGCAAAGCTGATGACTACTCTATAGTTCAGTGTGCCATGCTTTACGGCATAGAACCGGGTCTTCAACGACGTTTTGAGCGTCATGGAGCATATGAGATGTTCCAGAGTTGAAGTTGATATTTCAACAGAATGCCCGGATTGAGAGATATGAAGTCTCCAATAAGTTCTATAGCTGCAAGATGGAAGAGAATGGGTCATCGGTGAGCACATACTCGAATGTCCGGGTATTACAATCACTTGACTCAACTGGGAGTTAATCTTCCGGATGATTGTGTCATTGATGAATTCTTCAATCACGCCACCAAGCTACAAAGGCTTCGTGATGAACTATAATATGCAAGGGTTAGTAAAGACTATGCTCGAGCTCTTCGCAATGCTAAAGGCTGCGGAGGTAGAAATCAAGAAGGAGCATCAAGTGTTGATGGTCAATAAGACCACTAGTTTCAAGAAGAAAGGCAAAGGGAAGAAGAAGGGAACTTCAAGAAGAACAGCAAACAAGTGGCTGCTCGGGAGAAGAAACCTAAGTCTGGACCTAAACCTGAAATCGAGTGCTTCTACCGCAAGCAGACTGGTCCTCGAAGCGGAACTGCCCCAAGTATTTGGCGGATAAGAAGGATGGGAAGGTGAACAAAGGTATATGTGATATACATGTTATTGATGTGTACCTTACTAGAGCTCATGATAGCACTGGTATTTGATACTGGTTCATTGCTAATATTTGCAACTCAAAGCAGGGACTACGGATTGCGAACACGGCAAAGGACGAGGTGACGATGCGCGTGGGAAATGGTTCCAAAGTCGATGTAATCGCGGTCGGCACGCTACCTCTACATCTACCTTGGGATTAGTTTTAGACCTAAATAATTGTTATTTGGTGCCGCGTTGAGCATGAACATTATATCTGGATCTTGTTTGATGCGAGGCGGTTATTCATTTAAATCGAGAATAATGGTTGTTCTATTTATATGAATAATATCTTTTATGGTCATGCACCCTTGAAGAGTGGTCTATTTTAATGAATCTCGATAGTAGTGATACACATATTCATAATGTTGAAACCAAAAATGCAGAGTTGATAATGATAGTGCAACTTATTTGTGGCTTTGCCGTTTAGGTCATATCGGTATAAAGCGCATGAAGAAACTCCATCTTGATGGACTTTTGGAGTCACTTGATTATGAATCACTTGGCACTTGCGAACCGTGCCTCATGGGCAAGATGACTAAAACCCGTTCTCGGTACTATGGAGAGAGCAACAGATTTGTTGGAAATCATACATCTGAGATGTATGTGGTCCGATGAATGTTGAGGCTCGTGGCGGATATCGTTATTTTCTCACCTTCACAGATGATTTAAGCAGATATGGGTATATCTACTTAATGAAACATAAGTCTGAAACATTTGAAAAGTTCAAAGAATTTCAGAGTGAAGTTGAAAATCATCGTAATAAGAAAATAAAGTTTCTACGATCTGATCGTGGAGGCGAATATTTGAGTTCTGAGTTTGGTCTACATTTGAAACAATGCGGAATAGTTTAGCAACTCACGCCACCGGAACACCACAATGCAATGGTGTGTCCGAGCGTCGAATCGCACTTTACTAGATATGGTGCGATCTATGATGTCTCTTACAGATTTACCGCTATCGTTTGGGGTTATGCTCTTGAGGCGACCGCATTCACGCTGAATAGAACACCGTCAAAATCCGTTGAGGCGACACCTTATGAACTATGGTTTAGCAAGAAACCAAAGTTGTCGTTTCTTAAAGTTTGGGGATGCGATGCTTATGTGAAAAAGCTTCAACCTGATAAGCTCGAACCTAAATCGAAATGTGTCTTCATAGGATACCCAAAGGAGACAGTTGGGTACACCTTCTATCACAGATCCGAAGGCAAGACATTTGTTGCTAAGAATGGATCCTTTCTAGAGAAGGAGTTTCTCTCGAAAGAAGTGAGTGGGAGGAAAGTAGAACTTGATGAGGTAATCTGTACCTTCTCCCTTATTTGAAAGTAGTTTATCACGAAACCAGTTTCTGCGACATCTACACCAAATAGTGAGGAAGTTGATGATGTTGATCATGAAACTTCAGATCAAGTTACTACAGAACCTCGTAGATCAACAGAGTAAGATCCGCACTGTGAGTGGTGCGGTAATCCTGTTCGGAAGTCATGCTACTAGATCATGATGAACCTACGAACTATGAAGAAGCGATGGTGAGCCCAGATTCCATAAAATGGCTTGAGGCCATGAAATCGAGATGGGATCCATGTATGAAAACAAAGTGTGGACTTTGGTTGACTTGCCCGAGGGTCGGCAAGCAATAGAAAACAAGTGGATCTTCAAGAAGAAGACTTACACTGACGGTAATATTACTGTCTACAAAGCTCGACTTGTCGCAAAGGGTTTTCGACAAGTTCAAGGGATTGACTACGATGAGACCTTCTCACCCGTAGCGATGCTTAAGTCTGTCCGAATCATGTTAGCAATTGCCGCATTTTATGATTATGAAATTTGGCAAATGGATGTAAAGACTGCATTCTGAATGGATTTACGGAAGAAGAGTTGTATATGATGCAACCAGAAGGTTTTATCGATCCAAAGGAGCTAACAAAGTGTGCAAGCTCCAGCGATCCATTTATGGACTGGTGCAAGCATCTCGGAGTTGGAATAAGCGCTTTGATAGTGTGATCAAAGCATTTGGGTTTATCTGAGACTTTGGAGAAGCCTGTATTTACAAGAAAGTGAGTGGGAGCTCAGAGCATTTCGATATTATATGTAGATGACATATTACTAATCGGAAATGATATAGAATTCTGGATAGCATAAAGGGATACTTGAATAAGAGTTTTTCGATGAAGGACCTCGGTGAAGCTGCTTACATATTGGGCATCAAAATCTATAGAGATAGATCAAGGCGCTTAATTGGACTTTCACAAAGCACATACCTTGACAAAATTTTGAAGAAGTTCAAAATGGATCAAGCAAAGAAAGGGTTCTTGCCGTGTTACAAGGTGTGAAGTTGAGTAAGACTCAATGCCCGACCACCGCAGAAGATAGAGAGAAAATGAAAGATGTTCCTATGCCTCAGCCATAGGCTCTATCATGTATGCAATGCTGTGTACCAGACCTGATGTGTGCCTTGCTATAAGCTTAGCAGGGAGGTACCAAAGTAATCCAGAGTGGATCATGGACAGCGGTCAAGAACATCTGAAATACCGAAAAGGACTAAGGATATGTTTTCAGTATATGGAGGTGACAAAGAGCTCATCGTGGCAGTTACGTTGATGCAAGCTTTGACACCGATCCGGACGATTCTAAATCGCAAACCGGATGCGTATTTACACTAAGCGGAGGAGCTGTCGGTTGGTGCAGTTCTAAACAAAGCGTCGTGGCGGGATCTACATGTGAAGCGGAATACATAGCAGCTTCGGAAGCAGCTAATGAAGGAGTGCGGATGAAGGAGTTCATATCCGATCTAGGTGTCATACCTAGTGCATCGGGTCCAATGAAAATCTTTTGTGACAATCTTTGGAGCAATTGCTTTAGCAAAGGAATCCAGATTTCACAAGAGAACCAAACACATCAAGAGACGCTTCAATTCCATCCGGGACTTAGTCCGGTGGGAGACATAGAGATTTGCAAGATACATACGGATCTGAATGTGCAGACCGTTGACTAAGCCTCTTCCACAAGCAAAACATGATCAGCACCAAGACTCCATGGGTGTTAGAATCATTACTATGTAATCTAGATTATTGACTCTAGTGCAAGTGGGAGGCTGAAGGAAATATGCCCTAGAGGCAATAATAAAGTTATTATTTATTTCCTTATTTCATGATAAATGTTTATTATTCATGCTAGAATTGTATTAACCGGAAACATAATACATGTGTGAATACATAGACAAGCAGTGTCACTAGTATGCCTCTACTAGACTAGCTTGTTAATCAAAGATGGTTAAGTTTCCTAACCATAGACAAAGGAGTTGTCATTTGATTAACAAGGTCACATCATTAGTTGAATGATCTGATTGACATGACCCATTCCATTAGCTTTGCACCCGATCGTTTAGTATGTTGCTATTGCTTTTATCCATGACTTATACATGTTCCTATAACTATGAGATTATGCAACTCCGTTTACGGAGGAACACTTTTGGTACTACCAAACGTCACAACGAATCGGGTGATTATAAAGGAGTACTACAGGTGTCTCCAAAGGCAGATGTTGGGTTGGCGTATTTCGAGATTAGGATTTGTCACTCCGATTGTCGGAGAGGTATCTCTGGCCCTCTCGGTAATGCACATCACTAAGCCTTGCAAGCATTACAACTAATGAGTTAGCTGTGAGATGATGTATTACGGAACGAGTAAAGAGACTTGCCGAGAACGAGATTGAACTAGGTATTGGATACCGACGATCGAATCTCGGGCAAGTAACATACCGATGACAAAGGGAACAACGTATGTTGTTATGCGGTCCGACCGATAAAGATCTTCGTAGAATATGTAGGAGCCAATATGGGCATCCAGGTCCCGCTATTGGTTATTGACGGAGACGTGTCTCGGTCATGTCTACATTGTTCTCGAACCGTAGGGTCCGCACGCTTAAGGTTTCGATGGCTGTTATATTATGAGTTTGTGTATTTTGATGTACGAAGGAGTTGAGTCCGGATGTGATCACGGACATGACGAGGAGTCTCGAAATGGTCGAGACATAAAGATTGATATATTGACGGCTATATTCGGACACCGAAAGGTTCGGAAGTTTCGGAGAAAACCGGAGTGCCGGAGGGGTTACGGAACCCCGGGAAGTAATGGGCCTTATTGGGCCAAGAGGGGGAGAGAGGGCCGCACCGGGAGGTGGCGCGCCCCCATGGGGAGTCCGAATAGGACAAGGAAGGGGCGCGCCCCCTTTCCTCTCCCTCTACCTCTCTTTCCTTCCCCTTCCTCCTTCCTAGTTGGACTAGGAAAGGGAGTCCTACTCCCACTAGGAGGAGGACTCCCCCTCCTGGCGCGCCTCCTAGGGCCGGCCGGCCCTCCCCTTGCTCCTTTATATACGGGCAGGGGGCACCCTAGGACACACAAGTTGATCCTTGAGATCGTTCCTTAGCCGTGGCGGTGCCCCCTCCACCATATTCCACCTCGGTCATATCGTAGCGGTTCTTAGGCGAAGCCTGCGTCGGTAGAACATCAAGATCGTCCACCACGCCGTCGTCTTGTGGAACTCTCTCTCCGGAGCTTTGCTGGATCGAGCTCGAGGAGCGTCACCGAGCTGTACGTGTGTCAAGAACTCGAGGCGCGGAGTAACGGCGCTGGGATCGGTTGGATTGCGAGGAGAGCGTCGACTACTTCCTCTACGTTGTGATCGCTTCGCTTGGTCACGAGGGTGCGAGACAACACTCTCCCTTCTCGTTGCTATGCATCACCATGATCTTGCGTGTGCGTAGGAAATTTTTGAAATTACTCGTTCCCCAACAGCCGCCACCCCCCTCCTTAAATACTCGGCCCCCCTCCCTCTCCTCATCCCGCCGCCCGCCCCAACCCGAGCCCGACCGAGCCCCCCCGCCGCCGAGGAAGCCGCCGCCCGACCTACGCCCGCCGTCGCCGAGCACCCACCCCCCCGCCGCCCCTCCCGACCGCGGACCTCGCCCCGAGCCCCGCGAGCCGCTGGCGAAGCCACCGAGGTAGCCGCCGCCCGCCCGATCCGGTTTTTTTTTTATGTTCGGTTTTTTTTAAAAAAAAACCTAGATGGTTTTTATTTTTTTTCGGTTTTCTTAATTAACGAACGTTCACCGAACCGTTCGTTTCAATGAATGTGTACGTTGGATTAGTTCTGTTAACGAACGTCCGTTATTTAATCCGTTCGTCGTTTTCTTTTAATCGGATTTAATCCGTTATTTTTCTGATTCGATTTCCGATCCGATTTTCAAATCTGTTTTATTTCTTGCTCGTTTATCGGAATCAGGTGATTCAAGCGCCTGGAGTTTCGTTACGAAACCGCCGTTCCGACTAACCTACTTACACAGAGTTTTGCTACTGTAAAATTTTGACCCAGTTTCAGATTGCTAAACCGAGTCGTTCTCTCTCGAGTTTCGACTTTCGATGTTTTATTTGATTCGATTCTTTTGCAACCAGGGTTCTTAAGTTGAACTATCTGGTTAGATCTTTTATTCGAGATTTCCCTGTGCATTAGGTGAGTACTTATTGTATGCTTGTTGTTTGTCTGCGTTAGATCACCGGGCGCCGCTTGTTACTTGAATCTCTAGGTCTCGCGGATCATCGCAAGGCAAGTAACACTTGATCATACCTTTTCTACTACCCAGTTTTATTGCATTAGATCAAACCTCAAACACTTGCATGTGTAGGATCTAATTAAATTGTGGGATGGGAAGTAGATTGAGGTAGTACCTATTACTGTTTTACTTATGAAACCTTGGGAGTTACTTCTCGTTTGCTTATTATGCCATGCTATGCTAGTAGGCGTGGATTGGGTGAGTGAATATCCATGACAGATGTGAGATTGTTAATTAATGGTTTATCTAAGGTGGCAACCTAAACACACATCTGGGTGGATTGAGGCACCTGGTTTCTATCGAGACTTGCGGTATTTCTTGGACCGCCACCCGGGCTCTAAGGGATCATAAGATTATTCAAGCTGGAAACTTCCGTGTGCAGCCACAAGCCAATTATGGGCTCTGGCGTAGTTGACTAAGTTGTGCGAACTCTTACGGGTAGGCTAGCTGATGTAGGGGATGTAGGTTGGTACGGTCTACCCACATGTAAGGTGCAAGCGCTTCGAAAGACTATGTCTCGGTCATCCGTTTCTCAAACACCATGTAGTCACGAGAACCAAGCGGAGGCGATCGAGTCTTGTGGGGAAAAGTCGCAAACCTCTGCAGAGTGTATAAACTAATCATGATTAGCCGTGTCCCGGTTATGGACAGTTTTGAGTATCCGTAATTGAATATCATGTGAATCTCAACATGTTACTTCTAATAAAAGTTATTGGGTGTTGAAGAGTATTTTTTAATTGGGATTGAGGATGTGTCAACCATTCTCAATGTTTAACAACCACCATGATAGTTAAATAAAATTATTCCTTTGATGTAGGAAAAACCAGCTTTATGCAAATGTAACAGAGAGCCTTACCACCAGCCATATATGCATGTAGTATAGACTTATTCCTTCATTGCTCTTTATGTGTTACATTGCCAAGCATATTCCATGTCTTGACCAATTTTTGGGCTGCAACTTTCACGTTGAGACTTTTCGAACGACAGTAAGGTGTTAGGTCGTGGTTCTATACTCGATGATGCCGATGGAGTTGATGGACTCACTTATCTTCCAAGCCTTCCGCTGTTATTGTTAGATGGCCTTAAGCCATATTATTGTAATAAGTTCCTTGTGGACAACGATGTAATAAGTGTGTGATTGCTACTCTGCTATAAATCCTTCAAAATCTTGTGTGGTGTCGGCATTATCGATCCAGGATGACATCGAGCACGAGACTTGATCCATTCGGTCTGGTCGCTCTGAGAGAATGGTATCGAGCACACACCGATTGTAGGACACGACCACTAAGTTAAAGCCATAGATCACTACTCTCTTCCCATTTTCTAACTCCTCATCTTTTCTACTCTCTTTAGGATGACGGACGCGAAGATCAAGTACACCCAACCGGATGAAGGCACACCTTTTGGATTTCACTTGAAGGAAGTTACCAAGTACCGAACATTGGACTACCAAGCTTCACGGGACTTTCAACGCCACTCTGCTCAAGAGGAGCTGGAAGATTCACGCCACGTTCGGGAAGGACATTCGCCCCAATCACCAAGCCTATAGATAGTGTTTTGATTGCACCAACTTGGAGTGCAGGAAAGAGCATGGCAGCTCACATCACCATGGGACGCATTGGAGAAGTTTATCAAGAAGACCTCAAGGACACAATCTATCAGATTTGCGGATGCCGAGATGACAACTGGGACGTCGTCAGCACCAAGAAGGATAGATCCATTGCAGCATTCATCCAGGAGTTAAATCAGCACATTCGACGCCAGGAGAACCAAATGTGCAACGATATGTTGGAGTTGCAGAAGACAAAGGGAAGGATCATCGAACTGGAAGAAGAACTAAAGATTACACGCAAGGACTACATGGACGAGATCGTAGCTCTGGCAAGACACAATAAAGATCTTAAGTATGAGATCGAAGAACTCAAGAAGAAGTTGGCACTCAGGAATGAAGACCAGTATGTCGAATACCCAAGCGACTACATCAACATCGACGACACCGATACGGAACCAAGTGAACCCGACTTTGAAGACGAAGCTGGAGCAGACATCATACTCAGGAATGAAGACCAGTATGTCGAATACCCAAGCGACTACATCAACATCGACGACACCGATTCGGAACCAAGTGAACCCGACTTTGAAGATGAAGTGGAGCGGACATCATGGAGTCTTCCACCGTTCAAATTAGTAGAAGTCCCCACATATTAGTAGTATTTCCTCCATGTAAACATTATAGTACACGCACTTTTGTGATAGTTAGATCGTTGTAAGCCCTTGTTTGATTGAATGAAGTGATTTTGTGTGCATTTGCTCATGTGCATTTGGGTAGTGATTCCCCTTAGACCTCATTCTATTCTAAAGTTCTCTTCTTTTCTAAACCCATCAGATGCCTCCGAGACGTGACCCCGGATTCGTTTTCCCGCCAGAGATCACCCAATTGATCCAGCAGCAGAATACCCTGATTCAAACATTGGTGCAGAACCAGGGCAACAACAACAACAACAACAACCCACCACCACCACCACCTGCGGATCATCTGACTCGTTTCCTTAGACTAAACCCGCCGGTGTATTCCAGTAGCACCGAGCCGATTGTAGCAGATGATTGGCTCCGCAAGACAGGAAGGGAGTTGACCACTGCAGGATGCACAGATGGAGAAAGAGTGAAGTTTGCAGCTCATCAGCTTGAAGGACCCACAGCAGCATGGTGGGAGAATTTCACAGCCACTTACCCGTAGACACTGTCACATGGGATCAATTTCAGCAAGCTTTTCGCACTGCCCATGTTTCAGCAGGAGCCATGGCCATGAAGAAGCGTGAGTTTCGCAACTTACGCCAAGGAGGAAGGACTGTTGGCCAGTACGTGGATGACTTTAGTAAATTAGCACGTTATGCCCCAGATGACGTTGCTACCGATGCAGCTAAACAGGAGAAGTTTCTAGAAGGACTGAATGATGAGTTCAGCATGCCGTTGATGGTAGCAAGTTTCAACAACTACCAGGAGTTGGTAGACCGAGCCCTCATGATTGAAGGAAAGCAGCAGCAAATTGAGAACCGCAAGAGGAAGTATGGGCAAGGGAAGTATAACTCTGGAGCCCAGCAGAAACCTCGTTATACCCCTAAATCAGGAATTCAGTTTCAGCATACCCATGGAGGAGGTAATTCGCACAACCATAATGGCACCAAGAATGGGAACGGGAATGGAGGAAGCAACGGACAGAATCGCACCAACCCGTCAACACCATCCAAAGTAGACCTGAGTCATATCACTTTCTTTAAGTGCCGCAAGACTGGGCATTATGCAAATGACTGCCCAGAAGGCCAGAATGGAAATGGCAATGGAAGCTCTGGAAAGAAGCCCAACCCTTTCAACAGGGGATGTGAACCACATTGATGTGGAGGAGGTTGAAGATCAGCCCGATGCGAGAATCGGTAAGTTTTTGGTTAAGTCATTTCTGCAGTTGTTCTTTTCGATCTTGGTGCATCGCATTCATACATATCAAGGGATTTGTGGATAAGTACAAATTACCGACCCAAGCCCTTAGGTCACCCATGCTAGTAACCTCACCCGAGCAGAATACATGGCTAGTAAATGGTGTGATCGATTGCCGTTAAGGATTGGACACTATGTTTTCCCTCGGACCTAATAGTTCGGAATCCCAGGGATTGGATGTGATATTAGGTATGGATTGGTTATCAAAGTATGGAGGAAACATTGATTGCTCCACTAGATCAATTTTGCTCACCACACCAGAAGGAAGGATTAAGTATGTATCACGGCACGAGCCGAGGAGAGCACAAGTTAATTGCTTATCGTGGGTGGTGCGGGAAGAAGTACCGATGGTGAAGGATTATCTGATGTATTTCGGAAGAGTTGCTGTGAATGCCACCGGATAGAGACATTGAGTTTTTGATCGAGCTGTTGCCGTGAACAGGCCCGATATCGAAGCGATCCGACAGGATGCCCGCAAAGGATTTGGCGGAAATCAAGAAGCGATTAAGGAACTATTGGATAAAGGTTTTATCGCCCAAGTTCTTCACCTTGGGGATCACCCGCTTTGTTAGTGGAGAAGAAGGATGGATCTTTAAGAATGGTTGTTGATTATCGTGGATTGAATGAAGTAACAATCAAGAACAAGTACCCACTACCTATGATTAATGATCTGTTTGATCGCTTGCAAGGAGCCAAGGTGTTTTCCAAGATCGACTTGCGATCGTGGTACCATCGATTGAAGATTCGGGAGCAGGACATACCCAAGACAGATTTACCACGAGATATGGATCTGATGAGTATACCGTTATGTCATTTGGATGACTAACGCACCAGCCTATTTCATGAACCTGATGAACAAAGTGTTTATGGAGTTTTGGATAAGTTTGTCGTGGTGTTCATTGATGACATTTTGATTTTCTCAAGAATGAAGAGGAACACAAGGAACATTTGCGATTGGTTTTGGAGAAACCGAGGGAACACCAGTTATATGCCAAGTTCAGCAAATGTGAGTTTTGGTTAAAGGAAGTTGGATTTCTCGGACATGTTATATCCGGAGAAGGAATAGCAGTTGACCCCACAAAGTTGAGACCGTAACTAAATGGGAAGCACCAACGACAGTTGGAGAGATTCGAGTTTCCTTGGACTCGCAGGATACTACCAAGATCCATTGAGAATTTCTCAAGGATTGCAAAGCCTATGACAGAATTGTTGAAGAAGGAAAACAAATTCATATGGACCGAGGACTGTGAGGCAAGTTTTCAGGAGTTGAAGAAAAGATTGGTTACCTCACCAGTTTTGATATTGCGGATCGGACTAAGGATTATGAGGTGTATTGCGGACTTCACGCCGAGGACTTGGAGCCGTACTCATGCAAGAAGGAAGAGTTGTTTCAGACGCTTCACGACAACTTAAGCCCCATGAGTTGAATTATGCCACTCATGATTTGGAGTTAGCAGCCGCCAGTGCATGCCCTCAAGACGTGGAGACATTTTCTCATTGGAAATCATTGTGAAGTATATACGGATCACAAGAGTTTGAAGTACATCTTCACACAGAAGGAATTGAATCTCAGACAAAGGAGATGGTTAGAGCTTATCAAGGATTATGATATGAGATTGCATTATCACCCCGGAAAGGCTAATGTCGTAGCTGACGCATTGAGTCGTAAAAGCCACGTCAATACTCTAATGATGGGAGGAATACCCAATGAGTTAGCCGAGGACCTTCGAGAGCTATGTTTGGAAATAGTTCCGAGAGGCTATGTAGCAGCATTGGAGATTCAGTCGACACTGATGGACAAAATCAGAGAAGCCCAAAAGGCAGATAAGGAAGTTGCCTCTATAAAGGAGAAAATGAGCAAAGGAAAAGCTAAAGGATTTCGTGAGGATGAGCACGATACCCTATGGTTTGAGGACCGTGTTTATGTGCCCAATGACCCAGAGATCAGGAAGTTGATTTTACAAGAAGCCCATGATTCACCCTATTTGATTCACCCAGGAAATACCAAGATGTATTTGGATTTGAAGAACACTTTCTGGTGGACCGGAATGAAGAAGGATATTGCGGAGTATGTAGCAGTTTGCGACGTATGTCAGAAAGTAAAGGCAGAGCATCAGAAGCCAGCAGGATTGTTACAACCATTGCCGATACCCGAATGGAAGTGGGATAAACTAGGCATGGATTTCATCACAGGTTTGCCAAAGACTCGTTCAGATATGACTCGATTTGGGTTATAGTCGACCGCTTAACAAAGGTAGCTCATTTCATTCCATCAAGACTACCTATAGCAGTGCTAAGTTGGCAAAGATATACATGACCAGAATTGTGTGCTTACACGGAGTTCCGAGGAGCATCAGACGATAGAGGAACCCAGTTTACCTCGAAATTTTGGAACCAGTTGCACGAAACATTGGGAACCAGACTGAATTGAGACAGCTTTCCACCCACAGACCGATGGACAGACCGAGAGAGTCAATCAGATTTTGGAGGACATTTGAGAGCTTGTGCACTAGATTATGGATCTAGCTGGGATGATAATTTGCCGATGCAGAATTTTTCCTACAACAACAGTTACCAAACCAGCTTGAAGATGGCACCTTCGAGGCTCAGATGGAAGAAGGTGCAGGACACCGTTGTCATGGGACTAAACCGAGATCGTCGGTTGTTTGGACCAGATTTGATTAAGGAGTCGAATAGAAAGTTAAGTTGATTCGAGACAGGCTCCGGTAGCCCACCTGCATAAAAGAGCTATGCCGATTCAAAGCGCCAGCGATTGAGTATGAGGTTGGAGACAGAGTATATCTCAGAGTATCCCCGCTTCGAGGAGTTAAGCGTTTTGGAGTTAAAGGAAAGTTAGCACCCCGTTTCGTTGGACCGTATAAGATTTTGCAACGCATGGGAGAAGTTGCTTATAAGTTGGAATTGCCAGAAGGACTGTCAGGAGTTCATGATGTATTCCATGTTTCTCAGTTGAAGAAATGTCACCCCGAGATAGCAGAGGTACCGTTAAGAGACACAGTGCCACTGGAAGCAATTCAGTTGAAGGATGACTTAACATATGAGGAAAAACCGGTTAAGATTCTCGATTATGCCAGCAGAGTTACCCGCAGCAAAGTTATCAAGTTTTGCAAAGTTCAGTGGAGCCACCACACCGAGGATGAAGCCACCTGGGAAAGAGAGGAAGTTTTGCTCAAGGACCACCCTCACCTATTTTCTAGCCAACCCGAATCTCGAGGGCGAGATTCATCTTAAGGGGGTAGGTTTGTAACATCCCAAATTTTCAATTTGGAATGTTATACATTAGGTCATCATGCATATCATATTTTTCTCGCATTTTCCGATCCTAGAAAATTTCACGCAACTCAAGGACCCTCGGAGAGAGTTGGAAGTTTCATTATTTTCATATTTGGGATTTCTCAAATTTTGAAAATAGGATCATTGATTTATTTATTTATCTTCATAAAGTTTTTCCGATATAAAAAGTTAAAGAGAGGGAATAATATGACTTTCCCAATATATAGGAAAATGAAGATATTATAAATAAATCAATTTTGGTTTTGGAAGATTTATTTTGCTTAGGCAAAAATGAGCATTTTAAAAAAAATATGCATATTTGCCCGTTTTTAAAGTTCATTTTGTTCGACTCATTTTTAGGAGTCGGGGAAAATTATTTTTATTAAAATCGGAGTTCGTTTGGAATTCTTTTTAATTCGTTTGGTTTTGTTTTAAAAAATCGCCTTCACTTTGGGCTAAGGCCCACCTGCCCAAGCCCTGCCCACCTCCTCTCCCCTCACAAGACGCTTGCTGGAGGCGCCCGCCGCCGCCGCCGCCCGTCGCCCGAGTCCGCCCGCCCGGCCTCGGCTTGCCCTCCCAAGCGCGCCGCCCCCCTCCTTAAATACTCGGCCCCCCCTCTCTCCTCATCCCGCGCCGCCCCCCTAACCCGAGCCCGACCGAGCCCCGCCGCCGAGGAAGCCGCCGCCGACCTCGCCCGCCGTCGCCGAGCACCCGCCGCCCCTCGCCGCCTCCCGACCCGCGGACCTCGCCCCCGGAGCCCGCTGAGCCCGGCCGGTGAAGCCACCGGAGTAGCCGCCGCCCACCGATCCGGTTTTTTTATGTTGGTTTTTTTAAAAAACCTAGATGGTTTTTTTCGGTTTTCTTAATTAATGAACGTTCACCGAACCGTTCGTTTCAATGAATGTGTTCGTTGGATTAGTTCTGTTAACGAACGTCCGTTATTTAATCCGTTCGTCGTTTTCTTTTAATCGGATTTAATCCGTTATTTTTCTGATTCGATTTCCGATCCGATTTTCAAATCTGTTTTATTTCTTGCTCGTTTATCGGAATCAGGTGATTCAAGCGCCTGGAGTTTCATTACGAAATCGCCGTTCCGACTAACCTACTTACACAGAGTTTTGCTACTGTAAAATTTTGACCCAGTTTCAGATTGCTAAACCGAGTAGTTCTCTCTCGAGTTTCGACTTTCGATGTTTTATTTGATTCGATTCGTTTGCAACCAGGGTTCTTAAGTTGAACTATCTGGTTAGATCTTTTATTCGAGATTTCCCTGTGCATTAGGTGAGTACTTATTGTATGCTTATTGTTTGTCTGCGTTAGATCACCCGGAGTGCGCCGCTTGTTACTTCGAATCTCTAGGTCCCGCGGATCATCAGCAAGGCAAGTAACACTTGATCATACCTTTTCTACTACCCAGTTTTATTGCATTAGATCAAACCCTCAAACACTTGCATGTGTAGGATCTAATTAAATTGTGGGATGGGAAGTAGATTGAGGTAGTACCTATTACCTGTTTTACTTATGAAACCTTGGGAGTTACTTCTACGTTTGCTTATTATGCCATGCTATGCTAGTAGACGTGGATTGGGTGAGTGAATATCCATGACAGATGTGAGATTGTTAATTAATGGTTTATCTAAGGTGGCAACCTAAACACACATCTGGGTGGATTGAGGCACTGGTTTCTATCAGACTTGCTGTATTTCTTGGACCGCCACCTGTGCTCTAAGGGATCATAAGATTATTCAAACTGGAAACTTCCGTGTGCAGCCACAAGCCAATTATGGGCTCTGGCGTAGTTGACTAAGTTGTGCGAACTCTTACGGGTAGGCTAGCTGATGTAGGGGATGTAGGTTGGTACGGTCTACCCACATGTAAGGTGCAAGCGCTTCTGAAAGACTATGTCTCGGTCATCCGTTTCTCAAACACCATGTAGTGCGAGAACCAAGCGGAGGCGATCGAGTCTTGTGGGGAAAAGTGCGCAAACCTCTGCAGAGTGTATAAACTAATCATGATTAGCCGTGTACCCGGTTATGGACAGTTTTGAGTATCTGGTAATTGAATATCATGTGAATCTCAACATGTTACTTCTAATAAAAGTTATTGGGTGTTGAAGAGTATTTTTTTAATTGGGATTGAGGATGCTGTCAACCATTCTCAGTGTTTAACAACCACCATGATAGTTAAATAAAATTATTCCTTTGATGTAGGGAAAAACCAGCTTTATGCAAATGTAACCGTAGAGCCTTACCACCAGCCATATATGCATGTAGTATAGACTTATTCCTTCATTGCTCTTTATGTGTTACATTGCCAGATATTCCATGTCTTGACCCGTTTTGGGCTGCAACTTTCACGTTGTAGACTTTTCGCATGACGAGTAAGGTGTTAGGTCGTGGTTCTATACTCATGATGCCGATGGAGTTGATGGACTCACTTATCTTCCAAGCCTTCCGTTGTTATTGTTAGATGGCCTTAAGCCATATTATTGTAATAAGTTCCTTGTGGACAACGATGTAATAAGTGTGTGATTGCTACTCGCTATAAATCCTTCAAGCACGGTGTGGTGTCAGACATTCTCGATCCAGGATGACACTGAGCACAGAGACTTGATCCATTCGGGTCTGGTCGCTACATGGGCATGTTTATGCTAAATTTGTTTGTTCTCCTTATGAGTACATTGAATGGTCTATTTGGGTTCCTAAGACCCTTGTTACTAACATCAAAGGACCCATTACAAAATGGGTACCTAAAACCAAGCATTGATCTCTTTAGGTATTTGCTTCCGGTGGGGGATCATGGTTGCTCGATAGTGGAGCCACAAATCATATGACCGGAAGCAAGGACTTGGTGGTGGACGTGCACAAGATCCCTTCTATGCCCACCAACGTCGAGTGGGGTGATGCCTCGTCTTCTAAGGTATTGGGTCTTGGAAAGGTTGTCATTTCTCATGATCTAACGGTCGAGAAAGTCATGCTTGTTGAGTCCCTTGCTTACAATCTACTTTCCGTTCGTCAACTTGCACTCATGGGCTTTGCCACTTTCTTTGATATTGATACCGTGGCCCTCTTGTGGAGCAAGACTCTTAAAGTAGCCTTTGTTGGGCATGTCGAGAACGGTCTTTATGTGATTAACTTTTCGGAGCGACCCACTAAGACCGCGCATGTCTAATGGCTAAAGTTGATGTGGGATGGCTTTGGGATCACCGTTTAGCCCACGTCAATATGAGATCTTTGCAAAGTCTTCTCAAGGGGGACCATGTTCGTGGACTAATAAATGTTAGTTTTGCCAAAGATCGTGCTTGCAGTGCTTGTATCGGAGGAAAGCTACATGAGAAGGCTCACCCTCCCACGACTAGCATCTACTCGAAGAGACCCTTGGAGCTCCTTCACATGGATCTCTTTGGGCCTCCATCCTTTGATAGTCTTGGAGGTAGAAAGTATTGCTTGGTGATTGTGGATGATTATTCAAGATACACTTGGGTATATTTCTTCAAGAGGAAGAGTGAGACTCAACACACCGTCATCGACTTTGCGAATGAAGCTCAACGTCAACATGATTCAAAGATCTTGACAATAAGGAGTGACAACGGCACCGAGTTCAAGAACTACACCTTGGATGAGTTTCTTAGTGATGAGGGGATCAAGCATCCATATTCTGCACCTTATATCCCGCAACAAAATGGTGTCGCGGAGAGGAAGAACCAGTCGTTGATGGATGCGGCAAGTACCATGATGGCGGAGTTCAAGTCTCCATACAACTTTTGGGCCAAAGCCATCAACACTGCATGTCATGCATCAAATCGGCTCTATCTCCGCAAAGGCTTGAACAATACTCCATATGAGATACTCACCGGTGACAAGCCCAACCTCAAGTACTTTCGGGTGTTCGGGTGTAAGTGTTTCATTCTCAAGAAAGGTGTCTGTTTGTCTAAATTTGCGGCTAGAGCTTATGAGGGCATATTTGTTGGTTATGCTACAAACTCTCATGCTTACCGTGTCCTCAATAAGTCTACGGGACTTATTGAGGAGACATGTAACATGGAGTTTGATGAGAATAATGGCTCCCAAGTGGAGCAAAGTGGTACTTGTGATGTAGGTGATGAAATTCCTCCCCAAGCCATAATAAGAATGGGTGTTGGTCATATCCTACCCATTGAGGAAGCACTTGTGGCCGAAGGAGAAGGACAATGCTCCACTCAAGTGGAGCCATCACCAACCCAAGACCCACACGCTTCCGAAGAACAAAGTGAAGGCCCTCAACCTCGTGAACAAGATCAAGGGCAAGATCAACCTCAAGATGGTGGTGAACCACCAAATGATGCCCAAGGTCAACTTCTCCCCTTCGAGCAAGTTCAAGAGCAAGATCAAGAACAAGCTCAACACGGCGCTCAAGATGATCAAGTTACCCCTCCTCTTTTCACATCCGAGGAGGAATTAGAGTGTCGTGCCACGAAGATTGCTTCCAAGCTCACTACCAAAGGTCATCTCATGGAGAATGTGGTTGGAAGCCTAAGAAAGGGGGTAAGCACTCGTAGACAATTAGCAAACTATTGTGAACATCACGCGTTTGTCTCTTGTGTTGAACCCCAAAAGGTCTATGAGGCGCTCGAAGATCCGGATTGGCTCAATGCCATGCATGAAGAACTCAACAACTTCGAGTACAACAAGGTGTGGAGATTAGTGCCAAGGCCTTCGGGGAACCACAATGTCATTGGAACCAAGTGGATATTCAAGAACAAGCAAGATGCTCATGGGACCATCGTTCACAACAAGGCATGGTTGGTAGCACAAGGCTACTCCCAAGTCGAGGGTATCGACTACGGTGAAACTTTTGCTCCCGTTGCTCGCCTTAAATCCATTCGTTTTTTGATTGCTTATGCTTCTCATCATAATTTCAAGTTGCAACAAATGGATGTGAAGAGTGCTTTTCTTAATGGTCCTATTAATGAGTTGGTATATGTCAAGCAATCCCCCGGGTTCGAGGATCCCTACTTCCCCGATCATGTGTATCAACTCGATAAGGCACTCTATGGCCTCAAGCAAGCCCCACGTGCGTGGTATGACCACCTTACCGAGTTGTTGCAAGATCGTGGATTTGAAGTCGGGCAAATCGATCCCACTCTTTTTACTAAGAAGGTCAAAGGGGAGTTGTTTGTGTGCCAACTATATGTTGATGATATTATCTTTGGTTCCCCTAACGAAGCTTTCAATGAGGAATTTTCCGCTCTCATGACCTCTAAGTTCAAGATGTCTTTGATGGGAGAGTTGAAGTTCTTCCTCGGTTTCGATGTAAAACAAAGAAGAGAAGGAACCTTCATCAACCAAGCCAAATACACTCAAGACATGCTAAAAAGATTCAAGCTAAGTGATGTCAAGACGGCTTCCACTCCAATGCCCACCAAGTGCCAACTTGACATTGATCCCAATGGTAAAGCGGTGGATCAAAAGGTATATCGCTCCATTATTGGCTCTTTGCTTTACCTTTGTGCATCTAGACCGGATATCATGTTGAGTGTGGGAATTTGTGCACGGTTTCAAGCCGCACCTAAGGAAAGTCACTTTGTGGCGGTCAAGCGAATCTTTCGATATTTGGCTCAGACCCCAAACTTTGGCTTATGCTACCCAAGAGGAGCCAGCTTTGATCTTCCGGGCTACACAGACTCAGATTGGGCGGGAGATGATACGTCTCCAACGTATCTATAACTTATGAAGCATTCATGCTATTTTATTATCAGTTTTGAATGTTTATGGGATTTATTATATACTTTTGTATTATTTTTGGGACTAACCTATTAACTGGAGGCCCAGCCCATATTGCTGTTTTCTTGCCTATTTCAGTATTTCGAAGGAAAGGAATATCAAACGGAGTCCAAATAGAATGAAACCTTCGGGAGTGTTATTTTTGGAACGGAAGAGGGGACTTGGAGTGCACGCCAGGGAAGCTTCGAGGAGGCCACGAGGCAGGGGGCACGCCCACCCCCCTGGGCGCGCCCTCCACCCTCGTGGGCCCCTCATGGCTCCCTTGGCCGACTTCTTTCGCCTATATATTCCCATATACCCTAAAACATCGAAGATAAGATAGATCGGGAGTTCCGCCGCCGCAAGCCTCTGTAGCCACCAAAAACCTCTCGGGAGCCTGTTCGGCACCACTGTCGGGGAGGGATCCTCACCGTGGCCATCTTCATCATCCCGGCGCTCTCCATGATGAGGAGGGAGTAGTTCACCCTCGGGGCTGAGGGTATGTAATAGCTATGTGTTTGATCTCTCTCTCTCTCTCTCTCGTGTTCTCTCTATGGCACGATCTTTATGTATCACGAGCTTTGCTATTATAGTTGGATCTTATGATGATTCTCCCCCTCTACTCTCTTGTAATGGATTGAGTTTTCCCTTTGAAGTTAACTTATCGGATTGAGTCTTTAAGGATTTGAGAACACTTGATGTATGTGTTGCCGTGCTTATCTATGGTGACAATGGGATATTCACGTGATCCACTTGATGTATGCTTTGGTGATCAACTTGCGGGTTCCGCCCATGAACCTATGCATAGGGGTTGGCACACTTTTTCGTCTTGACTCTCCGGTAGAAACTTTGGGGCACTCTTTGAAGTAATTTGTGTTGGTCGAATAGATGAATCTGAGATTGTGTGATGCATATCATATAATCATGCCCACAGATACTTGAGGTGACAATGGAGTATCTAGGTGACAATGGAGTATCTAGGTGACATTAGGGTTTTGGTTGATTTGTGTCTTAAGGTGTTATTCTATTATGGACTCTATGATAGAACGAACGAAAAGAATAGCTTCGTGTTATTTTACTACGGACTCTTGAATAGATCGATCAGAAAGGATAACTTTGAGGTGGTTTCGTACCCTACCATAATCTCTTCGTCTGTTCTCCGCTATTAGTGGCTTTGGAGTGACTCTTTGTTGCATGTTGAGGGATAGTTATATGATCCAATTATGTTATTATTGTTGAGAGAACTTGCACTAGTGAAAGTATGAACCCTAGGCCTTGTTTCCTACCATTACAATACCGTTTACGCTCACTTTTATCATTAGTTACCTTGCTGTTTTTATAATTTCAGATTACAAATACCCATATCTACTATCCATATTGCACTTGTATCACCATCTCTTCGCCGAACTAGTGCACCTATACAATTTACCATTGTATTGGGTGTGTTGGGGACACAAGAGACTCTTTGTTATTTGGTTGCAGGGTTGCTTGAGAGAGACCATCTTCATCCTATGCCTCCCACGGATTGATAAACCTTAGGTCATCCTGTTGAGGGAAATTTGCTACTGTCCTACAAACCTCTGCACTTGGAGGCCCAACAACATCTACAAGAAGAAGGTTGTGTAGTAGACATCAAGCTCTTTTCTGGCGCATTGCCGGGGAGGTGAGTGCTTGAAGGTATGTCTTTAGATCTTGCAATCGAATATTTTTGTTTCTTATTTTATCACTAGTTTAGTCTATAAAAGAAAACTACAAAAAAATGGAATTGAGTTTGCCTCATATGCTTCATCTTTTTAATATCTTTCGTGAGAATGATGGAAAGGAAAATTGTGCTCAAGTACTAGAAGAACAATTACATAGAATGCTTGGCATAAAATATGTGAATGATGAGCATGATTGCAATGTTGTTAGTATGAATTCTTTGAATCCCCATGATGCTATTGATATGCAAAGCCACAAGCTTGGGGATGCTATGTTTGATGAAGATGATATTTTTTGTCCCCCAAGTTTTGATGAGAATATTTATTATGATGAAAGCATGCCTCCTATTTATGATGATTATATTGATGAAAGTGGATTTGGAGAGTTCATGACTTTATTTAGTGATGAATCCACTATTTCGGAAGAGGTTCCAATTGATTATGAGAACAAAGTTGCTATCTATGATGATTATTATGATGACTTGTATGCTATTAAGAACAATGATAACCATGAAACTTGTCATCATGATTTTTGTTTTCAATTGGATTATGCCTCGCATGATAATTATTTTGTTCAGTTTGCTCCCACTACCATTCATAAGAAGAATTTTGCTTATGTGGACAGTAGTAAATTTTATATGCTTGTAGATCATGAAAAGAATGATTTAGGTGCTGTTTATATTGTTGAATTCATTCATGATGCTACTGAAAATTATTATGAGGTAGGAACATATGCTTGTAGGAATTGCAATTATATCAAGTTTCCTCTCTATGTGTTGAAAATCTTGAAGCTATGCTTGTTTTACCTTCCTATGCTTGTTGATTATTGTTCCCATAAGTTGTTTGCTCACAAAATCCCTATGCATAGGAAGTGGGTTAGGCTTAAATGTGCTAGTCATATGCTTCATGATGCTCCCGTTATGTTTCAATTCTTATCTTTTATGTGAGCATCATTGTCATCATCATGCCTAGCTAGAAAGGCATTAAAGAAAAGCGCTTGTTGGGAGACAACCCAATATTTACCCTTACTGTTTTTGTGTGTCCACATGATTATTCTACTGTAGTAATCATGTTTTATATCTTTTTTTCAATAAAGTGCCAAGTAAGACCTTTAGGATAGCCTACGGTGATAGTTGTGTTGATCCTGCTGAGAATCAGAAACTTTTGCACCCAGTAAATTAGTTTTTATAATTCACAGAAACGTGCTTATGATCTGATTATTTTTTCTCTGGATTGGTACACAAATTGCTTAGGACTTCCTAATTTGGTAGGATTTTTGGAGTTCCATAAGTATACGTTTGATACAGATTACTACAGACTGTTCTGTTTTTGACAGATTCTGTTTTCTTTGTGTTTTTACTTATTTTGATGAACCTATGAGTAGTATCGGAGGGTATGAACCATAGAGAAGTTGGAATACAGTAGATGTTAAACCAATATGAATTTAGAATGAGTTCATTACATTACCTAAGTGGTGGTTTTATTTTCTTATACTAACGGAGCTTACGAGTTTTCTGTTAAGTTTTGTGTTGTGAAGTTTTCAAGTTTTGGGTAAAAATTCGATGGACTATGGAATAAGGAGTGGAAAGATCCTAAGCTTGGGGATGCCCAAGGCACCCCAAGGTAATATTCAAGGACAACCAAGAGCCTAAGCTTGGGGATGCCCCGGATGGCATCCCCTCTTTCGTCTTCGTTCATCGGTAACTTTACTTGGAGCTATATTTTAATTCACCTCATGATATGTGTTTTGCTTGGAGCGTCATTTTCTTTTGTTAGTATTAGCTTTCTGTTATTTAGAATAATGTTTTTGCATCTTTATTTTCAATAAAAATGTCAAGGATAGCCTTTACCATGCTTATTTTGCTAGTATACATGTTGCTGTTTGAAAACAGAAAGTTTACCGCTGTTGCAAAAATTCCTATAAAAGTCAGAGAATGATATGATGCTGAAACTTTTTTCATAATGAGCTCTGATAAATCTTCTACAGCTTATTATTTTTCTCATAATTTTTGGAGTTAGGGAAGTATGATGAATCTTGCATTCTTTACAGACTGTACTGTTTTGGCAGATTGCTGTTATGTTTGCATTGTTTGCATATGTTTGCTTGTTTAATGATTCTATTTGAGGATAGGAGTATTAAATATGCAGAGGCATTTAGTATACAATGTTGAATAATAATTTTAGTGATTTGTTACAGTAGAAAATGATAAGGTTTTGCATTGGTTTATACTAACTTATCTCACAAGTTCTTGTTGAGTTTTATGTGGATAAAGTTTTTGAGAAATAGAGAAACCATGATATGAGAGGAATTAAGGAGACACAAAAGTTCAAGCTTGGGGATGCCCAAGGCATCCCAACATAATATTTCAAGAATTCTTAAGCATCTAAGCTTGGGGATGCCCCGGTAGGCATCCCACCTTTCTTCTTCAACAATTATCGGTTAGTATCGGTTGAGCCTAAGTTTTTGCTTCTTCACATGAGTTGTGCTATCCTTGCAAGGTCATTTTATTTTGTTTTGCTTGCTGTTTGAATAAAATACCAAGATCTGAAGTTCTTAAATGAGGGAGAGTCTTCACATAGTTACACAATTATTTAGCTACTCATTGATCTTCACTTATATCTTTTTGGAGTAGTTTGTCATTTACTCGTGTGCTTCACTTATATCCTATGAGTAAATGGTTGAATGAGTTGAATGTCATAAATCTGAAATTATATTTGTTTCATATTGAGGGAGTCCTGGATTAGGGGGTGTCCGGATAGCCGAACTATCACCGTTGGCCGGACTCCTGGACTATGAAGATACAAGATTGAAGACTTCGTCTCGTGTCCGGATGGGACTTTCCTTGGCGTGGAAGGCAAGCTTGGCGATACGGATATGTTGATCTCCTACCATTGTAACCGACTCTGTGTAACCCTAACCCTATCCGGTGTCTATATAAACCGGAGGGTTTTAGTCCGTAGGACGAACAACAATCATACCATAGGCTAGCTTCTAGGGTTTAGCCTCTCTGATCTCGTGGTAGATCTACTCTTGTACTACCCATATCATCAATATTAATCAAGCAGGAGTAGGGTATTACCTCCATCGAGAGGGCCTGAACCTGGGTAAAAACATTGTGTCCCTTGTCTCCTGTTACCATCCGCCTAGACGCACAGTTCGGGACCCCCTACCCGAGATCCGCCGGTTTTGACACCGACATTGGTGCTTTCATTGAGAGCTCCTCTGTGTCGTTGCCGTCAGGAAGGATGCCTCATCCCGTCTTTAAAGACGATACTATCGCCAAAGGAGCCTTGGCCACTGGTCAGACTCTTCGGTTAGGTGGTTTTCTTATGGCCGCCAGTTCGGCCACCGCGCCGACGATGACTTCTCGGGTCATCGAAACCAATCTTCACGTTAACTCGGAACTTGCCGAGCAGTTACATCCTATCGATCTCTCCTCCGTAAACAAACTCTTGGATCGCATCGCCGCCCTGGGAGTCGCCACAGACTACGACCAGATCGGGCCTAAAACCGATCTGAGAGAGATCAACTCTCCCCAGGCTACCCATCATGTTGCCATGATAGGGGAGCAATACGGCGATTCTTCTTCTATCTTAAGGACTAGCTACGTCCGGATTCCCAATCCCTCCATGCCGGATTCCCACAGAGGGACGGATGTCGATCAAGCCCTGAACTTAAAGTCAGGCGGCGGGTTGGATTCATTGGATAGCATTCAAAAATCCAAACTTCCAAGTTCGAAACTTCTCGCCCCCGAGTCTTAAATTGGACGGGTTCGGATCTAGTTCCACCCGCCCACCCAAACATTAGCGATCTGTCCCGAATTCGCAAGAGCCCGCTGAAACAATTACATCATTCTTGGGCGATTCCTCCTGGTTATGGACAGGATAAAGGACTGCCGAGAGAAGGACGCAATCTCACTTTTCTGCAATAATTGCACGGACAAGGGAATCCTAAACGCCATAAGTCGTCGCGAAATTATACGCTTTGCTGACTTTGTGGCCATAGTACAAAAGTACTGTGCGATGGAGAGTGCTTGGAAAACCGAAAGTAAATTTTGGGATAATCCGACCCCGAATACAGCCCTAGTCCGAAATAAAAGGGTGCATCATCACCAAGCACCTGGGTTATACATCAAAAAACAAAAACCCCCTAAAGGGCACGGAACCGCATTGGAGGGTTGGCTAAGCGGACCTGCAAAATTCATAGCACGAGGGCGCCACTCCAACTCATAGCCTTGAGCATGTTGGATACTACGGCAGGTGGCCAAAAGTGGCAAAGAGCTTCTAGCCTCGAATCCCATCCAGCAACACCAAGACGGTATTAACAGTCTTGAGACTTTCGCATCAAATAACATGCGAAGCGAACACTCCATAACCTTGCGAAGTCTACCAAGTAGCAACAATAAATCCATGGGGACACGACTATTACCTTTAATGCCAGTGATTGAACCCAAATTCGAACAGCCCGAGCACCAGCCGCATTGGTCCTCAGTCCAATAGTGGACGGCTTTCGCCTTACTAAGCTACTCATGGATGGAGGCAGCAGACTAAACCTCATCTACGAGGAAACCCTCCGAAAAATGGAAATGGACTGGAACGGCATTGAGCGAAGTAGCACAACCTTTAGAGGAATAATCCCTAGCCGGAAGCATGCTTTGGGAAAAATCACCTTTGGACGTAGTGTTCGCTCGCCGGACAATTACAGGTCCGAGGAGGTCACATTTCAAGTGGCCCCGTTCAGCAGCGGATATCACCTTTATTAGGGCGAGAGGCATTCACAATTTTTCAAGCTATACCCCATTATGGGTACATGAAGCTTAAAATGCCCGGACCTAACGGAATCATCACTCTCGCTAGTGATCCGACCATAGCACTCCGCGCCGAAAACAAGACAGTCGCACTAGCCCTCGAGGCACTATCCGAAGCCCTAGCGGCCGAGGAACTCACTGCGATGCACTCCACGGTGAACAGGGACGATGTGATACTTGATAAAAGATCCAAGTCCACCTCTTTTAAACCAGCGGATGAAATAGTCAAATTCCAAGTCCACCCAACGGACCCTACAAAGACGGCCTCCATTGGGGCACAATTAAACCCTGATGTAGACGCGACTACGAGAATTTCTACAAGAAAACTAGGACATTTTGCACGGCACCCTTCGGACATGCCGGGGAATCCCACGTCGGCTGGCCGAGCACGAGCTAAATACCTAAAAGGATTCAAGCCAGTCAAGCAGGCTCTTGGCGCTTTTCGAACCCAAGAGACAGGCCATGGGAGAGGAGCTAGCCAAACTTACGAAGCCGGATTCATCGGAGATATAAAACATCCGGACTGGCTAGAAAATCTGGTGATGGTACCAAAGAAGGATAAATCCTGGCGCCTATGTGTTGATTTCAAAGACCTTAATAAGGTTTGCCCAAAGGATCCCTTCCCCCTCCCTCGCATTGATCAAATTATTGGCCTTCTGGCAGGACACGACTCATTGTACTTCCTCGACGCGTACTCGGCTACCACCAAATCAAGATGGCGGAGCAGACCAAGCCGCAACAGCATTCATCACTCCATACGGCCCATTCTTCTTCAACACAATGCCCTTGGGCTCAAAAACGCGGCGGAACATATCGGTAGCATGATTCAGACATGTCTGGCAAACCAGATTGGCAAAACAGTGGAAGCATATGTAGATGACGTGGTCATCAAATCCAAGCATGTAGAAACTCTAGTAGACGACTTGAGGCTCACATTCGACAATCTCGAAAATATGACATTAAGCTCAATCCGGAAAATCGTCTTGACGCTCCGGCGGAAAGCTCTTGGGCATCATTGTGTCCGGTAGAGGAATTGAAGCAAACCCAGCCAAGATTCGAGCCCTGTCACAATTGGATATTCCAAAAGACCTCAAACAAATACAAAAATTGACTCGATGCGTAGCGGCTCTAAGTCGCTTTATTTCCCATTTGGGAGAAAAGGCGTTACCCCTTTACCGCCTCCTCCGACGCACCGAACACTTCGAGTGGACGGATGCCGCCACGGCCGGACTCGAAGAAATAAAAGCCATATTGGCAACAAATCCGGTCCTGGCCGCGCCCAACATGGGCGAACCAATGCTATTATATATCGCCGCAACACATCAAGTTGTCAGCGCGGTGCTCGTCGTCGAGCGAAGCGGACGAACACAGGTTCCCTCTTCAAAACCGGTTTACTATGTGTCCACTGTCCTAACTCCATGCAAGTCCCGGTACCCACATTATCAAAAGATAGCATCCGCTGTGTTCATGGCATCCCGGAAGCTGCGACACTACTTTCAAGAGTGTTCGATAACGGTAGCCTCCGAAGTACCTCTTAACGACATTATAAACAACCGTGACGCCACGGGCCGGATTGCTAAATGGGCCATAGAGCTCTTTCCATTCGACATAACCTATAAGCCACGACGAGCTATTAAGTCGCAGGTTTTGGCCGACTTCGTGGCGAATGGACGGCGAACTCCCTAAAGAGTACGGCGCATACTCCAGTTGGATCATGCACTTTGACGGCTCCAAAATGTTGGCCGGCGTGGGGGCTGGCGTCGTCTGGCGTCCCCAACCGGGACACAGTCCAATCGTCCTTGAGATAATGTATACAGACTCCAACAACGCGGCGAATACGAGGCCCTTCGCACGGCCTCCGGATGGCGATCTCCATGGGCATTAAGCGCCTAGAGGTGCGCGATTGAACCTCGCGATATCTCAAATAAGCGGAGACTTTGATGCCAAAGATCCGAAAATGGCAGCGATCGCAATGCGGTCCTAAAAATGTCGCCGCACGGTTGAAGGGCTCAAATTTCATCATATAGCCGGGATAACAACCAGGCGGCGGACGTATTAGCACGCATCGGTGCAAAAGCGTGATGCCGCCCCGCCCAACATCTTCCGAGCGGCTGTTCAAGCCATCCGTACTATGGAAGGGAGTCCGGAAATAACAATCCGGACCCGGCCGCCTTGCCGACACCAAACACTCGACACAATCGGAGGCTCGCCAACGAGATAACACCCTCCGCCCACGAAATAATGGCGGTTATCGCCCCATGGATGGAACCATTCCTAGCCTACCTAACTAGGCAGGAACTCCCCGAAGACCAAAATGAGGCTCGCTGCATAGTACAGCGATCCAAAGCCTATAAAGTCCATGAGGGAGAGCTCTATAAGAAAAGCACAACAAGAGTCCTTCAAAGGTGTATCTCCGAAGAGGAAGGGAGAAACCTCCTGGCTGAAATTCATGCCGGACTGGGTGGGCACCACGCCGCAACCCGGGCCCTTGTAGGCAAGGCCTTCCGTACAGGATTTTATTGGCCGACGGCCGGGCAGATCGCAGGATTTAGTCCAACGATCGTCGGTTGCCAGCTTTTGCTAACCAAAGCCACATGCCACCCACCGCCCTCAAAACTATACCCATCACCGGCCGTTCATGATGCAGGGGCTTGACATGGTTGGACCCCTTAAGGAGGAACCCACAAGCAAAAATACCTATTGGCCATGGTGGATAAATTCACCAAATGGATAGAGGCCAAGCCGTTAAAGCGGTCGAATCTGGGCGGTGATAGACTTCATATCGGGGTAGTGCATCGTTACGGCATCCCCACAGTATCATCACTAATAACGGCACCAACTTCACGGCCGATGAGGTCAAATTATGGTGCAAAACATGGGCATCAAGCTCGATTACGCCTCGTCTATCACCCTCAAACCAGCGGTCAATTCGAGCAAGCGAACGGTCTAATCATGGCGGCATTAAACCCGGACTAGTGCGGTCCCTCAAGGAATCTAACATGCACCGGGTTGAGGAGCTCGACTACAGACTGGGGCTGCGGACCACGCCGAATCGTACTCTGGATTCACACCATTTTTATGGTGTACGGCGCAGAGGCGTATTGCCTGCGACATAATGCATGACTCACCTCGCGTGCGCATGTATGAAGAAAGAGAAGCCGAGCTCGATCGGCAGGACAGTTTGGACGCATTGGAGGAGGCGCGACGTGGCAAAAGCTCGTTCGCATTTTATCAACAGCAGGCTTGAAGATATCAAAGCAGGGAAATGCGGGCCAAAGCTTACAACGTTGGCGAACTAGTTCTCGCTGCCGGACAAGAAAAAGGACAAACTCAAGCCCAAATGGGAAGGTCCTTCATCATCGACCAGGTCTGACCGGCGGAGCATACCGTCTGCTAAACGCATCGGATAACCAACTTGGCGAACCCATGGAGCGCAGCCCGTCTCACGAAGATTCTCGCCTAAGCGCGGACTCGAGTTCGTCCCTTCCTCCGTCCACATTTTCTATTTTGCTGTCTTTTATTTCTCTCCTTCCTCCTCCTTCTTCTTGAAGCCTTTAGAGGCTCGTTTGCGCTTTGTTCGCACATACTTGACGTGCTGTCGCGCTCATTATACCAGGGGCTTCTTTAATGAAACTTACTTATCGGGCTTCATGCCCAACACATGTGTCAAACTTCCGCATGTACCTTTTACTCACCATTATATGCATCGATATGACTTAAGTTTTGGCCAAGCTGGGTTGCTGGCTCTGTGCTTACCCCACGTTCCCGATTGTTCGGCTAGGCGGTAAAGGAGCACCTCTGCGATTATTCTTGCGGGTCAGCGGATGTGTACCTCGGTGGGTGAAGCCGAAAGCTAGCGTTCTTAAGGGAATATTCGATCGGTGAACTGAAAGATGATTTTAACTATTTATCCATCTGCCCCGGATGATTTTCTGCTTTCTTAGCAGTTTGGACATGCACTTTAGGGCATGCCTCCCGAGAAAGGAGCCCTTAACGGAACTATTATCCACGGAAGATGTTTCCTACTATCCATGTAATATAACATAACTAGTTGGGCACTTATGCGATACAGCAATAATGACCCCTATGCCTTGTCTCCATGCATGCCCGGTTCTTACATAACCGCGAGGGTATTCGGACACACTCCGGACTATTGGGTCCCGAGGTCGGCGAAAAGGTCCGCTATGACAAGCGATCTACAATCCGGCTAGAAGACATTTTTCATGTCATATTCAATTACATAGTCAACTCGACTAATTGTATTCCTCCTCAATGCCATCTAATAGGCTATCTAATTTACAATCTTGCTAGGAATACTTGCCGGCCAATTCTACTTGGCGTACACTAACTTCAGGATCTCCTTCCCATCAGCCCCACAGTCCGACCTCGGCCATGTGGTTTGGGTCAACAACCGTGTACCGCGTCTTTACCATGGCCCGGGCCTCCTGGCGCCTTGACGGCAGGCCGATATCTTCCATAGTCGGAAGCACCGCCGTGCTCCTTGAAGCCGCTCTGCCAGCTCCCCAATGCCTTGGGCGGGGAGATAGATAGCCACAAGGCACAGGCGACGCCTTTCATCACTGCCGAACTTCGTTAAATGCAGGTAGCCGGATTCGGGAAGAAGATCACCCGAAGGCGGGCATCTCCTCCTCGGGGCGACACTGTGAGCAAACCTACATACATGTTTATGTTAGTCGCCTTCCTCGCCGAACTCTTTCAAAGTTCGTTCAAGCACTTACTAAAAATGCCGCGACGAAGCCGTCGATTCTCCTTCTGGTCGGACAACTGGGCACGAACATCCTTTAGTTCCTCACCCAGTTGGGTGTTGGCATCTTGGAGGTTATTTTTCTCTGCCGCACCCTCGTAAGCGCTCTCGCCAGCCTTTAGCTGGCGCAGGAGCTGTTGCTTGTCCGGATCCATCCGGCGCTATCTGCAATGTTAATGTCGATTTATGCACACCGCACTTTGAAACTACTTCTACTTTGAAGGGCATATATTACCAGAGCGAGTCTTCATGGCTTCCCCGGTCGCGGCCAGTGCGGCCTCAAGTTGGGCCTTGCACTCTTCAAGCTCCTTTTCGGCAAGAACCTGCATTCCAAATGATCCTTAAATCATTTATCCTAACTATTTTAAGTCTCGGGGGCTATTGGCATATATAACTGTCAAAATTCCTTACCTGTATGTCTTTCACATACTGCTCTGTGGCTCTGGCTAGGCCATCTTGAGCGGCACGGAGGTGCGCTTCTCCCGAACTAAAGGCGTCCAACGCCTCTTGAGAAAACATCGTCACGTAGAATAGTCCGTGGCGCCTATGATTCATGGCGCTCTCCACCTCCGACTTGGTGGCGGACAGTCTGTCGCATCCTCCGTTGGAGGAGCATCCGACGACGCCTCGTGTTTGTACCCCTTCCGGACTCGGCTTTTGAGCCTGGTTGGCGGAGGTCCGATTAGCAACTTCTCCGGACTCGTCCGCGGCGCTCTTTTTCTGAAAAAACCACGGCGTCGGTGTGCCTCCCAGAACCTCTCCTTAAAACACGATGGCACATCATACCGTTCTTGGCGATGTCTCGAGTCGTACCGCACTTCTTTTCCGCTTTCTTTGGGCGAGCTGCCTTGTCGGACGGACGCGGCGGCTCGGCTTCCGTTACGAAGGCACCCCTGCGAAACACCATCAAATACGTGGTGATTAGAATTAAAGCACGGGTGGGTCATGGTATCCGGACTTTGGTCACGGTTACCTGGGAGGCCGGAAATAATCCGGGGTAGTCGGCCGTAATGGCAACCAAAGCATTGTCGATGCTAAGTTGGTGGAACACCCTGTCGATCAGCTCCACCTTTATATCCGGGTCCTCTTGGAGGCGGATCGAGGGACCGTCCGGATCCTCGGGTTGTGGGGGCGGGCTGTGTATCTTCTCCACGGCCCGGCGTAGTTCCTGCGTAGAAACCATGAAATGATATACTTAACCACGGGAACATGGATCGGACAGGCCACAAAGATATTTGCTTACCCAACCGAGGATTATTGAAGAAAACCCGTTCGATGGGTGGCGCGGAGAAAATCCTCCTCTTCCCTTTGTACATGGCGGACAAGGTCTTCACCAGTTCGGTGACCGATCCCGCCCTTTGCGGCCATGGCGGGTGGCATCGTCCTCCCGTTGAAGTCCCACATGGGTGGCCCCTATATTGGGCGGCTGCACTCCTCATAATGCAGATTGCCATGACTCCAATCATGGTCAATCCGGCATGAGCCGATAATCTTATTCGGCTCATCAAGTAAAGGACGCGTCGGTCATTTTCCTCTCAGGGGGCTCATGGCGCCAGCTTAGGCGCTTCTTCAGAGGGCGTTGCTAAACTCCGGAAGGCCGATCGAACAGGATCTGCGGCGGGGCGTCCTCCATGTAAAACCATTCCGAGGGCCAGTCCTCGGGCGCCTTCTTTGGGGTTAGGAAAAGTATCCGGTCCGGCGATGCGCCATAGTTGGCTCCGCCCACTTGATATATTGACCCTTCGTGAGAACGAGGCACAAGGCGAACAATCTCTTCCACAGGCGAAATGGGCCTCAACACCCGAAACAGCTCGCAAAGGGCCACAAAGCCCACTATATGCGAGATGGAGGCGGCGTAAGGTTGTGCGGTGGAGGTCGTAGAACTCGAAGCCCCGGAGAAACGGATGGATTGGAAATCCGAGTCCTCTCATTAGGTAAGAGGAAGCATACCCGCTCTCCCTTAGAGGATCGGGGACGCTCTCCGCCTGCTTCCCGCCCTTATAAGTGGCGAGTCCGGAACGCACCGGAACCATGATACCCTGACTTTTCACATTCGTTCGACACGTGGAAGATGGCCATTATTGGGCGTGGAAGCCGAGAAGCACGATATTCACAAGAAAGCCGGACACTATTCAACACAGGATTCGGAGGGGAACCCGCCTTGCAATGCCGAAGACAATCAACACGCCGGACTTATCATCATTGAAGCCTGGTTCGGGGCTCTTGAGGAGTCTGGATTAGGGGGTGTCCGGATAGCCGAACTATCACCGTTGGCCGGACTCCTGGACTATGAAGATACAAGATTGAAGACTTCGTCCCGTGTCCGGATGGGACTTTCCTTGGAGTGGAAGGCAAGCTTGGCGATACGGATATGTAGATCTCCTACCATTGTAACCGACTCTGTGTAACCCTAACCCTATCCGGTGTCTATATAAACCGGAGGGTTTTAGTCCGTAGGACGAACAACAATCATACCATAGGCTAGCTTCTAGGGTTTACCCTCTCTAATCTCGTGGTAGATCTACTCTTGTACTACCCATATCATCAATATTAATCAAGCAGGAGTAGGGTATTACCTCCATCGAGAGGGCCTGAACCTGGGTAAAAACATCGTGTCCCTTGTCTCCTATTACCATCCGCCTAGACGCACAGTTCGGGACCCCCTACCCGAGATCCGCCGGTTTTGACACCGACACATATGCTTACCCCGTTGGGAGTAATGACTTCACATCTAAGAAGTAGAGGTTGTAAATTTATTGAAGGTTAGCAAGCATTGTATTGGTCATTTGAACAATTCATGAAAGAATATTGAAGGAAGAGAGATTTCACATATAAATATACTATCTTAGACATCTTCTATGATTGTGAGCCCCATTAATTATTTTCAAACCTGAGCAAATTAGTTGAAAAATGGACAAGGAAGACAACGTAATGAGTTATGCTTGGGTTTATTTGTATAGAAGTTATATTGTTATAGATCCTCCAACATGTGGTGCTTGCCTTTTAGAATCCTTTTCTAGCCAAAATATATGTACTAAGCGGGAATACTGCTTGGGCATCCACATTCCTTGAACCAAGTTTCTTCCATGAGTGTCCACCATATCTACCTATATGCGGTATTTACCTGCCGTTCCAAGTAAATTTGCATGTGCCAAACCCTAAACCTTCAAATAATAATCTATTTTGTATGCCCGAATCGCTCATGTAGCGACTAGGGGCTGTCAGTATCTTCCATGCTAGGTGGGTTATTCTCAAGATGAGTGGACTCCGCTCATCATTCACGAGAAAAATGACTGGTAACCGGTATGATCAGTCCCATGATCAAAAGATCAAAATCAAATAAAAAATAATTGAAAACAAAACTCCCCCAGGACTGTTGTTGGTATGGACGGTACCCCGTTGTTTCGGATGGCCGTGGAGTGTGATTGTTGGTGGAGGGGGAGTAAAACTTTACCATTCTGTTTGGGAACCGCATATAATGTATGTAGTATGGAAGATATTGGGAACTCTTGGTTGTTATGTTGACAATGAAAGCATACCTCTCAAATTATTTTCATCTCTATTTCAAAAACGAGCTCTGGCACCTCTGCAAATCCCTCCTTCCCTCTACGAAGGGCCTATCTTTTACTTTTATGCAAGAGTTAGTAGTATTCCTTCTCATTCCTACCTACTCTTTAGTTGGCAAGCATCGTGTGTTGGGGAAAGATCTAAGCATATATGGCCATGCAAATATATTTGATCATGAATTATTATTATTGACAATTATCTATATGATAAGTGAGTTGGGAGGCGAAACACTAAGCCCCTATCTTTCTTTGTGTTCAATGGATGCTATTTGTTCTAAGAATATGCTTTGAGTGGTAGCAATCATGGAAGACTATATGATAGTTGAGTATGTGAAGTTTGCTAAATCAAAGCTCTGACATAGACCCTTCCTGAAAATAAGATGAATTGCAATTGTTTGATTACTGATAACATAGTTTACTAGTTTTCAAGAAAGTTTATGGTATATGCTTTAACATGTGAACAACTTGTTACTTGATCTTGAGAAGTTTTATGAGATGAACTACTGTTATGACATATAATCATGCTAGAAAAGGTGATTGAAATTATCATTGATCAAACTTGTGCACTTGCTAGCATTCACACTTCATAATTTCTTTCTTTTATCACTTACCTACTCGAGGACGAGCAGGAATTAAGCTTGGGGATGCTGATACGTCTCCAACGTATCCATAATTTATGAAGCATTCATGCTATTTTATTATCTGTTTTGAATGTTTATGGGATTTATTATACACTTTTATATTATTTTTGGGACTAACCTATTAACCGGAGGCCCAGCCCATATTGCTGTTGTCTTGCCTATTTCAGTATTTCGAAGAAAAGGAATATCAAACAGAGTCCAAACAGAATGAAACCTTCGGGAGCGTTATTTTTGGAACGGAAGCAATCCAGGGGACTTGGAGTGCAAGCCAGGGAAGCTTCGGGGAGTCCACGAGGCAGGGGGCGCGCCCACCCCCCTGGGCGCGCCCTCCACCCTTGTGGGCCCCTCGTGGCTCCCCTAACCGGCTTCTTTCGCCTATATATATTCCCATATACCCTAAAAACATCAAAGATAAGATAGATCGGGAGTTCCGCTGCCGCAAGCCTCTGTAGCCACCAAAAACCTCTCGGGAGCCCGTTCCGGCACCCTGCCTGAGGGGGGATCCCTCACCGGTGGCCATCTTCATCATCCCGTCCCTCTCCATGACGAGGAGGGAGTAGTTCACGCTCGGGGCTGAGGGTATGTACCAGTAGCTATGTATTTGATCTCTCTCTCTCTCTCTCTCTCGTGTTCTCTCTATGGCACGATCTTGATGTATCGCGAGCTTGGCTATTATAGTTGGATCTTGAAGTTATCCTATTGGACTGAGTCTTTAAGGATTTGAGAACACTTGATGTATGTCTTGCCGTGCTTATCTGTGGTGACAATGGGATATTCACATGATCCACTTGATGTATGTTTTGGTGATCAAATTGCGGGTTCTGCCCATGAACCTGTGCATAGGGGTTGGCACACATTTTCGTCTTGACTCTCCGATAGAAACTTTGGGGCACTCTTTGAAGTACTTTGTGTTGGTCGAATAAATGAATCTGAGATTGTGTGATGCATATCGTATAATCATGCCCACGGATACTTGAGGTGACAATGGAGTATCTAGGTGACATTAGGGTTTTGGTTGATTTGTGTCTTAAGGTGTTATTCTAGTATGGACTCTATGATAGATCGAACGGAAAGAATAGCTTCGTGTTATTTTACTACGGTCTCTTGAATAGATCGAGCAGAAAGGATAACTTTGAGGTGGTTTCATACCCCTACCATAATCTCTTCGTTTGTTCTCCACTATTAGTGGCTTTGGAGTGACTCTTTGTTGCATGTTGAGGGATAGTTATATGATCCAATTATGTTCTTATTGTTGAGAGAACTTGCACTAGTGAAAGTATGAACCCTAGGCCTTGTTTCCTACCATTGCAATACCGTTTACGCTCACTTTTATCATTAGTTACCTTGCTGTTTTTACAATTTCAGATTACAAATACCCATATCTACTATCCATATTGCACTTTTATCACCATCTCTTTGCCGAACTAGTGCACCTATACAATTTACCATTGTATTGGGTGTGTTGGGGACACAAGAGACTCTTTGTTATTTGGTTGCAGGGTTGCTTGAGAGAGACCATCTTCATCCTACGCCTCCCACGTATTGATAAACCTTAGGTCATCCAGTTGAGGGAAATTTGCTACTGTCCTACAAACCTCTGCACTTGGAGGCCCAACAACGTCTACAAGAAGAAGGTTGTGTAGTAGACATCAGGAGACAAAGTGGATAGGAAGTCCACCTCAGGAGGGTGCCAATTACTTGGTTGCTCTTTAGTGAGTTGGTCTTCCAAGAAGCAAAGTTGTGTATCTCTCTCGTCCACCGAAGTGGAGTATGTGGCTGCCGGTAGTTGTTGTTCTCAACTTCTATGGACGAGGAAAACTTTGAAGGATTACAGTGTCATTTGTGACGAAGTGCCTCTTTGTTGTGACAATGAAAGTGCCATCAAGATCTCTCTCAACCCGGTGCAACACTTCAAGATGAAGCATATTGAGATTCGGTATCACTTCATCTGGGATCAGATTAGGCGAGGGGAGATCAAGCTCAAGTATGTCAACACTCATGATAACATTGCAGAGATTTTAACAAAGCCCTTGGATGAAGCAAGATTTCGCGAGTTAAGGCATGAGCTAAATATCATTGATTTGAGCAATGTGGCTTGAACCCTTTCACACCCCACCACACTCTTCATGATGTCTTGTTTAGGTGTAGGTATGGAAATAGGTGGAGTGTTGTTCTCTCAATGAACTCTCCCTCCCCCCATTATGCATAAATTGATTGAGTCTTTCACATTCGCCATTTTTTATGGTACTTGTGCTTCAAAGACGAGTTTTGGTCATGGGCCCAAGGATAATTCTTCGCGGTGCCATACCCTTTTAACTCAAACATAGGTGGCTTCGGCCGCCGCCCTTGAGCTTAGGTGTTTTTTCTTGTTGTGTGTTTCTTTTTGCCTAGCTCTTTTCGTTCTCCTAGATGTTTGAATTCTCTAAAGACTGGTTTTTCTTGTTTGCTTATTGCACTCTTGAGAGTCATCTTCATCATATTACAGTGTCTTCTTTCCATCCCAAGCCTCCTCATCCCAAGCCATCTTCTCCAAATGTACAAAAGTTTGATCTCCCCTTGTGCTTGGGCTGTTGCAACCTAGCGGTATAACCGATGGTCAGACCGGTTCTATCGGTCTTTCCTTCTGCTGTACAGTCTCAGTGGTACTTCCGGTCCTGCATGAGCGGATCTACCGCTCCTGCCTGTACCAGTACCTCTGGCCGGTACTACCGGTGCTTAGACGCGGTACTACCGCTGCTTCTGGAGCGGAAGTACCGCTCTCAACCACCAGGTAGCTACAGGACCGGTACTACCGCTCCTAGGAGCGCTACTACCGGTTGACATCTGGGGCGTATATAAGGGGAGCGGGCAGAAGGGATCTTTCTTTTCCCCTTCGTGCTCATCCCTCCTCTTATCCCTCGCCGCCGGTTGCTTCGCCCCTCGCCCCGGAGCGCCCTCAGGCTCTCCGGATCGGCCGACTCTTCATCGGATCCGCTCCGTGGAGGCCGCCCCTCTTCGATCTCTTCCATGGATGCCGGTAATGCCATGTTCTTCTCCTTCTTAGGGTTCCTCGTTTTGAATCCAACTCTAGGGCATTGCTTGTATTCCCCCATTTTTGGCCAAATGGTTGGTGGGAGAGATCCGTATAGCCTCCTTCTGCTTCCTGTGCATATGTAGAAATAGGAATATGGCATATAGATTCGAGAACGGGCGGTTCCCGTTCTTCCACTTGGCGGATTTCGCTCCCAGTGGTACTACCGCTCCTTGCAAGCGGTACTACCGCTCCTTGCGAGCGGTACTACCGCCCGGGCGGTACTACCGGTGGTCCAACCGGAACAACCGGTTTCTCTGAACCTATGTACCCTGCTTCTCTTCTACCCACTTACATGAAACATATTCCTCTGCTCTTGTGTACATTCCTCTCATCTTTGTCGGTGTTTCTGTGTGCTCTCTGTGTGCGTCTGCAGGTGGTTCTAGTTCCCGTGCTGCTCGGAAGCCTCAAAACACCAAGAAGAGGGCCCGTAGGGGCAAATCGTCCGATGACAATGAGGACTCTCATGAGGTGGTGACTCCTACCAAGGCCACTCGTCGGGAGAAGTCTACTGCTGCCAAGCAACGTGCTGCGGTGCCCGTGCACAAATGGAAGATGCCGGACTGGTGACAGCTTTGTTTCCAGGATCCCTACACTGTTGCACCGAATCCCTGTTGGAACAACCCTCAGTTCCGGAATGAGTTACATATGAGGATTGTGTCAGAAGTGTTCGAGCATCACAAGAACAAGTTCACTCGGATGTGGTCCATTAACATCGATCATTGGAGGGACCACCCCAATTACTTTGGAGAAGCTCTGGCTATCTGTGAAGAGTTTGATTTGATCAAGCTCATGACCGTGAACTATGATTTTGATGTGCAGCTCGTCCATCAGTTATATGCTACAGTCCACTTCGGCTCTGATGTGGAACGCCATCTCTCCTTCATGTGCCGTGATGAGTTCTTTCATGTCCCATGCAGCACTTTCTACAATGCTCTTGGTTATGAGGATACCGGGATTGAGGGTCAAGGTGGCATCCGTCCTCACGACCGTGCTCACCCCATGGATAAGATAAAGCTTGCCCCTTTATACATCCATGGACATGGTATTGTGGGCAAGTCCAATGATCTTTTGCCAGTCTATGACATTATGCATCATGTGTTCCATTGTGTGCTGCTTCCCAAGGTTGGGAATCAAGATGATATCTATGGTTATCTGGTGGATTTGCTTGTGGCCATGAAGACCAAGAGGGGATCCGGTGCCACGTTTGATGTCTCCAAGTGCCTATGGGAGGAGATGTACAATATGGTGTTGTACCGCAAGGTACCAATATATGCTCATTTGTGATGCAGTTTCTGAGCTCAGTTTGGGCAATCCGTAGGCCAGGCGAGCCTCTCACCACCCCTGACAACCTCACGGAGCATGAGGTTAAGGTTCTGAGGCAGAAGAAGCATAAGACTCCGCATTTTTCTACGGGCAATCAGGAGGACGTGTATGCTACATCGGACGACAATGACTTCGAGTTAGAGGCTAGGGCCCAGCCCTCTTGGGTTGACAAGCTGACATCCAAGATCAACAAGACCTTCTGCTTACAGACTCACATTCAGAAGAAGCTCTACAAGGCCCATGTTGCTGAGTAGATGGCGCGTCGCAGGCAGATTTAGTTGATGAAGCACCTCAATGTGCCAGGTGTGCAGAGTGGCTCTGAGAAGTCTATCACTCCTGAGGACTCGTGGTGCATGGAGAATTGTCAGTGGTCTGATGAAGCACCTGCTTCTTCCTCTGCCCGTGTTCCTCAGGCAGCTACTGCGAGGTATGAGGAGTCTAAGGAGTCTGATGAGGCTCAGGATCCTGATGATGATATTGATGGCGATGCGTCTGACAGCTCTGCGGCTACTGGCGAGGAGGTCTACTGAGCCCCGGGACGCTAGCTTCGCTCTTTTCCTTTTTGGTGTTTCGATGCCAAAGGGGGAGAGAGCTCCATTAGGTCACGGGAGTTGCATGGGTGGTTATTCGCAGTTGGTCCTTCTAGTTTCTTTGCTTGCTCTTTCTAGTGCTCTTTGTTTTTAGTACTCTATGGACTTATTCTATGTTGTGATCTCGTGCATGGTGTAAGACATGCGTCGTTCTATTTATCTATGCACCCTTCCTTCAGTAGAGTTTATTATATGTTGTTGGTGACCTTCCCTTGTCTCTAATGCTTTATGTTTATTGCGGTTGTTTTGCTGTCTCCGGTTGGTCTCTAAAATCCAGGGGGAGCATTCCCTAGTGTGCGCACTTTGCATTCCAAAAGCAAACTCTAAATAGTGCTCACACTTAGGGGGAGCCCCTCCTTTATTTTTTAGAACTCCCGGACTAATCGTGTGGTTGTCATCTTCCACAAAAAAGGGGGAGATTGTAAGAACATCCTTTGCCTTAGGGTTTTGGTGATGATGACAACACACGTGGACTAATCGTGCGCCATAATTTTCTCAGGTACACTTTATGTGGCGCAAGACGGTTAAGTTTCCCTCTGTGCGGAAAAGATCGAAGACAGAGTTCCCGATGTTTTATTTCCTTTAGTCGTAGGATATCCATACTATTAAGAGGGGATCCACATCGGAAGGTATTGGGTGAATCCTTCACGTACACATTCTCTGCACCCACCATATACCCTCCGTTCGAGGAGAGAGAGGTTCCCCATCCTTTGTTCTATGCAGTCCTGCTCTTGACGGTTGTACCGGTTCTTTGAGCGGTTGTACCGCTGGCCGGTAGTTCCAGTCTTACCACCGCCAGTTGTACCGCCCTAGGGTGACTCCCTTCTGTACCGGGTGTGGTTGTAGACCGGTGGTGGATCGGTAGTCCCGGTTTTCCTTGATAAAACGGTACTACCGGTGTTCACGGCGGTAGTACCGCCTCGGACCCCACCGCCCAGGAACTGCTGGCCCAGCGGTAGTTCCGGTCCAACCTCCGCACCAACTACCGTCCTGAGGGGTTTCCTTTCTGTATATGGCCCGGTAGTTGAGCGGTGGTTGTGCAGTAGTTCCGGTTTGTATTGATAAACCGGTACTACTGGGTGCGCCACCAGAAGTTCCGCTCCTATGCGTTTCTGCACATAACGGTTGGATCTTGGGGGGCCTATTTAAGGAGGTTCTTCTCCTACCTCCCACCTACCTCTTGCCTCTCTCTCTCCTCCATTACTGCCATTCAAGCTCTCTTTCCCGATCTCTCTCTCTAGCCACTCAAACTCGTTGATTTGCTAGGGATTGAAGGAGGATACCTAGATCTACACTTCCACCAAAGGATATTTGATTCCCCCATACTTTCTTGTGTGGATTTTGTTACTCTTGGGTGCTTGGGCGCCCTAGACGGAAGAGATCTCTTCGGAGCCACATTCCATTGTGGTGAAGCTCCGGGGTTTCGTTGGGAGCCTCCAATTAAGTTGTGGAGAGAGCCTCAACCTTGTTTGTAAAGGTCCGGTTGCCGCCTTCAAGGGCACCAATAGTGAAATCACGGCATCTCGCATTGTGTAAGGGCGTGAGGAGAATACGGTGGCCCTAGTGGCTTCTTGGGGAGCATTGTGCCTCCACACCGCTCCAACGGAGACGTACTTCCCTTTAAAAGGAAGGAACTTCGGTAACACATCCTCATCTTCACCGGCTCCACTCTTGGTTATCTCGTGCCTTTACTTGTGCAAGCTTATTTGTGTCATATCCCTTGCTTGCTTGTGTGCTTGTTGTTGTTGCATCATATAGGTTGCTCACCTAGTTGCATATCTAGACAACCTATACTTTGATGCAAAGTTTAATTTGGTAAAGAAAAGCTAAAAATTGTTAGTTGCCTATTCACCACCCCCCCCCCTCTAGTCAACTATATCGATCCTTTCACCGTCGTCATCGGACATCTCTTGTGTTCAAAATTCAAAGATTATAACTCGACGACAAAACCCAAAATGTCATTTAATGCTCTTTCCGGCAAATCCAAGGCACTCGATATTTCCTACATTCTAGCACAAATCATGCTCAAATCCACGAAAAATTCCGGCATGACCTTTGCTAAAAAGGACATATCGAGCGCCTAAAATTTGCCGGAACGGAAATTAATCAACACTCCGGCAAAACATAGGCCACTCGGAGGTGTTCCCTGCTAACATATGACACTTGGGCAAGCACATATCCTATTTGAGCAACACTAGATATACATGTTTATATCTACATCATATTTGAGCAACGCTAGCTAGTACACAACACTAGATATACATGTTTTCTCACTATAGACGATGGCTATATCGAGGGTGCGGGTGTCGTCGGTGATCTACGTACCGTGTGCCACATGAGCATTGATAACCCACAAGTATATGGGATCGCAACCGTTTTCGAGGGTAGAGTATTCAACCCAAATTTATAGATTCGACACAAGGGAAGCCAAAGAATATGTGCAAGTATTAGCAGCTGATTTGTCAATTCAACCACACCAGGAGATTAATTATCTGCAACAAAGTGATCGGCAGCAAAGTAGTATGATAGTTTTGATAGTAATGGTAACGGCAACAGTAATGGTAACAGTGATAGCAGTGATTTTGTAGCAAGTGCAATAGTAACAATAGCAGTAGTAACTTAGCAAGAGAAATATGTAGGAAAATCGTAGGCATTGGATCGGTGATTCGTTGGATGATATTCATCATCAGACAGTCATAACCTAGGGCGATACGGCACTAGCTCCAGTTCATAAATATAATGTAGGCATGTACTCCGTAAATAGTCATACGTGCTTATGGAAAGAACTTGCATGACATCTTTTGTCCTACCCTCCCGTGGCGGCAGGGTCCTATTAAAAACTAAGGGATATTAAGGCCTCCTTTTAATAGAGTACAGGAGCAAAGCATTAGCACACGGTGAATACATGAACTCCTCAAACTACGGTCATCACCGGGAGTTGTCCCGACTATTGTCACTCCGGGGTTGCCGGATCATAGCACGTAGTAGGTGATTATAACTTGCAAGATCGGATCTAGAACATGGATATAATGGTGATAACATAAACGGTTCAAATCTGAAATCATGGCACCTGGGCCCAAAGTGACAAGCATTAAGCATGGCAAAGTCATAGAAACATCAATCTCAGAACATAATGGATACTAGGGATCATGCCCTAACAAAACTAACTTGATTACATGATGAATCTCATCCAACTCCTCACCGACCAGCGAGCCTACGAAGGAATTACTCACTCCCGGTGGGGAGCATCATGGAATTGGTGATGGAGAAGTTTTGGTGATGACGAAGATCGAAGACTGAGGGAGTCCTGGATTAGGGGGTATCCGGACAGCCGGACTATATACTTTGGCCGGACTGTTGGACCGTGAAGATACAAGACTCAAGACTTCGTCCCGTGCCCGGATGGGACTCTCCTTTGCGTGGAAGACAAGCTTGGTGATCCGGATATTATATTTCCTTCTTTGTAACCGACTCCATGTAAACCCTAGCCCTCTCCGGTGTCTATATAAACCGGAGGGTTTAGTCCTTAGAGACAGAATCATAATCATCATAGGCTAGCTTCTAGGGTTTAGCCTCTACGATCTCGTGGTAGATCAACTCTTGTAATACCCATATCATCAATATCAATGAAGCTGGAAGTAGGGTTTTACCTCCATCAAAAGGGCCCGAACCTGGGTAAACATTGTGTCCCTTGCCTCATGTTACCATTAGCCTAAGACGCACAAATTGGGACCCCCTACCTGAGATCCGCCAGTTTTGACACCGACAAAGACCCCCCCTGTTGGGGAACGTTGCAGAAAATTAAAATTTTTCCTACGGTTTCACCAAGATCCATCTATGAGTTCTACTAAGCAACGAGTTACTAGAAAGAGTTTGCATCTACATACCACTTGTAGATCGAGTACGGAAGCGTTCGAGGGAGTGGTGATGATGAAGACGTTCCCAACGTGATTCCGATCACCGATGACCAAAGTGCTGAAAGGACAGCACCTCCGTGTTCAACACACGTGCGGGACGATGGCGTCTCCTCCGTCTTGATCCAGCAAGAATGAAGGAGAGGTTGAGGAAGACAACTCAATGGCAGCACGACGGCGTGGTGCAATTTGTCTGAGAGGTTCTCGGCAGGCTTCGCCAAGCTCACACGGAGAAAGAGAGGTGTTGGGAGGGAGGGCTGCGCCTTCAATGGTGTTGGCAGCCCTCCCCCACCCCTCTATTTATAGGAGGAGAGGGCAAGGGGCCGGCCATCTAGGGAAACCCTAGATGGGGTGGCGGCCCAAGGGAGGAGGGAGGTGGCTTGCCCCCAAGCTAAGGGCGCCTTTAGGGTTTCACCTCCCAAACCCTAGCCGCATGGGCTCAGGTGGGGGGCGCCCAGCCACCAGGGGCTGGCTCCTCTCCCACTTAGCCCATGTGGCCCCGGAGGGGTGGCCCCTCCGGTGGAACTCCGGAACTCTCCGGTGGCCCGGTACATTACCAATATACCCTGAAACTTTCCGAGTCCGTTTAACCACTTTCCATATATAAATCTTTACCTCCGGACCATTCCGAACTCCTCGTGACGTCCGGGATCTCATCCGGACTCGAACAACATTCGGTAATCACATACTTGTCTTCCTATTAACCCTAAGCGCCACCGAACCTTAAGTGTGTAGACCCTACGGGTTCGGGAGACATGAACATGACCGAGACTACCTCAAGTCAATAACCAACAGCGGGATCTGGATACCCATGTTGGCTCCCACATGCTCCTCGATGTTGTCATCGGATGAACCACGATGTCAAGGGTTCAAGCAACCCGTATTCTATTCCCTTTGTCGACGGTATGTTACTTGCGAGACTCGATCGTCGGTATCCCAATACCTCGTTTAGTCTCGTTACCAGCAAGTCACTTTACTCGTATCGCAATGCATGATCCGTGACCGGACACTTGATCACTTTGAGCTCATTATGATGATGCATTACCGAGTGGGCCCAAGTGATACCTCTCCGTGTACGGAGTGACAAATCCGATCTCGATCCGTGTCAACCCAATGGTCACTTTCGGAGATACCGTAGTGCACCTTTATAGTCACCCGATTACGTTGTGACGTTTGATACACCAAAGCACTCCTACGGTATCCGGAATTGCACGATCTCATGGTCTAAGGAAGAGATACTTGACATTGGAAAAGCTCTAGCAAAAGCGAACTACACGACCTTTGTGCTATGCTTAGGATTGGGTCTTGTCCATCACGTCATTCTCCTAATGGCGTGATCCCGTTATCAATGACATCGATGTCCATAGTCAGAAACCACGACTATCTGTTGACCAACGAGCTAGTCTACTAGAGGCTTACTAGGGACGTATTGTAGTCTATGTATTCACACGTGTATTACGATTTCCGGATAATACAGTTATAGCATGAATAAAGACAATTATCATGAACAAGGAAATATAATAATAATGCTTTTATTATTGCCTCTAGGGCATATTTCCAACAGTATCCCACTTGCACTAGAGTCAATAATCTAGTTTACATTGTGATGAATCGAACACCCATAGAGTTCTGGTGTTGATCATGTTTTGCCCGCGGAAGAGGTTTAGTCAACGGATCTGCGACATTCAGATCCGTATGCACTTTACAAATTTCTATGTCTCCATCTTGAACATTTTCACGGATGGAGTTGAGCGGCGCTTGATGTGCCTGGTCTTCTTGTGAAACCTGGGCTCCTTGGCAAGGGCAATAGCTCCAGTATTGTCACAGAAGAGTTTGATCGGCCCCGACGCATTGGGTATGACTCCTAGGTCGGTGATGAACTCCTTCACCCAAATTGCTTCATGTGCTGCCTCCGAGGCTGCCATGTACTCCGCTTCACATGTAGATCCCGCCACGACGCTCTCGCTTGCAGCTGCACCAGCCATCTTGCTCCACCATTCAACATATACACGTATCCGGTTTGTGACTTAGAGTCATCAGATCGTGTCGAAGCTAAGCGTCGGCGTAACCCTTCTGACGAGCTCTTCGTCACCTCCATAAACGAAACATGTCCTTTGTCCTTTTGGTACTTCAGGATATTCTTGACCGCTGTCCGGTGTTCCTTGCGGGATTACTTTGGTACCTTCCTACCAAACTCACGGCAAGGTTTACATCAGTCAGTACACACATGGCATACATAATAGATCCTATGGCTGAGGCATAGGGATGACACTCATCTCTTCTTTATCTTTTGCGTGGTCGGGCATTGAGCTGAGCTCAATCTCACACCTTGCAATATGTGAGCAAGAACCCTTTCTTGGACTGATCCATTTTGAACTTCTTCAAAATCTTATCAAGGTATGTGCTTTGTGAAAGACCTATGAGGCGTCTCGATCTATCTCTATAGATCTTGATGCCCAATATATAAGCAGCTTCTCCAAGGTCCTTCATTGAAAAACATTTATTCAAGTAGGCCTTAATGCTGTCCAAGAATTCTATATCATTTCCCATCGAAGTATGTCATCTACATATAATATGAGAAATGCTACTGAGCTCCCACTCACTTTCTTGTAAACGCAGGCTTCTCCATAAGTGCGCATAAACAAACGCTTTGATCATCTCATCAAAGCGAATGTTCCAACTCGAGATGCTTGCACCAGCCCATAAATGGATCATTGGAGCTTGCATACTTTGTCGACATTCTTAGGATCGACAAACCTTCCGGCTGTATCATATACAGCTCTTCCTTAAGATAGCCGTTAAGGAATGCTGTTTTGGCGTCCATCGCCATATCTCATAATCATAGTATCGGCAATTGCTAACATGATTCGGCGGACTTAAGCTTCGCCACGGAGAGAAAGTCTCATCGTAGTCAATCCCTTGAACTTGCCGATAACCCTTAGCGACAAGTCGAGCTTTATAAATGGTGACATTACCATCGCGTCCGTCTTCCTCTTAAAGATCCATTTGTTTTCTATCGCTCGCCGATCATCGGGCAAGTCGGTCAAAGTCCACACTTTGTTTTCATACATGGATTCTATCTCGGACTTCATGGCTTCTAGCCATTTGTTGGAATCTGGGCCCGCCATCGCTTCTTCATAGTTCGAAGGTTCATTGTTGTCTAACAACATGATTTCCGTGACAGGTTGCCGTACCACTGCAGTGCGGGCGTGTCCTAGTGGACCTCTGAGTTCAAGAGCAACTTGATCCGAAGTACCTTGATCATCATCATGAATTTCCTCTTGAGTTGGTGTAGGCATCACAGAACATTTTCTGAGCTGCACTACTCTCCTGTTCAAGAGGTAGTACTTCATCGAGTTCTACTTTCCTCCCACTTACTTCTTTCGAGAGAAACTCTTTTTCGAGAAAGGTTCCGTTCTGGCAACAAAGATCTTGCCTTGGATCTAAGGTAGAAGGTATACCCAAAGGTTTCCTTAGGGTATCCTATGAAGACGCATTTTCCGACTTGGGTTCGAGCTTTTCAGGTTGAAGTTTCTTGACATAAGCATCGCATCCCCAAACTTTTAGAAACGATAGCTTAGGTTTCTTCCCAAACCATAATTCATACGGTGTCGTCTCAACGGATTTAGGCGGTGCCCTATTTAAAGTGAATGTAGCTGTCTCTAGGCGTATCCCCAAAATGATAGCGGTAAATCGGTAAGAGACATCATAGACCGCACCATATCCAATAGAGTGCGATTCGACGTTCGGACACACCGTTCTGTTGAGGTGTTCGAGCAGCGTTAGTTGTGAAACGATTCCACATTTTCTTAAGTGTGTACCAAATTCGTGACTTAAATATTCTCCTCCACGATCTGATCGTAAGAATTTTATCTTTCGGTCACGTTGATTCTCTACTTCATTCTGAAATTCCTTGAACTTTTCAAAGGTCTCGGACTTGTGTTTCATCAAGTAGACATACCCATATCTACTCAAGTCATCTGTGAGAGTGAGAACATAACGATATCCTCCATGAGCCTCAACGCTCATTGGACCGCACACATCGGTATGTATGATTTCCAACAAGTTGGTTGCTCGCTCCATTGTTCGAGAGAATGGAGTCTTGGTCATCTTGCCCATGAGGCATGGTTCGCATGTGTCAAATGATTCATAATCAAGAGACTCCAAAAGTCCATCAGCATGGAGCTTCTTCATGCGCTTGACACCAATGTGACCAAGGCGGCGAGTGCCACAAGTATGTGGGACTATCGTTATCAACTTTACATCTTTTGGTATTCACGCTATGAACATGTGTAATACTACGCCGAGATTCATTAAGAATAAACCATTGACCATCGGAGCATGACCATAAAACATATCTCTCATATAAATAGAACAACCATTATTCTCGGATTTAAATGAGTAGCCATCTCGCATTAAACGAGATCCAAATACAATATTCATGCTCAAACTTGGCACCAAATAACAATTATTAAGGTTTATAACTAATCCCGTGGGTAAATGAAGAGGTAGCGTGCCGACGGCGATCACATCGACTATGGAACCATTCCCGACGCGCATCGTCACCTCATCCTTCGCCGATCTCCGCTTATTCCGCAGCTCCTGCTGTGAGTTACAAATATGAGCAACGGCACGGTATCAAATACCCGGAGTTACTACGATTCTTGGTAAGGTACACATCAATTACATGTATATCAAATATACCTTTGGTGTTGCGGCCTTCTTATCCGCTAAGTACTTGGGGCAGTTCCGCTTCGATGACCCTCCTTGCAATAAAAGCACTCAGTCTCGGGTTTGGGTCCATTCTTTGACTTCTTCCGGCAACTTGCTTACGGGCGCGGCAATCTCCTTGCCGTCCTTCTTGAAGTTCTTCTTACCCTTGCCCTTCTTGAACTTAGTGGTCTTATTGACCATCAACACTTGATGTTCTTTCTTGATTTCAACCTCGGTGACTTGAGCATAGAGAACACTTCAGAATGGTCTTTACCATCCCTGCATGTTGTAGTTCATCACAAAGCTCTTGTAGCTTGGTGGGAGCGATCGGAGGATTCTGTCAATGACCGACTCATCGGGGAGGTTAATATTCAGCTGGGTCATACGGTTGTGCAACCGGACATCTTCGAATGTGCTCCTTGTGAACTGTTTTCCTCCATTTTACAACTATAGAACTTGTCGGAGATGTCATATCTCTCGACCGGCGTGAGCTTGAAAACCAGTTTCAGCTCTTGAACATCTCATATGCTCCGTGATGCTCAAAACGCTTTTGGAGCCCGGTTCTAAGTGTAAAGCATGCCGCCTTGAGCGAGGGAGTAATCATCAAGACGAGACTGCCAAGCATTCATAATGTCTTGGTTCTCGGGACGGGGCGTCACCTAGCGGTCCTTCTAGGGCGTATTGTTTCTGGCAGCTATGAGGATGATCCTCGGGTTCGGACCCATCCGTATAGTTCTGCCGTCATCTTTCAGCTTGGTTTTCTCTAGGAACGCGTTGAAGTTCAAGTTGACATGGCGTTGGCCATTTGATCTACAAGACATATCATGTAAAAGATTTTAGACTATTGTTCATGATAATAAAGTTCATCTAATCAAATTATTAATGAACTCCCACTTAGATTAGACATCCTCTAGTCATCTAAGTGTTACACGATCCGAGTCGACTAGGCCGTGTCCGATCAACACGTGAGACGGACTAGTCTGCGTCGGTGAACATTCTCATGTTGATCGTATCTTCCATCGACTCGTGTTCGACCTTTCGGTCTCCGTGTTCGAGGCCATGTCTGTACATGCTAGGCTCGTCAAGTTAACCCTAAGTGTTTCTGCGTGTGTAAATCTGTCTTACACCGTTGTATGTGAACGTAAGAATCCATCACACCCGATTAACACGTGGTGCTTAGAAGCGATTTAACTGTAGCAATGGTGCACGTTAGGGAGAACACTTCTTGAAATTGTTCTAAGGGATCATCTTATTTACTACCGTCGTTCTAAGTAAACAAGATGTATAATCATAATAAACATCACATGCAATTATAAAGTAGTGACATGATATGGCCAATATCATATAGCTCCTTGATCTTCATCTTCGGGGCTCCATGATCATCCTGTCACCGGCATGACACCATGATCTCCATCATCATGATCTCCATCATCGTGTCTTCATGAAGTTGTCACGCCAACGACTACTTCTACTTCTATGGCTAACGCGTTTAGCTATAAAGTAAAGTGAGTTACATGGCGTACTTCAATGACACGCAGGTCATACAAAATAAAGACAACTCCTATGGCTCCTGCCGGTTGTCATACTCATCGACATGCAAGTCGTGATTCCTATTACAAGAACATGATCTCATACATCACAATATATCATCATTCATCACAACTTAGCCATATCACGTCACATGAAAATTGCTGCAAAAACAAGTTAGACGTCCTCTAATTGTTGTTGCATCTTTTACGTGGCTGCAATTGGGTTCTAGCAAGAACGTTTTCTTACCTACGAATAACCACAACGTGATCTTGTCAACTTCTATTTACCCTTCATAAGGACCCTGTTCATCGAATCCGCTCCAACTAAAGTAGGAGAGCAGACACCCGCCAGCCACCTTATGCAACTAGTGCATGTTAGTCGGTGGAACCGGTCTCACGTAAAATGCGTGTAAGGTTGGTCCGGGCGCTTCATCCCACAATACCGCGGAAGCAAGAAGCGACTAGTAACGGCAAGTAAGTTGACAAGATCCACGCCCACAACAAAATTGTGTTCTACTCGTGCAAAGAGAACTATGCATAGACCTAGCTCATGATGCCACTGTTGGGGAACGTTGCAGAAAATTAAAATTTTTCCTACGGTTTCACCAAGATCCATCTATGAGTTCTACTAAGCAACGAGTTACTAGAAAGAGTTTGCATCTACATACCACTTGTAGATCGAGTACGGAAGCGTTCGAGGGAGTGGTGATGATGAAGACGTTCCCAACGTGATTCCGATCACCGATGACCAAAGTGTTGAAAGGACAGCACCTCCGTGTTCAACACACGTACGGGACGATGGCGTCTCCTCCGTCTTGATCCAGAAAGAATGAAGGAGAGGTTGAGGAAGACAACTCCAATGGCAGCACGACGGCGTGGTGCAATTTGTCTGAGGTTCTCCGTGAGGCTTCGCCAAGCTCACACGGAGAAAGAGAGGTGTTGGGAGGGAGGGCTGCGCCTTCAATGGTGTTGGCAGCCTCCCCCACCCTCTATTTATAGGAGGAGAGGGCAAGGGGGCCGGCCATCTAGGGAAACCCTAGATGGGGGGCGGCCCAAGGGAGGAGGGAGGTGGCTTGCCCCCAAGCTAAGGCGCCCCTTTAGGGTTTCACCTCCCAAACCCTAGCCGCATGGGCCTAGGTGGGGGCGCCCAGCCCACCGGGGCTGGCTCCCTCCCACTTAGCCCATGTGGCCCCCGAGGGGTGGCCCCTCCCGTGGACCTCCGGAACTCTCCGTGGCCCCGGTACATTACCAGTATACCCCGAAACTTTCCGAGTCCGTTTAACCACTTTCCATATATAAATCTTTACCTCCGGACCATTCCGGAACTCCTCGTGACGTCCGGGATCTCATCCGGACTCGAACAACATTCGGTAATCACATACTTGTCTTCCTATTAACCCTAAGCGTCACCGAACCTTAAGTGTGTAGACCCTACGGGTTCGGGAGACATCTGAACATGACCGAGACTACCTCAAGTCAATAACCAACAGCGGGATCTAGATACCCATGTTGGCTCCCACATGCTCCTCGATGTTGTCATCGGATGAACCACGATGTCAAGGGTTCAAGCAACCCGTATTCTATTCCCTTTGTCGACGGTATGTTACTTGCGAGACTCGATCGTCGGTATCCCAATACCTCGTTAGTCTCGTTACCAGCAAGTCACTTTACTCGTACCGCAATGCATGATCCGTGACGGACACTTGATCACTTTGAGCTCATTATGATGATGCATTACCGAGTGGGCCCGGTGATACCTCTCCGTAATACGGAGTGACAAATCCGATCTCGATCCGTGTCAACCCAATGGTCACTTTCGGAGATACCTGTAGTGCACCTTTATAGTCACCCGATTACGTTGTGACGTTTGATACACCCAAAGCACTCCTACGGTATCCGGAATTGCACGATCTCATGGTCTAAGGAAGAGATACTTGACATTGGAAAAGCTCTAGCAAAAGCGAACTACACGACCTTTGTGCTATGCTTAGGATTGGGTCTTGTCCATCACGTCATTCTCCTAATGGCGTGATCCGTTATCAATGACATCGATGTCCATAGTCAGAAACCACGACTATCTGTTGACCAGCGAGCTAGTCTACTAGAGGCTTACTAGGGGCGTATTGTAGTCTATGTATTCACACGTGTATTACGATTTCCGGATAATACAGTTATAGCATGAATAAAAGACAATTATCATGAACAAGGAAATATAATAATAATGCTTTTATTATTGCCTCTAGGGCATATTTCCAACACCCCCCCCCCCCTCTCCGGATCCCCAACAGACTCCAGATCTGGCCTCCTGATGAAGAACAGGAGACATCGGCGGCTCCGTCTCGTGAAACGCGATAATTCTTTCTCCTTGATTTTTTTTCTGGAAAAATAGGATTTTGTAGCGTTGGTTTCAGGGTCTGCGGGGCCACTAGGTGGGTACAAACCACCTGGGCGCGCCTGGAGGGGGTGGCGCGCCCTGGTGGGTTGTGCCCACCCAGGTGCCCCCCCTCCGGTGGTTCCAGAAATTCTCTTTTATTGTATAAAAAATCCTCGCAAAGTTTTGTTCCATTCCGAGAACTTTTATTTCTGCACAAAAACAACACGATGGTAGTTCTACTGAAAACAATGTCAGTCCGGGTTAGTTTCACGCAAATCATGGAAGTTATAGTCCAAGACAAGAGGAAAAGCGTTAGGAAAAGTAGATACGACGGAGACGTATCAACTCTCCCAAGCTTAAACCTTTGCTTGTCCTCAAGCAATTTAGTTGATAAACTGAAAGTAAAAAGAAAAAACTTTTACGAACTCTTTTGCTCTTGTTTCCGTAAATAAGCTTAAACAACACCCAAGTTTTTAGCAAAGATTATAACTAACCATGTCGACAATAACTCTTAAAAATTATATTAACTCATATCAATGACATAATCAACTAGTGAACAATAATAAGACATCTCAAACAGCAACACGTGGTCAAAATAACCATGATACAATATGAAAATAGTGGTATCTCGCTAGCCCTTTCTGAGACCGCAAAACATAAATGCAGAGCACCTCCAAAGTTCAAGCAGCGACTAAACGTTGTAATTGATGGTAGAAAAGATCCAGTCATGATGCACCCAACATTAGCTACACAGAATGCATCAGCATGACAGCAGTGCTCTCAGGTTCTGGAGCTTATTTGAGAAGGTGATGACACAACATAAAAGTAAATAGATAAGTCCCTTCACAGAGGGAAGCAGTGATTTGCAGATGTGCCAGAGCTCAAGTTTTTAAAACAGAGGTAAATGAAATTTTGAGACATGCACCCTTCTTGTTTACTTCGCGACCATCAGTTGTCAATATCTTCCATGCTAAACAAATTAGTAGTGGTTCCCAAGCGATAAATTAAAGGTTATTGCTCCATAGGAGTTTTTGTTTGATTATTGATAAGTTCTTTTTGCAATTTGGGACTGGGAATCCCTATTACCGCCCCTTTTCTCATGCAATGGTGAGTGAATAAACACCCATCTTGAGAATAACCCGCTTAGCATGGAAGATATCAACTACCTCATGTTGCTCTATGAACAATTAAGGCACACAAAAAGGATATTTATTTGAAGTTTTTAGAGGTGTCACATGCAAATTTACTTAGTACGGCAGGGTAATACCGCATATAGGTAGGTATTGGTGGACTCATCTGGAATGACTTGGGTTTCAGGTTTTTGATGTACAAGCAGAATTCCCACTTAGTACAGGCAAAGGCTAGCAAACAGGTTGAGAAGCGGCCAGCTAGAGAGCAACAACGGTCATGAACATGCATTATGCATAAGTAACATTGGATACTAGCATGAGTAGGATATGAACACCATGAACATAAATACCATAGAGGCTATGTTGGTTTTGATTCAACTACATGCATGAACATGTGCCAAGTCAAGTCACTCGAACATTCAGAGGAGGATACCATATCATCGTACTACATCACAATCATTTTAACGCAATGTTGACATCCAAGGTAAATCATTGTCCACTCCTAGCTACTTATGCATGGCATGAGAAACTATAATCTCTAATTTTCAGTGCAAACATGTTTGATCATAATAGGCTGAATCATGGATACTAGGTTAAACATATTTACAAAAACAAAACAAGTCGAGTTCATAACAGTTTCTCTCTGCCAGAGCCAGTTCATCGAATATCATCATTATTTCCGTTCACTTGCATGACCAGACGATTTGAAAATAATAATGGTGCAAGAGTGCCGTGGACTAAGCTAGAATCTGAAAACATTTTATTCAGAAGGAGAAGACAAGGTAATATGGACTCTTTGTCAGATCAACAATAATGCATATGAGTGTCACTCAACTTTTTCATCGTGGTCTTCTCCTCGGTATGGCTCAACAACAAAAAATCAGAGAAACACACTGAAATATTTTTGGAGTTTTTGGTTTTTCGTAGACAAGCAAATAAAAAGGGAATATCAAAAACTAGAAAAACTATTTACACGGGAAAGCTCCCAACAAGCAAAAGAAGAACAAGGAAATCTTTTTGGGTTTTCTTTTTAGTGCTACAACAATTTAAACTAGGAAGAAAAATAAAAAAGAAGAAAGAAATATGTTTTTGGATTTTCTCAAAGTTTTTCAAACACACAAGAAGAAAGCGAGAAAATAAATTTAACATGGATAATACAATGACAAAGTGTGAACACCGGCAACTGAAATGAAATGTGTGGACATGAAAGTAATGTCGGTGGGAATACGTACTCCCCCAAGCTTAGGATTTTGTCCTAACTCGGCGATCAGTCAGTAGCCTGCGGAATGGTTGGAGTGGTAGCTCACAGAGGCTCTTGGTGCGGATGCCTCAGCCTGCCGTGCAGCCACAACCGCTGTGTTATGAGCTCGGACCTCGCTCTCAAGAACATAATATCTTCCCCTGTTGTGAACATTAAAGAGAGCAGGTGCAGACAAATATGTGTCCACCACAGAGTCCTTGTTAAACATCAATTTATAAGTGAAATTATGGGATCGCCTCTAAGGATCTTATGACGTTTCATAGCATCAAAGTCTAGGTATTGCGTGGGTAAAATGGGGTCATAGGGCAAAGGTGAAACACCCAGCTCCTTTGCTAATCGTGTGGCATAAATTCCACCATACAAATATCCACTACCAGCGTTGTGTTGCAACCTACGTGCAACAATCGCTCCAAGATTATAACTTCTGTCACCATTGAGAGCGGTGCGTATGAGGCTCAAGTCTGGAGCACAAAGTGTACTACAATATTGTTTGCCTACTATACATTTTCCATTAAATAATGCAAAGTACTGGATTGCGGGAAAATGAATGCTCTTTATTCTATGTTGCGTCACTCCCCTAGTCTCACCATAGCAAAGACTACTCAAGAATATCTCAAACTCAGACCTTGGCGGTTCATCGAGCGAACCCCTGAATGGAATTTTGCAGTGGTGAGCGAATCTCTCTAAGGATATGGTAAATGGATTTTCATACAGTTTAAATGACACCCTAGACTCACGAGGATGGAATATAAATCCTTTGACAAATGATTTAGTGAGAGTGAGGTGTTGGTCGCACTTATCTGAAATGTAGGGCCCAAGATCGGCATTGTGAACATATTGCTCAAATTCCTCCTTAATGCCCACGCTCACCATATAATCGTTGCATGGCCATAACCATGTTTTGGTGGCGACACTTCAAATGGAACTTTCACTCGGTTCAACATAAGACCAATAAGCTGCTACTAGAAGATGCCTCAGAGGATCCCCTCCTTGAAGAACTCCTTCCAAAAAGGTTCATATTCGCGTACAATTTTCTGAAAAATTTGGGTCACAAATTTTTATCAAGAGAACTTTACAAAAATGAAAGCAAATACTCATAGGGATGTATAGAGGCCATAGCAAGCATTCAAACTAGTTAGAACTCTAAGAATTCAACATGCAAGCTCATCTACAGCAGCACCAAGAGTAGCTAATTATTCAAAATATAAATGACTAAAGCAAAAACTAATTGGACACATGGAGGAGTCACATACCAAGCAACAATTCCCCGAAAGAGTTTAGAAAACGAAGCTTCAAGCAAAGAGATCGAAATCCGCGATTTTGGGAGTAAGAACATGAGAGAGAGAAATGGTGATTTTTTCTGGATGAATGTGGTGATGTGGGAAGAAGAAGTGAGGGGCCCACGTGGGGACCACAACCCACCAGGGCACGCCTGGGGGTCCTGGCACGCCCAGGTGGGTTGTGCCCACCTAGTGCACCTCCCTCTGATATTATTTGCACTAGAAATTCTTAAATATTCAGAAAAAATCTTATTAAATTTTTAGAGCATTTTGAGAACTTTTATTTTTTGGTCATTTTTTATTGCATGAAAAACTCAAAAAACAAACAAAGCACGGCATTTTATTTTATTTAACTAAGAAAAACAGAAAACAAAGGGTAGGGACAGAAGGTAGTGCTCACTAAATTCATCAACTTGATACCTCTCAAAAATGATCCATTAATAAGGTTGATCAAGTCTTATTAACAACCACTTTCGATTAATATGAAACCGAAGAACTTTTGTAAATCACTAAGTTACCTCAACTGGGATATGAATGTCCCCAACAATAAGCATTTCATATTTCTTTTAAACAGTAGGTAGAGGTAGTTGAAAACTTCCAATAGTGATTGTGGGAGATTTTTCAATAACATGTATACCATTCACTTGGAATTGTTTCTTCAGAAAGTGCACCGTATGCTCATTACCATTGATATGAAAAGTGAACTTGCTTTTATTGCAATCAATAACAGCTCCTGCAGTATTCAAGAAGGGTCTACCAAGGATAATCGACATGTTGTCGTCCTCGGGCATCTTAAGTATAACAAAGTCAGTCAAAATAGTAACATTAGCAACAACAACGGGCACATCCTCATAAATACCGATAGGTATGGCAGTTAATTTGTCAGTCATTTGCAAAGATATTTCAGTAGGTGTGAGTGTATTCAAATCAAGTCTTTTATATAAAGAGAAAAGCATAACACTAACACCAGCTCCCAAATCACATAAAGTAGTTTTCACATAGTTTCTTTTAATGGAGCAAGGTATAGTTGGTATTCCCGGATCTCCAAGTTTTTTAGGCACTCCATCCTTAAAAGTATAGTTAGCAAGCATAGTGGAGATTTCAGCTTCCGGTATTTTTCCCTTATTGGTGATGATGTCTTTCATGTACTTTGCATAAGGAGGCATTTTTAAGATATCAGTCAAGCGAGTACGCAAAAAGACTGGCCTTAGCATTTCAGCAAAGCATTCAAATTCTTCATCATCTTTATTTTTAGTTGACTTAGGTGGAAAGGGCATAGGTTTTTGAACCCATGGTTCTCTTTCCTTGTCGTGTTTTCTAGCAACAAAGTCTCTTTTGTCATATCTTTTATTCTTTGGTTGTGGGTTATCAAGATCAACAGCTGGTTCTATCTCAACATCATCATCTGGTTCTTTATTATTTGTTTGAGTGTATTTATGAACCTCATCATTATCTTCTTCATTATCAAAAGGTGAGTGTTCACTACCAGATTGAGTTTTAGCATCAGAGATAGAAACTTTATTATCATTATCAGGGGTTTTTTCTACTTCAGGTTCACTAGTAGCCGGCAAAGTCCTATTGTTTTTCTTCTTCTTTTTCTTTTTAGAAGGACTAGGTACATCACTATTAATTCTTTGAGAGTCTTGTTCAATTCTCTTTGGGTGTCCCTTAGGATAAAGTGGTTCCCGAGTCATTTTACCTCCTCTAGTTGCTACTCTAACAGCAAAATCACTTATATTATTGTTCATTTCATCAAGCAACTCTCTTTGAGATTTAGCAACTTGTTCTAATTGAGTTTGAACCATAGAGGCATGCTTTCCTACACCTCTAACATCATTTGAGATTCTAAATAACAAGTCACTTAAGAGAGCAATCATATCAGAGTCGTATATCAATTGTTTCATAACATTTTGCATTAAAGTGATCTTGCTTTCTAATGTAATTATCAAACTCATAAAGGCATTGACTAGGATGTTTATTATGAGGATCATCACTATCATTGAATTTCATTAAAGAATTTACCTCTACCACCTTAGGTGGTGGTGGTGTATCACGCCCATGTATTTCTACAATAGAAGGTAAATTTTTGACATCCTCTGCTTTAATACCTTTTTCCTTCATAGATTTCTTTGCCTCTTGCATATCCTCAGGACTGAGATATAAAATACCCCTCTTCTTCGAAGTGGGTTTAAAAGGTGTTTCAGGAGGATTTCAATCATCATAATTTTTCAATATGTTATTCAATAATTTTTCAGCTTGCTTAATAGTTTGTTTCCTAAGAACACAACCAGCACAACTATCTAGGAAATACCTAGAAGCATCAGTTAGTCCATTATAGAAGATATCAAGTATTTCATTTTTCTTAAGAGGATGATCAGGTAAAGCATTAAGCAATAGGAGAAGCCTCCCCCAAGCTTGTGGGATACTCTCTTCTTCAATTTGCAAAAGTTAAATATTTCCTGCAAGGCAGCTTGTTTCTTATGAGTAGGGAAATATTTTTCAGAGAAGTAACAAATCATATCCTGGGGACTACACACACAACCAGGAGCAAGAGTATTGTACCAAGCTTTAGCATCACCCTTTAATGAGGACGAAAATAACTTGAGAATATAGTAATAGCGAATCTTCTCATCATGAGCAAAAAGGGTGGCTATGTCTTAACTTAGTAAGATGTGCCACAACAGTTTCATAACCATGAAAAGGATCAGATTCAACCAAAGTAATTAACTCTGGGTCGACAGAGAACACATAATCCTTATCATCAATAAAGATAGGTGAAGTAGCAAACTTACGATCACATTTCATTCTAGCATTCAAAGATCTTTCTTTATACTTGCATAATAATTTTTCTATATCATCTCTATCCTTACAAGCAAGAATATCTCTAGTTGCCTCCTCACTCATAGCATAACCTTCTGGTACCTTTGGCAATTCATATCTATAAGGGCTAGTTCTAGTAGGTATTTCAAGATTTTCAGTTTCAAGCTCATCATCAGTTTCAACAATATCATGATGTCTTACTAGAGCAATTTGTTCATCAAGAAATTCACCTAGTGGCACATCATCATCAAGCAAGGTACTAGCATCATCATGGGTAGCATTCAAAGCAGAAGTAGCATCATCAATAACTTGTGACATATCAGAATTAATAGCATGTGGTGGTGTTGCAAGTTTACTTATAATAGAAGGTGAATCTAGAGCGGAGCTGGATGGCAGTTCCTTGCCTCCCCTCGTCTTAGAGGAAAAAAATCTTAGTCTTAGCATCCTTTAGATTCTTCATAGTGATAATATGATAATAATCCCAAGTAACTCAACAAATATAGCTATGCTCCCCGGCAACGGCGCCAGAAAAAGGTCTTGATAACCCACAAGTATATGGGATCGCAATAGTTTACGAGGGTAGATTCTTCAACCCAAATTTATAGATTCGACACAAGGGGAGCCAAAGAATATTTGCAAGTATTAGCAGATTAGTTGTCAATTCAACCACACATGAAGATTAATTATCTGCAGCAAAGTGATCAGTAGCAAAGTAGTATGATAGTTTTGATAGTAATGGTAGCAGCAATAGTAACGGTAACAACGATAGCAGTGATTTTGTAGCAAGTGCAATAGTAATAAGAACAGTAGTGATTTAGCAAGAACAATATGTAGGAAAATCGTAGGCATTGGATCGGTGATTCGTTAGATGATATTCATCATGAGACAGTCATAACCTAGGGCGATACGACACTAGCTCCAGTTCATAAATATAATGTAGGCATGTATTCCATAAATAGTCATACGTGCTTATGGAAAGAACTTGCATGACATCTTTTATCCTACCCTCCCGTGGCAGCGGGGTCCTATTGAAAACTAAGGGATATTAAGGCCTACTTTTAATAGAGTACAGGAACAAAGCATTAGCACACGGTGAATACATGAACTCCTCAAACTACGGTCATCATCGGGAGTGGTCCCGACTATTGTCACTCCGGGGTTGCCGCATCATAACACGTAGTAGGTGACTATAACTTGCAAGATCGTATCTAGAATATGGATATAATGGTGATAACATAAACGGTTCAGATCTGAAATCATGTCACCCGGGTCCAAAGTGACAAGCATTAAGCATGGCAAAGTCATAGCAACATCAATCTCAGAACATAATGGATACTAGGGATCATGCCCTAACAAAACTAACTCGATTACACAACTCCTCACCGACCAACGAGCCTACGAAGGAATTACTCACTCCGGGTGGGGAGCATCATGGAATTGGTGATTGAGAAGGGTTGGTGATGACGAAGATCGAAGATCCCCCTCTCCGGAACCTCAAACGGACTCCAGATCTGGTCTCCCGATGAAGAACAGGAGACGGCGGCGGCTCCGTCTCGTGAAACGCGATAATTCTTTCTCCTTGATTTTTTCTGGAAAAATAGGATTTTATAGTGTTGGTTTCAGAGTCTACGGGGCCACTAGGTGGGGACAACCCACCTAGGCGCGCCTGGAGGGGGTGGCGTGCCCTGGTGGGTTGTGCCCACCCATGTGCCCCCCTCTGGTGGTCCTTGGCTCCAAAAATTCTCTTTTATTGTATAAAAAATCCTCGCAAAGTTTCGTTCCATTTCGAGAACTTTTATTTCTGCACAAAAACAACACGATGGTAGTGCTGCTGAAAACAACGTCAGTCCGAGTTAGTTTCATGCAAATCATGGAAGTTATAGTCCAAGACAAGATGAAAAGCGCTAGGAAAGGTAAATACGACGGAGACGTATCAACTCTCCCAAGCTTAAACCTTTGCTTGTCCTCGCAAGCTTAAACAAGAGGAAAAGCGTTAGGAAAAGTAGATACAACGGAGACGTATCTTATATATAATCCTAAAATTTCAATATTCTTATACATAATCCTCGCAAGGTTTCTTGTATTTGATTCCAGGGTTGTTTGAGGGAGACCAAATTCATTCTACACCTTCCACGGATTGATAAATTTTAGGTCATCTATTTGAGGGAAAATTGCTACTATCCTACAAAACTCTACGCTTGGAGGCCCAACACGAGTCTACAAGAATAAGTTGTGTAGTACACATCATGGTCTTCGGAGGTGACCGTTGTCGGTCGTGACGCGATGCCATGTATCAACTTAGGATATGTGTTTTGTGTTGTAGCTTACTTTGCGGTGGTGCTCGTCTTTGATCTTAGCCAGGTATGGTGTGTGCTACGCTCTTTGTTCGTTGTTCGCAGCGAGTGCTAGTGTTCTTATAAATGATATTCTGTCTTCTATAAAGCTATGGTACGCCTAGGCGTACTCTCAAAAAAAGTCAAAGATAGCTAGGTGAGACACGGCCCGACCGGGATGGTGTGCCACGGTCGTTGCGTCGAGCTGTCGACCCAACGCACAACCAAACCACCCAAGCGCGGAATCTGGGGCGGCCCAGTCAGAGTGTGAACCACAAGTGAGTGCCAGCCGGTTTTGGGAACCACCCTAGAACCGGGTTATTCTGTTTTATTTTCTTCTAATGGTTTCAGGGTTTTTCCGAGTGATTTCTGTTTTATTTGTTTTCTTTGTTTCTTTTATCATTTTTCTTCTTAACGTATATTTTTCTTTTTAAGCTTATTAATTTTTCAAATATTTATTCATAATTTCAAAAAAAGATCTTGTTTTCGAACATTGTCCACATTTTTCAAACAATGTTCATAGTATCTAAATTTTGTTCACATATTCAACAAATATTCTTGTTTTAAACTTTTTGTTCACAATTCAAAAAAAATGATATTCCAATACTTGTTGACATTTTTAAAATTTGTTGCAATTTCCAAAACTTCGCGTGAATCACGGCCGTGCCTCTTGAAAACGAAAAAAAAAACGTATTTTTTGTTTTTTTCTTTCGCAAGAGTCACGGTTTTGCTTTAGCGAGAGTCACGGCCGTGCCTTTTGAAAACGAAAAAAAACGCGTTTTCTGTTTTTTTTTCCTTTCGCGAGAGTCACGGTCGTGCCTCCTCGGAAACGGAAAAAAACGCGTTTTCTGTTTTTTTTTCTTTCGCAAGAGTCACGGTTTTGTTTCCGAAAGAGGCACGGTTGTGATTTAGTCAGAGGCGCGGGTGTGCCTCTTTCGGAAAGGGAAAAACCGTGCTCCCGGTTCAGTTTTTTCGTTCGGTTTTTTTCGTGAAAAAAAGTTTGTCAAAACCTATCAGCAAGGGATCTAGTTTTGAAGATCTCGACGCGAGGAATCCAACAGCGAAAGCGTTCGAGATTTGGACGCACTGTTTAAGAGATAAACCATTTTGAACAAACGGATTTACGAAAAAAGGGAAAACTCCTAGGTTACACTTGTCGCAACATGAGGAATTGAAATGATCTTCGCCAGACTCCTTAACTAGTGATTTCATGGTCTCTCTGAACTCTGAAGATTGATTTGTTTATTCATCTTGGGCTGATGGGCTGCAACGTCTGGCCGACCGCCATCTGTGAGTAGTTGCTATAAAAACTGTAAGAAAAAAAGGAAAGATCGTCTCACGCTCCGTATGTACTTTGCATAGCTTGGTTTGATTCGTTAGGACAAAACTTCGAACAGAAAGGTTACTATATTGTTAGAAGGCTGATAACTAGCACGTGAGAAGCATGGTAAGTTAAGTATGGGCAGTACGATAACTTTACACAGAAATTATCAAAATATATTTCAACAATTTTTACCCCTCTTTGAAAATTTACCATGGTGTTTGAGCATAAGTTATTAGCTATGTGATGTGTAAAAATACCATCCTTTTCGCACATAAGTTATCGATGTAAGTTCTTAACAACTTTTTTTCCTTCATCAAAATTTACCATGGAGTTTGTACATAAATTATAATGTTTATAGTACGTATATTACCATGTTATTTACGCAGAATTTATCGGGGTATATTTTAGAAAAATCCACAATCAAAGTTATCATGGTGTTTATTTTGTAAGTTATCTGGTCCGTGATGCACATATTATCATGTTATTTACACAAAAGTTGCCGGATATGTTTCAACAACTTTTTTTCTCCGGGTCAAACTTATCATGGTGTTTGTATGTAATTAACCAGGTATGTGGTACATAAGTTATCATGCTATATACATATGAGTTAGAGGGGGGGTATATTTTCAACAACTTTTTTCCGGTTCAAAAGTTATCGTGGTGTTTGTGCATGAGTTATCAGCGGCGGAGCTAGCCAGGAATGATTGAGGGGGCAAATGGTGAAATGTAATTTTCTGGAGGGGCCAAAAACTGCATTTCTCTCAATTTGTATCACCCAAAAAAGAGTTTCTTCACAAAAACTTCATAGGCTGGGGGGGCCATGGCCCCTGCAGCAATGCAAATAGCTCCGCCAGTGATCAGCTCCATGGTGCGTATATGTACCATGTTATTTACACACCAGTTGGCAGGTTATATTTTTTCAACAACTTTTGTTCCCGGAGTTTAAAAGTTACCGTGGTGTTTGTACGTAAGTTATCAAGCCTATTGTGCGTATGTTACCTTGTTATTTACATAGAAATTATAGAGGGTGTGTTTACAACAACTTTTTTCATTGGATCAAAAGTACACGGTGTTTTGCACATAAGTTAGCACATTTATGGTGCGCATATTACCATACTATTTATATAAAAGTTACTGGGGGTATATTTTTATTAATTGTTTTTCCGTAAGATCAAAGTTATCATGGTGTTTATACGTAACGTATCAGGTAGGCGGTCCGTAAAGTGTCATGATATTTACGCAAAAATTCCGGGGTATGTTTTCAACAGCTTTTTTGCCAATATCAAAATTATCATGGTGTTTGTACGTTAGTTATCAAGTTATCAGGTCTGTGGTGGTAAATAATCATGTTATTTCTATTGGAATTACCAGTGTTGCAATGCACTGGTGTAGAACATGCAAAAACAAAAGGAACAAAAATGGTGAAACTGATCTGCATAGTTTTTAAAACCACACTAGTGAGGCCATCGGTTCAGATTTTCACTTGACTCGTCGCTGTTTATTTTTTTCAATCGTGTTTTAAGAAAGGTACAAGGAGTATGTAATTTGTGTATAAATAACAAAGTCACCTGGCCTAATTGGTTATTAACAAGGAAATAATAATTTTGCCCGTTATTATTTCACGCGGGGATTCAAGAGTGATAGATTGAGATATTGGAGAAGTAATTGTTGTATTGATTGGGGCCTCAAGGGCTGTTTATATATATTACAAAGCTTGGGCTCCAAGACTAGACTAATAGAGATAGATTACAATACGAATAGACTTTATACTCTAAGATTCCCCCGCAGTCTCAACGTCAGGTGAAACAATGTTGAGACTGGAGCGTATGTCGATGAACGATGCAGTCGGGAGTCCTTTGGTAAAAATGTCAGCAAATTGGGCACTTGTAGGAACATGAAGAACGCGAACCTCGCCAAGAGCCACCTTTTCACGAACAAAGTGAATGTCAATCTCAATGTGCTTTGTGCGACGATGTTGAACTGGATTGGAAGCCATGTATACTGCAGAGATGTTATCACATAAACAATGGTAGCACGGGAGCGGACGATGAAGTTCAACGAGAAGCTGCCGTAGCCACACCGCCTCGGCCACAGCGTGAGCAACCGCCTATACTCAGCCTCAGCAGAAGACACTGAAACTGTTACGCCTTTTAGAACACCAAGAAACAAGATTATCACCCAAATAAGCGCAAAATCCGGATGTAGATCATCGAGTATCCGGACAACCTGCCCGACCGCATCGAATAAACTGTCAAGCTTGTAGGTGAAGAAGAATTAATAAGGAGACCGTGATCAAGAGTGCCTTTTAAATAGCGGAGAATGCGTCGACATGAGCGGATGAGGAGCACGAGGATCATGCATAAAGAGACAGACTTGCTGAACTGAATAGGAGATTTCGGGACGAGTAAGAGTGGCATATTGAAGAGCGCCCGATGATGCTACGATATAAAGTAGGATCGAAAGAGGATCACCATCACCGACAGTTTAGCACCAACGTCGGCTGGAGTATGAGAAGGTTGACAATCAGACATACCGAGCGAGAAAGCAAGTCCAAAATGTATGACCGTTGAGAAAGAAAGAGGGAAGATTTTATGCAGAAACATGAATACCTAGAAAATGATGAAGAGGACCAAGATCAGTCATGGAAAACTCCCGATCGAGAGAAGAGATGGTATGTTGAAGAAAAGAATCGAACTAGCCGTGAGAATGATATCATCAACATAAAGCAAGAGGTAGGCGGTGTGAGTAGAAGGCGATAAACAAAGAAAGAAGAATCGGATTTGGGGGGAATAAAGCCTATGGTTTGAATAAAAGTGGCAAAGCATTGAAACCATGCACGAGGAGCTTGTTTAAGGCCATAAAGAGATTTGTTGAAGAGACAAACAAAATTTGGAGATGAGGATTCTCAAAACCAGAGGGTTCTTGACAATAAACAGTTTCATTGAGAGTGCCATGAAGAAAAGCATTTTAACATCAAGTTGATGAATAGGCCAAGAAGAGGAAACAACAAGACTAAGAACAACACGAATAGTGCTTGGTTTAACAACAGGAGAAAAGTCTCATCAAAGTCAATACCAAAGCTCTTTGGGAGAAACCACGACACACCCAACGAGCTTTGTAACGAGCGAGAGTGCCATCGGAATGAAATTTATGACGAAAAACCCATTTGCCGAAACAATGTTAACACCAGGAGGTTTGGGAACAAGAGTCCATGTATTATTTTGTGAAGAGCTTCAAATTCATCGCGCATAGCGAAAGCCGAGAGGGTCAAGAAGAGCTCGCTTATAACTGGTTGGAATAGGAGAGATGGTTGGGGTGGCGGTAAGATTGAGACGTTTGGTGGGAGAAGAAATCCTCGTTTTCCACGGGTGCACATGACATGATCATTGGTGAGCGGTGGTATAAGAACGGCATTGGGTGGCGTGAGTTTTCGGTTGAAGAGGACGCCGAGGAAGAAGAATCGAGGTGGTGGGTGTCGAGGGGTTGCCGTGGTAGGATGTGGTGAGGAAAGACGGCTGGGGTAGAGGATGCGATTCTATGGGAGAGGTGGGGGACGGGCAGGAGGGTGGCTAACGTTGGGCGATTCCGGTGAGAGACGGAACAAGATTCCATGGCAGCAGAGATGACCGAAGGCCGAACTAGGGAAGGGTTTTGGTGGTGGCGGATTGTGGTGGAATTGGTGTTGTGGTTGTAGTGACAGAAAAAGGAAAAGTATTTTCATCGAATGTGACATGACGAGAGAGAATGATACGACCTGAAGATGGTTCAAAACAACGATATCCTTTGTGATCATCGGAAAGACCAAGGTGAATGCAAGGTAGTGGCGTGGTTCTAGTTTGTTGGAGGCGGTAGAGGCGATGTTGGGAAAGCATAGACAGCCAAAACACGCAGAAAAGAATAGTCGGTGGGAGAGAAAAGAGATTGGAAAGGCGAATAAAGAGGGCAAGTTTTAGTTGGTCGAATATTAAGAAGGAGTGTGGCGGTGCGAAGGGCTTCAACCCAAAAACAGGAAGGAAGAGAGGCTTATAAAAGCAATGTGCGAAGAACATCATTAATAGAGCGAAGACAGCGTTCAGCTTTACCATTTTGAGAAGATGTATAAGGGCATGAAAAGCGAAGAAGAATGCCTTGGGAGAGAAAGAAGGTGCGGTTTTGGGTGTTATCAAATTCACGACCGTTATCACATTGAATAAATCGAATTGGCAAGACAAAGTGTGTGATTACATATTGTCGAAAGTTGAGAAAGATTGCAGGTACTTCAGATTTAGCGCGGAGAGGAAAGGTCCAAGTATAGTGAGAATAATCATCCAAGATCACAAGATAATATTTATAACCGAAACACTAGGGACCGGGGAGGTCCATAAATCACAGTGAAGTAACTCAAAAGGAAAAGTACTAATGGTAGTAGAGGTTCCAAAAGGTAATCTAACATGTTTGCCGCATTGACATGCATTACAGAGAGAGGGATTATGGGGACTGCTAGAACTAGGGATACAAAATTCTTGGAGTAAAGACGTTAAAGTGTTTTTGCTGGGATGACCGAGGCGACGATGCCATAGATCAACGGATGCGAGCATGGCACGAGGGTGGATGTGGGGCGCCATGAAGAGGATAAAGATCGCCGTGCTATTGTACGAGCGAGGACCGCCCCGTTGTCGATTCTTCACGCAGACAAACCAAAAGGGTCAAAGGCCAGGATAACTTTGTTGTCAATGCAAAATTGTCCTAACAGAAATAAGATTTTTGATGATGGAAGGAACCACAAGAATATTGTGGAGAAGAAAATTGGCATGAGAGGAAGGGATGTAAGAGTGACGGTGCATGAAACAGGATGGTGGAGCCATCGCCAATGGTGATAGTGGAAAAAGCAGAAAGAAAACAAGCTGACAATAAATTCATATTTGAAGACATATGCATTGATGCACCAGAATCGAAAATCCACTCCGTACCTGCGTCGTTGAGGACAAAACTGTTCATGGCGTTGATGAAGGCGGCTTGGTCCCAAGCCGGCTGTTGGGGAGGAGCAGAGGGGTCAGGAGCTTGCATGTTGACGTATGGGATAGCGGATGGGTAGTATGCGGTTGGGGCCTGCATGTTGCCGTAGAAGACCGGCGTGGTGTTGGAGGGCGACGGCGGTCCTGGCGTGCTGGTAGGCGGAGTGGGAATGGCGGTGTAGGCGCGCGCCGGCTGCTCGGGTCAAGGAGTCCGGAGAGCCGGTGGTCTGGACGAAGACGGGACTCACGTGCTGCGTGTCACGCAGGAGGGGCACCATACGGCGAGGGGGCCGACCAAGGCATCGACCAAGTCTGGACGAGGCCAGTCCAAGGATCATGCTGAGGAGGCCATGACGACGGAGCTAGTGGCGCGGGAGCGATGGATGACGGGTTTGGGATGGGAGGTGTTTGGGTAGTTGTAGAGGAAGAGGTAGGGGATGGGGCGCCGGCGGCGCGGAACTCGGCCATGGAGAAGAGGGCCCGAATCGGCCGGGGTGGGGCGGGTTGGCGGAGCCGTACCAGGTGCGGAAAACCTAGGCGTCAGATACTATGATAGATTGAGATATTTGAGAAGTAATTGTTGTATTGATTGGGGCCTCAAGGGCTGTTTATATAGATTACAAAACTTGGGCTCCAAGACTAGACTAATAGAGATAGATTACAATACGAATAGACTTTATACTCCAAGAAAGAGCGCAAGTTGCACGCATACCATACTCAATACTTGCATCTTTGCCCTCAAAAACAAATACTTGCATCTTCCATTCCATGACCAGAGGCCGGCCGACCATGCACGCCGTCGACGAGAGGGAGACACACAGGGCCTCTCCTTTTTACTGGGCCGTGGTGCACGCCGTTGACGGGAGGGCAGACGGCCAGACGGCGACCGGCAGTTGGGCCCGGAAATCACGTTGCCACGGCTACTTTCTCTCCAAACCCCCCCAACCACCTTCCCCTTCTCACCTGATCTCCGTTTCACGGTGCCATCCATCGTACACTGTTACCACGGACAAGCACACATTCCCGTCCAGCCACTGCGGTTTGCTGCTCGGTACAGAGAAAGATGGTGCTGGCGGAGAGCATTGGCAAGTACAGGGTCGGCCGGACCATCGGCGAGGGCGCCTTCGCCAAGGTCAGGCTCGCCGTCGACGCCGAGACCGGCGGCTGCGTCGCCGTCAAGGTCATCGACAGGAGCACGGTCCTCAGGAACAACCTCATGTATCAGGTGCGTATGTGTCCGGCCCGGCTGTTGTTTCTATGAACGATGCTCCGTTGTCCATGGAGCGGAGCATTCCGTGACGGCCTCTTTGCTTGGCCTTTGAAGGTGAAGAGAGAGATCGGCGCCATGAGGCTTCTCAATCACCCCAACATAGTCAAGATACACGAGGTAGTTGCCCAAATTCCTTCACCATTCCATCCTTCTGGTTGCCCAAGCATGCAGCATCAGGATTTTGGCAGGATTGAACCTTCTTTCGCGCCTTACCGCAGTTACATTTGCGCAGGTGATCGCGACAAAGACCAAGATATGTCTGGTGATGGAGTATGTTCCGGGAGGGCAGCTCTCCGACAAGCTAGTAAGACAGACATCTTCATCAAGCAACAGTTCTTGGTTATTGTTCAGGTGGTTTTCCTTATGGTTTCTGAATTTTCTGTTTAAGAGTTACCTCAAGAGATTGGAGGAGAGGGAAGCGAAGAAGTACTTCTACCAGCTGATTGATGCTGTGGACTATTGCCACCGGAGAGGCGTCTTTCACAGGGATCTCAAGGTCAATATACTCTCATTCTCCTCTAGCTAACTGCGTGTCTGGATATAACTCTTTTCATCCCTGATGACGCAAACTGATCCGCATTCTTCCTCGATCATCCTTTCATTTATGGTTGCCACGTCACTGAGTCATTCTACTTTTGAGAGTGTCAACAGCCTGAAAACTTGTTGCTAGATAATCAGGGCAATCTCAAGGTATCCGATTTTGGCCTCAGCGTGCTAAGGAAGGTAAGAACTTGCAAAGGCTATGAGCTCATTTCATTTGAATTATCAATGATTCAGATTGATCAACTATGAATGTAATTTCTTTGATCCAGCCAGGGCAGTTGCTATCCACATCTTGCGGTTCTCCGTGCTATGTCGCTCCTGAGGTATTTGAAAGATCATAAGCTCCAGCAAAAATAAGAGCTTGGCATGCCTAATTACACAAAGTTTCAGTATTTTTGTATTGCCGACTTGTAAATTTTGATGCTCGGATAGGTGATTCAGCACAAGACTTACGATGGGGCGGCCGCGGACATCTGGTCATGCGGCGTGATCCTGTTTGAACTCCTTGCTGGTTATCTGCCATTCCAGGACTGCAGCTTGATACACCTGTACAGAAGGGTAAGCATAAACATCCTAGTGTCTGATGATGCCTTTTTCTTCGTTACACCTTGCTGATGCGAGGTTTCAACTGACAACTATTGTCGCAAAAGATATCTCGAGCACAGTATGCATTACCGCAATGGATCACACTGCCTCAAAAGAAGATTATCTTGAGGATACTGGATCCGTCTCCTATAACGGTAAATCCTATTAGATGCATTAGACCAATACATGTTCTTGATTACTAGCACGGTCATCTGACAATTGTGGTGTAGAGAGCGAAGATAAATGATATCTTCGATGACGAGTGGTTCCGAGAGGGCTACAATCCATCAGTAAGGAGAACTGAGAGTGACAATGGTGATGATTGTGTTGATCTTGATGAGGCTGGCACAGATAGTGATGGCAGTCACAGCAAAGAGGTAAGAGTACTAAACACAGCTCTGGAACACATACCCACATATTAATTTCCTCCATTTTGCACCAGTCATTTCCTACCTTCAGTTGCCAGGACTTGCCTTTTGTCTAGGTAAGAGAAGCCGGGGGAGCGAATCCAGAGCCTGAGCAGTTCATCAACGCGTTCCGGTTGATAGCGACGTGCAGAGATCTTGACTTGTCAGGACTCTTCCAGGAGCAGGTCATTAACCATATCCTGTCAACTTTGTTCCATATGTATTTGACCTACATCAACAAATGGGTCTAGCTTGTACCTACATTTTTTCGGTGGCTGACTTGGCTGATGATGCATGATCACCATTGACCAGAAAACAAAGCTCGGCTCGCCGCATTCGGTGCAGGAAACACTGGAGATAATCACAGCTGCAGCCCAGGATGTGAGCTTGTCAGCGAGGAGAATGGGCAGCTCCACGGTAATTAGCTAGAGCTTGGCAATATTTGAACTCAGCATCTTGATTGACCTTGAGAAATCACAGGTCAAGTTTTGATCCTGGGTTTTCAATTTTGGCACAGGTGAAGCTTCAGGACATCAGATTGCTATCAAGAAGCATGCTGGATCTCACGCTCTCGGCCGAGGTGAAGTGCCGTGCCATATATTCTCATATACCACTGGAGATAGCAATACCATACAATTTGCAACTAGATGAATGCCACTGGATGCGCCAGTGACATGTGGGATCTGGAATGTTAGCCTCACTACAAGTGACCTTTTTTCATAAAATGATAGATTCGCGGTGTCATCTATCTAATTTTGCTTATCTGAAAAGTGCAGGTGATCCAGGTGACACCAGCACACTGCGTTGTCGAAGTGTCCAAATCCAGCGGTGATCCGAGAGCATACAAAGAGGTATGTCAATATGGCAAATATGAATGCTGTTTGTTTCATTCCAGTCTGATCTTATCTCGAGGAAACATGATGCACAGTTTACTGATTCTATTGCATTGTTAACACATGCAGTTCTGCACAAGCCTGTACAGATTGCTGACCGGGCGGGTGCAGCAGAATGGCAGCACATCACATTTGGAGACCAACCAACTCTGAGTAAAGGATGATTAATTCTGTCAAGAGAGCAAAACAGCCGAGGTAGCACAACCTGCTAACAAGTGAGCAGTTGGTTCTCGAAGATTGTAATGCTGCCCTGGTTAATCGATACAATCTCTCTTTTCTGTCGCAAGAGAAATATGAGATGTAATTTCAACCACCGAAATTCGAACCGAAGCATCTAATTTCACAGAAACTTTGTGGTAGATAATTACCATTCCACTACAAAGGATCATTTTCTATACTTTTGGTGACTCATAGACATTATTGTATCACTGCTTCCATAACGGAATGAAATTTCTTTACATGTAAATAATGCAAGGAAACATGGCAACAGATCTGGGGTATTCAGAACCAAGAGTGAAGTACCCAGCTCAGTGGTCACGTAACCCTACTGCAATGCTTGCGCCATGGCTGAGCGATGAGAGAGCTGTTGCTCATACAGGGATCTGAATATCTGATATTTGGCATCGTGGTATTTCTTCACCCTGGGATCCGAAGATGGATGCACAACCTACAAAAAACAATACATTTGCTTTAGAAACAGAAAATGAAAAATGGAAGAAATCAAGAATGTATGCAGATCAAAATGGACGTATATCGGGCATATTTTATGAATAACATGTTCTCTAGGTTGTCTAACGGCTAAAAAATGGAGCCAGCTAATCCATATTTTTTTTAAATAGGAGGGATTGGGGTATACCTTTCCAGCTGCATTCATTGACTTCATTGCATCGTGAATACCAGAAAATTTCTTTGCAGCAACAGCACCCAGAACAGAAGCACCTAAAAGCACAGACTCATTCTCTCTAGGAAGTATTATTGGACATCCTGCAAAGAACAAGTAAATTTCAGAGCAGGGAGGAACGGAGATGGAGAGAGGTGAGTAGGTAACTGCAGGAAAAAGAGGTATACCGATGATATCTGCATGCTCTTGGATATACAAGGAGTTCTTTGCAAGTCCGCCACAGGCAAGAAGGGTGTCGATCTAACATACATGCAATAAATATTATATTATAGGCATCCAATTATATACCGAGTTACTCTTCGGAATCCTTGGTCGAAAATAAGTACCTTGTGTCCATGAGCATTGCAATGCTCCACAATATGACGAGTTCCATACGCAATACCCTGAATTGTTGCTAGGTACAAAAGCGCTAAATGCTTTTCACTTGTATCAAGTGTCAAGCCACAAATCACTCCTTTGGATTTTGGATCAGCAACAGGGGACCTAACCATTAGAATGGTTTGCATTAGAGTCGGCCACATCAGGAGTGTGTCATTTTTGTCAGGTAAAACATTGAACAAAACATTTGAGGGGGGAATAACAAATTGTGCGCAACTGATAAGGCTGTAACTTCACCATTCTGTTATAAGATTTAATATCTTAGGAATAACCGAGATTGCTAGCTGTCTCACTGATTGTGTTATGTTGTCATATTGTTGACTGCATACATCTAATTAGAACAGCAAGAAAAGTTAAATACTTAAATAAGCAAAATATATAAAAGCCGACAAAATACATCCAGTTAATGTGTCAAGAAAATACATACGGTTTTCATCCTCTGCAGTGAAATAGTTGCTATAGATGTCAGAGATAAATAAATTTTACACTACGGCTGGTTGAGATTCAGGACAGGAAAAGGAGACTGTTTGATTTGGTCTGATAGTCTGAGATCTTTATGTGTCACATTGCAAAATTGTGAAGACACGAGGATCTGGATAACTAGAATTCTTGTTTAAGCACAATAGATTTAATGAATTTCTTACCGATTTCCATGAAAATCTGGAAGGACATGCGTATCTTGACTCAAGGCAGATAGAAAGGGAATATTTTGTTCATGTGCCATCAAAAGCAATATCTTGTTCAACAACTCAAATATGGATACACCTGAACAATTTCATAAGAAAATTACATGCCTTTTACAGGGCACAAACTAAAAAATAATCTGCTTGGGCAAACACGAAACATGAAACTTACTCTGAGAAGCAGCATGATTAGCCAGAAGGGGAGCAGCAACATGGTTTTCGACAATGTAATCAAGTAGAGCACCAGTTGCGCTTTGACCACCTTCTGTGAGCCAATACTCAGGAATCATCGCTGAACATTGAATCACAATATAAGCTTCAACCAACATGGTCCACGATAGATACTAGAGAACCAAGGAATAAAGCAGAGATGCTGGCTAGAAACAAATGGAAGTAAATACATGAGGGCAACTCTACCAGACCAAAATGGCCCCCAGACACCAGGAATAAATAATTTGTTCTTTGAAACAGCCATGTGGCATGTGGATGTCCCACAGACCAAGACCATGCGGCGGCAGATCGCTTCTTCATCAGATACTGAAAACAAACTCAATAAATGAATATAAAGTTCTAAAGTAGTTTCCATAGGAAAAATACAGATGAATCAACACTAACAGTCGGCTTTAGATTCTGCTTCTGGCACACTTTCCATTACTCCAACGCCACCGGCATGAGCATCAATAAGCGAAGTTCCAACAGGTGTCCCAGGAAGCAAGCCTAGCTCCTGAGAATTGGATTCAACCAACATCAGATAGGCAATTACATAATATTAACAGCAGAGGCATTTCCGCTGACACAAATATTACATAGAAAGAACCTAGATAATTGATCACAACATAGTTCATAAATGACACAGTTACTATAAGTTCAACGTAAACATTGCAATTTCAAATAAAAAGCAACATTATTTTTGCTTGCCTTTGCAGAAGTAGGTGTCAAACCAGAACCTAGAGGATGGCCTGGAAATGCAACACTGCGTCCTATATGTTGCATAAGAGTAGTGTTGTATTAGGAAACTAATGACCATAAATGACATGTTGGTTTTAGTGCTGGAAGGGGGAAATGAAAAATTGTTCAGTTCAACCTATTTTTGCACGATTCCCTTCAACAAGATCTCCCAAGCCTATTTCTTCCCAAAAGACTTCATCCCATCCACATGCTTCCATATCACGTGAATCTAATTCCCTCCACTGGCCCATGTGTGCATGTCCAAGATATGTCCATTTGCAAACAGTTGTGCATAAGCTGCGGGTGTCATCACCAGTTGCCCTAGAAAATGAACCACCAAAGCAAACATGTTATGGAAGCCAACCTATAGCTTACGGCAAATTCAGACATAGATAATGAAAACTCACCTATATGCTAACCAGTCACTAAGGTCCATCCACCTACATGCCATGGACCAGGACTCTTGCAGATTTTCCTTTACCCACAAAAGCTGAAAAATATTTAAAGTAAAAATGTGATACTAGCAAGGGAGATATCAAATAATACACAATGGTATTAATTGCTTAACAACTTTTCTCGAAAATATTATTTGGGAAGGTCAAATTTACGTATATTCATGCTGTAACCAACATCAATTTTAGTGACTTCCTAAACAATGTCCACGTTTATTAATTTCTTCAAACCATCTCCAGAGAGTGAACATTGCAATTTCCATGTTTCAAAATGCTAAAATTCTGATTTTACATGACCAAGAAGTGAAATTTCCTGGAATATACTGTGACTACCATTATCAGGCAATAAACACAATGGTTGACTTTTACAACATCATGTTTATATTATTTACAAATCATGAATCAAGAAGTCAAGAGTCCGCACAATTATGATTTAAACCACACTGCATGAAAAGTGAGGTGGTTACCTTTGGAGCTTGCATTTCTGGAGAGACGCCCCCGCCACAGTACTGCAATACAGGTGAATTGCGAGCGTTAATTCGATCAGCCTGGTCGACAGCCCTATGGTCCATCCACACGATGACGTTCCTTCTTGCATCACCACTCCAAGAAACCGAAACAGGGGAACCATCAGTATCAACAGCAACTGCAAGCAACACGCCATATTATTATCAAGTCAGTGAATTCCGAGTCACTTTAGACACAAAATTCCCCATTCAGAAGTCAACTCGAACAGCTCATATGGAGATCAGGGCAAACCAAGGGAGCAAGTAGCAGCGAATCCGAGGCCAACAACATCCTCAGCTGCGACATTTGCAAGCGAGCATGCAAATTTTACAGCAGTGCACACCGCGAGCCAGATATCTGTCGAAGATTGCTGGTGTGCACCGCCCAGAATTAGCAAGGTGTTCATTAGTTCATTTGTCAATCAATCATGGAATACATTGAACGGATTAGAGGTTACTAACCTCGATGCAGTCTTTCTCTTTCCATATCTGTATCGGGCTGCTCGCCGAACCAAGCAATTTACCCTTCTCATCAAAGATGCCTGTATCAACAGACAACTAAGAATTAATAGCACCAACCCAATTACCTGCTATGCCTGCCAAGAATGAACTCCTTTCTCAAGGCCTGATATGCCCGGTGTCCAGCATGCTCTGTTAGCACCTATCCTAAATTACCCTTCATCACATCCGAGAGAACGATTGAGGGAGAACTACATGAACAGCACCGCTCCTCCCATGAAAACAACATTCAGTTCGTCACTCTGAGTGGACAACTAGTGATACTCTTGAGTAAAAGAAAATCTTCGGAAATGGAATTTCCCCCAGAATATAACAGTTGCTTCGCCACAGAAGCAGCACTGCTACTGCTAGCCTGCTCACTCGATTACTACTCGCGAATCAAGAAACGGCCAAAGTCTATCTAGTAAAAGCTAGTCAAGAAAAAGGGAGGGGGCGTTGGTTCAAAGGATTCAGAGAGTGACGAGCCTGCGCGAGCGCTCCCAGTGCCGACATCGACGCCGAGGAAGACGCCGCCGTGGGACATGCTGCCGGCGGCGACGGGCGGAGGCGGAGAGCGTCCACGTGGGCGTGGCCTGCGCCCCGTGTGTTTGGGATTCGTTTTGATCTGATCCGTTTGCGCTGGCCCACTTGTCAGAGCAAATTTGCGCCCTTGAGAAGCGATGAAAATGAAAAGGTGTTTGACTCGGGAAAAAAAGCGGAAAGTGTTGTAAAATCCAACGGATCGCCCAAGCGGAAGAGCAGCTCCGTCCTAGAAAAAATTACTACATCGCCAACGCACCCATCCCGCGTTCTCAAAAAGAAAGAACACCCACCCATCCCGCCGAAGCCGCCCCCGTCCCGCTGTGACCATCCCGTCGTGGCCGCCTGCATCATGGCCGCGGTGAACCCGAAGAAATAGCTCACCCCAGAGCAAAGAGCTGTCGAGGTGGTGAAGCATACCAACCGAAGAAGGAGGGTCAAGACAAAAGAAGAAATCGCCGCTACCGCCGCTCAGGAATGGGCCACCGTTGTGAACACCGAGGCCATGGCCGCCAAAGCCGCGCAAGGCACCCTCCTCATGCTAGGGATTGTCTCAAGCCGGCCCTTGTCGTAGCCGCCACCGCAGCGGCCAGCTCAGGCTCGTCGGCAGCCCGCCCGCCCAGGCTTTCTGAGTCGCGCTCCATGTCAACATTGTCGCCGACATATGGGTGCCTACCCGGACACAACCCGACAATGTTCCGCTTCTCCACCTCACCTCATGATAGCTCGCGGAAGATGATTTCCATGTCGATCGTGCATGTGGTGCTTCCCATTGATCTCAACGCCGCACCCACGGGTGGTCTCCATGGCAAACCTTCCCGACGAATGCAACTTGTTTGGTGAAATCTCGGCCTGACGCCCGACGACATGGGGTACTATAAGGGGATCATGGGCCCAAGAAAAAAGGGTTTGGTACGAGAAGAGACAAATGTTCATGATCGATCGAGATGCATGATCATCTTATATTTATTTATTTTGCGTGAACTATGAGATCGAGGACGTGCGAGGCTTGTGTGATTCTTTGGTGCAATGTTGTATGCCGGTATGGCATAATATTCTCTTGGTACTTACAAAATGCTAGATTTATTTGCTATCTCATTTTGATGAAAATATGATGAACCAAGTGGTCATCCCGTCGGGTGCACCGTGAGCATCGCAGATCCCAGGAAAACACGTCGTGTAAAACCAGTTTCAGGTACCCAAAAAAGGGTTTGTGGTACTACGCGGACACGCGGAACAGATATCGTAAGCCTGTTTTGGCGTTTTAGGCAAATCCATAATTCTGAAAAACAAGATCTTAATACGACAACAATATTATAAATCAAACTTATTAATGTTTTAGCATCATGCGCTAAAACAATCATCTCAGTTACAACAAATGTTCAAATTCGACTAATTAAAACAATAATAAATGGTCCGACATAAAAAGAATTGTTCAAATCACACATGAATACAAATAAGATCAAATGAATAAACTGGGAGTCTACCTCCCATGCAGTTGCCACCGGTTCTTAATAAGATCACCATAGAGTGGGTGTGTATCACTGTTCTCAATCTGCCGGTAGGTCTCAAGAAACGTATTGATCCAATCCGGGTTCCTGCTAGGCTTGACACGGCTACCAATATTGTCATAGAAAAACTCCAAGTTTAAATCCCTCTCATCCTCGATAAACATGTTGTGTAGAACTACACATGCATGCATGATATTTGAGAGGGATTTCTTATCCCAAAAGAGAGCAAGGCCTGGAACAATGTCAAACCGAGCTTTGTAGCACACCAGATGCCATCTCAATATCCTTTTGGCATTCTTCATGTGCTTGGGAAAAAATAGATTGCTTCTTGCCCTTCGGCTTCTTGATTGTCTTCACAAATGTTGACCACGAAGGATAGATACCGTGGACAAGATAACACCCCATGGTATAATCATGTCCATCGATGGTGTAGTTGCAAGTCGGAGCATCTCCACTAGCAAACCAAGCAAAAATATGTGATCTCTGTGATACATTTATTCTACTAAGAGAACCCGACAAACCAAGGAAGCAATGACAAATCCACAAAGTCCTGCGAAGCCACGACTTCAGTGGGATCACGATGATGGCCGGTGTACCGCATGTGCCAAGCCATAGGGCAGCTCTTCCACCTCCATGCATGCAATCCACACTCCCAAGCATGCTCGGCCATCCTCTTGCTCCATTCATCGCCATCAACTTCTTTGTGTCCTCATTGGGAGCTCAGAGATACCCAGGACCAAAAACCAAGATCAAAAGTCTGATAAACACGTGCATGCATTTGCACATGGTATCTTCTCCAATGTGAAGACACTCATTGGTGCAGTCAGCCGAAATACCATATGCTATCACCCTTATTATCGTTTGATATCTTTTGGTATAAACTAAACCCAAGCAAACCAACGGCATTCCTTCGGTGAGTGAAAAAACAACAATTTTTCTCGCAAGCTTCCACAACAACAAAAAAGATCTACGCATAACGCCTACGGAAGAGGTGAGCCAAATAGGTCGGTACCTCAGGAAAGTAATCTTCCATGAGCATGGAATGGGAGCTCAGTTGCGCGGAATGCAAAGATGGCCAACCTTTGATCCTCTACGCTTTCTCTTCTTGCCGCCGTCTAATTCTTAGACGAGATGCAACAAGACGAGGTGCTCGACATCAGCGTCTAAACGCAATTCCTCTATGCCAGAACCATCTGACTCTGACAACGACAACGAACTCCAATAAATATCTCTACTCCTATAAAAAACTGAGTTGGTGTTGATGGTGTGTCTGCCATCTAACAATTTCGACCGTCCGATCTACATCCAATGCATACGAATCAGTTGTGGCACTTTTATGCCCTTCCTCTGGCCCGATCTGGAACCTTTGTGGCTTCGTCTCTCCCTATTACCCCACCCGCACCTCCCCAGGATCTGGTGCAGTGTCGTCGCCAACGTTGTCCGCTTATCTCTTCCCATTCCCCCACCCGCACCTCCCTAAGGATCTGGCGCGGTGGCCGCCTGCTACTTCTTGAGCTTGTGTTGGGTTTTCCCTTGAAGAGGAAAGGGTGATGCAGTAAAATAGAGATAAGTATTTCCCTCAGTTAAGAACCAAGGTATCAATCCAGTAGAAGGAACACACAAGTCACCAATGGTTGCACCTACACAAACAAAGAAATACTTGCACCCAACGTGATAAAGGGGTTATAAATCCCTTCACGGTTACTTGCAAGGATGAGATCTGATAGAGATATGTATAAAAGATAAATAAAAGTGTAAAATAGAGTAAAGATAAAGAAATTATAGCAATGTATTTTTGGTTTTTGGTTTTATAGATCTGAGAATAATATGATGAGAATAGACCCGGGGGTCATAGTTTTCACTAGAGGCTTCTCTCTTGAAAGAACGCATACGATGGGTAAACAAATTATTGTTGAGCAATTGATAGAAAATCGAAAGTTATAACGATAACTAAGGCAATGATCATGAATATAGGCATCACGTCCGTGACAAGCAGACCGACTCCTGTCTGCATCTACTACTATTACTCCACACATCAACCGCTATCCACCATGCATCTAGTGTATTATGTTAACAAGAACGAAATAACGCCTTAAGAAAGATGAGATGACGTAGAGGGATAGATCCAATCAATATGAATAAACCCCAACTTTTTATCCTTAATGGCAACAATATAAATATGTGCCTCACTACCCACTGGATCAGGACACCGCAAGATTGAATCTGATATTGCCATAAATAACATTAACGTTTCCAAGATTCATGAAACTTTTCTGCACATCGAGGGTTTACAAACCGAAGATGTGTACGTTGAAAAATACATTTGTTTTGATGGGAAGTATGAATGAGAACAAGCATTAGATGTTGCGCATGCTACAAGGTGTACAGAGACAAACAAGTTAAGAGCCAAGAAGCACCAAGTTTGAACATGCAGGGATGTTAGGATGCATGCAAAGCTGATATGTTGAGCCAGTTTGGAGTTTGTGTTGATCGTGTGAACCATATAAAAATATAACCCTGCTATTACTATTCGTATACACGGCCATCAGATCCAGCTATAATTAGGACCAACCAGAAATTATATTTCCATACGACGCAAGAGGTGCAAACAAAAAATTTTTGACCCGAAACAATTCATTCCATTACTAAACTGGCTCAGCAATGTCGCTGGCGACCAGAACAGAAACAAAGTCTGGAGCATACTCGATCCACGACTGATCAGCAGCTCCCGTTCTGAAACCAAAAGTAGCTAGTTCATGTGCTACCTTATTACAGTTTCGGTTACAGAAACTGAAACTAAATGACTCAAAATTCGCATGACAGATACTTCGTGTCTCCCGTAGGAGGACACCGATCAGCGCTCGTTCATATTCGCCAGAGTTGAGTGCATGGACAAGCACCTGGGAATCAGACTGAAGGATCACCCAGTGGATGCCCAGTTCCGCGCTTGCTTCAGTAGTTAACACACATGCCAAAGCCTCAAGTGTGCCGGCCTTTGCTGCCAAAAATTCTCCTTGGTTAGTTCGAGCAACACGTCCCCATGCTCCTCTCCCTGTGTCCGCGTGATAAGATGCATGAAAATTGACTTTAACGACGTCAGGTGGGGGCCGCTTCCACATAACCTTGTCTTGGGGAGGCACTTGTACAGGCTTCACAACACTTTTACTGAACTCGTGAAGATACTGTCGGATAGTATAGCAGATACTGTCAGTGCTCCTCATCGTCTCTCCTGCATTTGCCTTGTTTCTCACTGACCACCATTTTCCACAGCCGGATAAGGAAGGTATCTCGCTTATTGTTATCCAAACTCCATATGTGATCAAACACCTCTCCTGGCCCAGTGCACTCCAGCAGAGCACTTCGTGTATCCTCTAGCTCCATTCCTCTCCAAACTTGTTTGACAGCTTTGCATTTTATGAACAGATGACCACCATCCTCATCCAGCCGGCCACACACTAGGCATCTTGTATCCAAGTCCACCCTTTTGCGTTTGATATTCATACGGAGGGGCAGCTTATTATGCACAAACCTCCATAGAAAATACGCACTTTCCCTGGCATCTCCAGATTCCACAATCTTTGCCATTTATCCTCTCCCCTTCGCTGACTCAGTGATGGGCCTGCATCATTACCATTTCTTGCATCTCTTACCCGGATACCGACATGATACACCCTTTTTAGAGAAAATTTTCCTTTGGGGTCGTAGTGCCATGCTACATAGTCATCCATATCGGTCACACTAGGATAGCGAGGATATGCGACACATCATCCTCATTGAAAAGATCCCTTACTAACTGCTCATCCCAAGTTTCCGTAACCGGGTCCATTAGTTCAGAAACTCGTGTGATAACTGTGTTCCCTCTTACCGATGTTGGTTTTCCAGTATCTCCTCGAGGAATCCACGTGTCCTCCCACACTTTGATGTTATCACCCGATCCCACACGCCACACAATTCCTTCCTTAAGCATATTAACCCCCTTCAATATGCTTCTTTAGGTATAAGAAATACCCTCTCTTACTGTCACCTCAAGAAGATAACAATCTGGGTAGTAGCAAGCCTTCAGTACTTGCGCACATAGCGTATCCAGAGCCTTGAGCAATCGCCACCCCTGCCTAGATAACATGGCAAGGTTAAAAATATGCAGATCTCTGAACCCAAGTCCTCCATCCTTCTTCGATTTTGTCATTCTTTCCTAGCTTATCCAATGACACCGTCTTTTATCTTCTTGGCCCCACCAGAATCGGGCAATAAGTGCGTTGATCTATTCGCAAAGTTGCTTTGTGAGGTCAAAACATGACATTGCGTACGTGGGTATCGCTTGAGCTACAGCCTTAATCAAGACCTCTTTCCCCGCCTTCTATAACAGCTTTTCCTTCCACCCTTGAATCCTTTGCCAAATCTTCTGTTTCAAATATTCAAACTCCTTACTCCTGGATGCTCCAATGTGAACTGGCAGTCCCAGATATCGTTGATTAAAAGACTCCGCCGCTATGCCAAGACCAGCCAGGACAGCCCCCCATGCATTAGCATTGGTTCCTTTACTGAACATGGCATTATACTTCTCCTTATTTATCATTTGGCCGGACTGATCCTCATAAAGAACTAAGATTTGCTGCAGTTTGGATGCCCCCTCCACTGTTGCCTTCATAACAATTAGCCAATCGTCTGCAAAAAATAGGTGATTTATCTTTGGAGCTCCTCGGCATATCTGAACCCCCTGGATAGATCCCTCTTGCTCCGCTTGGTACAACATAGCAGAGAAAGCCTCCGCGTACATTATAAAGAGGTACGGTGATAACGGGTCCCCTTGATGGAGTCCTCTGCCTGGGCTGATCACCTCTGACAAACTCCTGTTAATATTTACCCTGTATGAAACTGATCCAACGCACTTCATTATCAAATACGCCCACTGTTCAGCAAACCCGTTCCAGAAAGCCCCCACTCAACACGGTCGTACGCTTTGCTCATATCGAGCTTCACCGCCACCAGTCCCTTTGGGCCCTCCCTTCCGTTTATGCATCAGGTGCGTGATTTCATATGCCAGGAGCACATTATCGGTGATCATCTGATCGGGGACAAACACTGACTGTGCTGGCGAGATGATTTCAGGCAAGATTTCCTTCTTTGGGTTTATAGGTCTAAACTCAGTAACCTTCTTTGGGTTTTTGACCTTGGGTATGAGCATAATAGTAGTTTCATTCCACCCATTCGGCATAGGAGCACCATTCAGTACACCCAACACTTCCTCCTTCACTTTTGGCCCGACCAGCTCCAAAAACAGCTTATAAAATATAGTCGGCATGCCATCCAGACCCGGTGCTTTCAAATCACCAACGGAATTTAGGGCATCCTTGACTTCCTGTTCTGTGAATTCACGGGTTAGGCGAGTGTTCATATCATGTGTGACCGAGGTGTGCATGTGGGACAACACCTCGTCGTTGACGATACCTGCAGAAGACACGAACAAACTTTTGTAGTGGTCAGTTATAATTTTTCCTGTCTCCTCTTATCCCTCCACTACTTCACCCCTCCTTTCTAAACTTCCTTATCATATTCATCCTCTTCCTCTCATTTGCATGGGTGTGGAAAAAAATCCGTACTTTTATCTCCTTTCTCCAACCAATTAACATGCGCCCTCTGCCTCCAATATAAATTTTACTGATCCTCCAACGTACTTAGCTTAAAGCGAAGAAGATGCTCCTGGTTTATTTGATGTTGACTAGTACAACTACGCCGCCAGTTCTCAAGCTCCTTCTTTGCCTTCTTAATTCTTCCTTTTAGCTCTCCCATCACCTTTTGATCCCACTTTGTGAGTTCTCCCCCACCTTAGACAATCTCTCCTTAACAGAAACATCACCCTCTGCAAATGTTGCATTCCACGCCTCTTCCACCACCCGAGCACACTCCTCCTCCATCAACCACCTTGCCTCAAACCGAAACACCCCGTCACCTCTAGAGTCTTCTCCCTCCTCCTGCATGCCATCCGCCAGAACTATAACCGGTTTGTGATCAGAGTGGCGAGGATCCTTGTTTATTACTTTATACAGAGGGAACAACCCGCGCCAGTTATTGCAAGCCACCGCCCAATCCAGCCTCTCCCTTGTATATCCTTTAACATCATGCCAATTGTTACGCCACGTATAGGGATGTCCTTCAAATCCTAAATCCTCGAGCCCGCACAACTCCAGTGTCTCATGAAAAGCATCCATACATCCATGGGCCCGAGTCTTCCCTCCTTCCTTCTCATTTGCAAATAGGATTTTATTAAAATTGCCCAAACATATACATGGTAGGTTTAGCTGCCCTTCAATGACTGCAATGCCTTCCACGTATTTTATTTCTCCCCCGCTTTGAACTCCCCATACAAGCCCGTCAACCGCCACTGCACTCCATTTTCCTCCATCACCACCGCATCTATAAAGTATTTATCCTTCCATCTTAGTCGTACATCCACTCCCCTTCACCAAAAGAGAGCGAGCCCTCCCCGGCGACCTTCTGGCTCTTTCACCACCATGTTTGGCATACCAAGCTTCCACCTCAAATGCTCCATCTCCCTCCCATAGCTTTTAGTTTCAGTGAGAAAGAGCACATCATGATCTTCCGCCTTCTATTGTTCCAAAAGGCTTCAAACTGTTGCGTGGTTCCCAGGCCCCCGACAGTTCCATGCTATAAGTTTAATTTCTGCTCACGGAGCTGTCCCGACAGCCATGCCTCATGGTTTTGAGTCATCTTCTCCTCTGCTCGAGCCATCTTCTAACTATCTTGCTCCCCCTCGACAACATCCATGTCCATACCTTGCCTCTTCTCTCCTACGACCACACCAAGGCCCTGTTGATTACGAATCCCCTCCTCCTTTTTTCTCCTCTTAAATCTGGACATTTGCTTCTCTACCAGCTTCTCCTTTTGTGAACTATGGACCAGCCCCTCACTTATTCCCTCTTCCACAAACACACCCCCTTCCTTTCCTCCACCAGCTACCTTTGCTTTTTCAGTCATGGTCGTATCTGCTTTGCCCACCTCTACAGCCACTAGTTCATGATGTCTGCTAGAACTACGCCGGTATTTCCCCAAAGAGGAAGGGATGATGCAATATAGCGACGGTAGGTATTTCCCTCAGTGATGAGACCAAGGTTATCGAACTAGTAGGAGAACCTCCTCACACCACGTAAACAACACCTGCACACAAATAACAAATACTCGCAACCCGACGTGTAAAAGGGGTTGTCAATCTCTTTCGGGTACGACACCTCAAGATAGGCAAATAACGTGAGATAAAAGTGGTAGATAGGATAAATAGATCGCGGAACAAATAAAGTGCAGCAAGGTATTTTTGTATTTTTGTATTTTTGGTTTAATAGATCTGAAAATAAATGCAAAGTAAAATAGATTGCAAAGACAAATATGATGAAAAGAGACTCGGGGGTCTAGGTTTCACTAGTGGCTTCTCTCGAGAAAAATAGCAAACGGTGGGAAAACAATTATTGATGGGAAATTGATAGAACTTCAAATAATCATGACAATATCCAGGCAATGATCGTTATATAGGCATCACGTCCAAGATTAGTAGACCGACTCCTGCCTGCATCTACTACTATTACTCCACATCGACCGCTATCCAGCATGCATCTAGTGTATTAAGTTCATGAAAAAATGGAGTAATGCAATAAGAATGATGACATGATGTAGACAAGATCTATTTATGTAGAAATAGTCCCCATCTTGTTATCCATAATAGCAACGATACATACGTGTCGTTTCTCTTTCTGTCACTGGGATCAAGCACCGTAAGATCGAACCCATCACAAAGCACCTCTTCCCATTGCAAGATAAATAGATCAAGTTGGCCAAAAAAAACCCAAATATCGGAGAAGAAATACGAGGCTATAATCAATCATGCATTTAAGAGATCAAAGAAGGCTCAGATAACTTTCATGGATAAAAACATAGATCTGATCATAAAACTCAAAGTTCATCGGATCCCAACAAACACAACGCAAAAAGACTTACATCATATGGATCTCCAAGAGACCATTGTATTGCTAATCAAGAGAGAGAGAGAGAGGGAGAGAGAGAGGAAGCCATCTAGCTACTAACTACGAACTCGTAGGTCTACAAAGAACTACTCACGCATCATTGGAGAGGCACCAATGGACATGATGAACCCCTCCGAGATGGTGTCTAGATTGGATCTGGTGTTTCTGGACTCTGCGACAGCTGGAATTGATTTTCGTCTACTCCCCTAGGGTTTCTGGAATATTGGGGTATTTATAGAGCAAAGAGGCGGTGCGAGAGGCCAACGAGGAGGGCACAACCCACTGGCGCTGGGCCCCAGCGCGCCTGGTGGGTTGTGCTCCCTGAGCTCCCCTCAAAGTGCGTTCTCGCCCTTGGATGTCTTCGCCCAAAAAATCCACAAAAGTTTCGCTGCGTTTGGACTCCGTTTGGTATTGATTTCCTGCGATGTAAAAAACATGCAAAAAACAGCAACTGGCACTGGGCACTATGTCAATAGGTTAGTACCAAAAAATGATATAAAATGACTATAAAATGATTGTAAAACATCCAAGAATGATAATATAATAGCATGGAACAATAAAAAATTACAGATACATTGGAGACGTATCAGCATCCCCAAGCTTAATTCCTACTCGTCCTCGAGTAGGTAAATGATAAAAACAGAATTTTTGATGTGGAATGTTGCCTAACTTGTTCATCACATTTCTTTTCTTTATAGCATGAACATTTGGACTTTTATATGGTTCAAAGCAATAGTCTAGTTTTGACATGAAGACTTTAATACTCAAGCATACCAACAAGCAACCATGTCTTTCAAAATATCAACAGTAAACCAAGTTATCCCTAGCCCATAATGCTCAACCATTGATCCATTCATGAAACACACTCGAATATTAGCTACACCCAACGCTCAAATACGATCATAGTGCCCCTTAGTTGGTGCTTTAAAGATGGAGACTCAAATTCAAAATAAAAATTGCATAAGTAAAAGAAAGGCCCTTCGCGGAGGGAAGTAGGGATTTATAGAGGTGCCAGAGCTCAAAGCGAAAATTGAGAGATAAAAACATTTTGGGAGGCATATTTTTCCCACCAACGAAAACAACTTAGAGCTCCCAACACTTTCCATGCTAGATACACCATAGGCGGTTCCCAAATAGAAAATAAAGTTTATTCCTTTTTCCACCATTACTTTCACTTTCCATGGCTAACTGTATCCACGGGTGCCCTCCATATCAACACTTTCCAAGGAATTTATTATTTGACAACATAAAGTAAATTCATTTTTCATTTCGGGACTAGGCATCCCTAATACCTTTGTCGTACTCTCGTGCAATGACAAGTGAATAAACACTCATCATGAGAATAACACATCTAGCATGGAAAATATTGGCCACCCCTCACCGCCTCGCGAGCGGTAGAGCACACAAAAGAGAAATTTATTTTGAGTGGCACATGCAAATTTTCTTAGAACGGCATGGAAATACCGCATATAGGTAGATATAGTGGACTCAGATGGCAAAACTGGTTTAAAGGGTATTGGATGCACAATTAGTGGTCATACTTAGTGCAAAATGAAGGCTAGCAAAAAGATTGAGAAGCGACCAACCAAAAAGAGGAAAATATCGTACCTAAGCATTAATCATAAGTAATACAGAATAATGCACCACAAGTAGGATATAAATTTCATTGCATAACTATTGACTTTCGTGCTTGCATAGGGAATCACAGACCTTAACATCAATATTCTTACTAAAGCACAATTACTCATCAACATGACTCACATACCATATCGTCATATCTCAAAACCATTACTGAGAATCAAGTTTATTTTGTCCAATGATCTTCATGAAAGTTTTTATTATATCCTCCTTGTATATCTATCACTTTGGGACTATTTTCATATGTTGCTTTTGATAAGCTCAAACAAATTTAAGTGAAGAACATGAGCATAATATTTCTTTCTCTCAAAATAATCTAAGTGAAGCAAGAGAGAATTTCTGAAAATTTTACTAACTCCCAAATAAATCTAAGTGAAGCATGAGAGCATTTCTTCAAAAATAACAAAGCACACCATGCTCAAAAAGATACAAGTGAAGCACTAGAGCAAATCCATGGCTCTTAAAAATTTAAGTGAAGCATAGGAGCAAACATAGCATAATTTTTGACTTTCTCAAAAGTTTGTGTCCAGCAAGGATTCAAGACTTAAAACACAAAGAAAAAAAAGAAAGACTCATATCATACAATACGCTCCAAGCAAAACTCATAAGATGTGACGAATAAAAATATAGTTTCAAGTAAAATACCAATGGTTGTTAGAAGAAAGCGGGGATGCCACTCGGGGGCATCCCCAAGCTTAGTTGCTTGCTAATTCTTTAAATATTATCTTGGGGTGCCTTGGGCATCCCCAAGCTTAGCATTTTGCTAATCCTTATTCCTTCATCCATCGTAAGATCACCCAAAACTTGAAAATTTCAATCACACAAAACTCAACAAAACCTTCGTGAGATCCGTTAGTATAAGAAAGCAAACCAATACTATAAGTACTATTGCAAACCCATTCATATTTTATTTTTGCATTATATCTACTGTATTCCAACTTTTCTATGGCAAAAAATCATCAAAGAAAACCATAGAATCATCAAAACAAGCACACAATGCAAAGAAAACAGAATCTGTCAAAAACAGAACAGTCTATAGCAATCTGACTACTTTGAATACTTCGGTAAGCCCAAAAATTCTGAAGGACGACGTGAATAATTTGTTTATTAATCTTCTATGAAAAGAATCAACTCAAAAGCACTCTTTTGTTAAAAATGAAAAATAATTTCGTGAGCGCGAAAGTTTCTGTTTTTCAGCAAGATCAAATCAACTTTCACCCAAATCAGCCCAAAGGCCTTGCTTGGCACAAACACTAATTTAAACCACAAAAACACATCTAACCACAGTCTAGAAGATTTATTTAATGCAAAACAACAAGGAAAAATATTGGGTTGTCTCCCAACAAGCGCTTTTCTTTAAAGCCTTTTAGCTAGGCATTGAGATTTCAATGATGCTCACATAAAAGAGAAGAATTGAAGCACAAAGAGAGCATCATATAAAACACGTGACAAACACATCTAAGTCTAACATACTTCCTATGCATAGGCATTTTATAAGCAAACAAATTATCAAGTCTAGCAAAAGCTAGCATAAGCAAGGAAAAAGAAAGAGACGATAGCAATCTCGACATGAAGAGAGGTAATTTAGTAACATGAAAATTTCTACAAACACATTTTCCTCTCGATATGTGCAGCTCCTATCGGGATTTGTCGGCACAGTCGGGCGGTCTTGCTGGTTTTACCATCGTCAAAGTGTCTTGTAACTGGGATTCCGAGACTGGTCGGGTCTTCCCGGGAGAAGGAATATCCTTCATTGGTCGTGAGAGCTTATAATGGGCTAAGTTGGGACACCCCTATAGGGTTTAAACTTTCGAAAGCCTTGCCCGTGGTTATGTGGCAGATGGGACTTTGTTAATGTCCGGTTGTAGTGAACTTGACACCAGACTTGAATTAAAATACCCGACCGTGTATGTAACTGTGATGGTCTCTTTTAGAGTGGGTCGAGAAGTGAACACGGTTTGTGTTATGTTTGAACGCAAGTAGTTTCAGGATCACCCCTTGATCACTTCTAGCTTCTCGACGTTCCGTTTGCTTCTCTTCTCGCTCTTATGCGTATGTTAGCCACCATATATGTTGGGGAACGTAGCAGAAATTCAAAATTTTCTACGCATCACCAAGATCAATCTATGGAGATTCTAGCAACAAGAGAGGGAGAGGATGAGCATCTTTCATACCCTTGAAGATCGCGATGCGGAAGCGTTACAAGAACGCGGTTGGTGGAGTCGTACTCGCAGCGATTCAGATCGCGGTCGATTCCGATCTAAGCGCCAAACAGACGGCGCCTCCGCGTTCAACACACGTACATCCCGGGGACGTCTCCTCCTTCTTGATCCAGCAAGGGGAGAGGAGAAGTTGAGGGAAGACTCCAGCAGCACGACGGCGTGGTGGCGATGGAGCTCGTGGTTCTCCGGCAGGGCTTCGCTAAGCACTACGGAGGAGGAAGAGGTATTGGAGGAGGGAGAGGGCTGCGCCAGGGAAGAGGTACGGCTGCCCTCCCACCCCTCCACTATATATAGGGGCAAGGGGAGAGGGGGAGGCGCCATAGGGTTTCCCCTAGGGGGCGGCGGCCAAGTAGATTGGATCTCCCTAGGGAAAATCCTAGGGAGACTTGCCCCCCAAGCCAAGCAGGTGGAGGATTGCCTCCCAAGCTAGGTGGAGGCGCCCCACCTCCTCAACTAACGTGGGAAAGGGTGTGGGGGGAGCACCACCCCTTAGTGGGCTGGTTTGCCCCTTCACCTTTGGCCCATGAGGCCCTCCAAGACTTGTCGGGGCTCCCGAAACACCTTTCGGTCATCTTCGCCATAGCTTCGGTACCCTCGAACACTTCCGTACTCCAATACCCTTCGTCCAATATATCGATCTTCACCGCCGGACCATTCCGGAACTCCTCTGATGTCCGGGATCACATCCGGGACTCCGAACTACCTTTGGTAACCACATACTGTTTCCCATAACAACTCTAGCGTCACCGAACCTTAAGTGTGTAGACCCTATGGGTTCGGGAACCATGCAGACATGACCGAGACGTTCTCCGGCCAATAACCAACAGTGGGATCTGGATACTCATGTTGGCTCCCACATGTTCCACGATGATCTCATCGGATGAACCACGATGTCGAGGATTCAATCAATCCCGTATACAATTCTCTTTGTCCATTGGTATGTTACTTGTCCGAGATTCGATCGGCGGTATCCCTATACCTTGTTCAATCTCGTTACCGGCAGTCTCTTTACTCGTTCTGTAATGCATGATCCCGTGACTAACTACTTAGTCACATTGAGCTCATTATGATGATGCATTACCGAGTGGGCCCAGAGATACCTCTCCGTCATATGGAGTGACAAATCCCAGTGTCGATTCGTGCCAACCCAATAGATACTTTCGGAGATACCTGTAGTGCACCTTTATAGCCACCCAGTTACGTTGTGACGTTTGGTACACCCAAAGCATTCCTACGGTATCCGGGAGTTGCACAATCTCATGGTCTAAGGAAATGATAGTTGACATTAGAAAATCTCTTAGCAAACGGACTACATGATCTTGTGCTATGCTTAGGATTGGGTCTTGTCCATCACATCATTCTCCTAATGATGTGATCCCGTTATCAATGACATCCAATGTCCATGGTCAGGAAACCATAACCATCTATTGATCAACGAGCTAGTCAACTAGAGGCTCACTAGGGACATGTTGTGGTCTATGTATTCACACATGTATTACGGTTTCCAGTTAATACAATTATAGCATGAACAATAGACAATTATCATGAACAAGGAAATACAATAATAACCATTTTATTATTGCCTCTAGGGCATATTTCCAACAGTCTCCCACTTGCACTAGAGTCAATAATCTAGTTCACATCACTATGTGATTGTAATGAATTCAACACCCATGGGGTTTGATCATATCTCGCTTGTGAGAGAGGTTATTAGTCAACGGGTCTGAACCTTTCAGATCCGTTGTGCTTTTCAAATCTCTATGTCATCTTGTAGATGCAGCGACCACACTCTATTTGGAGCTATTCCAAATAACTGCTCTACTATACGATCCAGTTTACTACTCAGAGTCATCCGGATTAGTGTCAAAGTTTGCATCGACGTAACCCTTTACGACGAACTCTTTTACCACCTCCATAATCGAGAAAATTCCTTAGTCCACTAGTTACTAAGGATAAGTTTGACCGCTATCATGTGATCCATTCCTGGATCACTCTTGTACCCCTTGATTGACTTCATGGCAAGGCACACTTCAGGTGCGGTACACAACATAGCATACTGTAGAGCCTACGTCTAGAGCATAGGGGACGATCTTCGTCCTTTCTCTCTCTTCTGCCGTGGTCAGATCTTGAGTCTTACTCAATGCTCACACCTTATAACACAGCTAAGAACTCCTTCTTTGCTGATCTATTTGAACTCCTTCAAAATCTTGTCACGGTATGTATTCATTTGAAAGTACTATCAAGCGGTTTTGATCTATCCTTATATATCTTGATGCTTAATGTTCAAGTAGCTTAATCCAGGTTTTCCCTTGAAAAACACTTTTCAAATAACCCTATATGCTTTCCAGAAATTCTACATCATTTCTGATCAACAATATGTTTAGACCATATACTCATCAGAAATTCTATAGTGCTCCCACTCACTTCTTTGGAAATACAAGTTTCTCATAAACTTTGTATAAACCCAAAATCTTTGATCATCTCATCAAATTGTATATTCCAACTCCGAGATGCTTACTCCAGTCCTTAGAAGGATTGCTGGAGCTTTGCATACCTTTTTAGCATCTTTTAGGATTGACAAAAACCTTCTGGTTGTATCACATGCAACCTTTCCTCAAGAAAATTGTCGAGGAAACAATGTTTTGACATCCTATCTGCAAGATTTCATAAATAATGCAGTAACTGCTAATATAATTTCAACAGACTCTTAGCATCGCTACGAGTGAGAAAGTCTCATCGTAGTCAACTCCTTGAACTTGTCGGAAAACATCTTAGCGACAAGTCGAGCTTTCTTAATGGTGACACTTACCATCATTGTCCGTCTTCCCTTTTAAAATGCATCTGTACCCAACAGCCTTACGACCATCAAGTAGTTCTTCCAAAGTCTACACTTTGTTTTATACATGGATCCTCTCTCAGATTTTATGGCCTCGAGCCATTTGTCGGAATCCGGGCCCACCATCGCTTCTCCATAGCTCGTAGGTTCATTGTTGTCTAGAAACACGCTCCAAGACAGGAGTATGTACCACTCTGAAGTAGTACGCATCCTTGTCGACCTACGAGGTTTGGTAGTGACTTGATCCGAAGTTTCATGATCACTATCATAAGCTTCCACTTCAATTGGTGTAGGTGCCACGGGAACAACTTCATGTGCCCTGCTACACACTAGTTGAAGTGACGGTTCAATAACCTCATCAAGTCTCCACCATCCTCCCACTCAATTCTTTCGAGATAAACTTTTCCTCGAGAAAGGACCCATTTCTATAAACAATCGCTTTTGCTTCCGGATCTGAAATAGGAGGTATACCCAACTGTTTTGGGTGTCCTATGAAGATGCATTTATCCGCTTTGGGTTTGAGCTTATCAGGCTAAAACTTTTCCACATAAGCTTCGCAGACCCAAACTTTTAAGAAATGACAGCTTAGGTTTCTCTAAACCATAATTCATACACTGTCATCTCAACGGAATTACGTGGTGCCCTGTTTGAAGTGAATGCGGTTGTCTCTAGTGCCTAACCCATAAACGATAGTGGTAATTCGATAAGAGACATCATGGTATGCACCATATCCAATAGGGTGCATTTATGATGTTCGGACACACCATCACACTATGGTGTTCCAGGTGGTATTAGTTATGAAACAATTTCCACAAGGTCTTAACTGTGTACCAAACTCGTAACTCAGATATTCATCTCTATGATCATATCATAGACATTTTATCCTCTTGCCACGATGATCTTCAACTTCACTCTGAAATTGCTTGAACCTTTCAATAATTCGGACTCGTGTTTCATCAAGTAAATATACTGTAATCTACTCAAATTATCGTGAAGTAAGAGCATAACGATATTCATTGCGTGCCTCAAAGACTCATTGGATTGCACACATCAAATGTATTACTTCCAACAAGTTGCTCTCTTGTTTCATCTCACTGAAAAACGAGGCCCTTCAGTCATCTTGCCCATGTGGTATGATTTGCATGTCTCAAGTGATTCAAAATTAAGTGAGTCCAAACGATCCATCTTTATGGAGTTTCTTCATGCATATATACCAATAGACATGGTTCGCATATCTTAATCTTTTCAAAAACGAGTGAGTCCAAAGATCCATCAAACATGGAGCTTCTTCATGCGTTTTATACCAATATGACTCAAGTGGCAGTGCCACAAGTATGTGGTACTATCATTACTATCTTATATCTTTTGGCATGAACATGTGTATCACTACGATCGAGATTCAGTAAACCATTCATTTTAGGTGCAAGACCATTGAAGGTATTATTCAAATAAACAGAGTAACCATTATTCTCCTTAAATGAATAACCATATTGCGATAAACATGATCCAATCATGTCTATGCTCAATGCAAACACCAAATAACAATTATTTAGGTTTAACACCAATCTCGATGGTAGAGGGAGCATGCGATGCTTGATCACATCAACCTTGGAAACACTTCCAACACATATCGTCATCTCACCTTTAGCTAGTCTCCATTTGTTCCGTGGCTTTTATTTCGAGTTACTAACAATTAGCAAACGAACCGGTATCTAATACCCTGGTGCTACTAGGAGTACAAGTAAAGTACACATTTAATATAACGTATATCCAATATACTCTTGTCAACCTTGCCAACCTTCTCATCTCCCAAGTATCTAGGGTAGTTCTGCTTCAGTGACCATTCCCCTCATTACAGAAGCACTTAGTCTCGGGTTTGGGTTCAACTTTAGGTTTCTTCACTAGAGCAGCAACTGATTTGCCGTTTCATGAAGTATCCCTTCTTGCCCTTGCCCTTCTTGAAACTAATGGTTTTACTAACCATCAACAATTGATGCTCCTACTTGACTTCTACTTTCGCGGTGTCAAACATCGTGAATAGCTCAAGGATCATCATGTCTATCCCTGATATGTTATAGTTCATCACGAAGCTCTAATAGCTTGGTGGCAGTGACTATGGAGAACCATCACTATCTCATCTGGAAGATTAACTTCCACTCGATTCAAGTGCTTGTAGTACTCAGACAATCTGAGCACATGCTCAATGATTGAGCTTTTCTCCCTTAGTTTGCAGGTTAAGAAACTTGTCGGAGGTCTCATACCTCTTGACGTGGGCACGAGCCTGAAATCCTAATTTCAGCTCTGGGAACATCTCATATGTTCTGCGATGTTTCAAAAAATGTCTTCGGTGCCTCAATTCTAAACCGTTTAACATTACACACTGAACTATCACGTAGTCATCAAAACGTGTATGTTAGATGTTCGCAACATCCACAAACGACGCTCGAGGTTCAGCACACCGAGCGGTGCATTAAGGACATAAGCCTTCTGTGCAGCAATAAGGACAATCCTCAGTATGCGGACCCAGTCCGCATAATTGCTACTGTCAACTTTCAACTAAATTTTCTCTAGGAACATATCTTAAAACAGTAGAACTAAAGCGTAGGCTACGACATAATTTGCAAAGACCTTTTGACTATGTTCATGATAATTAAGTTCATTTGATTATTTAATAAACTCCCACTTAGATAGACATCCCTCTAGTCATCTAAGTGATACATGATCCGAGTCAACTAGGTCGTGTCTGATCATCACGTGAGACGGACTAGTCATCATTGGTGAACATCTTCATGTTGATCGTATCTGCTATACGACTCATGTTCGACCTTTCGGTCTCTTGTGTTCCGTGGCCATGTCTGTACATGCTAGGCTCGTCAAGTCAACCTAAGTGTTTTGCATGTGTAAATCTGGCTTACACCCGTTGTATGCGAACGTTAGAATCTATCACACCTGATCATCACGTGGTCCTTCGAAACAACGAACCTTCGCAACGGTGCACAGTTAGGGGGAACATTTTCTTGAAATTTTAGCGAGGGATCATCTTATTTATGCTACCGTCGTTCTAAGCAAATAAGATGCAAAAACATGATAAACATCACATGTAATCAAATAGTGACATGATATGGCCAATATGATTTTGCTCCTTTTGATCTCCATCTTCGGGGCGCCATGATCATCATCGTCACCGGCATGACACCATGATCTCCATCATCGTGTCTTCATGAAGTTGTCTCGCAACTATTACTTCTACTACTATGGCTAACGGTTTAGCAATAAAGTAAAGTAATTACATGGCGTTATTCAATGACACGTAGGTCATACAATAAACTAGTAGAATGCCCGTGCGTTGCCACGGGCTACTGAAATATTTTACTGAAGTTATATAAAGATAATGCATGTTAAATTTCAGAGGTAGAGATAATATAACATGGTCACAATTGCATAATAATTGAAGTCCACTTCACTTGTAATTTAAACGATAACAAAATGGCAAATTGACAATGTATACATATAAAATGATGACCCAACTAAAAATATGTTATAAATTATTAAGATCTACTTGCCGCGCTTAAGAAATTCCCGCACAATATCATAAAAGTGCTCTTTAACTTCATTCACATGATGTTTGAGCAACTATAATAAAAACTACTTCTCAACTCATACCTATCATGCAAAAGAAATATATGTAGTTAACACGAATACTTCACGTGGAAGGTCTAAAAACGTCTATAACGGACAATACTCACCGTGCAAACCAGCTTCACCAGTTTTTTACCGTTTCGCGAGAGCATAAAATGAAAAACAAAATAGCCAGACAAATCCCTGCAATGTCAATGTCATTGTGTTGTAAAAAACTTCGAAACCTTTCGTCCCCTTCCAACGACATCGTCTCAGAACCCTTGTCGATGGATTTTTTTCAACGTCGCTAGAATACATCTTTACCTCTCCCATGTCCTGAAAAAATAATCATATAAAAATACACCTTTTGGATAACATAATCAGAATGCGCCCCGAAAGGGGAGGGGCATCGCCGAATCTATCTTTCTTCTTTTAGCACAAAAGAATGAAGAGGAATTCATTTCATTTCATACATATAAAGAAGAATTAATGGTATGCACCTCTTCTCGTTGTGTCTCAGTTCGATCCGTCATCGTTACGCCAGCTTTGACGTGCATGATATTTCTAAAACATCATTGGAATCCATCACTTTTTATCTCTGATGAACAAAAGTGGAACATATAAAAATACAAAGAATATTTTATACTGCATTAAATAAATATATATAATATCTTAGAAGAAAAGTCAGACTAACACATTTTTCATTTGCAATAAAAAACTGGAAACTGCTGATTTCATATAAATATATGAACATACACTCCCTCCGTAAAGTTTTTATAAGAGCGTTTAGAATCCACGTTCGTTTCTCGTCACATATACTTATATTTCGGAACAAAGGTAATAGAAACTTCGTCCTTTTTCAATTTTGCCCCTCGCTGGCTCACTCGCTTCACTCACTCGTTCCCCACTCTCTCGTCCAAATCCCTAGATCGCCTCGCTCCGCTGCTCGCGTCGCCGCCGCTCGCCTCTCTCTTGCTCGCGTCGCCGCCGCCGTCTCGCCCGCGTCGACGTCGACGCTCGCCTCCACCCCACACGCGTCGCCGCCGCCGCCTTCCTGTGACGTCTTCGCTGCTCCCTCTCACCCGCGTCGCCTGCACCAGCGAGGTCGCCACAAGATTGTTTTTGTTACCAAAGCGGAGGCGAGGAGGAGCTGGAGAGTTGTACCCGTGGCTGGATCTGAAGTGTCTGGACGTCCCCGCGATGAGGATGAGTGGGAGGAGCAAGAGCACATCTGAAGATGGTGAGGAATGGAGGCGGCGGTTCTGAATTTGAAGATGGTGCTGTGAGGAGTAGCGGGAGGAGCAGTCGCCGACGGCCTGGCTGCATGGGGTACGCCCTCCCCTTCGTCTCCTACGGCATCGTGGACATCCTGCTCGACGACGTACATCTGCTCGAGGACATCCTGCTCGACGATGCTCCTCTTCGCCAGCATCTCTAGCGCGTGGTGAGCTTCCCCTGTCCCCTCCCTTTACTCATGGTTGCCCGTGCGTTTTGGTTCAGATTTGGTTCAGATTAGGAATAGGGTACAATTTATTTGTATGCGTATGGGTACAGATTAGGAGTAGGAGATGTAGTTGTGGGCACAGTTTTAGTAAAATTTCAGTAAACATAGTGAGCGTGTTTTACTCCAGTAATCTTGCTTGAAGTAAATTTCAGTAACTTCAGTAATCTTGCTTCAAGTACTCTGAAAATATGAAAATATACTCAGAAAATGTATTGCTTGTACTGCTGATCTTGCAGATAGGAGGAGAGTTCTTGTACTCACAGCAGCTGTTGATCTGCAACAACTCTAGGAGTGGGATTGACATTGTCATTGTGGTTTCAGTAGAAATGACCTTCTTCCTAATTAGTAACCGAGATCAAAGTTAATATATTTGTGATATGTTCGTGTAATATTATTGTTTGCAATGAGAGTACTCGGGAATACAGAGTACTGTATTTTTTATAACTGAAGAGGGAGTTTAAATCGTCCAGTGAGTACAGTATAGATTGAGTATAAACATGATAACCTACTGTGATATTTTAGCAGGCATCATATTCGTGATGGTCTGCAAGCTATCATTATTGTCATACGTGATATTTGATTTTAGTGGTGCCATCTTTGTTCCCCTTATAAAAGTTGTGCTGTGCCGATTGACAGTTTAATAGTTGTTTCACTTGGCAGGCCAGAAGGTGGTTTACAATATTTTTGTTATATTCTAGTAATAAAGAAAAATGCCCACAGCACAGCTTATGCAGAGAGCAAGTGATCATTGTTCTTTCTCCCGTCTTTCCTAATCGCTAATTCACTGGAATCTTAATGTGCAGACTGATACAGAAGCAAAGTGTTTCAAGGCACATAGGTCCAGTGATGAGAGTGGTAGTTTCAGAAAAGATACTGAAGCTAATTCAAGAAATACTACTAAGGCTGTTGGTCAAAATCCTCCACCACCAAAGCAAGGTTTCATCCATGTGAGGGCATGCACAATTTTCAGTTTTGACTATTCTGAATGTATTCTTTTTGAATTTGCATATTCTTATACATCCCATGGATACACATTCACACTCCCCATTACAAAAGCTACAAATCTGGTCGCTGAAAGTCTACTTTTTTTTACGGGCACGGCGTGAGAAAGTAACCAAGTGGATGAAAATTCTCCAAGACCCTATCCCTAGATGTAATAAAGGTAAATATTAATCTCAACACGAAGTCTATATTTTATGTTTACATTCTGTCCCACCAATGTCCAGAAATGTATTGAAAAGTAAGGATTATAAAATTCAAATAAGGGGGAAATAAGAGAATATACAGAGACCTCCACATATGATAAATAATATAAAGATGTAGTTTCGATATTGTGTGGTGGTCCAGTATCGCACCCTTTGGAAAAAAAATCAGGGAGGTATTTGGGTCCAATCTGTAACATCAATCCAGTGTGGTATATCATCCCTGCTTTCACCACCTGTACCATTAATCCAGTGTGGTATATAATTGTTGCTTTGCCCATCTGTACCATCAATTATCAAAGAACCAACGGCCAGATTTCATTGTTGATTAACAGTGACTAATTTAACTTGAGATGCAAATAACCCATTGGTGTAACTGTAGTTCTAATACCAAAGATAGTCTCTGGTCATGATCAAGCAACCAGAGTTATTCTGCTTAAGGGAAATAAATAACATTGCAAAAATAAATAAATAAATAACAATGTCCGTGCCTGCTTTGGGGCCGCATCATAAATATTTCTCAAATGTAGAACACTCTAGTGGAGTCTAGTTTTACAACAACAGAGTGACCCAGGCAGTGTGCAATATTTGTGCAGGAAAACAGAGCCGAGTTTAGATGTAGTAGATGATTGATTACAAAACAACAAAAGAATAATATACATAAGCAAACCAGCAAAACGAAAAATAATGTCACATACAGCAAAAATTGGCAACTTGCAAAGTCTCAAATTCGAGGCAATATATTATTACTTGACTTGTAGTATAAACATAATAAAGTTCAATTGGTGTAGCGACCCGACCTCAGACGGTCAAGCCTTTGTGTATCTGTGCCATCCTCGGATCGGTATCTTTGGCACACAAGACATCAATGTATATATCAAAGTGCAATCACATGTATAAATAACGAAATGATATATACCTCATAATACTCAATGAAACAATCAAGCGGGTGTGGAGTCCCATCAACGCCATCGGCGAGTTGAGTGTAGACCGTAACCAGATCGTAACTCTTACTCGTCGAGGAAAGTATACGCAACATGATACGTTGCGGTAGTGTAGGTCGATACATTGAATGTAAGCAAGATCACAATATGAGAAAAGCGGATGATAAACTATACTATATGCGGTATGGCTTTATGGCTCAGATATCGAGTTTTGTTTGCATAAAAGCTGATTTTATTTTCCCTACATCAAAGGAATAAATGAAGTACGTACTATGGAGTTTTCTATCATGACATGGTTCCGCCAACCGATGTCTCATAGCCCAAAATCAACATAAGTTGCCCACAATTAAGTTATCAATCCGGTGTTGAGAGTTAGAGATAGATCCAAGTCCGAGGCTCAAATTGTAAAATCGGGACACGGCTAATCGATTAGGTTATAACCCTCTGCAGAGGTTTGTACACTTTACCCGCAAGATTCGATCCTCTCTTTACGTTCTCGCACTTCGAGTGTTTGAGAACAAGATGACCAAACATGGTCTTCCAAAGAGTTCCTCGACCCCGTGTCAGGTACTCAACCCATCCTACCGTAGTTCTACATCGCTAGTACCGTAGTCACCAGAGTCACAACTAAGGTCAACCAAGCGAGCCCATAATGACTTGCGGTTGCAGGTAAGCTTCCGGCGTGAAGTATTCTTCCGTCTCTTTGAGTCTGGGTGAAGCTTTCCAAGATGTCATGACCTTCTCCATGCATCCCGCCAACCCTTTGGTTTCTCCAGGTGCCGTCAACAAATCCTTCACCCAAGAGTGTGTATTGAATGCTTGTCTTGAGTCTTGAAGTCTTGAGGCCTTGAAGATGCAGTCCTTGCAGATTCCATCATGGAGTTGTCGTCATTGACGTAGAATCCTCCATATAACAAACATATCATTCACATAAGCACTCACACTAACAATTATCGTTCTCAAGAAATAACTTGATAGACTACTCGTCACTCTCTGATGAAATCTATATAACAAACATATCATTCACATAAGCACTCACACTAACAATCAAAACAAAAGAGAGAGCGAATAAGAATCCGAAGGAACTTCAAATAAAACTAGGAGTCTTCTTCTACAACATTCACAAAAATAGTTTTGTCTAACGGAAAATAAAACACTAAAATAACGAGAGAATAAAATATAAATTTAGTTAAGACAAAAAAAAAGTAGTATTTTTCATAAAGCTATTTTGAAAGTATTTTCAATTGGGAGTTAAAGCAGAGAGAAATCCATTGCAAGTTATTAGCGAACTTGAATTGATTTCACGATAACAAAATAAAAATAAATATAAAAACTTGTTGAACACCTCTTGTTTAACTAATAGAAACCAAACATAAACTTTCTCAAATATAAAATAAAATAATTTAAAAACAACTATAGAAAAGAAGTAGCTATAATTGAATAGAACTAAAACAGAATTTGTTTTACATGAAACAATAAGCTAAAATACTCAAACAATTTTGAAGTTTTTACCATCGGTAAATATGATCACTAGTGATCATGAGAAAAAGAATCAAATAAAAATCTATTTTAAACTCCGGAATAAGCAAAACAAGCTTTAATTCAAATCTGATCTAACTCAATTTTATAAATCCAAACATAGACAAATTATATATTTTGGAAACTACAAGAAAATTGTGATCTAACATAAAAAGAATCGGCATCATTGGACTTCTAGATCAAAAGTTATAAGCTAAACAAGAACGGAACTAAATCACGGAAATAAATCAAAACGCAACGGAGTTACATGACGTGAGGCAGAGATGGCGGGAAGGAGGCGGCGATGTGGAGGCTGCTCCCATGAGGGGCGCAGGTCGAGGTGGGGTGGCGGAGGAGGGTCGGCGCTTGGGAGGTGGCGCTGGGCGATGGGAGGTTCAGGAGAGCTCTGGTGGCGTTCTAAGCGGGAAAAGGAGGACGATGGCGAGAAGGCTACAAGGGGAGGCGTGGTGATGGGAAAAATGGAGCGAGGAGAGGGAGGGGTTTTATAGGCGGTCTCGGAGGCTACTGGGATGGAAAGACGAGGAGATCGGGAAGGTGGAGATTTCTGTCTGCATGGACATGGAAAGCTTCAGAACGTGAGAGGAAAGCAGAGGAAGGAGATGATCTCTTGTTGGGCTAGAATAGGAAAGTGCTTAATGGGCGTGAGGTTTTCCTAATAAAAACGATTCCATTCCTATTTTTAAAATTAGGAAACTAAAACAATAAAAAGGAAATCAAATCAATTGGAATAAAGAGTTTTTATATACTAAAATTATCGGAAAAATAAAATGTAGATGATGAGCATTATTCCATGGCCAAAATAAAACTAAAAAAATGTTTTTGAGAAAATCCCTAAAGGCTTTATTTCTTTTTGCAAATAATTTTAAATAAAAATTTTGGTTTTCTTGGCTCAAATATTTTCAAAATGCCCCGATTTTGGAGGTCATTTTCCTCCGCTCTTTCTTGCTTGCAAGAATTTATTTTCGGTATTTCTCGGGAAGAAAAATAGAGAAACAAGTGCAAATATTTGAAAGAATTAAATTGCAAAACTCCGTTCAAATTCTTTATAGTTGAAGAAGTCATGTCATCTTCTCTCATTGATTTTAATAGGATGAATTTGAATTTACTGGGAGAAGGGAAAGTCATTTTATTCCCTCTCTTCAAAAGTTTTTGAAAAGGTTCAAATTTCACTCAAGTTTAATTCACTCAAGCAAACAAACAAACAATTCAATTAATTATATTAACATTCCAAAATTTGGGATGTTACAAACCTACCACACTTAAAATGAATCTCGTGCTCGAGATTCGAAGAGGCTAACAAGAAAAGGTTAGGGGTTGGGGTCTTCTAGCAAATGTCTTGGCGAGAGAGGTCGGGGTGCTACCACACTTAAAAACAAGGTCATGGTTCCAATAAACTCGAGATATTTTCTCGGAGGTCGACAATGTATGTCTCTTCACATATCTTACAATAGCTCCTTCATTAAAGCTCTTACATCGAAGCATAGAGTTTTCCTCAAAAGCTTGGGTCGGTTCGTCAAAGTTGAAGTTCGTCCGAGACCGGATCTTCTTAGGCGATGGGTCTGTGTCCATTCTAAACAACTATCGAAACACTCATGGTGGTCTACAATTTTATGGTTTTCTCTTGCGAGAAAACGGTGCAGGTTGAACCTCACCGTATAACCTACGATTGGCAGCGGTTGCTGTAAAGGGGTTCCATCGTCCTACCATTCTATGGTTTTATGGCTTGTCGTCGACACTCTTCTAAGGTTTTCAAGTCTCTCGATTTTCCATCAACATATGATAGTTCATGATAGAAGTCTTGGTATGGGGCCAATCCATCCGTGCTTGAATCATTACCACATACGTAAATAGTGAATCACGTATTCTAACACTTGGGCATACTCACAAGCATTGCGAATTTCTCTTGTCCTCGAATTGGGTTCGAGTAAATCCATGGTTTACGCAAGCCAAACAAAACATCTATCGTTACTTCACCACTCTTAGGTTTTTGCGTAATCTCCTACGTAAGCGTATCTTTGATTGGATCACCGATTCTTCCAAATTATTCCTTTATCAAGGTTACATCGGTTCCTTTTCAAAATCTCGGGCACGTGGGTTATGGCCCACTTCAACACTAGTGCGACTTTAACTCATCCTTGAGTAACTCTCTGGTTACACCTCCTTTAAATCCTAGTAGTACTGTTTCTTCATACTGTTGGGGAGCGTAGTAATTTCAAAAATTTTCTCACGATCACGCAAGACCATGGTGATGGCATAGCAACGAGAGGGAGAGTGTCCGTCCACGCACCCTTGTAGACCGAAAGCGGAAGCGTTATAACAACGCGGTTGATGTAGTCGACGTCTCCACGATCCGACCGATCCAAGCACCGAGCGACGGCACCTCCGAAGTTCGCACACGTTCATTCGATGGCGATCCCGGACCGATCCAAAGAAAGTGTCGGGATGAGTTCGTCGACAAGACGGCGTGGTGGCGATGTTGATGCTCCACCGACGCAGGCTTCGCCTAAGCTCATGACGATATGACTTCTCCGTGCAGGCTTCTCCTAAGCTCATGACGATATGACCAAGTGGAATATGGTGGAAGGGGCACCGACACGGCTAAGGCAAGATCCGTAGATCAACTTGTGTGTCTTGGGGTGCCCCCGCCCCAGATATAAAGGAGCCAAGGGGAGGTGGCGGCCCTAGGGGGGCGCGCAAGGAGGAGTCCTACTCCCACGGGAGTAGGACTCCCCTCTCCTAGTTGGACTAGGATTGGAGGAGGGAAGAGGAAGGCGCCGCCCCCTTCCTTGTCCTATTCGGACTAGAGGGGGGGCGCAGCCCACCTTGGCTGCCCTTCCTCTTCTCCCATGGCCCATTAAGGCCCATTGACTTCCGGGGGTTCAGTAACCTCCTTGTACTCGATAAAATCCGATTTCACCGGAACACTTCCGATGTCCAAATGTAGGCTTCCAATATATCAATCTTTATGTCTCGACCATTTCGAGACTCCTCGTCATGTCCGTGATCACATCCGGACTCGAACAACCTTGATTGCATCAATACTTATAAACTCATTATGAGCTGTCATCGAAGCGTTTAGCGTGCGGACCCTACGGGTTCGAGAACTATGTAAACATGACCTAGAACCATTCTCATCAATAACCAATAGCGGAACACGGATGCCCATATTGGTTCCTACATATTCTACGAAGATCTTTATCGGTCAAACCGCATAACGACATACGTTGTTCCCTTTGTCATCGGTATGTTACTTACCCGAGATTCGATCGTCGGTATCCAATACCTAGTTCAATCTCGTTACGGTAAGTCTCTTTACTCGTTAAGTAATACATCATCTCACAACTAACTCATTAGTTGTAATGCTTGCAAGGCTTAAGTGATGTGCATTACCGAGAAGGCTCGAGATACCTCTCCAGAGCAATCGGAGTGACAAAACCTAATCTCAAAATCGCCAACCCAACAAGTACCTTTGGAGACACCTGTAGTACTCCTTTATAATCACCCGATTCGTTGTGGACGTTTGGTAGTACCAAAGTGTTCCTCCATTAAGCGGAGTTGCATAATCTCATAGTTATAGGAACATGTATGGGTCATGAAGAAAGCATTAACATACTAAGCGATCAACCTGTTAAGCTAACGGAATGGGTCATGTCAATCGATCATTCAACTAATGATGTGACCTTGTTAATCAAATAACAACTCCTTGTTCATGGTTAGGAAACATAACCATCTTTGATTAACAAGCTAGTCAAGTAGAGGCATACTAGTGACATCTTGTTTGTCTATATATTCACACATGTATTATGTTTCAGGTTAATACAATTCTAGCATGAATAATAAACATTTATCATGATATAAGGAAATAAATAATAACTTTTATTATTGCCTCTAGGGCATATTTCCTTGATCTCCCACTTGCACTAGAGTCAATAATCTAGATTACAAAGTAATGATCCTAACACCCATGGAGTCTTGGTGTTGATCATGTTTTGCTCGTGGAAGAGGCTTAGTCAACGGTCCGCAACATTCAGATCCGTATGTATTTTGCAAATCTCTATGTCTCCCACTTGGACTTGGTCCGAATGGAATTGAAGCGTCTCTTGATGTGCTTGGTCCTCTTGTGAAATCTGGATTCCTTTGCCAAGGCAATTGCACCGATATTGTCACGAAGATCTTCATCGGTCCCGATGCACTAGGTATGACACCTAGATCGGAAATGAACTCTTTCATCCAGACTCCTTCATTTGTCGCCCAAGCGACTATGTACTCCGCTTCACATGTAGATCCCGCCACGACGCTTTGTTTAGAAGCGCACCAACCGCGGCTCCACCGTTTAATAAAAACACGATCCGGTTTGCGATTTAGAATCGTGGGATCGGTGTCAAAGCTTGCATCGACGTAACCATTTACGACTAGCTCTTTGTCACCTCCATATCGAGAAACATATCCTTAATCCTTTTCGGTATTTCGGGATGTTCTTGACCGTCCCGATGATCCACTCTGGATTACTTTGGTACCTTCTGCCAAGCTTACTGCCTAAGCATCGTCAGTCGGTACCTGACATTGCATACATGATAGAGCCTATGGTGAAGCCTAGGAACATCTTTCATTTTCTCTATCTTCTCATTGTGGTGGGGCATTGAGTCCGACTCAATCTTACACCTTGCAACACGGTAAAAACCTTTCTTTGCTCGATCCATTTTGAACTTTTTCAAAACTTTATCAAGGTATGTGCTTTGTGAAAGTCCAATTAAACGCCTTGATCTATCTCTATAGATCTTGATGCCCAATATGTATGCAGACTTCACCGAGGTCTTTCATTGAAAAACTTTTATTCAAGTATCCTTTTATGCTATCCAGAAATTCTATATCATTTCCAATCAATAATATGTCGTCCACATATAATATCGAAATGCTCTGAGCTCCCACTCACTTTCTTGTAAATACATGCTTCTCCAAAAGTGCTGTACAAACCCATATGCTTTGATCACACTATCAAAGCGTTTATTCCAACTCCGAGAGGCTTGCACTGGACCATAAATTGATCGTTGAGCTTGCACACTTTGTTAGCACCCTTTGGATCGACAAAACCTACGGTTGCATCATATACAACTCTTCTTCTAGAAATCCATTCAAGAATGCGGTTTTACATCCATTTGCCAAATTTCATAATCATAAAATGCGCAATTGCTAACATGATTCAGACAGACTTAAGCATCGCTCTGGTGAGAAAGTCTCATCGTAGTCAACCCCTTGAACTTGTCGAAAACCTTTTGCAACAAGTCGAGCTTTGTAGACGATTACATTACCATCGCGTCGGTCTTCTTCTTAAAGAACCATTTATTTTCAATGGCTTGCCGATCATCGAGCAAGTCAACCAAAGTTCATACTTTGTTCTCATACATGGATCCCATCTCGATTTCATGGCTTCCACCATTTTGCGAATCTGGGCTCACCATCGCTTCTTCATAGTTTGTAGGTTCGCCATGGTCAAGTAACATGACTTCCGAATAAGATTACCGTACCACTCTGGTGCGTATTTTACTCTGGTTGACCCACGAGGTTCGAGAGCAACTTGATTTGAAACTTCATGATCATCATCATTAGTTTCCTCACTAATTGGTGTAGTTGTCACAGAACCATTTCTTGTGATGAACTACTTTCAAATAAGGGAGCGGATCTGATTATCTCATCAAGTTCTACTTTCCTCCCACTCACTTCTTTCGAGAGAAACTCCTTCTCTAGAAAGGACCCGAATTTAGCAACGAAAATCTTGCCTTCAGATCTGTGATAGAAGGTGTACCCATGATCTCCTTTGGGTATCCTATGAAGACACATTTTTCCGATTTGGGTTCGAGCTTATCGGTTGAAGTTTCTTTACATAAGCATCGCAGCCCCAAACTTTAAGAAACGACAACTTTGGTTTCTTGCCAAACCACAGTTCATAAGGCGTCGTCTCAACGGATTTTGACGGTGTCCTATTCAACGTGAATGCGCCGTCTCTAAAGCATAACCCCAAAGCGATAGCGGTAAATCGAAATAGACATCATAGATCGCACCATATCTAGTAAAGCACGACACGACGTTCGACACACCATTTCTCCGTGGTGTTAGGGTGGCGTTGCTAAACTATTCCACATTGTTTCAAATGTAAACCAAACTCGTAACTCAAATATTCTCCTCCACGATCGGATCGTAGAAACTTTATTTTCTTGTTACGATGATTTTCCACTTCACTCTGAAATTCTTTGAACTTTTCAAATGTTTTGATTTGTGTTTCATTAAGTAGATATACCCATATCTGCTCAAATCATCTGTGAAGGTGAGAAAATAACGATACCCCCGCGTGCCTCAACATTCATTGGACCACAAACATCGGTATGTATGATTTCCAACAAATCGGTTTGCGCGCCCATAGTTCCGAGAACGGCGTTTTGTCATCTTGCCCATGAGGCACGGTTCGCAAGTACCAAGTGATTCATAATCAAGTGATTCGAAGCCCATCAAGATGGAGTTTCTTCATGCGTTTTACACCGATATGACCTAAGCGGCATTGCCACAAATAAGTTGCACTATCATTATCAACTCTGCATCTTTTGGCTTCAATATTATGAATATGTGTATCACTACCGTCGAGATTCAACAAGAATAGACCATTCTTCAAGGGTGCATGACCATAAAAGATATTACTCATATAAGCAGAACAACCATTATTCTCTCGATTTAAATGAATAACCGTCTCGCAATAAACAAGATCCGGATATAATGTTCATGCTCAACGCGGCACCAAATAACAATTATTTAGGTCTAAAACTAATCCGAAGGTAGATGTAGAGGTAGCGTGCCATTGCGATCACATCGACTTTGGAACCATTTCCAACAGCAAGATCGTCACCTCGTCCTTAGCCAATCTTCGCAATCCGTAGTTCTGTTTGAGTTGCAAATATTAGCAATGTAACCATTATCAAATACCGGTACTCTGCGAGTATTAGTAAGGTACACATCAATAACATGTATATCACATATACCTTTGATCACCTTGCCATCCTTTTATCCGCCAAATACTTGGGGCAGTTCCGCTTCGATGTCGATCCACCGCTGCGGTAAAACACTCGATTTGGGCTTAGGTCCGGACTTGGGTTTCTTCTCTTGATCAACAACTTTCTTGTTGTTCTTTTGAAGTTTCCTTCTTCTTCCCTTTGCCCTTTTCTTGAAACTAGTGGTCTTCGACCATCAACACTTGATGCTCTTTCTTGATTTCTACCTCCATGGCTTTCAAAGATCGCGAAGAGCTCAGAATTGTCTTAGTCATCCCTTGCATATTATAGTTCATCACGAAGCTCTTGTAGCTTGGTGGCGATTAGGTAGCGACCCGACCTCGGACGGTCCAAGCCTACGTGTTCTTGTGCCATCCACGGATCAATATCTTTGGCACACAAGTACATCAATGTATATATCAAAGTGCAATCACATGTATAAATAACGTAAAATGATATATACCTCATAATACTCAATGAAACAATCAAGCGGGTGTGGAGTCCCATCAACGCCATCGGCGGGTTGAGTGTAGACCGTAACCTGCATCAGTAACTCTTACTCGTCGAGGAAATATACGCAACATGATACGTTGCGGCCGTGTAGGTCGATTACATTGAATGTCTTAAGCAAGATCACAATAAGAGAAAGCAGATGATAAACTATACTATATGCGGTATGGCTTTGTGGCTCAGATATCGAGTTTTGTTTGCGTAAAAGCTAGTTTTATTTTACCTACATCAAAGGAATAAATGAAGTGCGTACTATGGAGTTTTTACGTCATGACATGGTTCCGCCAACCGATGTCTCATAGCCCAAATCATCATAAGTTGCCCACAATTAAGTTATCAATCCGGTGTTGAGAGTTAGAGATAGATCCAAGTCCGGATGCTCAAATTGTCCGTGAATCGGGACACGGCTAATCGATTAGGTTATAACCCTCTGCAGAGGTTTGTACACTTTACCCGCAAGATTCGATCCTCTCTTTACGTTCTCGCACTTGAGTGTTTGAGAACAAGATGACCAAACATGGTCTTCCAAAGAGTTCCTATGACCCTTTGTCGCACTCCATCCAATCCTCCGTAGTTCTACATCCGCTAGCACCGTCCCGGCCAGAGTCTGGCGAGGTCAACCAAGCGAGCCCATAATGACTTGCGGTTGCACGGTAAGTTTCCGGCGTGAAGTATTCTTCCGTCTCTTTGAGTGCAGGTGAAGCTTTCCGCAAGATGTCATGGCGCTTCTCCATGCATCCCGACCAACCTTTGGTTTCTCCAGGTGCCGTCAACAAATCCTTCACCCAATGAGTGTGTATTGAATTCTTGTCTCGAGTCTTGAAGTCTTGAGGTCTTGAAGATGCGATCCTTGCAGATGCCATCATGGAGTTATCGTCATTGACGAGAGTCCTCCTTCTTCACACCACTCTCGAGCACTCATACCAAACCCGTCTACTACAACAGTAGCATTAAAATAAAATAACGTCCGGGCTTGGTAACAGGATGATGGGTTCCTACCTCATGCATACTACCCAACTACAAGAACTTCAATAACACTACTGAGGGGTGGTTGCAAAGGTGCCACTAAATGCAATAAAACATAGGTAAGAAAAGCATGGTCAAAGTGAACTTGCTCGTAATACTTGATGAAGATAACAAATTTGTCGAGAAAATGACTTGGTAGAACTAATCGTCACTCCGTTGAAAATCTATATAGTCAAACATAGCATTCACATAAGCAAACATCCTAGCAAACAATTTTAGCACTCGAAATAACAATCAAAACAACAAGGAAAATCGATAATAAAACTCAAACAAAATCAAAAGAAACTTCAAATAAAACTACAAAGAAAAACTACTAACGAAGATCTATGACTTTGCTACAAACATCTAATATAGTTTTGCCGTAAGTAAAAACTTAACAACAATTAAAATACTAAACTAATAAATTAACAGAAAATAAAATGTAAAATAACTAATTTAATGAAAGTATTTTTTCCATAAAATTTTATTTGCAAAAGAAACAAATAAAAAGCTTTTATAAAACTCTAACTATGACCTATAGAAGGTTTCATACAAAACTAAGGAATTTAAAAAAAAAAATTTTTCTCTGTTGTCTACAGAAACACAACTAATTTTGTCAAAAGTGACAAAAAGAAATAATTTAAAACTAATAAAACAATAAATAAAAAGCTAAAAGCAGAACTAATATTAAAACAATACTGTTTTGCTAAAAACCTAATTTAAATTAACCTGAAAATAAAATACTAAATACTCTTTGGATAAACAAAGGTCCTATAGACCAGGAGCAAAAGAATTAATTAAAACCTATTTTTAAACTCCGGAATAAGCAAAACAAGCTTTAATTCAAATCTGATCTAACTCAATTTTTATAAATCCAAACATAGACAAATTATATATTTTTGGAAACTACAAGAAAATTGTGATCTAACGCAGAAAGAATCAGCATCATTGGACTTCTAGATCAAAAGTTATAAGCTAAACAAGAACGGAACTAAATCATTACGGAAATAAATCTGAAAACAGCGGAGTTACATGACGTGAGGAGAGATGGCAGGAAGGAGGCAGCGATGTGGAGGCTGCTCATGAGGGGGCGAGGTCGCCGAGGTGGGGGGTGGCGGAGGAGGGTCGGCGCTTGGGAGGTGGCTGGGCGATGGGGAGGTTCGAAGAGCTCTGGTGGCGTTCTAAGCGAGAAAAGGAGGACGGTGGCGAGAAGGCTACAGGCAGGGAGGCGTGGTGATGGGAAAAATGGAGCGAGGAGAGGAGGGGTTTTATAGGCGGTCTCGGGAGGCGCTGGGATGGAAAGACGAGGAGATCGGGAAGGTGGAGATTTCTGTCTCCATGGATATGGAAAGCTTCAGAACGTGAGAGGAAGCAGAGGAAGGAGATGATCTCTTGTTGGGCTAGAATAGGAAAGTGCTCAATGGGCAAAGAGGTTTTCCTAATAAAAGCGATTCCATTCCTATTTTTAAAATTAGGAAACTAAAACAATAAAAAGGAAATCAAATCAATTGAATAAAGAGTTTTATATACTAAAATTATCGGAAAAATAAAATGTAGATGATGAGCATTATTCCACTACCAAAATAAAAACCTAAAAAAATGTTTTTGAAAATCCCTAAAGGCTTTATTTCTTTTTGCAAATAATTTTAAATAAAAACTTTGGTTTTCTTGGCTCAAATATTTTCAAAAATGCCCCTGATTTTGGAGGGTCATTTTCCTCCGCTCTTTCTTGCTTGCAAGAATTTATTTTCGGGTATTTCTCGGGAAGGAAAAATAGAGAAGCAAGTGCAAATATTTGAAAGAATTAAATTGCAAAACTCCGTTCAAATTCTTTATAGTTGAAGAAGTCATGTCATCTTCTCTCATTGATTTTAATAGGATGAATTTGAATTCTGGAGAAGGGAAAGTCATTTTATTCCTCTCATTCAAAAGTTTTTGAAAAGGTTCAAATTTCACTCAAGTTTAATTCACTCAAGCAAACAAAAAACAATTCAATTAATTATATTAACATTCCAAAATTTGGGATGTTACAAACCTACACACTTAAAATGAATCTAGTCCTCGAGATTGAAGAAACTAACAAGAAAAGGTTAGGGGTTGGGGTCTTCTAGCAAATGTCTTGGTCGAAAGGTCGGGGTGCTACCACACTTAAAAACAAGGTCATGGTTCCAATAAACTCAGATATTTCCTCTGGAGGGGCGACAATGTATGTCTCTTCACATATCTTACAATAGCTCCTTCATTAAAGCTCTTACATCGGAAGCATAGAGTTTTCCTCAAAAGCTTGGGTCGGTTCGTCAAAGTTGAAGTTAAATCGAGACTGGATCTTCTTAGGCGATGGGTCTGTGTCCATTCTAAACAACTATCGAAACACTCATGGTGGTCTACAATTTATGGTTTTCTCCTGCGAGAAAACGGGTGCAGGTTGAACCTCACCGTATAACCTCGTTTGGCAGCAGTTTGCACGAAATGGGGTTCCATCGTCCTACCATTTTATGGTTTTATGGCTTATCGCGTCGACACTCTTCTAAGTTTTTCAAGGCTCTCGATTTTCCATCAACATATGATAGTTCATGATAGAAGTCTACGGTATGGGGCCAATCCATCCGTGCACTTGAACCATTACCACATACGTAAATATCGAATCACGTATTCTAACACTTGGGCATTCTCACAAGCATTGCGAATTTCTCTTGTCCTCGAATTGGGTTCGAGTAAATCCATGGTTTACGCAAGCCAAACAAAACATCTATCGTTACTTCACCACTCTTAGGTTTTGCGTAATCTCCTACTAAACGTATGCTGATTGGATGCTGATTCCTCAATTTATTCCTTTATCAAGGTTATATCGGTTTCCTTTCAAAATCACGGGCACGTGGGTTATGGCCCACTTCAACACTAGTGCAGCTTTAACTCATCCTTGGAGTAACTCTCTTGTTACACCTCCTTTAAATCGAAAGTACTCTGTTTCTTCATACCATCATATCAAAACAAAACTCCAACTTATTTTGTTCGACTTCCTTCTATGGACCGTCATGAATAACACATTTCTTTCTTCATTGATCTTGTGGCTTTCAGAGTACTATGACCAAAAGAATGCACAAGTTTATCCATATAATCTCATTATTTTCATATCAATCTTTCATTACATCCTTAACCATTTTCGTAAATTCAAATTCCAAAAGTACTTTGTTACAAATGCTGCCACCCACATGATTTGGTATGGTGGGGCATTACTTCCAACTTTATTCATTTATCCTCCTCGAGGATTCTTGATCCCCACTGGAAGTGTGCGACATGAGCCTTGAAATCTTCAATCTTCTTTTTCATCATGGTGGTCTTGAGCTTCTCCTTCATCATCTCTCGCATGCACTTCGCTTAGGTATTCACGAGTATAACGGAGTCTTGCTTCAAGTATTTCTCCGATCCGCGTATGGCTTCCATGGCTGCTTCACGAACAGCGTCGAAGAAAATTGCTTGTGGCACACGTGAGATGAAAAATAATGCCCCATCCTCTTTGGGCAAACTCCTTTCAAGCGGTGGAGGTGTACCTCCACATACCAAAGTTCCACTCCCTTTTGCATGAAGGGTAGCCTTTGTAGACCGCATCTCCTTCAAGGTGGATATGCTTCATCATGTCCTTCAGATCTTGGGTAATCATGATCACTTGTCGAGGTCATGATGGTTTAGGACCTTTAAGGAAAGACTCATAAAGGGTCGTCATCTGCGGTTGTAAAACAAAATGTGCTCGAGAATAAGGTGCATATCTCTGGGGCACACATTCATATCAAAACTTCAAACTCAATTTCCAATATCCAATTCATGCATCACAACTCCTTAAAGCTTTTGACATGTGACATTACAACTTTATTGAGTCATGAACTATTACAATCTCGAGGCAATCTATTACATAACTCAACTCATTGAGCTCATGAAAATGAAATTGCTTTCTACTACTCTTATTATCCATATCAAAATTCCAACTATTCAACTCCGACTTTCATCTTGTCGGGACATTTAATAGCATAATGTCCCGCCTCCTTGCAAATGAAAACAAATGACTTCCGACATGTCTCGGGGCTTCTTTGTGATGATGCGGGCTCCTTGGATTCTTGGCTTCTTTTTCTCGGCATTAACTAGCGTAATGACCTAAATCCTTGCATCCGTAATGTGATATGGCTTAGGTCCTTCTCTGCAAAAGTGTCGTTGTTCTCGGGTTGCCTCCTTTTCTTCCGGATTTTCTGTAATGATCGAGCTTCTATTTCGAGGGTCAAACTTCACTTCATTGTCGGAAATATCCGGATACTCTTTTCTTTCCTTGGTGCAATCTTGTGAAAATGTCCTTCTTCTCCACATGAATAATGAGTCATTGGAGTAAAATCTGTTGAGGCCTTCTCCATCAAGGTCTTCAACACTTTCCTTCATCATGTGTTCTTCTAGACCTCCCTTGAGGGCTTCCTTCATTCCATCTTCACCTTCGAATAGTTTGTTGCACCATGGGGTAAATGTGACCTTGAGTCGGGTAGTGGGTGGTTCCTTCACACAAGAAACAAGTCACCGACTAGTTGGGCATTCCTCGGTGGGTGTTTCTCCTCACAATGAGGGCATCCATCCTTGTGTTCCTCTGGGTGTGTCCTATTTCTCCGCAAATCTTGCGAGCACAAGGTTTATTTCTTGGTGTATCATGGTGCTTAGGATAAGGCGAGATCTTGTCGAGTCTTCTTGAATTCTTCCCAAGTCTTTGCTCCATTCCATCCTCAGATAGCTTGATGCATACGCCACCATGTTGCAGCACTTCCTTCAAAATCTTCAAGAGCGACGATACTTCATTCTTCCTTGAAACCAAATTGCTCCAAGTGACTCTCCATGTTCGAATCCATAGCTCGCCTCCTACCGGGTTTTCGTCCAGAGAATATCGGTCCAACTTCATTCATCATCTCTGGGTCCAAAAGTTTTGGGATGAGATATGAGAGAGGTGGGGAGGATACACACAATACAAACAATAGTTTTGAAGAAACAGGTTTTACTTTGTGGTCTGTCGGAAAACATCAAACAAATGACAACTCACAAATCGCGCATCTAACGTAAGTGTGTAACAGGGTTTGGTCTTCTAAAGGTCAAATAATTATTCAGATTCTTCAAATTCTTCTAGTCTTGAGTCTTCAATTGTTGCGCTTCAACTCTTCTAATGCATGGTGAAACCGTTGTTAGTTTGAAATGGCCATCGGTTGTCCGATATCTTTAATTCTTGGAGTGACTTGATTGATCTTCCGTGTGGTCAAAAGGAAAGGTGTATATTCTAACTATTTGAGGTCGAGGGACTACTTGATAAAATCGAGAAAAGACGAGAAGTAAAGGATCCTTTTGAAAATAAAGTTTTAGAGATTTCTGTCCTAGGGCTTTCCGATTTCTAGGGTCACGTCCTCGGTCAACATGTGCTCGATACCATCTCAGAGCGACCCGACCTCGGACGGTCAAGCCTCGTATTCTTGTGCCATCCTCGGATCAAGATATCTTTGGCACACACAGTACATCAATGTATATATCAAAGTGCAATCACATGTATAAATAACGTAAAATGATATATACCTCATAATACTCGTGAAACAATCAAGCGGTGTGGAGTCCCATCAACGCCATCGGCGGGTTGAGTGTAGACCGTAACCTCTGCATCGTAACTCTTACTGTCGAGGAAATATACGCAACATGATACGTTGCAGCCGTGTAGGTCAAGACATTGAATGTCTGGCAAGATCACAATAAGAGAAAACAGATGATAAACTATACTATATGCGGTATGGCTTTGTGGCTCAGATTCGAGTTTTGTTTGCGTAAAAGCTAGTTTTATTTTACCTACATCAAAGGAATAAATGAAGTCGTACTATGGAGTTTTTACGTCATGACATGGTTCCGCCAACCGATGTCTCATAGCCCAAATCATCATAAGTTGCCCACAATTAAGTTATCAATCCGGTGTTGAGAGTTAGAGATAGATCCAAGTCCGGATGCTCAAATTGTCCGTAATCGGGACACGGCTAATCGATTAGGTTATAACCCTCTGCAGAGGTTTGTACACTTTACCCGCAAGATTCGATCCTCTCTTTACGTTCTCGCACTTTGAGTGTTTGAGAACAAGATGACCAAACATGGTCTTCCAAAGAGTTCCTATGACCACCGTCCGCACCCATCCAATCCTACCGTAGTTCTACATCTGCTAGCACCGTCCCGGCCAGAGTCACAACCGAGGTCAACCAAGCCAGAGCCCATAATGACTTGCGGTTGCGGGTAAGCTTCCGGCGTGAAGTATTCTTCCGTCTCTTTGAGTCTGGGTGAAGCTTTCCGCAAGATGTCATGGCGCTTCTCCATGCATCCCGCCAACCTTGGTTTCTCCAGGTGCCCGTCAACAATCCTTCACCCGAAGAGTGTGTATTGAATTCTTGTCTCGAGTCTTGAAGTCTTGAGGTCTTGAAGATGCAGTCCTTGCAGATGCCATCATGGAGTTATCGTCATTGACGTAGAGTCCTCCTTCTTCACACCACTCTCGAGCACTCATACCAAACCCCGTCTACTACAGCGTAGCATTAAAATAAAATAACGTCCCGGGCTTGGTAACAGGATGATGGGTTCCTACCTCATGCATACTACCCAACTACAAGAACTTCAATAACACTACTGAGGGGTGGTTGCAAAGGTGCCACTAAATGCAATAAAACATAGGTAAGAAAAGCATGGTCAAAGTGAACTTGCCTGGTAATACTTGATGAAGATAACAACGCTGTCAGAAAATGACTTGGTAGAACCAATCGTCACTCCGTTGAAAATCTATATAGTCAAACATAGCATTCACATAAGCAAACATCCTAGCAAACAATTTTAGCACTCGAAATAACAATCAAAACAGCAAGGAAAATCGATAATAAAACTCAAACAAAATCAAAAGAAACTTCAAATAAAACTACAAAGAAAAACTACTAACGAAGATCTATGACTTTGCTACAAACATCTAATATAGTTTTGCCGTAAGTAAAAACTTAACAACAATTAAAATACTAAACTAATAAATTAACAGAAAATAAAATGTAAAATAACTAATTTAACAGAAAGTATTTTTTCCATAAAATTTTATTTGCAAAAGAAACAAATAAAAAGCTTTTATAAAACTCTAACTATGACCTATAGAAGGTTTCATACAAAACTAAGGAATTTAAAAAAAAAAAATTTTCTCCTGTTGTCTATGAAACACAACTAATTTTGTCAAAAGTGACAAAAAGAAATAATTTAAAACTAATAAAACAATAAATAAAAAGCTAAAACAGAACTAATATTAAAACAATACTGTTTTGCTAAAAACCTAATTTAAATTAACCTGAAAATAAAATACTAAATACTACTGGATAAACAAAGGTCCTATAGACCAGGAGCAAAAAGAATTAATTAAAACCTATTTTTAAACTCCCGAATAAGCAAAACAAGCTTTAATTCAAATCTGATCTAACTCAATTTTTATAAATCCAAACATAGACAAATTATATATTTTTGAAACTACAAGAAAATTGTGATCTAACGCAAAAAGAATCAGCATCATTGGACTTCTAGATCAAAAGTTATAAGCTAAACAAGAACGGAACTAAATCTGTTACGGAAATAAATCTGAAAACGAAAACGGAGTTACTCAGACGTGAGGCGAGATGGCAGGAAGGAGACGGCGATGTGGAGGGCTGCTCATGAGGGGGCGAGGTCGCCAGCCGAGGTGGGGGTGGAGGAGGGGGTCGGCGCTTGGGAGGTGGCGCCTGGCGATGGGAGGTTCCAAGAGCTCTGGTGAGCGTTCTAAGCGAGAAAAGGAGGACGGTGGCAGAAGGCTACAGGCGGGGAGGCGTGGTGATGGGAAAAATGGAGCGAGGAGAGGAGGGGTTTTATAGGCGGTCTCGGGAGGCGCTGGGATGGAAAGACGAGGAGATCGGGAAGGTGGAGATTTCTGTCTCCATGGATATGGAAAGCTTCAGAACGTGAGAGGAAACAGAGGAAGGAGATGATCTCTTGTTGGGCTAGAATAGGAAAGTGCTCAATGGGCCGCAGGTTTTTCCTAATAAAACGATTCCATTCCTATTTTTAAAATTAGGAAACTAAAACAATAAAAAGGAAATCAAATCAATTCGAATAAAGAGTTTTTATATACTAAAATTATCGGAAAAATAAAATGTAGATGATGAGCATTATTCCACGGCCAAAATAAAACCTAAAAAAATGTTTTCAGAAAATCCCTAAAGGCTTTATTTCTTTTTGCAAATAATTTTAAATAAAACTTTGGTTTTCTTGGCTCAAATATTTTCAAAATGCCCTGATTTTGGAGGGTCATTTTCCTCCGCTCTTTCTTGCTTGCAAGAATTTATTTTCGGGTATTTCTCGGGGAAGGAAAAATAGAGAAGCAAGTGCAAATATTTGAAAGAATTAAATTGCAAAACTCCGTTCAAATTCTTTATAGTTGAAGAAGTCATGTCATCTTCTCTCATTGATTTTAATAGGATGAATTTGAATTTACCGGAGAAGGGGAAAGTCATTTTATTCCCTCTCATTCAAAAGTTTTTGAAAAGGTTCAAATTTCACTCAAGTTTAATTCACTCAAGCAAACAAAAAACAATTCAATTAATTATATTAACATTCCAAAATTTGGGATGTTACGATGATTGGAGAATTACATCAATGACACTATCATCCGGAAGATTAACTCCCAAATGAATTAAGTGATTGTTATACCTGGACATTTTGAGTATGTGCTCACTTGTGAGAACTATTCTCCTCCATCTTGCAGCTATAGAACTTATTGGAGACTTCATATCTCTCAATCGGGCATTTGCTTGAAATATTAACTTCAACTCTGGAACATCTCATATGCTCCATGACGTTCAAAACGTCGTTGAAGACCCGTTCTAAGCCGTAAAGCATGGCACACTCGAACTATAGAGTAGTCATCGGCACCGCTTTGCAGACGTTCACAACTGCTCGCTCAAGATCTGCAGCAGTTCGCTACCCGGCGGTGCTTCCGGGGCGTAATTTTACGTGCAAGCAATGAGGATAATCCTCGTTACGGACCCAAATCCGTGTAATTGCTACCATCATCTTTCAACTTTGCTTTCTCAAGGAACGCATTAAAATTCAACGGAACAACAAAGACGAGCCATCTATCTACAAAGAAACATAGACAAGCAAAATACTATCGGTACTAAGTTCATGATAAATTTAAGTTTAATTAATCATATTAAAACCTCCCACTTAGATGACATCTCTCTAGTCATCTAAGTGATCACGTGATCCAAATCAACTAAACCATGTCCGATCATCACGTGAGATGGAGTAGTTTCAATGGTGAACATCACTATGTTGATCATATCTACTATATGATTCACGCTCGACCTTCGTCTCTCGTGTTCGAGGCCATATCTGTTATATGCTAGGCTCGTCAAGTTTAACTCGAGTATTCGCGTGCATAAACTGTTTTGCACCCGTTGTATTTGAACGTAGAGCCTATCACACCCGATCATCACGTGGTGTCTCAAAGACGAAGAACTTTCATAACGGTGCATACTCGGGAGAACACTTCTTGATAATTTTTAGTGAGAGATCATCTTATAATGCTACCGTCAATCAAAGCAAGATAAGATGCATAAAGGATAAACATCACATGCAATCAATATAAGTGATATGATATGGTCATCATCATCTTGTGCTTGTGATCTCCATCGCCAAGCTGCCGTCATGATCACCATCGTCACCGGTAGCGACACCTTGATCTCCATCGTAGCATCGTTGTCGTCTCGCCAACTATTGCTTCTCGACTATCGCTACTCCTTAGTGATAAAGTAAAGCAATTACATGGCGTTGCATTTCATACAATAAAGCGACAACCATATGGCTCTCGCCGATTGCCGATAACTCGGTTACAAAACATGATCATCTCATACAATATAGCATCACGTCTTGACCATATCACATCACAACATGCCCTGCAAAAACAAGTTAGGCGTCCTCTACTTTCTTGTTGCAAGTTTTACGTGGCTGCTACGGGCTGAGCAAGAACCGTTCTTACCTACGCATCAAAACCACAGCGATACTTCGTCAAATAGACTCGTTTAACCTTCTCAAGGACCGGCGTAGCCACACTCGATTCAACTAAAGTGAGAGAGACAGACACCCGCCGGTCACCTTTAAGCAACGAGTGCTCGGGCGGTGAAACCAGTCTCGCGTAAGCGTCACGCGTAATGTCGGTCCGGGCCGCTTCATCTCACAATACCGCTGAACCAAAGTATGACATCTTTGGTAGGCAAGATGACTTGTATCGTCCACAACTCACTTGTGTTCTACTCGTGCACATGACATCAACGCATAAAACCAGGCTCGATACCATGTTGGGGGCGAGTAATTTTAAAAATTTCCACGATCACGCAAGACCATGGTGATGGCATAGCAACGAGAGGGGAGAGTCGTCCGCCCACCCTTGTAGACCGAAAGCGGAAGCGTTATAACAACGCTGTTGATGTAGTCGACGTCTCCACGATCCGACCGATCCAAGCACCGAACGACGGCACCTCCGAGTTACGCACGTTCAGCTCGATGGCGATCCCGGACTCCGATCCAAAGAAAGTGTCGGGATGAGTTCCGTCAAGACGACGTGGCAGGCGATGTTGATGCTCCACCGACGCAGGGCTTCGCCTAAGCTCATGACGATATGACTTCTCCGTGCAGGCTTCTCCTAAGCTCCACGACGATATGACCGAAGTGGAATATGGTGGAAGGGGCACCGCACACGGCTAAGGCAAGATCCGTAGATCAACTTGTGTGTCTTGGGGTGCCCCCGCCCCAGATATAAAGGAGCCAAGGGGAGGTGGCGGCCCTAGGGGGCGCGACTAAGGAGGAGTCCTACTCCCACCGAGTAGGACTCCCCTCTCTCCTAGTTGGACTAGGATTGGAGGAGGGAAGAGGGAAGGCGCCGCCCCCTTCCTTGTCCTATTCGGACTAGAGGGGAGGGGGCGCAGCCCACCTTGGCCTGCCCTTCCTCTTCTCCCATGGCCCATTAAGGCCCATTGACTTCCGGGGGTTCGGTAACCTCCGGTACTCGATAAAATCCCGATTTCACCGGAACACTTCCGATGTCCAAATGTAGGCTTCAATATATCAATCTTTATGTCTCGACCATTTGAGACTCCTCGTCATGTCCGTGATCACATCCGGACTCGAACAACCTTGGTGCATCAATACTTATAAACTCATTATGAGCTGTCATCGAAGCGTTAAGCGTGCGGACCCTACGGGTTCGAGAACTATGTAGACATGACCTAGAACCATTCTCGGTCAATAACCAATAGCGGAACCTGGATGCCCATATTGGTTCCTACATATTCTCTGAAGATCTTTATCGGTCAAACCGCATAACGACATCGTTGTTCCTTTGTCATCGGTATGTTACTTACCCGAGATTCGATCGTCGGTCCAATACCTAGTTCAATCTCGTTACGGTAAGTCTCTTTACTCGTTCAGTAATACATCATCTCACAACTAACTCATTAGTTGTAATGCTTGCAAGGCTTAAGTGATGTGCATTACCGAGAAGGCTCGAGATACCTCTCCAGAGCAATCGGAGTGACAAAACCTAATCTCAAATCGCCAACCCAACAAGTACCTTTGGAGACACTGTAGTACTCCTTTATAATCACCCGATTCGTTGTGACGTTTGGTAGTACCAAAGTGTTCCTCCGGTAAACGGAGTTGCATAATCTCATAGTTATAGGAACATGTATGGGTCATGAAGAAAGCATTAACATACTAAGCGATCAAGCTGTTAAGCTAACGGAATGGGTCATGTCAATCGATCATTCAACTAATGATGTGACCTTGTTAATCAAATAACAACTCCTTGTTCATGGTTAGGAAACATAACCATCTTTGATTAACAAGCTAGTCAAGTAGAGGCATACTAGTGACATCTTGTTTGTCTATATATTCACACATGTATTATGTTTCCGGTTAATACAATTCTAGCATGAATAATAAACATTTATCATGATATAAGGAAATAAATAATAACTTTTATTATTGCCTCTAGGGCATATTTCCTTCAATACCATCATATCAAAAGCAAAATTCCAACTTATTTTGTCCAGCTTCCTTCTATGGACTGTCATGGATAACACATTTCTTTCTTCATTGATCCTGTGGTTTTACAGAGTACTATGACCAAAATAAATGCACAAGTTTATCCATAACATCTCATTATTCTCATATCAATCTTTCATTACATCCTTAATCATTTTTCGTGAATCCAAATTCTAAAAAGTTTATTATAAATGCTGCCACCCACATGGTTCGGTATGGTCAGACATTACTTCCAACTTTATTCATTTTTCCTCCTTGAGGATTCTTCAGTCCCACTGGAATTGTGCGACATGTGTCTTGAATTCTTCAATTTTCTGTTTCATTGTGGTGGCCTTGAGCTTCACCTCCATCACCTCAGTATGCACTTCGCTTAGGTATTCTGAGTATAACGAAGTCTTGCTTCAAGTATTTCTCGATCGACGATGGCTTCCATGGCTGCTTCACTAACAAACATCGAAGAAAGTTGCTTGTGGCACACGTGAAATGAAAAGTCTTGCCCGTCATCTTTGGGCAAACTCCTTTCAAGCGGTGGAGGTGTACCTCCACATACCAAAGTTCCACTCCCTTTTGCATGAAGGGTAGCCTTTGTAGACCGCATCTCCTTCAAGGTGAATATGCTTCATCATGTCCTTCAAGATCTTGGTTAATCATGATCACTTGTCGTGGTCATGATCGTTTGAGGCCCTTAAGGAAAGACTCGTAAAGGGTTGTCATCTGCATGTGTAGGATAAGAGGGTGCTCGAGAACAAGGAATGTATCCCCATGGGGAAATTGCAATTGTCTCCGAAAGGTTTGGTGTTTAGTTGTCCATGGTTTCAAGATTTGGGGTCCGTAGAGATAGAAAAGAAAGCAAATACCCACCCAGCACAAAATTATCGTTTGTAATGGGCCATTCTACTATGGTTTCGTTTCTAAGCCCTCATTTCTTGGTCTTCAATGCTCGGAGTTTCCAATTCGATGTTGTTCCCATATGAAGGCCTTCTACCATTCTTTCAGTAACTTACGTCTCTCATGGTTGAAATAAATACAAACCTACGAATATCGCATCTATCCAACCATTCAATAAACACACAAAATAATAGCAACCAAGCATTCATTTATTCAATCAATACTACAAGATCGCCACCCACATAATTTGGCATGGTCGATACTTAAATCGAGGTGGCGTTCATCTTTATTTCTCTCATGGTGGAATACTACTAAGTTCTCGGGTTTTCTTACGTGTGGACTTGATCTCTTCCAGTTCTTCGCTAGATTTTCCTGTCGACTCGGAGTTTCTTGTGACGACCTCTGTATGTCCTGAAGTTGTTCCTTGAGCTTCGGATTTCAACGTCCTTTGCATGAGACATGGTCCTGCTGTTCTTGATTCTCGGCGCATTCTCGAAATCTCGAGGTTCTCCTCCTCCACCTGGTTTATCTTGATCTACGAGTCTTGACCTCTTCTCGTAGTGCTTCATTGTCGAGCAGGGCTTCCGGAGGTCCATCTGAAGATTCTTGACGATTGTTCCAGATCCTGATTGTACACTAAAAGTGGGGAGAACTTCATCTTTTGCGCTTCCGTCAAGGCAATAGTTGCTCCATCGGACTTACGCCATCCAACCTTTCCAAAGAAGTGTGAGTTTAGTGCAAAGACGATGGCGATAGCATAAGCGTGCAATAGCATCATGGACGGCGGTGTTGATGCCCATATCACGATCACCATTTATAGTTCGAAGCGATGTCTGCAGTCTTGGGGGCTTCTTTACGACCAAAACTTGGGTCTTGACTCCCCATGATCTGGGCGTCCTCTTAGTTGCCTTGATCTCGGTATCGGTAACTTGCTGACTGACTAGCTCCACAAGGAAGGGCCTCCAAGAACCTTCTCGTAGTGTTCTCTTTTGTTCGAATGTAGCTCTCCATCTATAGTTTGAGATAAGGAAGGTTCGATAAAAGGAATGAGGTGTTACGAGAGTAGTACAAAACAAAGGTCATTCCTATTGGGGTCTTCTTATTACTAAGTCATTTTCTAGGGTCACGTTCTACAGCCAACATGTGCTCGATACCATTTACAGAGCGACCCGACCTCGAACGGTCAAGCCTCGTGTATCGTGCCATCCTCGGATCAAGATATCTTTGGCACACAAGTACATCAATGTATATATCAAAGTGCAATCACATGTATAAATAACGTAAAATGATATATACCTCATAATACTCAGTGAAACAATCAAGCGGGTGTGGAGTCCCATCAACTCCATCGGCAGTTGAGTGTAGACCGTAACCTCATGATCGTAACTCTTACTCGTCGAGGAAAGTATCGCAACATGATACGTTGCAGCCGTGTAGGTCGATTACATTGAATGTACCAAGCAAGATCACAATATGAGAAAACAGATGATAAACTATACTATATGCAGTATGGCTTTATGGCTCTGTATCTGAGTTTTGTTTACATAAAAGCTGATTTTATTTTCCCTACATCAAAGGAATAAATGAAGTCTGTACTATGGAGTTTTCTATCATGACATGGTTCCGCCAACCGATGTCTCATAGCCCAAAATCAACATAAGTTGCCCACAATTAAGTTATCAATCCGGTGTTGAGAGTTCCGAGATAGATCCAAGTCCAGAGGCTCAAATTGTCCGTAACCGGGGACACGGCTAATCGATTAGGTTATAACCCTCTGCAGAGGTTTGTACACTTTACCCGCAAGATTCGATCCCTCTCTTTATGTTCTCGCACTTTGAGTGTTTGAGAACAAGATGACCAAACATGGTCTTCCAAAGAGTTCCTCGACCACCGTCCGGTACTCAACCCATCCTACCGTAGTTCTACATCTGCTAGTACCGCCCCGATCAGAGTCACAACTAAGGTCAACCAAGCGAGCCCATAATGACTTGCGGTTGCAGGTAAGCTTCCGGCGTGAAGTATTCTTCCGTCTCTTTGAGTCAGGTGAAGCTTTCCGCAAGATGTCATGACGCTTCTCCATGCATCCCGCCAACCACTGGTTTCTCCAGGTGCCGTCACAAATCCTTCACCCAGAGTGTGTATTGAATGCTTGTCTTGAGTCTTGAAGTCTTGAGGCCTTGAAGATGCAGTCCTTGCAGATTCCATCATGGAGTTGTCGTCATTGACGAGAATCCTCCATTCTCACACCACTCGAGCACTCATACCAAACCCCGTCTACTATAGCGTAGCATTGAAATAAATAACGTCCGGGCTTGGTAACAGGGTGATGGGTTCCTACCTCATGCATACTACTCAACTACAAGGATTCAATAACACTCGAGGGGGGTTGCAAAGGTGCCACTAAATGCAATAAACATAGGTATGAAAGCAATGGTCAAAGTGAACTTGCTCGGTGATGTTGACGAAGAAGAATTATCGTTCTCAAGAAATAACTTGATAGACTACTCGTCACTCTCGATGAAATCTATATAACAAACATATCATTCACATAAGCACTCACACTAACAATCAAAACAAAAGAGAGAGCGAATAAGAATCAAGGAACTTCAAATAAAACTAGGAGTCTTCTTCTACAACATTCACAAAAATAGTTTTGTCTAACGGAAAATAAAACACTAAAATAACAGAGAATAAAATATAAATTTAGTTAAGACAAAAAAAACAAAGTATTTTTTCATAAAGCTATTTTGAAAGTATTTTCAATTGGGAGTTAAAACAGAGAAATCCATTGCAAGTTATTAGCGAACTTGAATTGATTTCACGATAACAAAATAAAAATAAATATAAAAACTTGTTGAACACCTACTGTTTAACTAATAGAAACCAAACATAAACTTTCTGAAATATAAAATAAAATAATTTAAAACAACTATAGAAAAGAAGTAGCTATAATTGAATAGAACTAAAACAGAATTTGTTTTACATGAAACAATAAGCTAAAATACTCAAACAATTTTGAAGTTTTACCACTGGTAAATATGATCACTAGTGATCAGTAGAAAAAAGAATCAAATAAAATCTATTTTAAACTCCCGGAATAAGCAAAACAAGCTTTAATTCAAATCTGATCTAACTCAATTTTATAAATCCAAACATAGACAAATTATATATTTTTGGAAACTACAAGAAAATTGTGATCTAACGCAAAAAGAATCAGCATCATTGGACTTCTAGATCAAAAGTTATAAGCTAAACAAGAACGGAACTAAATCTGTTACGGAAATAAATCTGAAAACGAAAACGGAGTTACATGACGTGAGGCGAGATGGCAGGAAGGAGACGGCGATGTGGAGGGCTGCTCGGCGAGGGGGCGAGCTGGCTTGGCGAGGTGGGGTGGCGGAGGAGGGGTCGGCGCTTGGGAGGTGGCTGGGCGATGGGGAGGTTCGGAGAGCTCTGGTGAGCGTTCTAGGCAGGAAAAGGAGGACGATGGCGAGATGGCGAGAAGGCTACGGGCAGGGAGGCGTGGTGATGGGAAAAATGGAACGAGGAGAGGAGGGGTTTTATAGGCGGTCTCGGGAGGCGCTGGGATGGAAAGACGAGGAGATCGGGAAGGTGGAGATTTCTGTCTCCATGGACATGGAAAGCTTCAGAACGTGAGAGGAAACAGAGGAAGGAGATGATCTCTTGTTGGGCTAGAATAGGAAAGTGCTTAATGGGCCAGCAGGTTTTTCCTAATAAAACGATTCCATTCCTATTTTTAAAATTAGGAAACTAAAACAATAAAAAGGAAATCAAATCAATTCGAATAAAGAGTTTTATATACTAAAATTATCAGAAAATTAAAATGTAGATGATGAGCATTATTCCACGGCCAAAATAAAACTTAAAAAAATGTTTTCAGAAAATCCCTAAAGGCTTTATTTCTTTTTGCAAATAATTTTAAATAAAAACTTTGGTTTTCTTGGCTCAAATATTTTCAAAATGCCCTGATTTTGAGGGTCATTTTCCTCCGCTCTTTCTTGCTTGCAAGAATTTATTTTCGGGTATTTCTCGGGAAGAAAAATAGAGAAACAAGTGCAAATATTTGAAAGAATTAAATTGCAAAACTCCGTTCAAATTCTTTATAGTTGAAGAAGTCATGTCATCTTCTCTCATTGATTTTAATAGGATGAATTTGAATTTACCGGAGAAGGGGAAAGTCATTTTATTCCCTCTCTTTTAAAAGTTTTTGAAAAGGTTCAAATTTCACTCAAGTTTAATTCACTCAAGCAAACAAACAAACAATTCAATTAATTATATTAACATTCCAAAATTTGGGATGTTACAATTGGTTACATCGAAAGATAGAGATCTGTACAAGAACACCGAAGAGCACCAAATTATATGTAGCATAAGAGTAAATCCCTGTCATATCTAAGAGCGGACTTCAGCCTGTAAGGACTTCCTTATAGACGATGTTCTTCATCGAGGTCTGTAAGGACAAGGCGTTCTTTTCGCTTCTTTGATTTATCGCTTTGCTTCTTGCCATTCTCCTTCTCCTTCTCCTTCTCAATGAGGATCTTTATGTTTCTCTTCGCGGTGGCTCGAGACAATGCGACATAGAGTTGACCATGAGAGAACACCGGATTAGGTAGGTACACGCCAACGATCGGAATCGTCTGTCCTTGAGCCTTGTTAATCGTCATAGCAAAGCTAAGCCTTACAGGAAATTGCTTCCTCTTGAACTTGAATGGAAACATGTCGTCGTCAGACGGGCATAGGGGTATTCGAGGAAGGAAAACCCTCCTACCCGCGTGTTGTCCAATCACGATTTCTGCGTCGATGGCGTTCCTTTGGAAACCTCGCACCACAAGCCTCGTCCCGTTACACAGACCATTAGCCGGATCAATGTTCCTCAGAAGTATGATAGGGCAGTTGAGCTTCAGTTTGAGTGCATGCGGAGGCGCACTGCTGGGAGTCAATCCATTTAGGAACTCGGAGCGTAGTAGCCATACGGGTCGTCTTCGACCTTTATCAAAGCTATGATAGATTACTTCTTCTCCCCGAAAACGCTCTACCATGCGTATGTTTATCTTGTCGACGTTGTCGTTTGTGGTGGAGAGGATTGCGCGTGAAGTCATGTAATCCGGATCGGACATGTTGTCATCTAGTCTCGAAAACACATGGTCAATCAGCTTCTCCAGGTCGTCACCCTCGCCTGTAGATGGCACACAAATATCTTCAGGGAGTCGTATGTTTCCTTGATCGTCAACTTCCTCGGTGCCATTGCCTACCCTTAGCAAGTAATCCGCAAACCAGGTGTCATTATGAGCCCTCATGTTGATGAGCGAGCCTTAGTGGCGATACCCTTCCGAGGTGTGAACTTGGAGGGTTGCATCGATTATCGACCGGGACCCCCTCCCGACGACCGGAAGCACTCGCTCAAGTCCCCACCAAACACAACAGTTTTTCCTCCAAAGGGTCGGTCCCGTCTTCCCATGATGTCGCGCATGTCGTTGTCCGATGCCTCGATCACTGTCGCTTAGTCATGGTGGCCTCGCCCCATAGTATCAATGAGGCCATCCTCGGAGCTTGGCGGTACCACTGTTTCGTGAAGGTGCATGAGGCGCCATCGTCGCGACTCAATGGGATCTTGAACCTCGAGTGGGCGATCCCGCCTCCTGTGCATGATAGAAGCGGCGACGCTCGATGTCGCGATAGCGATAGCGATGTTTCCTCGCTTCAACCTTGGCAAGCAATTGCCTCAGACAGAAGGTCTTCCTGCACCTCCGGTCCATCAACAAAGAACACACCCCATCACCGCATTCAGCGAAGCTAGTATCTCGTCAGATGCAACCCTCTGCCCGAAGTTTAGCGACGAAGCCAATTTAGTGTCGTTGATGTCAAAATCGACGTTGATTCCTCGATCACTTCTCTGACCTCGCCCTCGGTTGGGTCGAACGCATCGTCAATGCATGGAAGAGTGAAATCAGCTATGTCTTTGCCCATGGACTGCAACATACCCCTAATGTCAAGCAACACCATCTGTTCCACCTCAATCGAGCACGTGTGTGATCGCCGATAGTCATCAGACATAGGCTCAAGTGCCTATCCCATAAACCACGACGCCGCTCGCTCACGGTGCACCAAAATTGTTGCGAAGAGCCTCGAGCGAACATGGCATCGCCCATCGCTCGCCTCGGTAAGGCGATGCCGTCGGCGTGTTATCCGCCTCGATGAGTCCCAACCTTTCGGCAGCCTCTCTAAAGCTCCCGCGATAGCCTACCGTCCACGGTGAGCAGGTCCTCATAGGATGTCTTGCCAAGAACATGGTTTAGCAAAGACACGCAGATAGTATCGCTCCCCTCGGCAGGATTGGCGGATACAATTCGACCGATCCGATAACGCCCAACCGCTTCTTTCCAATACTTCTTACCCTTACGCCATGTGAACCTTCCAGGAAAATCCTTGTATAATATATTCCTAGCCCACGGATGGTTTTGGTTAGCTTTGAAATACTCAGTCAACATGGATTTGGAAGCTTTCTCAGAGGTGACTACGTCGGTCAAGTGAGCTTGCTCATTGAATGCCACCATGCATATTCGGAGATGAAGAGGCAATCTGAGGACAAAGCGGGTCATTGGCACACAAGGGAAGCCAAATATCCTCCACATCGCCTCCGGAGGAGTAACCCACCTCGCGTCACGTATCTTTTGATCTCATCAATGTTACCATCGGCGTCTGGGCTGGTCGATCTTGAAAGAAGCCCTATCATGGCCCTTGTATATGTACTTGTAAAGGTATTTGACGGCCTTTATGTTGGAGCAAACCTCAACGTTGATGTGGCAATTGAACATCCATGAAGGTAAGGGTTATACGGCACAACCCATCTGTTGTCCAACATTTTACCCCGGACCTTAGCCTGCCGACCATTATCTCGACGACGATAAACTGGGTATGAGTCCTTGCCCTGTGCCGTGTTTTCATTGAACGGCCGCGGGTATCTGCACTTGCACTCATTTTGTTGCATGCAAACATTTTTGGGGTTGAGAGCACCGCATGGTCCGTGCATCATATGTTTCACCACCAAGGCATGGAGTTCGGGATACTTTTGCTTGTCCGGGAGCTCGCAGAAATGAGTCGGTCAGATCGCTCCGAACGACAAGCTTATAGGCGTAATCCATGATCAACAAAAGTGTGCGTGGGGAGGCCCTCTTTTGGAACTCGACTACGATACATGTGCGACAACAACACCTGTGATATTCTTCTTGAACAACATCTCTTTCATAGCCTCTAGCTTGCCATGGAACACACGAGCCACAAGATCAGGTCGGTCTTGTGCGCCCGCCAGAAACAACTCATTTGTTATCTCTTCCCGCTTAGGGTTGCAGGTCATGGTCAAGAAGATGTCGGGCTTTCCGTATGTATGGACAATTGCCATGCCATCCATATGCCTCCGCTTCATGTCGCGTCGCCACTGGTACGCTCCAGGAGCACTATCCTTACTCCAACAATGCTTGCCGGGTCTCCCGGATGTAATTGCATCAACAACTCCTTTATACTGTGTCGGCACGGATCTTCGCCCTGGTTCTTCCTGTACCATTTCAACCTACAACTCTCAATCTTGATGTACATGTCCACCCCCCATTGCTGGAGCAATCGTGCTCCACAGAGTATGGGATTGAATATCCCAGGTCGTGTCTGGAGCATGTAACAGTAGTAGTCTCTCACCGAGACGCATAACCTGCTATTCCCCTCTGCACATGGATGAGTAACACGGACATTAGGATTCATATGAGAAGTATACAATTCATCTAAACAACAAAATATGCATAAGGCTTACCTGCATCCTCATCATCATCATCATCACCTCTACCTCTTAGTTGTTGCACAACCGGCCAAGGGACATCACGTTTAGGAAGTTTCGGTGCCAACCGAGCTCCCCCCTTGGGTAGAAGAGTGGGTAAGAGAGAGGGTCATACGAGCCAGCCGTCACATGTATACTGTGCCTCTGGTTGTCATTCCCGCAAAGTGTAATCCTACGATCGAACCTCTTCGCTAGGTCCGTGCCCTCCACCCAAATTGCAGCGACCTTAGATGACAGAGGTCTATTATACTTCCGTTGGTCTAGTCTCAGTGGGTGTTGAGGTCTATCCTGAATCGCCGAGGTTGTCCCCAGGCGCACTCCAAACTCCTAAACTGCTGGGAGTACGGGTTTTCCCTGAGTATGTCCACTAACTTTCTGACGACATCTTGGTCTAATTGCTCGGTGGCAGCCTTGCGATGGGTTAGGCCTGGGTCGTCGTCGTAGAAGTACAATTGTAGATGATCTGGACGTGATGTTGGCCCGAAGGAATGAACATTGTGGTAGATGGTGCCGTGCGCTCGGAATGTGTACACCCCAGACTTCATGTTTGTGTAGCTTTCATCAAGGCTGACGCCGAGGGTTGTGAAGGAGAAGTGGCCGTTGAAGAATCGTATGTTCTCCCGAAAATGCCTTGAGTCCGCATCCATGCTAGACCAAAGCCTCATTAGCTCCGGATGGGCTCGGTTGCTTCATTTGGATCGCCCATCGCGACAATGCCAGAATCCCGGGCCTCGGACACAAACTTCTTGGCCTTGCAGTGATCGCAATTTGCGGCGTGCTTCAGGATGTGTGTGTAGTCTGGGAGGTTTGAGTAGACATAGTCCAATGGATCATGGTCGACATAGGTATTGTGACTTGAGTCTTCCAATTCGTCGTGCTCCATGTCATCAGCATCTGAGCCTGCAAACAATGTTTATAATTAGTGTGATATTTCAAACGGGCGAGCTGCTCAAGTGGGTGTACATACCTTCACCGGCAAACAGGTAATACTCGTCGTCAAAGAGGCTATCAGGGTTGACATTATCATTCATGAGACGACTAAGGTAAGCGTCCATGTCGTCTGCTCACGTGCGAAACCAATAAATGAGGGTTCAGTCTCAAGGGACGCAAGGAAGTAAGGATGGGAGTGTTACCTTCACTTATGATCGTGTACTCCGGCGTGCTATATGAGGTCGAGGCACCGTGTGCTTCCACTACGGTAGGTTGTCCAGTTGAGCTCATTTCCGGTATGGAGATGGACCTGACAGTTGGGGTCATCACCCTACCTGCAAACCTTTCATTACGCTGATCGCGTAGAGCATTCCTCTCACCACGCGGTACCTGCGTACATGTTTTTTGCTTGCCAATTTTCTGCTAACGCTTCTTTGACGCCATACCTCCCTTGCAAGCTCGCTCTATCCTCCCACGTGCTGCTCTGGACTCATGACTCTGCTCGTCCACTCCATTATCCGCTATTGTTATCGGATCACTGGCTTGCTGGTTGGCATTTTGTAGGTGCACATTGATTTCGATGAGTTTGCCATGTACAGCACCATCACCGAAGGTTCTGCTTAGGTATGCACCTACAACATCATCGAATCATTATTTATATATCATGAATGATTACATGATGAAAGATGATGGTTGATAGGATATGTACCATCGGTTTCGTTGTTGCGAATGTATGTGGGGGCCACATTGACCGTAGGAGCATGATCTATTTGTTCACTGTCGAATTGTTGTGTGAGGGCTGAAAGTGCGAGAGTCGGACAATGTGTGTGAGGGTTGGACAAAGTGCTAGTTAAATCTGGACGTGGCATTGCGATCGATTCAGCACACGGCGTGTTTTTCTTTGCAGCATACTTTGCCTTTCTCTTTGCACTTGATTTATCCCTTTCATCCTCAGTCATGGTTTTAGGGTGTTGCACGCGCCATTCTTGCAACTTCTGATTTTTTTTCTTGAAGATCGATCGTTCCGTCACCCACTTTTTTCCGATAACTTGCTCGCCTCCACGCGTTTCTCTGCTCAATTTGCATGTATGTTAAGTCACAATTGTGTTCTTTATCAGGTTGTATTTCATCTAGTTGCTTGCTGGCTGCCTCCTCTTTTTTCTTTCGATAAGCAACTCTCCTCCGAGCCTTTATTTGCTCCTTTTTCTCGTCAAGGTCCACCGAGAATGGTTGACACCCATTAGTGATATCACCGAGAGGTAACAGGAGAACATTTTGCATATCTGCACGGAGGGTTTAGGGTCTTCATTGTTCAAGAAGATTTCATGTACTACACAAAAGCTTACTTTATATATCTGCACGGTCTGGTTAAACAATGATGTATTGCTGGATGTAGTTGGGGTGGTATCATCGAGAGGTAACAGGGGAACATTTTGCATATCTGCCCGGAGGGTTTAGGGTCTTCATTGTTCACCGAGAGGTAACAGGGCTGGTTGAAGCTACTTCTTAATCTAGGGTTTATTTTTTATAGAATCCCTCCGTGTCCATACATAAAGTCTATATGTACTCAAAAGTCGTATGTCTGCCCTATATCAAATTGAACCTAAATGATCAGGAATTGTGTTGGTCAATTATTTTTATTCTATATTCTTGGTCAATTATTCGTGGGGTTGGGGTGAGGAAACATGTGTCGCCTACATTATTCACTAAGAAAGTATACATACGGTCATCATAAACATAAACATCCTTACCTGATATCGTAAGGCCAGTCAGATTTTCATCTTGTTGCTTGCTGGATGCCTCCTTTTTTTCTTTCGATAAGCAGCTCTCCTCCGAGCCTTTTTTGCTCTTTTTTCTCGTCAAGGTCCACCGTGGTTGGTTGACACACATTAGTGATATCACCGAGAGGTAACCCACCCACATTCAGCATATCTGCATGTGAAATGATATTAACATTATGTTGTGGAATGGAGGGAGTATATATAATATCATCGCAGTGCCTTCCCATTAAGCATTCTTACCTGATATCGTAAGGGCAGACAGATTTTCATCTTGTTGCTTGACGGTAGCCTCCTCTTGTTTCTTTCTATAAGCAGTTCGCCTCTGAGTTTTTATCAACTCTCTTTTTTGTCAAGGTCCACAGAGGATGGTTGATCTACATTAGTGATATCACTGTGAGGATGGCGTGGAACATTATGCGGCCTCTCTTCCCAACTGTCACGTTGCATGCTACCATATATATTTTGTCAGATTACTGAGAGCTGACAACGAATCTACATTATATAGGAATGAGATTGGAGAGTTGTCTGCATCATGTTAACATAAATATATATTGGACCGAAATAAGGCAAAGTTGTAGGCACATGGTCTTAACCTTTTGGCAACATAATACTTACCCGAAATCAGATGGGAAGGTTGATGAACATATGTCCTTTCACAATCGGCCTGTTCAAGAATCATCCAGTCCGAGTGAGTAATATGGGCTCCTACAAGTCACACGCTTGATCCTTTAGAATCGGTTCTGCCCAAGTCTGTTAGGTATGATTTATCACATAAAAAGCATAAAAGCAATATCAGTATATATGCACAGCCTTAATACCTGGACTACTTGGGTAATTCTTGTGAACATCGTCGACTCCAGGTATAACCCCTTCGTTAGAGTCGTCACCATTTGGCCCCTCCATCGGGCCTGCAACATCTCCTGTGATGGTGTTTGACATGTATAACAAAACATGTAGCTGAACATATATATGGAGGTAGATATATACCTGGAGTATCATATGTGCTATCACCATCGGTCTCGAGTATCATCCGTTCGGAGGGAGTAATATGGACTCCTAGAAGTCAAGATGTCGATACATTAGAATCGGTTGTGCCCAAGTCTGTTAGGTATGATTTTTCAACTAAAAAGGATAAAAATAAACCTTATACCTGGACTACGTGGGTAAATTTTGTCAACATCATCGGCTACGGGTATAATCCCTTCGTTAGAGTCGTCAACACTTGTCCCCTCCATCGGGCCTGCAACACATATATAGTTGAACATATATATGTTTGACTTGTGTAGCACAATTTATAGGTGAACATATACCTGGAGGTACATGTGATGAAGTCGTCTGTTCCGCTGGCTTGCTGTGTGGAGTCCCCATATGTAACTACTAAAAAAGACATGTCCAACAGACTCAGGTATATAGCAAAAATTTGTAAACTGACTCTGCAAGCAGATCACGTGAAATACCAACAGTACTAAAGGCCCGTTCCCATTGTACAGAAGTCCAGTCCATACGGGCAGATTGTTACAGATTTATGAGTTTTGCTATATATATGAAAATAAAAAGACATGTCCAACGGACTTTGCTACTTTCCATTTTTTTGTAAACTGACTCTGCTGGATACATGTTAAGAATTCAAGATGCTAAGATGTCCTGTTCATCTGACTGCAGGCAGATGAAGGCCGTCGAAGATCACAAGCGCAACTTGAAATTGTACAGGTTTAGAATTTAGAAAGGTGACCTATGTGAACTTACCTATTCTTTGCTATTCAGAATAATTATTTATCTTCCCATTGCTGTGTTAATTGATTCATATGCGGTTGTGCTATTCTGACAAGGATGTCCATCACGGTTGTTTGAAGGGACATAATGAAACGTCACAAGTTCTACTAATGCGCTGTCGCGGACATGTATTAATACCAAATTCCAAATCACTCTGGAATCCTGTCAAAATCCAGTCAAAATCACTCTGGAATCCTTCTCCGTAATTGATTCGCAAACTACTCTCAAGGACTGCTCTGAACCTCAAATATCGTGGGCACATGAAGTTGTGGTGTAATTTTTACAGAAACAAGTGATCCAGGCAGCAAGGTATTGATTGATGCAACTATATGTTGTAATGTTTCAGTGACTGTTAATTTGTTTTTTTAGGAATGATAACCAATTCAGATGATACCCAAGGAGTTCTGGATGGGAGATTGTTTATTTCTACATCGTGCAATTCAACATTTCTTTACTAAAAGTATTTTTCATGTTATCTAGATTGAGGTACATCCTTTGTAAACTAATATGAGGCCTTTTAGGTCACGGAAGTAGTGACCTAAAAGGTCTTGTATTAGTTACAGAGGGGTTTGATTTGTGAGGTCTGAGCGCGGGCAGAGGCCGGTGGCGGAGGTGGAAAAAGAAGTCTGTCATGGCTTGATTTAGTTTGAACACGAGTCTATCAGGATCGCCCTGATCTGTACATGTAGACATAACAAACAAACAAAACATGTGTGTTCATACCTGGGGTTGAAATCGTACATCGTCGCCGATCGCACGTTCCGTGGCGGCGCGTGATCCAGAAACTGTCAGCGATCCAAAAACGTGGCGGTGACACTGTCAAGTCGTTCCGCGGCGGCGGTGCTGTGGAGTGCGCAGATCGCACGACGGCTGCGCAGATCTGATCGGCGGCGGGGTATGGGGTATGGGGATCGGCGTTAGGGCGATCCTGATGGGCGGCAGGGCGCTGTTTCTTTGGCTACCTGCGTGGGTGGTGTTCGATGGGCGGGGTTCGGTGGGTGGGCGTGGGGTGGGGGTAATTTGATGGGAAAAACCAGATGAAAAAACCGGTTGAAAAAAAACCAGGCGAAAGTGGGGGGACTATTCAACCAACTCGTCCATTAGGAGTAGAGATTAAGATAACTCCTATGGCTCCTGCCGGTTGTCATACTCATCGACATGCAAGTCGTGATTCCTATTACAAGAACATGATCAATCTCATACATCACATATATTTCATTCATCACATCCTTTGGCCATATCACATCACACGACATATGCTGCAAAAACAAGTTAGACGTCCTCTAATTGTTGTTGCAAGTTTTTTACGTGGCTGCTATAGGTTTCTAGCAAGAACGTTTCTTACCTACGCCAAAACCACAACGTGATATGCCAATTGCTATTTACCCTTCATAAGGACCCTTTTCGTGAATCCGATCCGACTAAAGTGGAGAGGCGGCACCGCTAGCCACCTTATGCAACAAGTGCATGTCAGTCGGTGGAACCTGTCTCACGTAAGCGTACGTGTAAGGTCGGTCCGGGCCGCTTCATCCCACAATACCGCCGAAACAAGATAGGACTAGTAACGGTAAGCAAATTGAACAAACCAACGCCCACAACTACTTGTGTTCTACTCGTGCATAGAATCTACGCAATAAACCTAGCTCATGATGCCACTGTTGGGGAACGTAGTAGAAATTCAAAATTTTCTACGCATCACCAAGATCAATCTATGGAGATTCTAGCAACAAAAGAGGGAGAGGATGAGCATCTTCATACCCTTGAAGATCGCGATGCGTTGCCATAAGAACGCGGTTGGTGGAGTCGTACAGCAGCGATTCAGATCATGGTCGATTCGATCTAAGCGCCGAACGGACGGCGCCTCCGCGTTCAACACACGTACAGCCCGGGGACGTCTCCTCCTTCTTGATCCAGCAAGGGGAGAGGAGAAGTTGAGGGAAGACTCCAGCAGCACGACGGTGTGGTGGCGATGGAGCTCGTGGTTCTCCGGCAGGGCTTCGCCATGCACTACGGAGGAGGAAGAGGTATTGGAGGAGGGAGAGGGCTGCACCAGGGAAGAGGTACGGCTGCCCTCCCTCCCCTCCACTATATATAGGGGCAAGGGGAGAGGGGGAGGCACCATAGGGTTTCCCCTAGGGGGTGGGGGCCAAGCAGATTGGATCTCCCTCGGGAAAATCCTAGGGAGACTTGCCCCCCAAGCCAAGCAGGTGGAGGATTGCCTCCCAAGCTAGGTGGAGGCGCCCCACCTCCCCAACTAACGTGGGAAAGGGTGTGGGGGGCGCACCACCCCTTAGTGGGCTGGTTTGCCCTTCCCTTTGGCCCATGAGGCCTCCAAGACTTGTCGGGCTCCCAAACACCTTTTGGTCATGTTGGCCATAGCTGGTACCCTTTAACACTTCCGACTCCAATACCCTTCATCCAATATATCGATCTTCACCGCTGGACCATTCCGAACTCCTCATGACGTCGGGGTCACATCCGGACTCAACTACCTTCGTAACCACATACTATTTCCCATAACAACTCTAGTGTCACTGAACCTTAAGTGTGTGGACCCTACGGGTTCGGGAACCATGCAGACATGACCGAGACGTTCTCCGGCCAATAACCAACAGCGGGATCTGGATACCCATGTTGGCTCCCACATGTTCCACGATGATCTCATCGGATGAACCACGATGTCAGGGATTCAATCAATCCCGTATACAATTCCCTTTGTCCATTGGTATGTTACTTGCCCGAGATTCGATCGGCGGTATCCCTATACCTTGTTCAATCTCGTTACCGGCAGTCTCTTTACTCGTTCCGTAATGCATGATCCCGTGACTAACTACTTAGTCACATTGAGCTCATTATGATGACGCATTACCGAGTGGGCCGAGAGATACCTCTCCGTCATACGGAGTGACAAATCCCAGTGTCGATTCGTGCCAACCCAATGACATTTTCGGAGATACCAGAGTGCACGCTTATAGCCACCCGATTACGTTGCCAGACGCTTGGTACACCCAAAGCATTCCTATGGTATCCGGGAGTTGCACAATCTTATGGTCTAAGGAAATGATACTTGACATTAGAAAAGCTCTTAGCAAACGAACTACACGATCTTGTGCTATGCTTAGGATTGGGTCTTGTCCATCACATCATTCTCCTAATGATGTGATCCCGTTATCAATGACATCCAATGTCCATGGTCAGGAAACCATAACCATCTATTGGTCAACGAGCTAGTCAACTAGAGGCTCACTAGGGACACATTGTGGTCTATGTATTCACACATGTATTACGGTTTTCAGTTAATACAATTATAGCATGAACAATAGAAAATTATCATGAACAAGGAAATACAATAATAACCATTTTATTATTGCCTCTAGGGCATATTTCCAACAATATATGCTTAGACGCTGCTGCAACCTCACCACTTATCCATTCCTTTACCCATTAAGCTTTGCTAGTCTTGATACCCATGGTAATGGGATTGCTGAGTCCTCGTGGCTCACAGATTACTACAACAACAGTTGCAGGTGCAGGTTATGCGATGATCATGACGCGAGAGCGATGTTTGCTTGTTTTGGAGTTCTTCTTCTGCTTCTTCTTCGATCAGGGGATAGGTTCCAGGTCGGCAGCCTGGGATAGCAGGGTGGATGTCGTTTGAGTTTCTGTTTGTGTTTCATCCGTAGTCGGATGATGCTCTTGTGTATGATGTTGTTGTATTCGTATGGCATTGTATGCCTCTTGTATGTATCCCCAACTATTATGTAATGGTACGATGTAATGATATCCACCTTGCAAAAGCGTCTCCAATATGCGCTTTTATCCTTGGTGGGACCTTCGAGTTCCTTTAGGATAGGGTCTCATATGGGGCGTGACAAGTTGGTATCAGAGCCTCGACCAACCATAGGAGCCCCCTTGATTGATCATGTAGTTTGGCCGTTGTCGAGTCTAGAAGAAAACTGTTTTTGGAGTCTAGTTATATCAAAGAGTAGGAATTCTTTTTACTCCTCGGCCCCTTCGTCGCTCTGGTGAGGAATCTTGACGTAGGTGTTTTGACTTACTCCTCTTCCCCTTCAAACTTTCTTTAGGATCACGCAATTGGTTTTTCGATTGTTGGTTCTCAGCCCTTTTCATCCGATGCATTTCTCGTCAAGTTGACTCGAGCCTCTTCTTCTTTGCCAAGTTCAATCCTCAGTTGTTTTCTTTTCCCACCCGCCCACCCCTTTTCATCTCGGAGTCGGAGTCCGTAATCGAGTATCCATCCTACTCGTGCGAAGCCTTTGCTTTCTTTGAAACGGTGTTTTCTCTTCAAGATATTCGTCGGTTCTCCCTTCCAGGTGCCTTTGTTTTCCCGCCCTCCCACCCTTTTTCTTCCCAGAGTCTGAGTTTCTTTCGACCATTAATTTCATTCGTGCGTAGCCTCTTCAGTCTTTCATCAATTGTTTCAACCGGTGAATTCTCGTTTTGTTCAACATTCTTCATCTCTTTTTCTTCTCCGGTGGACTCAATTCAAGTTTTTCGGTTGATCATATTCTTTTCCTTGGATCAAGTGTTTCCCCTGCTCGTTCGCCTCTCGCCAGTTTATCCTTCCGGAGTGCTCAAGACATCTTAGGAGATTCGTCTGTGTTTGAATTAATTCGAGGTTGTCACCTCATTCAAATATTTTAATTGTTCCGTTGCATCATCTATCTCTTCAACAATCCTTTCCAATGGTGTTTCCTTTTAGTGGGCCCTAACCCACATGTCTTTTCCCAGGATCTTACCTGACTCTTCTAATTATTCCGGAGCTATTCCAAATTCTTTTCGGAGTTTGACGTAAGAATGGATTCCATCAATCACATGCCTTCTCCAAGATCGCGTTGAAATTCTTTTCATTGTTGGCTCAACCTCTTCGCTTGTCATTCTCCCGGAGAATCTCAGTAATTTTGGTGGCGTTCCTCGTCGTCATTTCAAGATAGAAGGAGAGTTTTTCCTCTAAATCTTGCCCGTTCTCTCGAAGATTCGTGGTTCTAGCTTCATATTATCCTCTCGAATTATTCCATTTTTCAGATATTCTTTTCTTACCCATCCGAAGTATGTCAGGAGTTGTTTTTCCATTTCTTTTCACCGGAGGCCATCATTCCAGCTATCGTTCTCTATTTATCCTGGCGCTTCATTCAAATGTCCTTTAATCGAGTTCTTCCCGTTCCCTTGTATCTAAATCCCCTCAAGCATATTTGTTCTTCTAATTCTTCCCGGTGATTCATTCTCTTTCATCAGTCATTTTCGAATTCTTACGGTGGTTCGTTCAAGATTCCTTTTCCATTGTTATAATTTTAATTCATTCGTTCTTACCAATCCTACCGGTGGTTCATGAAGACTTTATCAAGTTTTGTGCTATATCCCCCTTAATCCTTTTCCAATAAGATTAAGTAGTATGCAAAAATCCATTGCTTGCCATCAATTTTATTTGATGAAGGAAAAGCATACAATAAATATTATTCTTATTTCCTCAAAGTGAGTAATCCCTTCCTTCGGAGTTTGTTCTTGATGAATAAATTCTAGTTCCAAGTGTTTTCATCTTTTCTTTTCCGGAGTTCAAATTTCCTCCGTCATTTCGTCGGAACCTCCATCTAAATCATCGCAAGCTTTAATCTTATTCTTTCATCCTTCATTCTATCTCATCATCCTTTTGTCACCAGAGTTCTTCATGGTGGTTCTTCATGATTTAATTCATCCTTCAAGAATTCATCAAGATTTTGTTGGAGGAGTTCAAGTATCTTTTCATCTCGTGTCTCGAAGTGCAAATAATTATCCGTTTTCTTCTGAAGTGGAGTTTTGCATTTCTTCGTTCTTCTCAGCTATTCGAACATTTGGTGGTGGTATAATTTCACCTCAAGTTTTAAGTTGTTTTTGATAAGTCCACAACAAGCTTATTCTTTCGTTGTTGATTTTCTCAACAACTCCGTTCAATCCTTCCTTCTAAGTTATTTTCATTCCATTCTTTCAATTCTTCCGGAGGCATTGCGTTGTTCATCTTCTCTCTTGCGTTCTTGTTTCACCTCATCCTTTTTTTCTTCCGTCTCGTTCCTAAGATCTCGGGACGAGATCTCTTGTTAGTGGAGGAGAGTTGTAACGCCCCGAATCCGATGTGCCAGGTGTCTTCCAGTTATTCGCCGTCGCTGTCATGTCATTTGCTTGCGTGTTGCATTTTGCCATGCCATCATCTGCATTTCATCTGCATGTTTTTTCAAAACTTACATCCGTTCGGTTCCCCCCGGTTCTCTCCGTTGTCCGTTCTGAACGCAGACACACTCGCACGTGCCCGTCGCCCCTCTCAGACCTTGTTTCGTGAGCGGGATAAAAACATTCTCGGAATGGACCGAGAGTTGCCGAGTGGCCTTGGTATATCACCGGTAGACCGCCCGTCAAATTTCGTTCCATTTGGAGGTCGTTTGATGCCCCAACGGTTAACCGAGTTAACCGAAAGCCCCTCTCTCTTTGCAGCCCAGCACCCCTTCACATAGCCCACCTAGCCCATCTAACCCCCTCCATGCTCTTCGCCGTTCGATCACGATCGTGTAGGCGAAAATCGCACCTCATTTGGACACTCCCACCTCCTTCTACCTATATATATGTGCCCCTCCCCGAAATTTTGCGCAGATGGAACCCTAGATCTCACCTCCACCGCGCCACCGGACATGTCCGTCCGCCATCGGACGCGTCCACCGCCGCCGCCACATCGCTCCAGCCAATCGGCGGCCGCCACGTCACCCCCCGCCGCCGCTCTCCTCCAACCCGCTGCCGCCACCTGTCCCGCCGCTCCCATCAAGACCGCGTCGGCCGGCCCAGGACCGGATATGGCCCTCCGCCCGAGCCGCCCGATCCCGCTCTGCTGCTTGGCGGCGCGCTCGCCGCCGCCGCCTCTGCTGCCTCGTCGCCGATGCCGCCCGCCGCCTTCCACCGGCGCCTCCCCGCCGCCTGCGTCCCTGCTGCGGTGCCGCCGGTGCCACCTCCTCCCGTCGCCGTGCGCCGCCTCCTCCTCCACCATGCCCTGCTCGACCCCGCCACCTCCTCCTCGTCGCGCTGCCGCCTCCTTGTCGCCGGCCATCGCCGGAACATCGCCGGAGCCGCCGCCTCGTCGCCGGATCTAGGGAGTGGGATGAGATCCACCACTCCCCCGATCGGCCTTCCCCGTACCCGGATCTGCTCGTCCCCGATCCGCCTCGTCCCGTTGACTTTCGGAGGGTATTTTTCTGCTAAGTCTCCGAGATCCTAACATTGAGTGTGCATCTTCATCGCATCATAACTTCATGCATATAATTCTGTTTTGCGTGTATAATATATCAAAATGTTCATTGTGAGATGCTATTCATTTTGTTCCATTGTGGCATGCTTGTTTGAGTCCATCTTGATGCCCTAATCATAGTTGCAAGAGTGCTATATGATGTTTACTGCTGGAATCTGCTGATTGTTAACATCATTTGTGCATCTCGTGAGTGCCACAACTTTGTCCGTGTTGATGCTATGATGATGATCTTGATATGCACATGTTCTGCTCTTCATGATCTACATGTTGGGGTGCTTTGCATTCATGTTAGGGTGCATCTTGATATATTAATCCCTGTTGCAATAGTGCATGTTGTGAGCTTGTTATTGAGTGATCCATGCCTCTTCTGGAGATGTTCCAATTACATGATTTGAAGTATGCTATGAGTATTTTGTTCACATGCCATGTTTGCTAATTTTGGATGTCATATGCCTCTGTTCCATGCTTGCAAACATGTCATCATAATGATGCTGTTTTACACTTGTTGAAACTGTTTCAAATTTCAATCTTGTCATGTTGGTTCCCACTAATCCATGAGCCATATGTTTATGATGCCATGATGTTATTTGCTATTTGTTATGTGTACTTTGATGCCATGCCCATGTTTGCTATATAAACTTGATGTAGCTTGTATCTTTCTTGCTCTCAAGTTGCCATCATATTAACTCTGCTCATGTATATGCTGTTGTGTTATAAAGTTGCATTTTGCATTGATCATATTGGTTTAATCTTGATGCCTATGAACCTGAACCTTTAATGATATTTGAAGTATGATATCTGTACATGAAGTGCATGTCAAGTTTGTGCTCATATGTTTCCTGTAGCATGTTGTTTTGATGTTTGCAAAGTGCCTACTTGCTGTTTGGGCAGATTGTTGGTATATCTTGTTTGGAGTGTATGTGTTGCACCGTTGCTCCGTTTTGAGCATGCTCTATGTGAAACTTGCTTGATTTTGCATGTAGTTTCATCTTATCATGTTGCATCCATGTTTTGAGAGTGTTTGCTTGATGTTTGGATGTATTTTGCATCAATGCCATGTTTGACTTGTTTTGCTCATATCTTCTAGGCCGTAGCTCCGAATTAAATGAACTTTAACTTGCCTAGAATTTTGTGTAGATCATATTGATGCAATTTAACTTGCTGTTAAACAACTTGAACATAAGGTTTATTCAGATCTGAACCAATTTCGAAATTTGCATATGAGGACTTACCGGACTTGTTATATGTTGTACCGGCCTCATGTAAACTTGCTTTGAAGTGTTGTTCCTGTATGCATCATCTCTTGCCATGCGTAGCATCATATAGCCTTGTCATGCATCATACCTGGTTGAGCATCATGTCATGTTTATGTGTTGTGTGTTTACCGTGGTGTTTGCTTCTTTCCGGTTGTGCTTCTTCTCGATAGTTCCTGTTTCGTTGCGATCGTGAGGATTCGTTCAACTACACTTGGTTCGGCTTCATCCGTTCGTCTTCTTCATGGACTCGTTCTTCTTCCTAGCGTGATTTCAGGCAAGATAACCGTCACCCTGGATCTCACTACTATCATTGCTATGCTAGTTGCTTCGTTCTATCGCTATGCCGCGCGACCTATCTCTTGTTGATCAAGCCTCCCAAACTGCCATGTCAGCCTCTAACCTTTTCACCCTTCCTAGCAAACCGTTGCTTGGCTATGTTACCGCTTTGCTCAGCCCCCCTTATAGCGTTGTTAGTTGCAGGTGAAGTCGAAGATTGCTCCATGATGGACAGGATTATGTTGGGATATCACAATATCTCTTATTTAATTAATGCATCTATATACTTGGTAAAGGATGGAAGGCTCGGCCTTATGCCTGGTGTTTTGTTCTACTCTTGCCGCCTTAGTTTCCGTCATACCGGTGTTATGTTTCTTGATTTTGCGTTCCTTACGCGGCCGGGTGTATGGGACCCCCTTGACAGTTCGCTTTGAATAGAACTCCTACAGCAAGGCCCAACCTTGCTTTTAACATTTGCCACATAAGCCTTTTTCCCTTGGGTTTCCGGAGCCCGAGGGTCATCTTATTTTACCCCCCGGGCAGTGCTCCTCTGAGTGTTGGTCCAAACTAGAGCACCGTGCGGGACCGTCCCTTGGCAACTTGGGTTATGTTGGTACTTGTATGCTTAGCTTATCCGGTGTGCCCTGAAAACGAGATATGTGCAGCTCCTATCGGGATTTGTCGGACAGTCGGGCGGTCTTGCTGGTCTTGTTTTACCATTGTCGAAATGTCTTGTAACCGAGATTCTGAGACTGATCGGGTCTTCCCAGGAGAAGGAATATCCTTCGTTGGTCATGAGAGCTTATAATGGGCTAAGTTGGGACACCCCTGCAGGGTTTAAACTTTCGAAAGCCGTGCCCGCGGTTATGTAGTAGATGGGAATTTGTTAATGTCCGGTTGTAGTGAACTTGACACCAGATTCGAATTAAAATACCCAACCGTGTATGTAACCGTGATGGTCTCTTTTCGAGTGGGTCGAGAAGTGAACACGGTTTGTGTTATGTTTGAACGCAAGTAGTTTCAGGATCACCCCTTGATCACTTCTAGCTTCTCGACGTTCAGTTTGCTTCTCTTCTCGCTCCTATTTGCGTATGTTAGCCACCATATATGCTTAGACGCTGCTGCAACCTCACCACTTATCCCTTTACCCATTAAGCTTTGCTAGTCTTGATACCCATGGTAATGGGATTGCTGAGTCCTCGTGGCTCACAGATTACTACAACAACAGTTGCAGGTGCAGGTTATGCGATGATCATGACGCGATAGCGATGTTTGATTGTTTTGGAGTTCTTCTTCTTCTTCTTCTTCGATCAGGGGATAGGTTCCAGGTCGGCAACCTGGGATAGCAGGGTGGGTGTCGTTTGAGTTTGTGTTTGTGTTTCATCCGTAGTCGGACGATGCTCTTGTGTATGATGTTGTTGTATTCGTGTGGCATTGTATGCCTCTTGTATGTATCCCCAACTATTATGTAATGGTACGATGTAATGATATCTACCTTGCAAAAGCGTCTCCAATATGCGCTTCTATCCTTGGTGGGACCTTCGAGTTCCTTTAGGATAGGGTCTCATATGGGGCGTGACACTAAACATAGACATGAGTTGTCATTTGATAAATGGGATCACATCATTGGGAGAATGATGTGATTGACTTGACCCATTCCGTTAGCTTAGCACTTGATCGTTTTAGTTTACTGCTATTGCTTTCTTCATGACTTATACATATTCTTACGACTATGAGATTATGCAACTCCCGATTATCGGAGGAACACTTTGTGTGCTATCAAACGTCACAACGTAACTGGGTGATTATAAAGGTGCTCTAGAGGTGTCTCCGATGGTACTTGTTGAGTTGGCATAGATCGAGATTAGGATTTGGTATCTCTGGGTCCTCTCGGTAATGCACATCACTATAAGCCTTGCAAGCAATGTGACTAATGAGTTAGTTGCGGGATGATGCATTACGTAACGAGTAAAGAGACTTGCCGGTAACGAGATTGAGCTAGGTATTGAGATACCGATGATCGAATCTCGGGCAAGTAACATACCGATGACAAAAGGAACAACGTATGTTGTTATGCGGTTCGACCGATAAAGATCTTCGTAGAATATGTTGGAGCCAATATGGGCGTCCAGGTTTCGCTATTGGTTATTGACCAGAGAGGTGTCCCGATCATGTCTACATAGTTCTCGAACCCATAGGAGTGGATTTATCTGACTATAGGTACTTCAAAGAGAGAACATGTTGCTTTATCTGACTATATATCAAGACAGGGTGGATTGTTCCATACTTGGTGGTAACGACGTGGTCATTTTGTTTATTTAAGCTAGACAACCTTCCAAAACCCACAAAGGGGCTAAGATGTCTTTCCACAAATACATGGTTTTGAGTACCAAGGATGCAAAAAAAGAGTACCAAGGATGCAGCCTCAGCTCATTGGTCACATAGCCCGTCTAGTGCAATGCCTGCGCCATGGTTGAGCGATGGGAGAGCTGTTGCTCATACAGGGACCTAAATATCTTATACTTGGCGTCATGGTATTTCTTCACCCTAGGATCCGAAGACGGGCGCACAACCTGGAAAGAGCATTTTTGTGATTCATCAGATAAATCATGTAATAAAACAAGAGAATTCCATCCGGTTTCGCCAGGCCGACTCAGACATGCACGCGAAGCTAGCGATATCTATCTATACCGACTAATAAATGAAATATGTATTCTTGGTCCGTCATGCTATTTTATAGAAAAACCCTTGATATTCCCGGTAATCAACCCACTGTCCAGTTTTAAGTCAGATTTTTTATTTTTCCAAGCACCTGATGGTCGAGCGGAGCAAGCTGGAGGCGGCACAATGCGTCCGCAACGACTACAAGACCGTGAGGTGCACCCTCACATTCTTCGATGAGAAGAAGCACAAGAGGCAGCAGCGGGCCGCGGCCAGGGCCGAGTGGTGTCGTCTGCTCAAAAGAAGGATCTTCGACAGTAGTAATCTTATTAATCTTAATCTGGGGCTGGTACTACCAAAGTGCCACTCCTCCAGGTCAACAAGCTTGGAGTCCAAGACCCACAAGGTCAGGCCAGGCCTGATAATGTTTCTTGACACCAAGGAGCAACATCAGCGAGAAGAGACGAAGAAGATAACAACAATGGTGGAGGAGATGACGACGGGCCTGCGCACCGCCAACAAGTCAGATTTTTTTCCTTGCGCCTTTGTTGAGCGCCATGTAGGCTTAAGAACCTTCCAAACCGCGTGGGAGAATCTCCTAGTACCCATGCTGTGTGCAATACATATTTGTTTCTAAGATTCCCTTAATTTGAAGATGTTATGCTATATCAATTGTATCACATCACTAGAATTCAAGGTAAATTGTGTTGCATACCTTGTTCTGCGTACATGATCCAAGACAATAAAAAAATTCAAGGAATTTGGGTGGATTTCTTAGCCAAAATCAAGAGCTTCAAGTCAAGAATTCTCAAAATTACCGAGTCCTTTTCTTCTACTTTTTTTGTCTGCTGGTTTTTGTTCTGTCCGCATAGCTTTGTCATTTGGACATGCTCTTTCTAATACTCCCTTCGTCGTTCGTCCCATAATATAAGATGTTATTACAGCCAATATGTGAGTATATTGGCTGTAATAACATCTTATATTATGGGACAGAGGGAGTACAAACTAGCCTGCATTTTGATGCATGTTCAAGAAAAAGAATATACCAATATACCTTCCCAGCTGCATTCAGTGCTTTCATTGCGTCACGAACACCAGCAAACTTCTTTGCAGCAACAGCACCCAGAATAGCAGCACCCAGAAGCACATTCTCGTTTTCTCTAGGCAGTATTATTGGACAACCTGTAAAGAACAAGTTAAATTTCAGAGAGCAGCGAGAGAAGGAAAAGGAGGGAGCTGGCTGCAGGAAGAGGAGACTTGCCCGTGATATCTGCATGTTCTTGGATATACAAGGAGTTCTTTGCAAGTCCGCCACACGCAAGAAGGGTGTCGATCTATTATACATGACGGAAAAGATATATATTCTAGCACCGATTCTATACCAAGTTACTTTTTCAGATCATTGATATCAAATAAATACCTTGTGCCCGTGAGCATTACAATGCTCCACAATATGACGAGTACCATAAGCAATGCCTTGAATTGTTGCTAGGTACAGAAGCGCCAAATGTTTTTCACTTGTATCAAGTGTCAAGCCACAAATCACCCCTTTAGATTTTGGATCAGCCACAGGGGACCTAACCATAACAATAATTTTGCATTCAAGTCAACCGTGTTGGAAGTGTGTCACTGGTGGCAAATAAACATTCACCAAAACACTGAGGGAGAAATAATAATTTGCGCGCAAGTGATAGCATGATAAGTGATAAAATTCTGGTAATCCCTCTGTCCCGTAATATAAGATCGTTTTGCAAGCTGTTTCATCTTATATTATGGGACGGGGGAAGTATGATTTAGTCTTGAAATGAGATTGCTAGCTGCCCGAGTGATAAAACCTGTTGCCACATTGTTAGTTGAGTATATCTAATTAGAATGGCGAGAAAAGAGATATACTAATAACCTGTTTTCTAACCGGGGAGCCCCCGCCCTCCTCCTACAGCCTCGCCCCTCCTCCGCTCCCCTCCGCCGCCGTCGCCCGGGGCGTCACAGGGCAAAGCCCTTGTGGCGTGGCGGCGGCGGCGGTTTCTCCTCGGATCTCGATCTGGTTGGGAGGCGGCGCTCCTCTCCGGCCAGATCGATGGCGGTGGCGCAGATCGGCGGCGACATGGAAGTGGTGCGGCGGCGGCGGGGGAGGACGGCACCAGCAACGGCGGATCTGGCCTTGACTCATGTCGGGCTAATTCGTTGTGCTACCGATCTCAATCGCCGTCGGCGGGGCACTACTCCTGGACTTGATCTGCAACACAAGGATGTCTGGGGCGCCGGCCCTAGGCTTGGTGATGGTGGTCTTCTTCTTCGTCGGAGTTGGTCGGCCGGTTGGCTGTGCTCGCATGGTCATGCAGTGACCGGCGGCTTGGCCGGTCGGCGGTGGTGGAACTTGGCCGGTGGCAGCGGCAAAGTTCTGCTCGATCCCGGCGCCGGCCCGGAGGTGGCGGCGGTGAAGCTCGGGCTTCCGCGGCGGCATGGCGTGGTGCAGTCCTGCCCAAGGCGGATCTGTGACGGCGATCTTCTATGGATTGGTTGGATCGGAGACGGACGAGCGGCGGGATCCTTCTCGGCGCTCGCGGCTTGGCGGCGGGGTGGGAGCCCTCCTCCTAGGCTCCGAGAGTGGCACACTCAGCAAAGTGGCTGGTGCGCCAGGATCCCACGTGGCACCGTTGCTGCGGTTGGTTGCCGGATCTAGGCGGCTGTATCTGGGGCTTTGAAGGCGGTCGAGACGGTGCACAGGTTGTTGGGTGGATTTCTTGGGACGAATCCGGGTGAAAACCTGATCTTCGGTCGATGGCCGGAGCCGGTGATGACGATGCCCTTATCATCGTTTCCTTCATGAAGGCATCATCGAGGTGAAGCTCCCAACTCCACTCAATACCTCCGGGGGAAACCCTAGATCAGCTGATCGGATGTTGGCGGCAATCATGTGTCGTAACCCCCTTGGGGGCGGCATTCTTGGAGGTGCACTCGGCTTCGCGGGACCAGCGGGCGACTTCTTTGGTGGAGCGGTGCTTCATCCATACATTGATGGCGACGGATCTGGACGGCATGGCGCAGTGCAGATTCGGAGTTCGATGTGGGAGGATGGACTCGCGCAGGAGGACGACGCTGCTAGCGTCATGGTGGCGTCAATGGCAGAGAGACCTGGCACGGTAGATGCAACAGTACAACTCTGAAGATGGACTCGTGGCAGGTGGCTGCGGCGGCCCCATACCCGGCAGGAGTCCTGGTTGAGGAGTGCGCCGGACTGGTAGGTGCCCCATACCAGGCAGGCGTCCTGGTTGGGACCTCAGGTCTTAGATGTTTAGGTTTGGCTGCGATGTCTGTTTGGTATTAGGCCCAGACTATCAGCGCCCCTTCATCGATTGGATAGGTGTAGCGACAGTTGTTGCTTAGACGGTGGCTTCAGTCTTACTGTTGTATGACTTTGTAAGGTCTTGTGAGAATAATTAATAAAGTGGCCGCATGCATCACCCAGATGCAGAGGCCGGGGGTCATTCTCCTTTTCTAAAAAGAATAAAAAAATACTTATAATTACATGGCATAAAAGTTGGCATTATAGATTCAATTTAACCACCCAGAGTGAAAAAGATGATGTATATGTCAACGGCATATTAATTTTACATAACGTCTGGTTGAGGTTCATGACAGGAAAAGAAGCCTGGTTGAAATGTTCTGAGATCTTTGTGTCATACAGTAGTTGGCTAGAAACACAATTGCCCAGCCCACCCGCGTTTGAGACATGGCCTTCATGGCGTGTGCTCAAGGTTGTATCTTCTAATTAAAACCGACATACCATTTTTGGTGTCACATAAACTGTAAAGAAAAAATGATCTAGATAGCCAACATCTTTGGTTAAGCACCAAATGCTTAACTCTTACCGATTTCCATGAAAATCTGGAAGGACATGGGTGTCCTGACTCAAGGCAGAAAGAAAAGGCATATTTTGTTCATGTGCCATCGAAAGCAATATCTTGTTCATCAACTCATAAATGGACATACCTGGATAATTTGAGAAGAATATTACACACCTTTACATGGTACAACATCAAAGATAATCTGCGTCAGCAAACATGAAGCTTACTTTGAGAAGCAGCTTGATTAGCCAGAAGGGGAGCCGCAGCATGGTTTTGAACAATGTAATCAAGTAAAGCACCAGTTGCACTTTGGCCACATTCCGTGAGCCAAAACTCAGGTATCATCGCTGAATGCGGAATGGAAAGATAAGCATTAAACTTTCAAGAAATAAAAGCATTAACTTAACATAGTCAACATAAGATTGTGGAGAGCCAACCACAGAGATAAATTAACAGAGATTCTGGCAAGGAACATAAGGAAGTAAAATATATGAAGACAACTATACCAGACAAAAATGGTCCCCAGACACCAGGGATAAATAGCTTATTCTTTGAAACAACCATGTGGCATGTAGATGTTCCGCAAACCAAGACCATGCGATGGCATATTGCTTCTTCATCAAACACTGCAAACAAAATGCTCCACATAATCTTGTGCATGGTGTTCCTATCTTAGGCTTGTACTCCCTCCATTCCTAAATATAAGTCTTTGTAGAGATTTCACTATGGACTACATATGGAGCAAAATGAGTGAATCTACACTCTAAAATGCATCTACATACATCCGTATGTGGTTCATAGTGGAATCTCTCCAAAGACTTATATTTAGGAACGGAGGGAGTACATATTAATTTTCTCTATCAATGCATCGAGGCATGAGCTTTTACATTTTTCTCAGGAACAAATGTTTCACATAAATAAATGTGAAACTTTAGAAGGAGTCGTAGTTTCTTAGAAAAACACAGGGGAATCGACACTTACTGTCAGCTTTCAATTCTGCATCTGGCACACTTTCCATGACTCCAAGACCCCCGGCATAAGCATCAATAAGCGAAGTTCCAACAGGAGTCCCAGTAAGCAAGCCTAACTCCTGAAAATTGGAGGTAAGCGACATTACAAAGTCAAATACTGGAAATTAACAGCACAGACATTTATTCTCTTGTTTCAAACATAAGGACTACAAAGAAAGCACTTAGGTAATCGATTGTACCTTTGTTCACTCATGAAAACACTTAGCATTAATGCAGCTCAAACAATGTCAGTTTAAATCAAGAGCAAAAGTGATTTGCTTGCCTTTGCAGAAGTAGGTGTCAAACCAGAACCTAGAGGATGACCAGGAAACACAACGGAGTGTCCTATTTGGGTTGCATAGAATGGTGTATTAGAAAATTAAGAACTACAAATGATACATCACCTTTAGTACAAAAAAGAGAAATGGATAAGCATTCAACCTATTTTTGCCTGGCTCCCTTCATAAAGGTCTCCCAAACCTATTTCTGCCCAAAAGACTTCATCCATACCACGTGGATTTGATTCCCTCCACTGTTCCATGTGTGATAAGCTGCGGGTTTCATCACCAGTTGCCCTAGCAAACAAAAGAACAGCGGAAGCAAAACTTCTTAGAAATTCAACTCATAGATTATTGCAGGCTAGAGAGCTTGTGCGTTGAAACTCACCTATATGTTAACCAGTTACCGAGGTCCATCCACCTATATACCATAGACCAAGTTTTTTGCAGATTTTCCTTTACCCATAAAAGCTGTAAAAGGTAAAGTCAAAATAGGATACCATCAATGGAGGTAACTGTAAAATACACAACAAACCTTGTCTAACCCCCTTCGCATTCAAAACAATTCAAAACTATTTATCAGCATTCTGTAAGCAATACATCTTTTTAGGAACATTGTGTTGTTCAGTTTTTGAAATGCTGGAATTCTGACATTCTGAGATTTTCAAGAAAAACTTCTAGGATTGTAAAGTGACAACTGACAACATGGCAACCAACACAATGGTTTAGATGTCCAACAACATCATTAGAGGTATTTTACAAAAAATGAATCAGGAAGTAGGAGAATCATATGCATGGAGAAAAAAACAGTTACCTTTGGAGCTTGCATTTCAGGGGAGACACTCCCACCATAAAATTGCAATACCGGTGAACTGTGAGAATTAATTCGTTCAGTCTGGTCGAGAGCCCTATGGTCCATCCACACGATGATGTCCCTTCTTGAATCACCATTCCAAGAAACCGAGACAGGGGAACCATCAGCACCCACAGCAACTGCAAGCACCATCCTCTGTTATCAAGTCGGTAGAGCTCTACTCACCTCAAACACAAAATTCTCCATTCAAACCACAGAAGGCACGCGGCTAATGTGGAGATCAGGGCAAACCAAGGGAGCAAGTAGCGGTGAAGCCAAGACCGACAATATCCTCGGGAGCAACATTTGCCAGCGAGCACGCAGATTTTACAGCAGCACACACTGCGTGCCAGATATCCGTTGACGATTGCTGTTGGTAAAAACAACCAAGAATTACCAAGACGGCATTTACTTAACATACTGATCATGCAGTACAATGAATCGAACACAATAGAAGTTGCCAACCTCTACACAATCTTCCTCTTTCCATATCTGTATAGGGCTGCTCGCTGACCCCAGCAACTTACCCTTGTCATCAAAAAGTCCTGCATCAACAGACAACGAACAATTTACAACACTAACCCAATAAGATGAACTCCTGCTTTACGTTCAGTTCAAAATGAAAAAAACAACAACTCAGATTTAAAGTTTGTATGATATGTTCAGTGGCAAGGAAGTCTGTAAACACCATCCCATATTACCCACCATCACAGTATGTGAGCTAGTCAGAGTTACCGAAAACCAAACATATTTCCTTGCATTTTTTCCGTTGAGAAAAACATACTTCCTCTCATGAAGCTAGCATTTAGTTCATCACCAAAGTGGACTCCCGCAAGACAGTCTTCCTTGAGCTACTCCCATTTTGTCAGCAGGTTACTTGGGTACAAAAGCAGTACTCCCTCCGGTCCAAAATAAGTGTCGTAGTTTGAACTAAGGTTAGTTCAAAACTGCGACACTTATTATGGATCGAGTACTAGTATCATCGTATCTACTCCCTCCGTTCAATTACTTGTCTTAAATTTGTCTAGATACGGATGTATCTAGACTCATTTTAGTGCTAGATACATCCGTATCTAGACAAATCAAAGACAAGTAATTCGGAACGGAGGGAGTAGTAGGCTGCCAAATTTGGCTCTAATATGGAAATGCCGAGGTTACTACTACTAGTAGGAACTAAAAAGAATAGTGAGAGGAATGGTTTTGAACGCAGCAAACCTGCACGAGCGCTGCCGGTGCCGACGTCGACGCCGAGGAAGACGCCACCGCGGGACATGACGCCGGCGGCGGCGATGGGGAGCAGCCGGAGCCGGGGACGAGGAGCAGCTGTCACTTCCTCGTGGGCCTCTCGTGGGTCGCGTGGGCGGGGCCGTCCCGGCCTGATCACAAGTTAGGTTGGGATCTGGGCCCACCGCCGTCGTTCCATGTGTGCTAATCATTATCCTAACCCTGCCCCAGCGAAAAGATCGCGCCGACCGACCCACACCGCGCCACCACTTGCCAGCCACGGCGTGCTGGGCTTTCGGATAGAATATACTCCACGTCTGGGGCCCGCCCGCGGGCCCGGGGACACGTCACCCACCGGGCGGCGACGTCACACTGCCTCCGAGGGCCCCGCGCGCTTTTCGTCAGTGGATGGGTACAATCTCTATCTGTCTCGCCAAAAGGATCTCTGACCCATCCGCCCCCCGCCGACGCCGACGCGCCGTTGCCTTCTCTCCCCTCACCTCCCCGACCTCATCGCCGCGATCCCCCTCCCTCCATCCGACCCCCCCGAATCCAGCGCCCGGCCCAGGCGACCGCGGCCGGTCGACTCCTCCGGCTTGCCGAATCGGTGAAGGCGGAGGCCGCGGTCGCGCGGAATCTGGACGCGGGCCTCGCTCGATTCGGCGCGGGTGCCGGCTAGGGTTCGCTGCCGGCGATGAACGAGAAGCGCGGGCTGGAAGCCGCCGCCGCCGGCGACGGCCGCCCTGAGGCTAAGCGGTCACGGCCCCCGGCTCTTGCCAGGTGAGGAATTCGGGGAGTTTCGGTACCCCTTTTAAGTGCGTGATGTGATTTTCGTATAGTCGTGCTGATTCGGCCGCGCGAGTGCTAGCCAGTGGAGTTGCTTGGGTTTGTATGCTGGATCGTACAAAAGCCTTCGTGATTTAGCGCCGGCTTACGGTACTCCATGATTGGGATTTGGGAATTTGTGTCCAGATTTGTTGCTTGCGACTTGGTGCCGTCTGGCTGAAAATCTGCAGACATATTTGTTTGTTTTCATGGACACAAGGGGTGGTCAGGTTGTTATTAGCGGGGTGATGATTAGTCTTCTAGTTGCTGCGTCTAGCCATAACTTTGGAATTTCAGTTATGGTTTTCATAGCCATGGGCGTTTTGAAGTTGCCTTTTGGTGTTATACTGCTCAGTATATATTAGAAAGAATTTGAGCTGGAACTGGTGTGACCTGCTGGGAAATGGCCGAATTCTTGGTAACTTGGTAGTTAACTGTTGAGAGAAAAGACGACATCCGTTATAAGTAGTTTCAGGAGCACACTCATGACCTTGTTATAGACATCAAGAATGTACACAGGGACGCCTATGCTTACCACTGAAAACAATTTAAGAAATGTGGTATACATCATCCAGCACACATACAGACAAAATCAAATTTAACTCCAGGCTTGTCATTCACTCTATTCTTTTGTTATAATATTTTAACCTCATGCACATAAGTTAAGCAAATACATAAAATTAGCACTCTGGCCATGTTAAAATTGTCTTATTTGCTATCTGATTGAACTTGTTCGTTTACAAAATACCCCAACTGGCCAACTGACAAGAATCTCCCTAGTTAATGGCAAGAACCATCTCTAAAGCGCTATCTCTGGGCGTCATGTTTATAAGCATAACCTCCATACCATTTTCCTATTTTTTTTGAATAGCCAAAGCTTAACATTGTTTAGTGTGACGATATGAACATATGCAAGCGTTTCCAGTGCGTTTGGCACATGGCACATTCTTGGTTGTGGTCTGTGTGAACTTGCGGTGTTGGATACTTAGATGTGCTACAGACTACATAAATCATTGTAGGACAATTAAGAAGTATTATTTTACCATCTTTCATTAACAAGTGTGTCTCTTTTGCTTTCATGTATCTGTACTCGTAATTCTATTTCAAAATGCTAGAAGACTTTGAAGTGCTGTAACATTATGATGTTGAGTTGTGGCCTGTTGAATATTAGCTAAATATTATATTAAATGGTTTTACTGAACATTTTTTGTTGGGTTTACCTTTCAATTGGAACAACATTTAATCATGGTTTTTGTACTTATTCATTCTACTTGTACAGTGTTATTGTTGAAGCACTAAAGGTGGATAGTCTGCAGAGGCTTTGCTCATCATTGGAACCAATTCTCCGTAGAGTGGTAAGAACAAAGCAAATATTAAAAAGGAATACTGTTATGACATATCTTTATGGAGTTGCAAAATGTATATTGTCATTTTGTGTTTCTTTCTGTTGGTTGTAATTTCGTATTTTGCTTGTAGGTTAGTGAAGAAGTGGAGCGCGCCTTGGGAAAACTTGGTCCTGCTGCAATCACTGGGAGGTATGACATCAAACCAACAATGTAGCAAATATATTAGTTTCTTTGTTAAAAAGTCAATATGTTACTTTCCGTTTAAGATGCACTGAACCGTTTGTTTGGTGCTTTCTCCATGTTGTGATACGTACCTGACACAGATATGCCTTCTGTGGTATGTATCAAAGGTGTATCAGATTATTTTTGAAATATTTATGCACACTGTACATGGCTATGCAGCCCTCTGCCAGAAAAGAAAGCTCAGAGGACGGGGCGTCGACCCGTTGGCTGGGCAGCTGGGGTAGCTGCCAGCCCACCTGAGTTCGAGCCTTGGCTTTGACGCGGTTGCTCGTGTAGTTTCTCCTATAAAAAAGGCCAATGAGGGTTAGCCCTTGGGTTGGTCTCATTTTTTTTAGAAAAGAAAGCTCATCAAACAACCTAGGCATGACCTCTAACCCTACCTTGACATAGGAGTATGCGAGCAGCCAAGCCATAGCTTACCTCTCCTATTGACACCCACATACATTCCTCCCCCATCGACAGGTCCATCTCTTGGCGTAAATGGGGCACAATCGGTTCCGTTCCGTTTATAATTTCTTTCTATGTTTCAATCTATAGGCTCATGTTACACCTGACTTCAGGACTGCAATAAGGAAGCGGGATCTTTTCTTATGGTTGATTTGCATAGAAATCGAAGATACTTTATGTGGCTTATTATGTTTTACTTGGAGATCCCATGTGGTCAGTGTCAATTCTAGACTAGAGGAACTACACTATTGAATACTTCATAGTTTTCAAATGTATATGTAGCTTTGTCAGTGTGTTAAGGAAAAAATCATGTACTCCTTCCGTCCGGAAATGGATGTATCTAGACGTATTTTAGTTTTAGATACATCCATTTTTATCCATTTCTCCGACAAGTATTTCCGGACGGAGCCACGGAGGGAGTATCACCGTAGCCTAGTTTTTCCTTATACCTTCTAGTTGTGCACTTCATTCCTTTCAAAATAGATGTTCGTCTAGGGTTAGACATAGGAGTACATCTTTTTCCTCCCCCAACAAATGCGAGCAAAAGATGAATTATTTGGGAAGTGCAAGCATCAGGAGGAGTTAACTAGCTCTATCTGCTACGGCGTTGTTGACGGGAAAAAAAGCAATTAAAGTGGCTAAAAATGTTTGGTGCTGCAGGAGGACATTATTTTGAAATGGAAGGAGTATGACACATAACACCCTTTCCTTACTGAATTGTAAAATATATCAATATAGTGCAAGTAACACATGATGGTCTTACAAGTAACTTGATGTTTGCGGTGTGCAATGTAATTTGGCTTCACGCATCATGCTATATCCTCGCAAAGTATGTAAACTTTGAGGCCTAAAAGGTGAAATGGCCTTCTTTGGGAGCCACCTTGATACTAATTATCTGCTACTGATTGGAATAATGCAGGTCTTCTCCAAAGCGAATTGAAGGTCCTGGTGGAAGAAATCTGCAACTCCAATTCAGGACAAGATTGTCCCTTCCCCTTTTTACTGGAGGAAAAGTTGAAGGGGAGCAGGGGGCTGCAATTCATGTTGTTTTGCTTGATACCGGCAATGGCTGTGTTGTATCATCTGGACTGGAGTCGTCTGCCAAGCTTGATATTGTTGTTTTAGAAGGTGATTTCAACAATGAAGACGAGGAAGGCTGGACAGAGGAGGAATTTGACAGTCATATAGTGAAGGAGCGTGAGGGAAAACGACCTATTATAACTGGCGATATACAAGTCACACTGAAAGAAGGTGTTGGCACAATCGGGGAGTTCACGTTCACAGATAACTCTAGCTGGATAAGGAGTAGGAAATTCAGACTTGGTTTGAAAATTGCCTCAGGGTTTTGTGAGGGTGTTCGCATCCGTGAGGCAAAAACTGAAGCTTTCATGGTTAAGGACCATAGAGGAGAATGTAAGTTTTCTGTAATGGTAATCATGTGCTTCTGCTTGACATATGTCTGAACAATTTGAATTTCACTTCTTTAGTGTACAAGAAGCATTATCCACCTGCATTGAAGGATGAGGTCTGGAGGTTAGAGAAAATAGGAAAAGATGGGTCGTTCCATAAGAGGCTGAATAAATCTGGAATTTTAACTGTTGAAGATTTTCTTAGGCTTGTGGTTCGGGATCCACAGAAGCTGCGTACTGTAAGTTCGTTTCTTTTCCACGGCCTTTGATCTTTTGTTGTTTTAGTTCTAATTTGTATACTGTTCTGTTGTTTTAGATCCTCGGAAGTGGCATGTCCAACAAGATGTGGGATTCCCTCGTTGAACATGCAAAAACCTGTGTCTTGAGTGGAAAATATTACATATACTATTCTGATGAGAACAGAACTGCTGGTGCTATTTTCAACGACCTCTATGCATTCTGTGGGCTGATTTCTGGCGAGCAATTCTATTCGTCTGAGAGTCTTGATGATGGCCAAAAGGTTTGTGCTATGGGCATATGGTTGGGTGCATTTATATCTAGTGTTATGTTTTGTTGAACTTAAATGTTGTTCCCATTCATTTTAACATGCACCCGTCCTAGATAATGCAATTAAATTTATCCTGTTTTGGAGTTTTGAAATTGGTATGCTCTCTGTTCCCAATTCTAGGGCGCTTTAGTTTGGGCGTCAATATTAAGGACTGTGGGCATGGACGTGATTAGTTGAGAGTTGGTCGATTTTGCTGTCACACTTGTCTGAGAAGTTCATCTCATGCAGAGTCTGCATACCTTTGCTCGCCCTGATCTCTGCTCACCAATAGTCCGCCTACCATTGAACAGGCTACATGGAAGGAGATGCCCCAGAGATTTTTTTTCCAGTATATGGTCGGGACGTTTAGATTTTGAAACTTGAGGGATTGTTAGCGCTTTTACTATGGTAGGGGAACAGGAACGTCACGTAAGCGGGAGTATTATCAGGAGAAAGGAGGAGAAAAACCTCCAGGGCCCTAGATCTGGGAAAAGAAGCCCAAGAAACAGCGATTGAGGGAGTAATATGTTGAGGTCTGACTTCATCTTATATCACATTGGTCTTGATCTGTCCACACACCCTTTATATTCAAGAATGATGGCCATGGATAATGTGTATTAACTAATACGTATTAAATTTCTGGTACAGTTATATGTTTTTAACGCACTGAATGCTCATTAGGTACGTAAAACCCTTAGGTATAACCAGTTTCTCCAATGTATAATAGTTTTTCTGGGCTTCCTATTAACTGCAGTAATTTCTGAGTTGTGCTACACTCTATGCTTAGGTGTGTTTAAGTAATCTGGGGCACTTGTTTATTTTTCATTTTTCCAAGGAGTGAGTTCGGCTTTCTCTGCTCTAATCAGCAGAAGTGTTTTTTTTTAAACATAAATTCTTGACTGATTAGAATGTTATTGTTTGCGACAGCATTTTGCTGATGGGCTGGTGAAGAGGGCATATGATAATTGGATGTATGTTATTGAATATGATGGCAAAGCTCTCTTGAACCCTAAACCGAAGAAAAAGGCTGTATTAACTAATCAAGCTGAGGCTCGTGCTCCTGCTGCATATGTACAGCGCATTTCTTCTACGAGTATGCCAGGACCATCTACAACAGGTAATCACACAAGTTCTTAGATACAGAATTCTAAGTATTTTTTGCCATTTTATTTCTGAAGTAGGAAAATATGACTTAATGCGTTGGAAAAACTGAAACATTGATTTTGGATATAAATATATACATACAAATAAAGCAAAGGGTGTATGAGATGTATGAAATATTTCATGATGTCACTCTGGAATAGCAGTTTCTCAAAACCATATGTTTTGTTTCATTCATTTCAGGCACAAATGGTTCTATAGGGTATGATGGCAACCAGACAGCAACACAGTCTGTTCAGCTTCAGAGTTCATCTGCTAATGTGCCTGTGCCATATGATGACGCCTTTTCATTTTTGCCGCCTACCATGTTGATGGGGTCTAATCAGGGAACAACAAGTGATGGCATGGGTCTGGAACTCGGCCAGTTGCATCACGCAATTTCTCAAGGCCATCCAATTCAGCCAGCAAATGTCGGCTACGATAATTGGCATCACAACCGTGATGGTCAGTATGCTGATGATTTCACTGAAGACATTCGCCTGAAAAGCCACCAACTGCTCGAGGGTGACGACATGCAGCAGCTGCTCAGGGTCTTCAATATGGGCGGAGCTTCTACTGGTTTGCCAGACGAAACGTTTTCCTTCCCTTACATGCAATCTCCATTGCCAAACCCAGGCTTCGAAGGTGAGCCCAGCCGTCCATCGGGCAAAGCCGTTGTCGGGTGGCTCAAGATAAAGGCCGCTATGAGATGGGGAATATTTGTCAGGAAGAAAGCTGCCGAGAGAAGGGCGCAGATTGTTGAGCTGGAGGATTAAGATCTTGGCGTGTGCTCACTGTTAGACGTTACTGTTCAAATCTCAAATACCAGCTGCTGTTGCTGCGAACTAGTTCTTTGGCTCACATATTCGTCGTGATTGCCATAGGAACTAGTTTTCTGTAAATCTACAGCGAGTAGCTCTGCTATCTTGTAAAAAAAACGCCGACTCGCTTCCTTGTATAATTTCAACATAAATTCTTGTTTAGCTTGTTTCCGTTTAGCTTAATTTGTGCAGAATATTACTGTAGAAGACAGTGTGAATTGATGTTAACAGTATTATGCTTTTGTGGCTATTAATCGGTTGGGGTCCATAACTTCTGGGAGAACGTTTTGGTAATGCTAAATTGTTTTGTTGGAGTGGTACATCGGCATTATGTTATTGGCCTCTTTTGTCGAGTGATCATACAGTGAGTATTTGTTGCCATCAAGTATGCCATTTATGAGAAGTTGAGCCGAGGGGAAGTGGGGGTCTTCTAGTCGAATGAAGGGCAAACTGAACCACTCATCTTTTCCTTTTCAATATCAATCACTCCCTATATAAGAGCGTTTAAATCACTATTTTAATAATCTAAATGCCTTTATATTAGTTTAGACGGGAGTACTATTCTTTTTTTGAAAATGTAACCAACGGATGCCGGCTTACATTTAGACCACGATCTAAATGCTTTTATATTAATTTACAAAGGAGTACTATTCTTTTTTTTAAATATAACCAACGGATGCCAGCTTACGTTTAGATTACTATTTTAATGATCTAAATGCTTTTATATTAGTTTACAAGGGAGTCTATTCTTTTTTTTGAAAATGTAACCAACGGATGCCGGCTTACGGACCGAAGGCAATCCACACCTAATTAACCCCTGCCCCCCTTGATTTTTCTTCTAAGCCAGTCCGATACCTTTCCTCTCTAATTAGTAGATGTAGCGTCTTTTTCCTTTTTTCAAGTTTTTAATCATGGTTGATGTTTCAAGCTGCTATGTATCGTATTCGCGGTGGTCGACCCTTTATGCATTCTCGTTGACGCCCAAAGCTGCAAAGGCTACCCGTAACTGTAAGCAAACGCAGATGGCTACCCTGCCTTCCACATCATGTTCACAATCTCTATCAATGTACTGCTAGCACATAAGTTCGAGTAACGCATGTACTATTACAAGCATAAACTATGAGGGTTAGAGAGGTAAAAATGGGAACCTTGTTCTGCATATTTTAGAGTAGTGAAGCTCGTACACTACATATTTGGATAACTACCTTCACCATGAGTGAATTCCAATATCGGTTGCAACTTTCTTATACCCCTACAAAATAGGATTCTGGACTGCTCTTCACTTCATTCAACCTATCGGGTTAATTCTAAAATCGCATCAACTTGGCCTACCTTGTTAGTTTTTGGTTTATTTTCTTATATTCTCATGAATTCTAGCTTTGATTTTTCCGCTTGTCTTCCTTCAGTTTGTTGTCTGAAACTCTGTTATTCGCAATCAGATCGTGCCTCTAGATCCGTGAGATCACAATACAAAAGAGCCGCAGGACAAGGTGGCACAAAATCATTTTCAATACTGTTGGCGGCAGTAACAATTGTAAAATTTACCATGCAGAATATGTGGCAGAGAATAAAAGAGTAGGGAGAGCTCTCTTGTATGCTCATATGCCAGCAAGCCAAGCACAAATTTTTTCTTGGTGAAAAGATGTACTACTTCCATCCGAAATTACTTCCAAAATTACTTGATACTGAAACAACAGCGTCAAATAATTCCGGGCGGAGGTACTATGCTTTATTATTCTGCCTATAGCTCAACTTAAAATACACGTGATTAGAGCAACTGTGTGGTGCATTATTGGCTGATGACAAAGACACTAGTACCGGCCCATAATCAAGCTCACAATTTGTTGGACATTCTCTAAGCCATGACATTTTATAAAGCTGCCCCACGGTCATAAGTATATGTATAGTTATAAGTCATAGTGAAGCCCATGAAATTCAACACAATTTGGTGAACATTTTAAATCCCACACATGGTGGCCTCAACGCTCACGTACTTTCATTTCAAGCCTTTTGCACCGCCACAGCCCCATTGATGGGAACCGAATGGATCCGTGATATAAGTACGCGCGCTGGCCCAACGCTTTCCGCGCGCGCGCGGGACCAACGCCCGCTACTCCGCGAGATCGTACGCGTCCGGCTCCACATAGCTCCTCAAACCGTTGGCCAGGCAGCTCGGCTCCGCCACCGCGCTCCGCAGCGAGGCGCTCGATCGGCCGGGCGGCATGGGGGCGGTGGCGAGGCTGCAGGCGGCGGTGACGTCGGGCAGGGCGGAGAGCCTCCTCCGGGGCGCGTGCGCGGCGGCGGCGGCGGCGTCCGCGCTGCTCCTGGGCCTGAGCGCGCAGACCAAGACGGTGCTCTTCGTCCGGAAGAAGGCCGTGCCCAAGGACGTCGAGGCCCTCTGGTACGTACTACGCGCGCGCCCATCTTCGGTGTACTACCGAGCTTCACAACGATCCTGATCGGCTCGCCTCGAATACTCACTGTGTGTGCCAGGGTGCTGATCGTGGCGGCGGCCGTGGCCGCGGGTTACCACGCCGCGCGGCTCCTCAAGCGGCTCTGCTCCGGCGGCCGCTTCGCCGGCGGCGAGGACGGCGGGAGCTGCGCCAGGGCGGTCGCGTGGGCGTGTTTCCTCCTCGACAAGGTAACCAACTAACTGATTAATTCCCGCTGAATTGATTTTGCTTCCGAAACACAGAGCCGGGGAACACCGGCAACCTTACCTGTAGCTAGGCTAGCTAGAGAGGCGAGTCGTGGTGAGCGCAGGAAGGAAGGAGGAAACAGGCCGGACGCGTGCGCGCGCTTGGCGCCCAACCGTCTCCCATTAATACGCATCGAAATGGAATCATCGTGAGCCGGCTACAGCGACGGGCGGGTGCGCTGCGCCTGGGCACTGCGCGGTCGCTTTTCGCCACGGCTAGGTAGCAGCGAGAGGACGGTAATGGTGGATTTTTCTGACTGTCGTTTTTGATCGGACAGCCAAACCTTGGCCAATTAAGGCTTTCTCTGTCGACCGCCGTTCCATTACCTCTAGTACATTTCCTTTTATCGGTAGCCTTGCTTTGCAGGCACTCCATGTCGCTTTTAAGTTCCTAATTCTATCCTATCCTTGGGGCATGGTTTTTCGATTTCTGATGAATCACGCGTACTGAACTGTTCCCCTGTGAAGTTCACGTCTTAGAAGATAAATAATCCGGCACGTCATGTCGGCACTAAACATGTGCACTGAACGGCGGAGAAGAGTGTCGCTGATGTGATGTGCTCGCCATACATCGTTTGATGGAGAGAGAGAGAGAGGGTCATAACTCATGCGGTTGCAACCGTAACGGGGTTGTTTCTCAAACTTAACTCGCGACGCGTAACAAGAGTATTGATGGACTGATGGCCGCACTACTAGCGGCAACAGCAAAATACATTAAGAGCAACTTCAGTAGACTAGTTGGGCCCATAATAATCATCAATATAAAATTTTTGACTGAAAACAACTCTACCGGATCTGTCATCCCGTTCTCGGTCGCCATTATGTAGTGTGCTTCGTATATGACCCGCGAGCCTTCATATTTGAAGGATGGGGCGTGAAATGGAACGGCCCCCATCTGTCAATTGCTCGGGTGGGAGGGTAGTTTCAGCTCCCTCCTCGCCCTCCCGCGTGACCCATCTCTTCATCTGCCAATGTCGCAGACTACAGAAGATGCCATGGCACCATAAAGTGTGTCAATTAATGATGGTTGGCCACGTGCCAATTGCCCGTGTCCATTAACGTCACGTTTTCAACCATATTTTCCGGCCATCCACCACTATTTTTGCGCGACCCATCGCCCGCGGGTATAAAAAGACTGTAACCATGGACGAATAGCTCACAATCTCCAGTTCCCGTGTCGATGGCTGAATAGCTCTTACCCTGCAGCCCACAACCTCCACTTCGGTCTCATCATCGCAATGCCGCTTCCTTGTTCGAATTGTGTACCACTCTCAAGGAGGAAGAACGGAACGAGGCGACGACAGAGGAGGAGGTCGACCTCATTGCCCATGAAGAGAAGGAGGAGGGTCACCTTTACATGGTGGAGGCCACGAAGGAGGATCCTGCCCTCAATGAGTGGTCAGATTAGAATACGAAAACAGACGTCGTCAAGTTCGACTCGCAGGGTAGCTATGAGCTGAACCCGAGTCACTAGGAGAGCACTCGCCCACACAGCTCATATCGACCACCACGTGCTCCCCTTCACCTCACTGTTAAGGATGTATGTGATGAGCGATACGAGGCCTACACCTCGGCCATCCGCCCTGGCGGAATCTTCAAGCATACTGCCACCGGGAAGGTTGTGTGGGTGACCGCAACATCTGGCTCCATTGCAAGGAGAACCAGGCAGACTTTGGCAGGGAAGAGGGAGCGTATCAATGGTGCTCATTCAACAGGAACATGGTGACATTTACCGAGACGGGTCACGCCCTATTGGGCATTCCTCCTCTTAAAAATGCCATCCCCAACCTCGATGACGACATGTAGGAACGGATGAAGAAGAGGTCGCTGGACCGGCACACCGCCTTGCCTAGATGATGAGGCGGGTCGTGACATATGCATGTGCTCCGTGCACTACATTCACCATGGTCATGGTGGGGAGCCGCTAGTGCTTCTTCGAAGACGTAAAGAGCTACCAGTTTCGTACAGAAATCTCACCGAAATACATTACAACCAACTCCGGTAGAAATGCACCGGGTGTATATATTGGCATATGCAACCGAGAAAACATGATGGAATCGAAACATGGAATGTATGTGAAGGTAATCATTTTATAAAATGTTATGTGAGCAATCATGCAATTAGGAGGGTAACAAGTGCAAGACTAATTACAAGATGTATGGCCTGCTTTAAATTTTGATAAAGATTTAGTACTTCAAACGAATTTCAGAAATAAACATCGAACCGGCAACTAGGCGAGCTGTGACTTTCTTTGGCACTTAAAATGGAGTTCTAAACAAAAGTGTATTGTTTTTTAGGGAAGGAATTGTATTTTGTTGACACATGTATAATTTAACTTTGCAGGGGTGTGCCTACGTGGTGTTCGCGAGCGCCATCGCGGCGCTGCAGGCATGCTTTGTGGCGCTAACGGGCGTGGAGCCCCTGCAGTGGAGCAGGCTCTGCAACATCTACACCCGCTTCTGCGTGCAGGGCGCCTTCGGCATGGTTTGCGGCCTCGCGGCCGCCGTCGGCATGGCCCTCCTGTCCGTCTTCTCCGCGCGCGACCTCTTCCGGCTCTACTCGCCGGCTGGGCGCAGGCAGGCGCGGCTGAGATCGGAATCAAGTCAGACAGGCCTCATGATGAGTAGAAATGAGATGGCCAGAGGAAGCGCGGGAGATGATTAGGTTCCTTCAAAAATTCTGATCGCCTTGCTGTTAGCAGCTCGCAAGGTCTGACATTGCAACCTGCAAGATCATATATAAATACAAAGTGAAGTCGAATCATTTTAGAACAGGGGAAGAAAACGAAGTGACGATTGTTTCTACGTATTCGTGATCATTTATATAGTCGTTTTTCTTTTCAAGGAATCGACCTGGGTGTGTGTGTGTGTGTGGTAGGGGGGGGTTGTAAATAGGTACAAGACCAATTACGAATATTCAGAAAGACCTTTGCAGTCCTTGTGTCCCATATCTTCCAAAGAATAAGCATGAGGATGAAGCTCCAAATTGCTTGTTTAGAGGCCAAATGTGATCCATTCCCACAGGTGATCGACCATTGGTGGTGGAGAGATCCCTAGGCGTTGTGTCACACCTTGTGTTTTGCATAACTCCACTAAAGATAATAACGGCCCTTGGTCTGTCCATCCTGCAATACGTTGATAATACAATCATTTTCATGGAACACGATTTGGCAAAAGCGAGGAACATGAAGTTAGTGTTATGCCTTTTTGAACAATTGTCGGGGCTGAAAATTAATTTCCATAAAAGCGAGTTGTTCTGCTTTGGGAGAGCCAAAGACGAACAAGAAGCGTATACACAATTGTTTGGTTGTGAAGTGGGGGCTTTACCTTTCACGTATCTTGGTATTCCCATTCACCATCGTAAGCTAACAAATGGTGAGTGGAAGTGCATCGAGGATCGGTTTGAGAAGAAACTGAGTTGCTGGAAAGGAAAACTCATGTCTTATGGAGGCCGGTTGATTCTTATTAACTCGATGCTCACGAGTTTACCTATGTTTCTCTTATCTTTCTTCGAGGTCCCAGTCGGGGTTAGGAAAAGGCTGGACTTCTATCGTTCTCGCTTCTTTTGGCAGAGTGATGAGTTTAAGAGAAAGTACCGATTGGCCAAATGGGATATTATTTGTCGACCAAAGGACCAAGGGGGACTTGGTATTGAAAATCTTGAAGTCAAGAACAGATGCCTGCTCAGTAAGTGGCTGTTTAAGTTGTCTTCTGAGACAGAGGCAACTTGGGCGCAGATTTTACGTAGTAAATATATGCACTCAAAGACTTTATCCCAGGTTACGCTGAGACCTACAGATTCGCCGTTCTGGAAAGGGCTTATGAGGGTCAAAGCCGCTTTTTTTAACAGAACGAGATGTATTGTCGGTAATGGTGATAATACGCGATTCTGGGAGGATACGTGGCTTGGTGACGCGCCTTTGGCTTCACAATATCCGACCCTATATCGTATTGTTCAGCGTCGGGAGGCTCTCGTTGCCACGGTTATGCAGTCTATTCCTCTCAACATTCAGTTTAGGAGGGTGCTTGTGGGGGCTCGATGGGAAGCATGGCTTCACTTGGTCCGTAGGCTGATGGAAGTTCAGCTAACTCCTCAGCCCGACCAGATATGTTGGAAGCTAACTAGATCTGGGGTGTTCACGGTTAAATCGATGTACATTGATATCATTAATTCTACTGTGATCCCTAATTTCAAAGAGGTTTGGAAAGTTAAGGTACCTTTGAAGATTAAAGTGTTTATGTGGTTTGTGCATAAACAAGTTATTCTTACAAAGGACAATCTGGTTAAGCGCAACTGGACAGGTTCTACTAGGTGTAGTTTCTGTGATCGGGATGAGACTATCAAGCATTTATTTTTTGACTGTCCGTTGGCACGAGGGTTGTGAAGCTCCGTGCAAATTGCCTTTAATATTACTCCTCCGAGATCGGTCAACACGTTATTTGGGGCGTGGCTTGTTGGAATTGAGTCCGAAACAGCCAGACACATTCGTGTAGGAGTATGCGCGTTGCTATGGGCAATTTGGAATTGCAGAAATGATTTGGTTTTTAAATGAACATCCTTTAGACATTTCCTAAAAAAGAATTTGGTTTGAACCCTCCATTTAAGTGCAAGAAATTCATTCTCGTAATGTACTACTAGTAGTATTTATTTTGTAAATAAAAGAACCGCTGATTCTTAGTGTGATGGAATTTAGTGTGTACACATTTTTTTCTTCTTCAAAAAAAAAAGTAAAAATGTGCTTAACTGAGGTCTACGCGTCATCGGTGGTGCACACCCTAGAGCATCTACAGGTAGGCACCCTAAACCGGCCTCAAACGCTCGGGCGCCCCGTTTGGTCATTGACCGGTCACAATTTTTCGACCCAGACGGCCCCCTCAAACGGGCCTCAAACGCCTGGGCTGACAGCACCCCTCATATCCGGTCCAAATAAGGGACAGATATGGGGCGCCTAGGCGCATCTGCCATGTCAGCCCGGCCCACCCCGACCCCACAAATATCCCCACATCCAGAAAATCCTAGACAACGGTCAATCTGAAATCCACTTCATTCCCATCTCCGTCCACTCCACTTCCGATCCCCTCCCTCCTATATGATGGCCGGCGAACGGAACCAGCGGCGGATCCAGTTTAGAATCCTACGGGTCGAACATCGACGTGGAGGAGGTGGCCCTCCGCATCGCATTGCGGAGGTCGCTACTCGAGCAAGGCGGCCAGCGGCGGATCTTCTTCCTCAGCACCCGTCGCCCATCCACGCAGCGCCAACGACGTCGCCGACCCTTCGCTCCGCCAGGTACGTCGCCCACCTCCACCATCCTCTGGTCCGGCAGTGGTACCCGGCCATCGCTGGGTCCTCGTGCCCACGCTGATGCTGACGCGCACACGGACGCCCGAGTCCGAGGCACGTGCAGCCTGAAGGAAATATGCCCTAGTGGCAATAATAAAGTTGTTATTTATATTTCCTTATATCATGATAAATGTTTATTATTCATACTAGAATTGTATTAACCGGAAACTTGATACATGTGTGAATACATAGACAAAACAAAGTGTCCCTAGTATGCCTCTACTAGACTAGCTCGTTAATCAAATATGGTTAAGTTTCCTGACCATAGACATGTGTTGTCATTTGATGAACGGGATCACATCATTAGAGAATGATGTGATGGACAAGACCCATCCGTTAGCTTAGCATAATGATCGTATAGTTTTATTGCTAATGCTTTCATCATGACTTATACATGTTCCTCTGACTATGAGATTATGCAACTCCCGAATACCGGAGGAACACCTTGCGTGCTATCAAACATCACAACGTAACTGGGTGATTATAAAGATGCTCTACAGGTGTCTCCGATGGTGTTTGTTGAGTTGGCATAGATCGAATTAGGATTTGTCACTCCGTGTATCGGAGAGGTATCTCTGGGCCCACTCGATAATGATCATCACTATAAGCCTTGCAAGCAATGTGACTAACACTACTGCAGGATGCTGCTAACGCGACACTACGATCAGAGACCCTTCGATGAAACTGTGTGCGATGCCATAATCGCAAACGGTGGTGTAAAAAACCGTCAAAAATGTGCAAAACGTTTGCGATGATGGGTGCATCAAACACGGTTCAAATTTTAGTTGCGTGTACGATTCAGGGCATACGGTTCAGTTCAATTAACCGTTTTCGATGAGGAGGAACAAAAGAAACGGGCAGCCAGATGAAGGTGTGTGCGGTGTACAGCATACAGTTCACTCGGATGAACTGTTTGTGATTAGGCAACACAAAAGAAACGGTCAGCCAGATCAAGGTGTGTGTGATGTACAACATGCAGTTCACTCGGATGAACTATTTGTGATTAGGCAACAAAAAAAACAGTCAGCCAGATCAAGGTGTGTGCGATGTACAACATGTGATTCACCCGGATGAACTGTTTGCGTTGAGAGAAGAGAACAGAAACGGTTCAATATAATAAATACCATAAATATTGCAAGGTTCAAATTCAAAGATTACAATGCCCAAATTCATACATTGCATGCTGCATCATTTCTGAAAAGGGATTAGCTGCTGACAAGTCATGTATGGGTTTGACACGATAACTTTCAATTGCTTTGCCATATGATCTTCCAATATGAAGTTTGGCATTTTTGGAGGCACTTCCATTCCACAGTACCAGCCGACTCTGATAATCATACCATTTATCTTTCCTAATTAAATGTGTGTTCAACCTCAGTACCTTCAACACCTTTGCTCTGGAAAGAAAGAACCTGGTGAGTGTAATCTCCGGTGGGGTCCCTCGGTAGGAGTTGAAAATAATATTTGAGAGATGTAGATCCAGGCATTCGATGTGATTGTCGTTATAAACATCTTCCACCGGGCCTAATATGCACTGCAAAAGAAGAGAACGTGTTAGTGCCTACATGCAGTTTTGAACAGTGCTACACGCCCATTTGGTTTGCGGAATTTGTAAAATGCACCAACGTGCCATCTTTGATCTGGCATGATTAACATGGGCATTTGATTACAATCTAGAAACATGTAGCCTTCTTCACAAGAGGTTGGATTGGATGAAAAATTCCCTAACAAAACTAGTACAGATGAATCCAAAGGAGAAATGCTTATGGACGATTGTAACCATATGAATGAAGCAACCAATATGGGGTGGGGGTGTATGTCCTAAAATCCTCCAAAGTTCCTTCAGAAATCGTAGTACATGTCATTGTAAACTTGGCAAAAGGTGCAAAAAAAATAAACTCCCTTATGGTTAACATTTAACAGGAAAGGAACATCACCTCGATATACAGCTTCTTCAGGCACGGAAAGCATCTCAGGTAACTGGAAACTTGGTCCAGGTTGGGGACGACAGATTCTAGTGCCAAGACCTTCACTGTGCCCAGATTCTGGGTGAAGCTTCGCTGGATGACAGACGAACATACATCTTAAAAACTAGAAATAACATTGATATCAAGAAGGAGAGGTATATAAAGGCATTGTTGTACCGAAAGTTGTAGTATTTGGATGACGAGTAGCCCACCACTTTCAATTTCGCCACAGAAATGACATTGATTCTTGTTGGACCTTGTTGATCAACTACAAGTAATCTCTCAAGTGAAGGTGTGTCCTGGATGACCATATTGTGGTCCACCTTTTGTGATCTCTCGTTGCAGCACTGGCAACACACATAAATAGTGCAGAGAGTCACGGAGGTGATGTGCAAGGTACTCGACCAATTCATCGCTCAAGACGAGGAACTCGAGTGCAAGATACAGCCAGCGAGCAGGCGCTCCATGTCATCCTTTGGGATGCGGACGGCGACGAGCTCGAGGTGCTTCAGTCGTGGTAGAAAAAGAGCGGGCGCGTCATTAAGGGGGGGAATGGCAGTTCATGAACTTGGCGAGGCGCAACATGGGCGCGAAGCGGAGCGCGGACGTTGGCAGCAAGCTCATATGCCCATCATTATAACTTAGCTTCTCGAGCTGATCTATGGCGCGGGATCGGAACCACTCGTTAAGCTTGGCTCGCTCCTTGCCATTGGAACGGAACTTGCCCACGATAAGGCCTTTGATTGGGCCATGGTGACTGCCGAGAATCTGGGAGAACGCATCCAAGCTTTAGCGATAGCCATTGATACGTCTCCAACGTATCTACTTTTTCAAACACTTTTGCCCTTGTTTTGGACTCTAACTTGCATGATTTGAATGGAACTAACCCGGACTGACGTTGTTTTCAGCAGAATTGCCATGGTGTTATTTTTGTGCAGAAATAAAAGTTCTCGGAATGACCTGAAACTTCACGGAGAATATTTTTGGAATAAATAAAAATATTAGCGAAAGAATCAGCATCAGGGGGCCCACACCATATCCACAAGGGTGCAGGGCGCGCCCACCCCCTGGGGTGCGCCCCCTACCTCGTGGGCCCCCTGAGACTCTACCGACCTCAACCCCAACTCCATATATTCACGTTCGGGGAGAAAAAAATCAAAGAGAAGGATTCATCGCATTTTACGATACGGAGCCGCCGCCAAGCCCTAATCTCTCTCGGGAGGGCGGATCTGGAGTCCGTTCGGGGCTCCGGAGAGGGGAATACGTCGCCGTTGTCATCATCAACCATCCTCCATCACCAATTTCATGAAGCTCACTGATACGTCTCCAACGTATCTATAATTTTTTATTGTTCCATGCTAAATTATATTCTGTTTTGGATGATTAATGGGCTTTATTATACACTTTTATATTATTTTTGGGACTAACCTATTAACCGGAGGCCCAACCCAGATTGCTGTTTTTTTGCCTATTTCAGTGTTTCGAAGGAAAAGGATATCAAACAGAGTCCAAACGGAATGAAACCTTCGGGAACGTGATTTTCGGAACAAACGTGATCCAGAGGACTTGGAGTCTACGTAAAGCAATCAACGAGGAGAGCACGAGGCAGGGGGCGCGCCCACCTCCCCCAGGCGCGCCCTCCACCCTCGTGGGCCCATATTGCTCCACCGACGTACTTCTTCCTCCTATATATACCCATATACCCTGGAAACTTAAGACATGGAGCCAAAACCCTAATTCCACCGCTGCAACCTTCTGTACCCGTGAGATACCATCTTGGGGCCTTTTCCGGCGCTCCGCCGGAGGGGGCGTTGATCACGGAGGGCTTCTACATCAACACCATAGCCTCTCCGATGATGTGTGAGTAGTTTACCTCAGACCTTCGGGTCCATAGTTATTAGCTAGATGGCTTCTTATCTCTCTTTGGATCTCAATACAAAGTTCTCCTCGATTCTCTTGGAGATCTATTTGATGTAACTCTTCTTTTATGTGTGTTTGTCGAGATCCGATGAATTGTGGGTTTATGATCAAGATTATCTATGAACAATATTTGAATCTCCTCTGAATTCTTTTATGTATGATTGGTTATCTTTGCAAGTCTCTTTGAATTATCAGTTTGGTTTGGCCTACTAGATTGATCTTTTTGCAATGGGAGAAGTGCTTAGCTTTGGGTTCAATCTTGCGGTGCTCGATCCGGTGATGTAAGGGGAAACGACACGTATTGTATTGTTTCCATCGAGGATAAAAGATGGGGTTTATATCATATTGCATGACTTTATCCTCTACATCATGTCATCTTACTTAAAGCATTACTCTGTTCTTATGAACTTAATACTCTAGATGCATCTGGATAGCGGTCGAGGTGTCTTGATAATAGTCGAGATGCGTAATCGTTTTGATCTACTTGTCACGGACGTGATGCCTATATACATGATCATACCTAGATATTCTCATAACTATGCTCAATTCTATCAATTGCTCGACAGTAATTCGTTTACCCATTGTAATACTTCTGCTATCTTGAGAGAAGCCATAGTGAAACCTATGGCCCCCGGGTCTATTTTCCATCATATTAATCTCCCAACAACTAGATATTTCTGGCGCTGTTTATTTTTCTTTCTTTACTTTTAGTCTTTATCATAAAAATACCAAAATTATTATCTTATCATCTCTATCAGATCTCACTCTCGTAAGTGACCGTGAAGGGATTGACAACCCCTTTATCGCGTTGGTTGTGAGGTTCTTATTTGTTTGTGTATGTGCATGGGACTCGAGCGTGGTCTCCTACTGGATTGATATCTTGGTTCTCAAAAACTGAGGGAAATACTTACGCTACTTTACTGCATCACCCTTTCCTCTTCAAGGGAAAACCAACGCAGTGCTCAAGAGGTAGCAAGAAGGATTTCTGGCGCTATTGCCGGGGAGTCTTTGCACAAGTCAAGATATACCAAGTACCCATCACAAACTCTTATCCCTCGCATTACATTATTTGCCATTTTCCTCTCGTTTCCTCTCCCCCAATTCACCCTCGCCGTTTTATTCGCCCTTCTTCTGTTAGTCTTTTCGTTTGCCTTGATATCTTACTTGGCTCGTTTGCTCGTTTGGTTGGAATAATTTATTGCTAATCAGAGAACCTAAGATCTATGGATCATCATCCGCTTGCTAATCTTTTTAAGAGATCCAATTATGATGAACCAATTGCTAGTGAGTTTTGTGCACTAGATTATCTTTATGAAGTTTTGCTTGAAATTCGTGAATCTGAAAATTGTGATGAAGAAATTTATGAAGAGATTCACGATAGCTCCTTGAATAAAAAGCATGATTGCAATTATTTTACTATAAATTATCTTTATGTCAATTGTGCTAATAATATGCAAAACCCTAAGCTTGGGGATGCTATTTTTGCTATGTCTACTACTTGTTGCAATGACCATGATTGGGGTGATTCTTCTTATGATCTTGAAAATTTATTTAAGCCCCATGATGAATATGAGATTGATAATAGTGTTTGCAATATTATTGAAAGTGGGTTTGGAAGAGTGTCAACTTTAGATCCCACATATTTGGAGAATGTTCAATCTTATGAATTTTTTGATAAAAGTGGGTTTGGAGAGGTCATGACTTTAGTTAATGTTAATCCCACTATTTTGGAAGAGTGTCAACTTCGCATGCATGTGGATCTTGTTGAGAATATGTTTTGTGATAGCTATTTTTTTGAATTTGCTTATGATCCCACATGTAATTATTATGAGAGAGGAAAATATGGTTGTAGAAAATTTCATGTTACTAAATTACCTCTCGTTATGTTGAGATTGCTATTGTTTCTTTCCTCTTCCTTGCATATGCTAGTTTTTGCTTGCTATGATAATTTGTTTGCCTATAAAATACCTATGCATAGGAAGTATGTTAGACTTAAGTGTGTTTGTCACATGTTTTATGATGCTCTCTTTGTGCTTCAATTCTTGTCTTTCATGTGAGCATCATTAAAATTATCAATGCCTAGCTAAAAGGCTTAAAAGAAAAGCGCTTGTTGGGAGGCAACCCAATTTTTATTTTAGTTTTTTTTTATTTTTGCTCCTGTTTAGGAATAAATATTTGATATATCCTCTGGTTAGATGTGTTTTTTTGTTTCAATTAGTGTTTGTGCCAAGTTAAACCTATAGGATCTTCTTGGATGATAGTTATTTGATCTTGCTGAAAATTCCAGAAACTTTCTGTTCACGAAAACAATTGTTTAAAATCACCAGAACGTGATAAAATAGTGATTCCAATTGCTGCTTATCAATAAACAAATTTCCTAGGTCTTAAAATTTCGGCTGAATTTTTGGAGTTCCATAAGTTTGCCTTAGTTACAGATTACAACAGACTGTTCTGTTTTTGACAGATTCTGTTTTTCGTGTGTTGTTTGCTTATTTTGATGAATCTATGGCTAGTAAAATAGTCTATAAACCATAGAGAAGTTGGAATACAGTAAGCTTAACACAAATATAAATAAATAATGAGTTCATTACAGTACCTTGAAGTGGTGTTTTGTTTTCTTTCGCTAACGGAGCTCACGAGATTTTCTGTTGAGTTTTGTGTTGTGAAGTTTTCAAGTTTTGGGTAAAGATTTGATGGATTATGAAACAAGGAGTGGAAAGAGCCTAAGCTTGAGGATGACCAAGGTACCCCAAGGTAAATATAAGGACACCAAAAAGCCAAAGCTTGGGGATGCCCCGGAAGGCATCCCCTCTTTCGTCTTCGTCCATCGGTAACTTGGAGCTATATTTTTATTCACCACATGATAAGTGCTTTTCTTGGAGCGTCTTGTATGATTTGAGTCTTTGCTTTTTAGTTTACCACAATCATCCTTGCTGTACACACCTTTTGAGAGATACACATATGATTCGGAATTTATTAGAATACTCTATGTGCTTCGCTTATATCTTTTGAGCTATATAGTTTTTGCTCTAGTGCTTCACTTAAATCTTTTAGAGCACGGTGGTGGATTTGTTTTATAGAAACTATTGTTCTCTCATGCTTCGCTTATATTATTTTGAGAGTCCTACAAAACAGCATGGTAATTTGCTTTAATTGTGAAATTAGTCCTAATATGCTAGGTATTCAAGATTAGTAAAAACTTTCTTATGAGTGTGTTGAATACTAAGAAAAGTTTGATGCTTGATAATTGTTTTGTGATATGGAGGTAGTGATATTAAGGTTGTGCTAGTTGAGTAGTTGTGAATTTGAGAAATACTTGTGTTGAAGTTTGCAAGTCCCGTAGCATGCACGTATGGTAAACGTTATGTAACAAATTCGAAACATGAGGTGTTGTTTGTTTGTCCTCCTTATGAGTGGCGGTCGGGGATGAGCGATGGTCTTTTCCTACCAATCTATCACCCTAGGAGCATGCGCGTAGTGCTTGGTTTTTGACGACTTGTAGATTTTTGCAATAAGTATGTGAGTTCTTTATGACTAATGTTGAGTCCACGGATTATACGCACTCTTGCCCTTCCATCATTGCTAGCCTCTTCAGTACCGTGCATTGCCCTTCCTCACCTTGAGAGTTGGTGCAAACTTTGCCGGTGCATCCAAACCCCGTGATACGATACGCTCTATCACACATAAACCTCCTTATATCTTCCTCAAAACAGCCACCATACCTACCTATTATGGCATTTCCATAGCCATTCTGAGATATATTGCCATGCAACTTTCCATCGTTCCGTTTATCATGGCACGTTCATCATTGTCATATTGCCTTGCATGATCATGTAGTTGACATCGTATTTGTGGCAAAGCCACCATGCATATTATCATACATGTCACTCTTGATTCATTGCCCATACCGGTACACCGCCGGAGGCATTCATGTAGAGTCATATTTTGTTCTAGTATCGACTTGTAATCATTGAGTTGTAAATAAATAGAAGTGTGATGATCATCATTCATAGAGCACTGTCCCAAAACAAAGGAAAAAAGAGAAATACCAAAAGAAAAAAAGTAAGGCCCAAAAAAAGGAAAATAAAATAAAAAGGGGCAATGTTACTATCCTTTTCCATACTTGTGCTTCAAAGTAGCACCATGATCCTTAGATAGATAGTCTCTTGTTTTGTCACTTTCATATACTAGTGGGAATTTTTCGTTATAGAACTTGGCTTGTATATTCCAACAATGGACTTCCTCAAATGCCCTAGGTCTTTGTGAGCAAGCAAGTTGGGTGCACACCCACTTAGTTTCTTTTGTTGAGCTTTCATACATTTATAGCTCTAGTGCACCCGCTGCATGGCAATCCCTACTCCTCACATTAACATCAATTGATGGGCATCTCCATAGCCCGATGATTAGCCGCGTTGATGCGAGACTTTCTCCCTTCTTGTCTTCTCCACATAACCCCCATCATTATATTCTATTCCACCCATAGTGCTATATCCATGGCTCACGCTCATGTATTGCGTGAAAGTTGAAAAAAGTTTGAGATTACTAAAGTATGAAACAATTGCTTGGCTTGTCATCGGGGTTGTGCATGATGAGAGCATTCTTGTGTGACGAAAATGGAGCATGACCAAACTATAAGATTTTGTAGGGATGAACTTTCTTTGACCATGTTATTTTGACAAGACATAATTGCTTAGTTAGTATGTTTGAATTATTATTACTTTTATGTCAATATTAAACTTTTATCTTGAACCTTTCGGATCTGAATATTCATATCGCAAATAAGAGAATTACATTGAAAATTATGCTAAGTAGCATTCCACATCAAAAATTCTGTTTTTATCATTTACCTACTCGAGGACGAGCAGGAATTAAGCTTGGGGATGCTTGATACGTCTCCAACGTATCTATAATTTTTTATTGTTCCATGCTAAATTATATTCTATTTTGGATGATTAATGGGCTTTATTATGCACTTCTATATTATTTTTGGGACTAACCTATTAACCGGAGGCCCAACCCAGATTGCTGTTTTTTTTGCTTATTTCAGTGTTTTGAAGGAAAAGGATATCAAACGGAGTCCAAACGGAATGAAACCTTCGGGAACGTGATTTTTGGAACAAACGTGATCCAGAGGACTTGGAGTCTACGTAAAGAATTCAACGACGAGAGCACGTGGCAGGGGGGCGCGCCCACCTCCCCCAGGCGCGCCCTCCACCCTCGTGGGGCCCACGTTGCTCCACCGACGTACTTCTTCCTCCTATATATACCCATATACCCTGGAAACATCAGACACGAAGCCAAAACCTTAATTCCATCGCTGCAACCTTTTGTACCCATGAGATCCCATCTTGGGGCCTTTTCCGGCGCTCTGCCGGAGGGGGGATTGATCATGGAGGGCTTCTACATCAACACCATAGCCTCTCCGATGATGTGTGAGTAGTTTACCTCAGACCTTCAGGTCCATAGTTATTAGCTAGATGGCTTCTTCTCTCTCATTGGATCTCAAGACAAAGTTCTCCTCGATTCTCTTGGACATCTATTTGATGTAACTCTTCTTTTGCGGTGTGTTTGTTGACATCCGATGAATTGTGGGTTTATGATCAAGTTTATCTATGAACAATATTTGAATCTCCTCTGAATTCTTTTATGTATGATTGGTTATCTTTGCAAGTCTCTTCGAATTATCAGTTTGGTTTGGCCTACTAGATTGATCTTTCTTGTAATGGGATAAGTGCTTAGCTTTGGGTTCAATCTTGCGGTGCTCGATCCCAGTGACAGAAGGGGAAATGACACGTATTGTATTGTTGCCATCGAGGATAAAAATATGGGGTTTATATCATATTGCATGAGTTTATCCCTCTACATCATGTCATCTTACTTAAAGCATTACACTGTTCTTATGAACTTAATACTCTAGATGCATGCTGGATAGCGGTCGATGTGTGGAGTAATAGTAGTAGATGCAGAATCATTTCGGTCTACTTGTCGCGGAGGTGATGCCTATATACATGATCATACCTAGATATTCTCATAACTATGCTCAATTCTATCAATTGCTCGACAGTAATTCGTTTACCCACCGTAATACTTATGCTATCTTGAGAGAAGCCACTAGTGAAACCTATGGCCCCCGGGTCTATTTTACATCGTATTAATCTCCCAACAACTAGCTATTTCTGGCACCGTTTATTTTGCTTTCTTTACTTTTAGTCTTTATTTACTTTTAGTCTTTATCATAAAAATACCAAAAATATTATCTTATCATCTCTATTAGATCTCACTCTCGTAAGTGACCATGAAAGGATTGACAACCCCTTTATCGCGTTGGTTGCGAGGTTCTTATTTGTTTGTGTAGGTGCGTGGGACTCGAGCGTGGTCTCCTACTGGATTGATACCTTGGTTCTCAAAAACCGAGGGAAATACTTACGCTACTTTACTGCATCACCCTTTCCTCTTCAAGGGAAAACCAACGCAGTGCTCAAGAGGTAGCACTCACCACCGAGCATGAGTAATCCCATCATAGGCTTGCTGGACGGTGATGGGTTCGATGAGATTTACCATGTAATCGAGTTAGTTTTATTAGGGTTTGATCCCTAGTATCCATTATTTTCTAAGATTGATGTTGCTATGACTTTGCTATGCTTAATGCTTGTCACTAGGGCCCTAGTGCCATGATTTCAGATCTGAACCTATTATGTTTTCATGAATATATGTGAGTTCTTGATCCTATCTTGCAAGTCAATAGTCACCTACTATGTGTTTTGATCCGGAAGTGACAATAATCGGGACCATTCCCGGTGATGACCGTAGTTTGAGGAGTTCATGTATTCACTAAGTGCTAATGCTTTGGTCTGGTACTCTATTAAAAGGAGGCCTTAATATCCCTTAGTTTCCAATAGGACCCCGCTGCCAGGGGAGGGTAGGACAAAAGATGTCAAGCAAGTTCTTTTCCATAAGCACGTATGACTATATTCGGAATACATGCCTACATTACATTGATGAACTGGAGCTAGTTCTGTGTCACCCTATGTTATAATTGTTGCATGAGGAATCGCATCCGACATAATTATCCATCATTGATCCATTGCCTACGAGCTTTTCACATATCGATCTTTGCTTAGTTACTTTTCCGCTGCCACTGTTACAATTACTACAGAACTGCTACTGTTACTTTTGCCACCGTTACCGTTACTTCCATACTACTTTGCTACTAAATACTTTGCTGCAGATATTAAGTCTTTCAGGTGTGGTTGAATTGACAACTCAACTGCTAATACTTGAGAATATTCTTGGCTCCCCTTGTGTCGAATCAATAAATTTGAGTTGAATACTCTACCCTCGAAAACTGTTGCGATCCCCTATACTTGTGGGTTATCAGCCATGGTAGAGCTTGTGGGCGTGGAGGTGGACGACAGGGGTGCAGAGCCATAGGCTGCGCCACCGCCAGGAAACGGCGGCTGTCCTCGCTCGATTTTGGATTGGGAGGAGGGATATGATGACTATCAACATATCATCGAGGAGGTTGTTGTTGAAGTCTAGGCCTGCTGGAGTCGCTTGCGATTCTTTCTTGACTCGCCTCTGCTTGTTGGCAGCCTCGTTCTCCACCTCGTCCGCGGGGACGGAAACCTCTGTCTCGATATTCACGCCGTTCTCCGGTGCTTGGCCAAGAGCGTCGCCGCCACCCTCCGATGGGCGCTTGGTGGCATCTCAGACACCGACGGCTTTGAGGACTCAGAGCGGCGTCTAGGATGCGAGCGGAGAGAGAGGAATTGTGTGTGGCGAGGATGGGCGGTGAGGCCGCTCGGCGGCGCCATTAATATAGACCAGTGGGAGCGAGGCGGGCGGCGGTCCAAGGCTGTCTCGCTTCCCGGTGAGAACGACTGCTTAATCTCTAGTATGAATGAAATCTATGCTTAATTACTAAATTTTAGTTGCAAAAAATAGATAGTGATATTGATTTTTAGCTGCATATTTTGACAAATCGCATTGTCTCTTGGCTTAGCGCCGAAGTCTGGCTTTAATCTGAACCGCTTGCGTTGAAGAGATGCATAGATCCTACGTTGAACATCTTGTACGCTTCCCGGTGAGCCTGCACACCGGATTGCGCTCACACGCCTCCCGTTCAGTCAAGCAGCTGTCCACACGGCACCTCCTATAGCCATTAAAATCAAGACACGTGGTGTCACGTGAATGGTTAACCGAACGCACACGGTTGATTTATACAAATGTTTGAGATATTAAAGTGGTAGCTATTTTTTTTCAAAATGCCTTTGTTGGCTGTCATTATTCGAGTGTGCCTTCTCTCAAAATGGACATGAAAAATACCACACCATGTCGGGTGCCCTTCCATGATAGCATGCCAATTTTCATGAATTTCAGACGAGTTTTAGATTTACAAGAATTTAAAAACAAATTATCTCAACGTTTTGCCGGCAATCAACGGTGCCCTGGTGTTTGAAATTCATTCCCATTTCTTGCATGGGACCTAAGTATGCAACCAAGGACACATATTTGATTTTTCAACCAATTTATATGCACTCGAGCACGCGCATGTAGTTCAAATTTGAATTATGCACATAAATGCATTTGAAAACTTAGTTAATGCATAAAAATGTCCGAACGAACCACGACAAATCACAAAAATTCACACAACACTCATGTTGTTCTATGTTGACACGAGAAAAAAATTGAAAGCAATAAGAGGCAATTAATATCGTTTCGTCCCCAAAGGTGGGGCGTTCCCTACCGAAAACTATCATGCTTGTTGTGAGAAGCTCCGGTTTGTGAGAAGTATATACCCAAACCTGCCCCAAATGGGATAAATTTTTTACCACGGCATGTTGATGCCGCTCCATGATAGCATGCCAAGTTTCATGATTTTCATATGAGTTTTGGATTTACTAGAATTTAAAAACCAGGCATCTCAATGTTTTGCCGGCAATCAACGGTGCCCTGGTGTTTGAAATTCATTCCCATTTCTTGCATGGGACCTAAGCATGCACCCAAGGACACAGATTTGATTTTTCAACCAATTTATATGCACTGGAGCATGCGCATGTAGTTAAAATTTGAATTATGCACATAAATGCATTGAAAAACTCAGTTACTACATAAAAATGTCCAAAGGAACCCAAAAAATCACAAAAATTCACACAACACTTCTGTTGTTCTATGTTGACACAAGAAAAAAAATTGAAAGCAATAAGAGGCAATGGATATCGTTTCGTCCCCAAAGGTGGGGCGTCCCCTACCGAAAACCATCATGCTTGTTGTGAGAAGCTCCGCTTTGTGAGAAGCATATACCCAAACCTGCCCCAAATGGGACAAAAAATTTACCACGGCATGTTGATGCCGCTCCATGATAGCATGCCAAGTTTCATGAATTTTAGACGAGTTTTGGATTTACTAGAATTAAAAAACCAGGCATCTCAATGTTTTGCCGGCAATCAACGGTGCCCAGGTGTTTGAAATTCATTCCCATTTCTTGCATGGGACCTAAGTATGCATCCAAGGACACATATTTGATTTTTCAACCAATTTATATGCACTGGAGCATGCGCATGTAGTTCAAATTTGAATTATGCACATAAATGCATTGAAAACTCAGTTAATGCATAAAAATGTCCAAACGAACCCCGAAAAATCACAAAAATTCACAACACACTCATGTTGTTCTATGTTGACACGAGAAAAAAATTTTGAAAGCAATAAGAGGCAATGGATATCGTTTCGTCCTCAAAGGTGGGATGTTCCCTACCGAAAACCATCATGCTTGTTGTGAGAAGCTTTGGTTTGTGAGAAACATATACCCAAACCTGCCCCAAACGGGACAAAATTTGTACCACGGCATGTTGATGCCGCTACATGATAGCATGCCAAGTTTCATGAATTTCAGACGAGTTTTGGATTTACTAGAATTTAAAAACCAGGCATCTCAATGTTTTTCCGGCAATCAACGGTGCCCTGGTGTTTGAAATTCATTCCCATTTCTTTCATGGGACCTAGGCATGCACCCAAGGACACATATTTGATTTCTAACCAATTTATATGCACTGGAGCATGCGCATGTAGTTCAAATTTGAATTATGCACATAAATGCATTGAAAACTCAGTTAATGCATAAAAATGTCGAAATGAACCCCGAAAAATCACAAAAATTCACACAACACTCCTGTTGTTCTATGTTGACACGAGAAAAAAATTGAAAGCAATAAGAGGCAATGGATATCGTTTCGTCCCCAAAGGTGGGGCGTTCCCTACCGAAAACCATCATGCTTGTTGTGAGAAGCTCCGGTTTGTGAGAAGCATATATCCAAACCTGCCCCAAATGGGACAAAAATTTTACCACGACATGTTGATGCCGATCGATGATAGCATGCCAAGTTTCATGAATTTCAGACGAGTTTTGAATTTACTAGAATTTGAAAACAAGGCATCTCAATGTTTTGCCGGCAATCAACGGTGCCCTGGTGTTTGAAATTCATTCCCATTTCTTGCATGGGACCTAAGCATGCACCCAAGGACACAATTTGATTTTTCCACCAATTTATATGCACTGGAGCATGCACATGTAGTTCAAATTTGAATTATGGACATAAATGCATTGAAAACTCAGTTAATGCATAAAAATGTCCAAACGAACCACGACAAATCACAAAAAGTCACACAACACTCCTGTTGTTCTATGTTGACATGAGAAAAAATTTGAAAGCAATAAGAGGCAATGGATATCGTTTCGTCCCCAAAGGTGGGGCGTTCCCTACCGAAAACCATCATGCTTGTTGTGAGAAGCTCCGGTTTGTGAGAAGCATATACCCAAACCTGTCCCAAATGGGATAATTTTTTTACCACGGCATGTTGATGCCGCTCCATGATAGCATGCCAAGTTTCATGATTTTCATATGAGTTTTGGATTTACTAGAATTTAAAAACCAAGCATCTCAATGTTTTGCCGGCAATCAACTGTGCCCTGGTGTTTGAAATTCATTCCCATTTCTTGCATGGGACCTAAGCATGCACCCAAGGACACATATTTTATTTTTCAACCAATTTATATGCACTGGAGCATGCGCATGTAGTTAAAATTTGAATTATGCACATACATGCATTGAAAACTCAGTTACTGCATAAAAATGTCCAAAGGAACCCCAAAAAATCACAAAAAATCAAACAACACTCGTGTTGTTCTATGTTGACACAAGAAAAAAAAATTGAAAGCAATAAGAGGCAATGGATATCGTTTCGTCCCCAAAGGTGGGGCGTTCCCTACCAAAAACCATCATGCTTGTTGTGAGAAGCTTCGGTTTGTGAGAAGCATATACCCAAACCTGCCCCAAATGCGACAAAAAGTTTACCACGGCATGTTGATGCCGCTCCATGATAGCATGCCAAGTTTCATGAATTTCAGACGAGTTTTGGATTTACTAGAATTTAAAACCAGGCATCTCAATTTTTGCCAAGAATCAACGGTGCCTGTGTGTTTGAAATTCATTCCCATTTCTTGCATGGGACCTAAGCATGCACCCAAGGACACATATTTGATTTTTCAACCAATTTATATGCAGGAGCATGCATGTAGTTCAAATTTGAATTATGCACATAAATGCATTGAAAACTCAGTTACTGCATAAAAATGTCCAAAGGAACCCCAAAAAATCACAAAAAATCACACAACACTCGTGTTGTTCTATGTTGACACAAGAAAAAAAAATTGAAAGCAATAAGAGGCAATGGATATCGTTTCGTCCCCAAAGGTGGGGTGTTCCCTACCGAAAACCATGATGCTTGTTGTGAGAAGCTTTGGTTTGTGAGAAGCATATACCCAAACCTGCCCCAAATGGGACAAAATTTGTACCACGGCATGTTGATGCCGCTCCATGATAGCTGCCAAGTTTCATGAATTTCAGACGAGTTTTGGATTTAATAGAACTTAAAAACCAGGCATCTCAATGTTTTGCCGGAAATCAACGGTGCCTTGGTGTTTGAAATTCATTCCCATTTCTTGCATGGGACCTAAGCATGCACCCAAGGACAAAGATTTCATTTCTCAACGAATTTATATGCACTGGAGCATGTGCATGTAGTTGAAATTTGAATTATGCACATAAATGCATTGAAAACTCACTTAATGCATAAAAATGTCCAAATGAACCCTGAATAATTCCAATTCTTTTTTGATCACTACAGATAAAAGGTCTAGCAATTCAAACACTGTCCATGGCAGCTATGACCCCATTATGTAATTCATATTAAGACGAAAAATCAAGTGGATCCCACACAGTTTATTATAACCAACCGTGTGAGATGTAGCACAAAATATCTTTGGACCGTGTCTGAATAAGGGACTATGTCTGATGACACTTTGCGCGACAGTTTTTTGGCTGAAGCGATTCCAAATTTTCGGCTTCCGCCGAAATTTCTACCTCCCCGCCCCCTCCCCCTTACCAAAAGCCACATTTCCCCTGTTTTCACCTTCCTTTCCAAGTTGAAAGCTTCACTCCTTGCTTGCAGCGCCGCCACCTCCTCGCCGGCGACCCTCCTTCACGCTGCTCGGCCTCGCCTATCCAAGCAGGTAATCCACACCCGACCCCCATCCTCCTCCTCCTTCCACATCCCACATGCCCCGACCGCCGGCGCGAGCGCGACACCTTCCACCTAAATCACCGACCCCTCCAACAAATAAGCGCCGACTGTAACACCCCGGAAGTAACTTTCCATAATTGTAACTCCAACTCTTGCCATTTTCGGCATTGTGATATGATATTCCCTCCATGGTTGGGTTTTTCTTCTTTTTGCATTTTGTCCATGTCATGCATTTTATATCATGTCATCATGTGCATCGCATTTGCATACGTGTTCGTCTCATGATTCCGAGCATTTTTCCCGTTGTCCGTTTTGCAATCCCAAGCACTCCTATCTCCCGGCGGCCCCTTTACGTTTTTCCGCAAAGGGTACTAAACCTTCTCGGAATGGACCGAGGTTTGTCTAGTGGCCTTGGTATACCACCGTTAGACCACCGGTCAAGTTTCGAGTCATTTGGAGCTCGTTTGGTACTCCAACGGTTAACCGTGACTCAAGAAAGGCCTCTTTTAAGTTGCAGCCCAACACCCCTTCAAAATAGTCCAATAACCCATCTAAGTCACTTCCATGCTCTCCGTCGTTCGATCACGATCGTGGGCGAAAACTACACCTCATTTGGACTCTCCTAGCTCCCTCTATGCCTATTTAAGCAAACCCCATTCCAATCTCGGGTCTAACCCTAGCCTTCCCTACCTCGCGCCGGACGAACGTCCGGCGCGTTCTCGACACATCCGCCCCACCAGCCGCCGCCCTCGACCAATCAGGCGCGCCACCTGTCCCGCCGCCGCCGCCCTTGGCCACGTCAGGAGAGGCCACGGCCCGCCCGCCCGGCCGGGCGACCGCGCCTCCGCCTCGCCGCGGCCCGCCGCCCGCCGCGCCGCCCGCGCCCTCCGCCGCCACCGGCGCGCCCGCTTCTCCGGCCCTCACCGCCGCCGCCCGCGCTGCCCCGCCGCCCGCCGCCGGATCCCGCCGCCGGCGGCGCGCGCCCGGCCGGCGCTTCCGGTCAGCGCCGCCTCCCTCAGCGCCGCCGCGGCCGCCTCGCCGCCGGCCCGCCTCCTCTCCCTCCTCCGGCCTCGCCTGGCTCCGGCGAGCCTGGCCCCGCCATTGCCGCTTAATCGGGCGGATCCCGATCCGGATCTCAGCCCGCTGACTTCTTCCCCTCTTTTTTCGTCTAAGTTTTCATCCTGTGTATATTTCGTGGCATTTTCAACGTAGCATATCTTTGCATCTGTAGCTTCATTTTGCGCGTATAATATATCAAAATGTTCGGTTCGAAGAGTAGATCATTTCATCTCATTGCATCATTTTCATTTGAGCTCATATTGATGCCCGAAATGCTGTTGGAAGAGGGCTATGTGATGTTAGTTTCATTTCTTAATGTAACTTGCACTTTTGTTATTTTTGCTATGATTGATGTGTGCATCCTATGGTCTTGAGTCCTACATGTGTTTTTTAATATGCCATGCCATCTTTCCAGGGGTGTATGCCATGTATTTTTGTAATCTATGTGGTGACTAGCACAAGCATGCAAAGTAGGTGTCCTGATGTTGCTGTTTTCAGCCCTGTATAGCTGATATTTTGATGCCATGTTAACTTGATGCTACCAAGAGATCCATGCATATTTTGAGATACTTCAGTAAGGATGTTTTGTTCTACATGTCTTTCTCTATCCATCCATGCCCTTGTTTGCTATTATGGAGTGCCATAGCTTGAGTCAATCGAGCTCTACTTTTGCTATCAAATGTTTCCTGGCAGATTGTTTACATGTTATTCAATTTTGCCTAGGTTTTTGTGGTTGATCCATGTATGCTATGTTATTGTTCTTGCCATGTATGTCTTCTATGCCATGTCTTCTTGATGTATGTATGCTTAGTTTATCATGAAAGGCTCTGTAGTGAGTGCATCAAGCTCTTAAACATGCCTACTTGTTATCAGTTTTTGACATGCCATGTTGCTGAATCTGTTAACGAAACTTGCGATATTGACATGGGTGTTACTATATGTTCTGATCCTTTTTGGCTTATGGTCAGTAAGGGACTTTTGTTCTATGCTTTGAGTAGATTCATACCATGCCTTATTTTGCTATTATAAGTTCCTGTAGCATGTAGTTTTGTTGCTCTGAACATTGCTACCGATGCTGTTTTGCCATGTCCACCGATATTTTGTGCACTTTTGCCATGCTTGTTTGAACCTGTTATGATGTGATTTAGCCGTAGCTCAGTGTTCATCTTTTGTCAAGCATCTTGTGTAGATCACTGCCATATGCTTTGTTGATACGTTTGGGTGCAGTAGCTTAATTTATTGTTGCTTGCTAAGTGGCATCATGCTGTTAATGGCAGATTTGTGCCATTCTTGTTTTGCTTGTCATTTGCAAACCGTGCATCCGATTCCGGTGATCTTTATATCGATTTCAACCGAAATCATCTCATCTTTCCAGTGGCATACTTGGTTTGCCAAGTTGATGCCTGGTTCATCATTTTCCTTCTGGAGCGCGCATACGCATTGCATATCACATCTCGCATATCATGTCATGTTTTGCATCATGTTGATTGTGCATTGCACCGTGATTTATTGTGGTTCCTTTGTTTGTGTTCTTGCTTTGGGTAGAGCCGGGAGACGAGTACGTGAACGAGGAACCTGTTGAGAACGCTTACGAGGATCAAGCTTTCGACAACTTTGAGAACATTGCAGGCAAGATGACCATACCCTCGAAATCACTTCTATCTTTGCTATGCTAGTTGCTCGCTCTTTTGCTATGCCTATGCCACGATGCCTACCACTTGCTATATCATGCCACCCATATCGCCATGTCAGCCCTTAACCATCCTTTCCTAGCAAACCGTTGATTGGCTATGTTACCGCTTTGCTCAGCCCCTCTTATAGCGTTGCTAGTTGCAGGTGAAGCTGAAGTTTGTTCCTTGTTGGAACTGGAGATGTTGTTCCTTTTTGGAACATGTTTACTTGTTGGGGATATCACAATATTTATCTGCTATAATTAGTGCATCTATATACTTGGTAAAGGGTGGAAGACTCGGCCTTATGCCTGGTGTTTTGTTCCACTCTTGCCACCCTAGTTTCCGTCATACCGGTGTTATGTTCCTTGATTTCGCGTTCCTTACACGGTTGGGTGATTTATGGGACCCCCTTGACAGTTTGCTTTGAATAAGACTCGTCCAGCAAGGCCCAACTTTGGTTTTACCATTTGCCACCTAAGCCTTTTTCCCCGGGTTTTCGCGAGCCCGAGGGTCATCTTTATTTTAACCCCGGACGGTGCTCCTTCGAGTGCTGGCCCGAACTAGAGCCTGTGTAGCCCCTCAAGGAAACTTGAGGTCTGGTTTTAGTTGTATGGACTGCTCATCCGGATGTGCCCTAAGAACGAGATATGTGCAGCTCCTATCGGGATTTGTCGGCACAATCGGGCGGCTTTGCTGGTCTTGTTTTATTGCTGTTGAAATGTCTTGTAGTCCGGGATTCCGAGATTGATCGGGTCTTCCCGGTAGAAGGAATATCCTTCGTTGACCGTGAGAGCTTATAATGGGCTTGTTGGGACACCCTTGCAGGGTATTATCTTTCAAAGCCGTGCCCATGGTTATGAGGCGATGGGAATTTGTTAATGTCCGGTTGTAGAAAACCGAAGTTGACCTCAATTAAAATACACATCAACGCGTGTGTAACCGTGATGGTCTCTTCGGCGGAGTCCGGGAAGTGAACACGGTGTTGGAGTTATGTTTGACGTAAGTAGTTCAGATCACTTCTTGATCGCTACTAGCTTCACGACCGTGCTTTGCTCCTCTTCTCGCTCTCTTTTGCGATGTAGCCACCATATATGCTAGTCGCTTGCTGCAGCTCCACCTCACAACTCTGTCCTTACTATAAGCTTAAATAGTCTTGATCTCATGGTGTGAGATTGCTGAGTCCCGTGACTCACAGATTCTACCAAAACAGTTGCAGGTTCCGATGATGCGGTGCAGGTGACGAACCGAGCTCAAGTGGGAGTTCGACGAGGAACGTGGTCGATACTATGTGTCTTTTCCCGACGATCAGTAGTGGTGCCAGTTGGGACGATCGGGATGTGTAGCTTTGGGGTATCTTCTTTTATTTTGGTTCCGTAGTCGAACCTTGAGTGTACTTTGAATGATGGATGTTTATTTATGTATTGTGTGAAGTGGCGACTGTAAGCCAACTATGTATCTCTTTCCCTTATGTATTACATGGGTTGTGTGAAGATTACCTCACTTGCGACATTGCTTTCAATGCGGTTATGCCTCTAAGTCGTGCCTCGACACGTGGGAGATATAGCCGCATCGAGGGCGTTACACCGACCTAAGCCATTGTGCATGCAGTATAGCCAGGACCTCAAGGAGCATTTGGCAGCGGAGAAGCAAATCGCGTCCGCACACGCGGATGAGGCCATGTTGGCTGCCATTCGTGCCGACCCCCAGATCTTGGAGGAGCCCCTCTCCGTCGAGGCCACCGTTGACGCCTCGCACGCCGACGCGGTTGGCTGCTTTAAACGACAGTTCATGGCGTTTTCTCGAGGCCACCGTCGGTGCCTTCGACGAAGACTACGAGGTGTTTTCTCAGCGTGCACGTGCTTACCTCATCTCGAGAGCCAGCAGGTTGGTGCCCGGAGCGGCTCAGGCAACTCACCACTACAACGAGGGCACCCATGATGCGGAGGCCTCGCCCTCTTCCATGTCCAAGAAGCCAATCATCATCGATATCTCCAACAATGAGGATTAGCTTGTCTTATTAACTCACTATAAGGACCCATGTTCAGTTTGCTAGCTACTGGCTTTCCTTAACAAATTCTAGTGAATTGTGCTATCTACTTTCACCATGCAATCTTCTGCTATAGTGTATATGTTCTATATGTCGTGCAATGCGGTGTTCAATTAACTGCTTGGTTCAATTCTGCAAATGTGATGTTCAATTCTTCAGGGTGCAATTTTTCCAAGTTGTTAAGCTTGCTTGGTTTGGTTAACTGTATGATCTTCTATTAGGAGTATGTTATATTGTTCAACTGGTGTTTAGTTAACTGCTTGGTTCATTTGTTGTGGCTTGGTTCACTTGTTGTGGTGTTTAGTTAACTGCTTGGTTCAATTCTGCAATGCGATGTTCAATTGTTGTGGCTACATTCTGTTATTGTATACCATGTGAGGAATAAATCGAATTTGGTTGTACTAAATACATGAGAAACAAATACAATTGCTATATTCCAAGTTGTTAAGCATGCTTGGTTTGGTTAACTGTCTGATCTTCTATTAGGAGTATGTTATATTGTGCAATGTAGTGCTTAGTTAACGTTTGGTTCATTTGTTGTGGTGTTTAGTTAACTGCTTGGTTCAATTCTGCAATGTGATGTTCAATTGTTGTGGCTGCATTCTCTTATTGTATACCATGTGAGGAATAAATCGAATTTGGCTGTACTAAATGCATGAGAAACAAATACAATTGCTATATTTCCAAGTTGTTAAGCATGCTTGGTTTGGTTAACTTTCTGATCTTCTATTAGGAGTATGTTATATTGTGCAATGTGGTGCTCAGTTAACGTTTGGTTCCTTTGTTGTGGTGTTTAGTTAACTGCTTGGTTCAACTCTGCAATGCCATGTTCAATTGTTGTGGCTGCATTATGTTATTGTATACCATGTGAGGAATAAATCGAATTTGGCTGCACTTAATACATGAGAAACATATACAAATGCTATATTTCCTAGTTCTTAATCATGCTTGGTTTGGATAAATGGGTTTTCCATGTGGCTTGAATTAATCTGATGAATCTGCAATGTGCTTATTTATCATCAACATATTTTACTGATAGCATGCGATTCCTTATTTAACCTGATGAATAACTACCTTATATGTGTTGCAGGGAAACAATGGGAAGCACAGAGGTTTACAAGATGGTACTAACTATTATACCTTTCCTTTTTGTATTCCTTTGCCCCATTTCCAATATAGAGAAGATATTTATGCACATCCTTGTTTTCAGGCTTCACTGACGATTACCTCTCAAACCACCTCTGTGGTCAGGAGCCGAGGAAAGTTTTCATACAACACCCACGGTTCAATATTGAAGTGTTCCTGAAGAAGTCGAAGGATGGACGGTCAATCATCCACCGACACTGGCCTAAAGTTGCAAAGACCTTCAACATGAATGAAGGCTCAATATTCGCCTTCCGCTTCAGCAGTTTTCCAGATGAGATGCATCTCTCTATGTACCGCCTATGATGCTAATTTGAAAAGTTCTAGATGTTGCATGTGAAACTTGTCTTTGGTGCGATTGTGTAATGGGGTAGCTGAGTGTGAAGCTATATCATGTTGTACTCCGATGTATTTCAATTATGAAATCCTGCTTCCTTAATATGGAAATGGAATATATTATGTGCTTAATACGAATGTCAATTAGATTAGTAAATGGATTATTAATAATAGGGCAATTAGCCCGCTAATTGGCCAATTAGCTTGCTAATTGGGTTTTCCTATTGCAAACGGTTATTGAGAAACCACCGTGGGCAATGACCTCACGCAACGCACACAGTTTCTAGGAATAAACCGTGTTGGATCAATGAATAATCACACACGACATCCTCTTCAAAATTGTTTGGTTACGCCACCTTGCGCAAACGTTTTCCTTGTAGTGACTGTGTGGGATGTATATACGTACGAAAACGTTTAGTGGTGACTGACTGTGTGGGATGTACTTACGACCGGAAATGATTTCGCATGTATAATTGTATTTTTTAGCACTACTGTACGTATTTCTGTATTTGAGTGCTCGTCGGTCGCACACGACATCATTTTGCCGACGTGTGTGCCAGGAGGGCATATCCCCAATGGTTTCTGGGTCGTGTGGGAAGGACCCCCCTATCGCCCACACTGACTTGGCGACGGTTCCGAATGCCGTCTCGGAAAGGGGTTAAAAACCATTTGTTTAGGACCAACGCGTACCAGTGTAATGAGTTAGTTATGGGATGATGCATTACGGAATGAGTAAAGAGACTTGCCGGTAACGATATTGAACTAGGTATGATGATACCGATGATCGAATCTCGGGCAAGTAAGATACCGATGACAAAGGGAACAATGTATGTTGTTATGCGGTTTGAACGATAAAGATCTTCATAGAATATGTAGGAGCCAATATGACAATCCAGGTTCCGCTATTGGTTATTGATCGGAGATGTGTCTCGGTCATGTCTACATAGTTCTCGAACCCGTAGGGTCCGCACGCTTAACGTTCGATGACGATTTGTATTATATGAGTTATGTGATTTGGTGACCGAATGTTGTTCGGAGTCCCGGATGAGATCACGGACATGACGAGGAGTCTCGAAATGGTCGAGAGGTAAAGATTCATATATAGGACGATAGTATTCAGACACTGGAAGTGTTCTGGGGGTACCGGGTATGTATCGGGTCACCGGAAGGGGTTCCGCACCCCCCCCCCCCCCCGGCAAAGTTATTATTTATTTCCTTATTTCATGATAAATTTTTATTATTCATGCTAGAATTGTATTAACCGAAAACATAATACATGTGTGAATACATAGACAAACATAGTGTCACTAGTATGCCTCTACTTGACTAGCTCATTAATCAAAGATGGTTAAGTTTCCTAACCATAGATATTAGTTGTCATTTGATTAACGGTATCACATCATTAGGAGAATGATGTGATTGACTTGACCCATTCCGTTAGCTTAGCACACGATCGTTTAGTATTCTGCTATTGCTTTCTTCATGACTTATACATGTTCCCATGACTATGAGATTATGCAACTCCCGTTTACCGGAGAAACACTTTGTGTGCTACCAAACGTCACAACGTAACTGGGTGATTATAAAGGTGCTCAACAGGTGTCTCCGAAGGTACTTGTTGGGTTGGCGTATTTCGAGATTAGGATTTGTCACTCCGATTGTCGGAGAGGTATCTTTGGGCCCACTCGGTAATGCACATCACTATATGCCTTGCAAGCATTACAACTAATGAGTTAGTTGCCGAATGATGTATTACAGAACGAGTAAAGAAACTTGCCGGTAACGAGATTGAACTAAGTATTGAGATACCGACGATCGAATCTCGGGCAAGTAACATACCGATGACAAAGGGAACAACGTATGTTGTTATGCGGTCTGACCGATAAAGATCTTCGTAGAATATGTGGGAGCCAATATGAGCATCCAGGTTCCGCTATTGGTTATTGACCGGAGATGTGTCTCGGACATGTCTACATAGTTCTCGAACCCGTAGGGTCCGCACGCTTAAAGATTGATGACAGTTATATTAGAGTTTATGTGATTTGATGTACCGAAGGTAGTTCGGAGTCCCGGATGAGATCGGAGATATGACGAGGAGTCTCGAAATGGTCGAGACGTAAAGATCGATATATTGACGACTATATTCGACATCGGAAAGGTTCCAGTGATTCGGTATTTTCAGGAGTACCGGGAGTTACGGGAATACGAGGAAGAAGCAATGGGCCTCATGGGCCAAGTGATGGAAGAGAGGAGGCAGGGCGCGTGCCCCCCCAGCCCAAACCGAATTGGACTAGGGGCCGCCCCTTCCTCCTTTTCCTCCTCTCCTTCCTTCTCCTTCTCCTTCCTTCCTTCCCTCTCCTACTTGGACTAGGAAAGAGGGGAATCCTACTTGGAGTAGGATTGCCCCCCTTGGGCGCGCCTCCTCCCCTTGGCTAGCCGTCTCCTCCCCCCCCCTTTATATACGGAGGAGGGGGGCACACCATAGACACAACAATTGATCTCTTGATCTATTAGCCGTGTGCGGTGCCCCCCTCCACCATAATCCACCTCGATAATATCATAGCGGTGCTTATGTGAAGCCCTGCGTCGGTAGAACATCATCGTCGTCACCACGCCGTCGTGCTGACGGAACTCTCCCTCAAAGCTCGGCTGGATCGGAGTTCGAGGGACATCATCGAGCTGAACGTGTGCTGAACTCGGAGGTGCCGTGCGTTCGGTACTTGATCGGTCGGATCGTGAAGATGTACGACTACATCAACCCGTTGTGCTAACGCTTCCGCTTTCGGTCTACGAGGGTACGTGGACAACACTCACCCCTCTCGTTGCTATGCATCACCATGATCTTGCGTGTGCGTAGGAATTTTTTTGAAATTACTACGTTCCCCAACAGTGGCATCCGAGCCAGGTTTTTATGCGTTGATGTTATATGCACGAGTAGAACACAAGTGAGTTGTGGGCGATACAAGTCATACTGCTTACCAGCATGTCATACTTTGGTTCGGTGGTATTGTTGGACTGGTTTTACCGCCGTGCTATGCACACAGGTGACTAGCGGGTGTCAGTTTCTCCAACTTTAGTTGAACCGAGTGTGGCTATGCCCGGTCCTTGAGAAGGTTAAAACAACACTAACTTGACGAACTATCGTTATGGTTTTGATGCGTAGGTAAGAACGGTTCTTGCTCAGCCTGTAGCAGCCACGTAAAACTTGCAACAACAAAGTAGAGGACGTCTAACTTGTTTTTGCAGGGCATGTTGTGATGTGATATTGTCAAGACGTGATGATATATAATTTGTTGTATGAGATGATCATGTTTTGTTGAAGTTATCCGCAACTGGCAGAAGCCTTATGGTTGTCTCTTTATTGCATAATATGCAAGCGCCAAATAATTGCTTTACTTTACCGCTATGCGATAGCAATAGTTGCGAGAGCAATAGTTGGCGAGACGACCATGTGACGACACATTGATATAGATCAAGATGATGGAGATCATGGTGTCATGCCGGTGACGATGGAGATCATGACGATGCTTTGGAGATGGAGATCAAAGGCACAGGATGATGATGGCCATATCATGTCACATATTTTGATTACATGTGATGTTTATCTTTTATACATCTTATTTTGCTTTGATTGACGGTAGCATTATAAGATGATCTCTCACTAAATTTCAAGTAAAGGTGTTCTCCCTGAGTATGAACCGTTGCCAAAGTTCGTCGTGCCGAGACACCACGTGATGATCGGGTGTGATAAGCTCTATGTCCATCTACAACGGGTGCAAGCCAGTTTTTGCACACGCAGAATACTCAGGTTAAACTTGATGAGCCTAGCATATGCAGATATGGCCTCGGAACACTGAGACCGAAAGGTCGAGCGTGAATCATATGGTAGATATGATCAACATAGTGATGTTCACCATTGAAAACTACTCCATTTCATGTGATGATCGGTTATGGTTTAGTTGATTTGGATCACGTGATCACTTAGATGATTAGAGGGATGTCTATCTAAGTGGGAGTTCTTAAGTAATATGATTAATTTAACTTGAATTTATCATGAACTTAGTCCTGGTATTACTAGAATATCTATGTTGTAGATCAAAAGCTCGCGTTTAGCTCCCCTGTTTTATTTTAATATGTTCCTAGAGAAAACTATGTTGAAAGATGTTAGTAGCAATGATGCGGATTGGATCCGTGGTCTGAGGATTATCCTCATTGCTGCACAGAAGAATTATGTCCTTAATGCACCGCTAGGTGACAGACCACTTGCAGGAGCAGATGCAGACGTTATGAACGTTTTGACAAAAGCTCGGTATGATGACTACTTCATAGTTTAGTGCACCATGCTTTACGTCTTAGAACCGGGACTTCAAAAATGTTTTGAACGCCACGGAGCATGTAAGATGTTCCAAGAGTTGAAATTGGTATTTCATACTCATGCCTGTGTCGAAAGGTATGAGACCTTTGACAGTACTTTTCCTACAAGATGGAGGAGAATTGCTCAGCTAGTGAGCATGTGCTCAGAATGTCTGAGTACTACAATCACTTGAATCAACTGGGAGTTAATCTTCCAGATAAGATAGTGATTGACAAAGTTCTCTAGTCACTATCACCAAGTTACTAGAACTTCGTGATGAACTATAATATGCAAGGGATAACAGAAACGATTCCCAAGCTCTTCGTGATGTTGAAATCAACGAAGGTAGAAATCAAGAAAAACATCAAGTGTTGATGGTTGACAAGACCACTAGTTTCAAGAAAAACGGCAAAGGGAAGAAGGGGAACTTCAAGAAGAACGGCAAGCGAGTTGCTTCTCAAGTGAAGAAGCTCAAGTCTGGACCTAAGCCTGAGACTAAGTGCTTCTACTGCAAAGGACTGGTCACTGGAAGTGGAACTACCCCGAGTATTTGGCATATAAGAAGGATGGCAAAGTGAACAAAGGTATATTTGACATACATGTTATTGATGTGTACTTTACTAGTGTTTATAACTACCCCTCGGTATTTGATACTGGTTCAGTTGCTAAGAGTAGTAACTCGAAATGGGAGTTGCAGAATGAACAGAGACTAGTTAAGGGTGAAGTGACGATGTGTGTTGGAAGTGGTTCCAAGATTGATGTGATCATCGTCACACACTCCCTATACTTTCGGGATTAGTGTTGAACCTAAATAAGTGATATTTGGTGTTTGCGTTGAGCATGAATATGATTTGATCATGTTTATTGCAATATGGTTATTCATTTAAATTAGAGAATAATTGTTGTTCTGTTTACATCAATAAAACCTTCTATGGTTATACACCCAATGAAAATGGTTTGTTGGATCTCGATCGCAGTGATACACATTTTCATAATATTGAAGCCAAAAGATGCAAAGTTAATAATGATAGTGCAACTTGTTTGTGGCACTGCCGTTTAGGTCATATTGGTGTAAAGCGCATGAAGAAACTCCATGCTGATGGAATTTTGGAATCACTTGATTATGAATCACTTGATGCTTGCGAACCATGCCTTATGGGCAAGATGACTAAAGACTCCGTTCTCCGGAACAATGGAGCGAGCAACTGACTTATTGGAAATAATACATACTGATGTATGCGATCCGATGAGTGTTGAGGCTCGCGGCGGGTATCGTTATTTTCTGACCTTCACTTGATGAAACATAAATCTGAAACATTTGGAAAGTTCAAATAACTTCAGAGTGAAGTGGAGAATCATCATAACAAGAAAATAAAAGTTTCTACGATATGATCGCAGAGGTAAAATATTTGAGTTACGAGTTTGGCCTTCAGTTAAAACAATGTGAAATAGTTTCGGAACTCACGCCACCCGGAACACCACAGCGTAATGGTGTGTCCGAACATCGTAACCATACTTTATTAGATATGGTGCAATCTATGATGTCTCTTACCGATTTACCACCATCGTTTTGGGGTTATGCATTAGAGACAGCTGCATTCACGATAAATAAGGCACCATCTAAATCCGTTGAGATGATATGAACTGTGGTTTGGCAAGAAACCAAAATTGTTGTTTCTTAAAGTTTGGGGTTGCGATGCTTATGTGAAAAAGTTTCATCCTGATAAGCTCAAAACCCAAATCGGAGAAATGTGTCTTCATAGGATACCCAAAGGAGACAGTTGGGTACACCTTCTATCACAGATCCGAAGGCAAGACATTCGTTTCTAAGAATGGATTCTTTCTAGAGAAGAAGTTTCTCCCAAAAGAAGTGAGTGGGAGGAAAGTAGAACTTGATGAGGCAAATGTACCTGCTCCCTTATTGGAAAGTAGTTCATCACAGAAATCTGTTCCTGTGACTCCTACACCAATTAGTGAGGAAGCTAATGATGATGATCATGTAACTTCAGATCAAGTTACTACCGAATCTTGTAGGTAAACCAGAGTGAGATCCGCACCAAAGTGGTACGGTAATCCTGTTCTGCAGGTCATGTTACTCGACCATGAAAAACCTACGAACTATGAGGAAGCGATGATGAGCCCAGGTTCCGCAAAATGGCTTGAGGCCATGAAATCTGAGATGGGATCCATGTATGAGAACAAAGTATGGACTTTGGTTGACTTGCCCATTGATCGGCAAGCCATAGAAAATAAATGGATCTTCAAGAGGAAGACGGACGCTGATAGTAGTGTTACTATCTACGAAGCTAGACTTGTCGAAAAAGGTTTTGACAAAGTTCAAGGAGTTGACTATGATGAGACCTTCTCACTCGTAGCGATGCTTAAGTCTGTCCGAATCATGTGAGCAAATTGCCACATTTTTATGAAATCTGGCAAATGGATGTAAAGACTGCATTCCTGAATGGATTTCTGGAAGAAAAGTTGTATATGATGCAACCTGAAGGTTTTATCGATCCAAAGGATGCTAACAAAATATGCAAGCTCCAGCGATCCATCTATGGACTGGTGCAAGCATCTCGGAGTTGGAATATACGCTTTGATAAGTTGATCAAAGGATATAGTTTTATACAGACTTGTGGTGAAGCCTGTATTTACAAGAAAGTGAGTGTGAGCACTACAGCATTTCTGATAAGTATATGTGAATGACATATTGTTGATCGGAAATAATGTAGAAATATTCTGCAAAGCATAAATGAGTGTTTGAAAGGAGTTTTTCAAAGAAAGACCTCGGTGAAACTGCTTACATATTGAGCATCAAGATCTATAGAGATAGATCAAGACACTTGATAAGTTTTTCAATGAGTACATACCTTGACAAGTTTTTGAAGTAGTTCAAAATGGAACAATCAAAGAAAGAGTTCTTGCCTGTGTTACAAGGTGTGAAATTGAGTAAGACTGAAAGCCCGACCACGGCAGAAGATAGAAAGAGAATGAAAGTCATTCCCTATTCCTTGGCCATAGGTTCTATAAAGTATGCCATGTTGTGTACCAGATCTATTGTATACCCTACACTGATTTTGGCAAGGGAGTACAATAGTGATCTAGGAGTAGATCACTAGACAACGGTCAAAATTATCCGTAGTGGAATAAGGATATGTTTCTCGATTATGGAGGTGACAAAAGGTTCATCGTAAAGGGTTACGTCGATGCAAATTTTGACACTGATCCAGATGACTCTAAATCTCAATCTGGATACATATTGAAAGTGGGAGCAATTAGCTAGAGTAGCTCCGTGCAGAGCATTGTTGACATAAGAATTTTGCAAAATACATACAGATCTGAATATGGCAGACCCGTTGACTATACTTCTCCCACAAGCAAAACATGATCACACCTTAGTACTCGTTGGGTGTTAATCACATAGCGATGTGAACTAGATTACTGACTCTAGTAAACCCTTTGGGTGTTGGTCACATATCGATTTGAACTATGGGTGTTAACCAAATAAAGATGTGAACTATTGATGTTAAATCACATGGCGATGTGAACTAGATTATTGACTCTAGTGCAAGCGGGAGACTAAAGGAAATATGCCCTAGAGGCAATAATAAAGTTATTATTTATTTCCTTATTTCATGATAAATGTTTATTATTCATGCTAGAATTGTATTAACAGGAAACATAATACATGTGTGAATACATAGACAAACATAGTGTCACTAGTATGCCTCTACTTGACTAGCTCGTTAATCAAAGATGGTTAAGTTTCCTAACCATAGACATGAGTTGTCATTTGATTAACGGGATCACATCATTAGGAGAATGATGTGATTGACTTGACCCATTCCGTTAGCTTAGTACACGATCGTTTAGTATTCTGCTATTGCTTTCTTCATGACTTATACATGTTCCTATGACTATGAGATTATGCAACTCCCGTTTACCGGAGGAACACTTTGTGTGCTACCAAACGTCACAACGTAACTGGGTGATTATAAAGGTGCTCAACAGGTGTCTCCGAAGGTACTTGTTGGGTTGGCGTATTTCGAGATTAGGATTTGTCACTCCGATTGTCGGAGAGATATCTTTGGGCCCACTCGGTAATGCACATCACTATAAGCCTTGCAAGCATTGCAACTAATGAGTTAGTTGCGGAATAATGTATTACAGAACGAGTAAAGAAACTTGCCGGTAACGAGATTGAACTAGGTATTGAGATACCGACGATCGAATCTCGGGCAAGTAACATACCGATGACAAAGGGAACAACGTATGTTATTATGCGGTCTGACCGATAAAGATCTTCGTAGAATATGTGGGAGCCAATATGAGCATCCAGGTTCCGCTATTGGTTATTGACCGGAGATGTGTCTCGGTCATGTCTACATAGTTCTCGAACCCGTAGGGTCCGCACGCTTAAAGATTGATGACAGTTATATTAGAGTTTATGTGATTTGATGTACCGAAGGTAGTTCGGAGTCCCAGATGAGATCGGAGATATGACGAGGAGTCTCAAAATGGTCGAGACGTAAAGATCGATATATTGGACGACTATATTCGGACATCGGAAAGGTTCCGAGTGATTCGGGTATTTTCAGGAGTACCGGGGAGTTACGGGAATACGAGGAAGAAGCAATGGGCCTCATGGGCCAAGTGATGGAAGAGAGGAGGCAGGGCGCGTGCCCCCCCAGCCCAAACCGAATTGGACTAGGGGGCCGGCCCCCCTTTCCTCCTTTTCCTCCCTCTCCTTCCTTCTCCTTCTCCTTCCCTTCCTTCCCCTCTCCTACTTGGACTAGGAAAGAGGGGGGAATCCTACTTGGAGTAGGATTTCCCCCTTGGGCGCGCCTCCTCCCCTTGGCCGGCCCTCTCCTCCTCCCCCCTTTATATACGGAGGAGGGGGCACACCATAAACACATCAATTGATCTCTTGATCTCTTAGCCGTGTGCGGTGCCCCCCTCCACCATAATCCACCTCGATAATATCGTGGCGGTGCTTAGGCGAAGCCCTGCGTCGGTAGACCATCATCATCGTCACCATGCCGTCGTGCTGACGGAACTCTCCCTCAAAGCTCAGCTGGATCGGAGTTCGAGGGACATCATCGAGCTGAACGTGTGCTGAACTCGGAGGCCGTGTGTTCGGTACTTGATCGGTCGAATTGTGAAGACGTACGACTACATCAACCGCGTTGTGCTAATGCTTCCGCTTTCGGTCTACGAGGGTACGTGGACAACACTCTCCCCTCTCGTTGGTATGCATCACCATGATCTTGCGTGTGCGTAGGAATTTTTTTGAAATTACTACGTTCCCCAACACCTTATAGGGCCAAGGGCGGGACGGACCAGCCCCTAGTGGACTGGTGCACCCCATATATGCCAAATAGGAGGAGAAGGAAGGAGGGGAAGAGAGAAAGGAAAGAGGAGGATTCGGCCTCCCCTTCCGTTCTCTCCCCCCTCTCTTTCCTTCCCCCTCCAACACTTTTGGAAGGGGGGAGGCCGAATTGGACAAGGCCCCCAAGTAGGATTCCTCCTACTTGGGCGCGCCCTTGCTGCTCCTCTCCTCCTCCCACCTATATATATGTGGGTATGGGGCGTCTAGAACACACAACAAACATTGTTAGCCGTTTGCGGCGCCCCCCTCCACAGTTTACGCCTCTGGTCATATTCACGTAGTTCTTAGGAGAAGCCCTGCGCGGATTACTTCACCATCACCGTCACCACGCCGTTGTGCTAACGTAACTCTCCCTCAACACTTTGCTGGATCAAGAGTTCGAGGGACGTCATCGAGCTAAACGTGTGCAGAACTCGGAGGTGCCGTACGTTCGGTGCTTGGATCGGTCGGATCGTGAAGACGTTCGACTATATAAACCACGTTACTAAACACTTCCGCTTTTGGTGTACAAGGGTACGTGGACACACTCTCCCCGCTCATTGCTATGCTTATCCTAGATAGATATTGCGTGATCGTAGGCAAAATTTTAAAATACTACATTCCCCAATAGTGGTATCAGTGCCAGGTCTATGAGTAGATGTTATATGCATGAGTAGAACACAAAGAGTTATGGGCGATAATAGTCATACTTCTTACCAGCATGTCATACTTTGATTCGGCGGTATTGTTGGATGAGGCGGCCCAGACCGACATTACATGACCGTGTTCATGAGACTGGTTCTACCGCCGTGCTTCGCACACAGGTGGCTAGTGGGTGTCTGTTTCTCCAACTTTAGTTGAATCGAGTGTGACTACGCCCGGTCCTTGTTGAAGGTTAAAACATCACACTTGACAAAAAATCGTTGTCGTTTTGATGCGTAGGTAAGAACGGTTCTTGCTAAAAGCCCGTAGCAGCCACATAAAACTTGCAACAACAAAGTAGAGGACGTCTAACTTGTTTTTGCAGGGCTTGCTGTGGTGTGATATGGTCAAGACGTGATGATATATAAATTATTGTATGAGATGATCATGTTTTGTAACAGTTATCGGCAACTGGCAGGAGCCATATGGTTGTCGCTTTATTGTATGAAATGCAATCGCCATGTAATTGCTTTACTTTACCACTAAGCGGTAGCGATAGTCGTAGTAGCAATAGTTGGCGAGACGACAACGATGCTTCGATGGAGATCAAGGTGTCAAGCCGGTGACGATGGTGATCATGACGGTGTTTTGAAGATGGAGATCAAAGGCACAAGATGATGATGGCCATATCATATCACTTATATTGATTGCATGTGATATTTATCTTTTATGCATCTTATTTTGCTTAGTACGGCGGTAGCATTATAAGATGATGTCTCACTAAATTTCAAGGTACAAGTGTTCTCCTTGAGTATGCACTGTTACGACAGTTCGTCGTGCCGAGACACCACGTGATGATCGGGTGTGATAAGCTCTACGTTCACATACAATGGGTCCAAGCCAGTTTTGCACATGCAGAATACTCAGGTTAAACTTGACGAGCCTAGCATATGCAGATATGGCCTCGAAACACTGAGACCGAAAGGTCGAGCGTGAATCATATAGTAGATATGATCAACATAGTTATGTTCACCATTGAAAACTACTCCATCTCACGTGATGATCGGACATGGTTTAGTTGATATGGGTCACGTGATCACTTAGATGATTACAGGGATGTCTATCTAAGTGGGAGTTCTTAAGTAATATGATTAATTGAACTTAATTTATCATGAACTTAGTCCTAACAGTTTTTGCATATCTATGTTGTAGATCAATACACTGGTGCACGTCGGTCCTAAACAAAAGGTTTTTAACCCCTTTCTGCGACGGCATTTGGAACCGTCGCCAAGTGAGTGTGGGCGATAGAGGGGGTCCTTCCCACACGACCCAGAAATCGTCGGGGATATGCCCTCCTGGCACACACGTTCGGCAAAATGAGGTCGTCTGTGACTGGCGAGCACTCAAATACATAAATACGTACAATAGAGCTAAAAATACAATTATACGCGAAATCGTTTCCGGTCGCAAGTACATCCCACACAGTCAGTCCATGCTAAATGTTTCCGTTCGTATGCACATCCCACACAGTTGCTCCAAGGAAAACGTTTCCGTTCACAGGTACATCACACACAATTTTTCCCGCTAAACGTTTGCGTTATTGAATGTATCACACACGGTCCGTAGAAAAAACTGTGTGGCAAAGGCTGTCCATCACACACAATTTTTATATGGTAAACGTTTGCGCAAGGTGGCCTAACGCAAACAGTGTTCAAGAGAAAATCGTGTGTGATTTTTCATTGATCCAACACGGTTTATTCCTAGAAACTGTGTGCGTTGCCTGAGGTCAACGCTGTCGGTGTCCTGGACTAGGGGGGACTCACCACGTCGTCTCCTGATCAGTTGGATTGGGCCGAGGACCCCCATGGCCGTATACTCATGGGCCAGTCCGGACAGCTGCCGCATACAAGGAAGATTCCACAAGACTTGGCGATCAAGACAAGGACTCCTCCCCACCGACGTATTCGGCTAGGACTCTTGTTATCCTAGGCCTCTGGTGCATTATATAAACCAAGGCCAGGCTAGTCGATAGAGGGATACCACAATCATACCAAAGGCTAGCTTCTAGGGTTTAGCCTCCACGATCTCGTGGTAGATCAACTCTTGTACTACTCATATCATCAAGATCAATCAAGCAGGAAGTAGGGTATTACCTCCATCGAGAGGGTCCGAACCTGGGTAAACATCGTGTCCCCTGCCCCCTGTTACCATCCGCCTTAGACGCACAGCTCGGGACCCCCTACCCGAGATCCGCCGGTTTTGACACCGACATTGTTGCTTTCATTGAGAGTTCCACCATGCCGTCACCGTAAGGCCCGATGGCTCCTTCGATCATCGGTAGTGATGCGGTCCAGGGTGAGGTTTTCCTCCCCGGACAGATCTTCATATTCGGCGGCTTCGCACTGCGGGCCAACTCGCTTGGCCATCTGGAGCAGATCGAGAGCAACGCCCCTGGCCACCAGGTCAGGTTCGGAAACTTGAACTACATTGCCGACGTTCGCGGAGACTTGATCTTTGACGGATTCGAACCCATGCCAGGTGCGCCGCACGGTCACGACGAGCATGATTTAGCTCTGCCATCGGACAGTGTTCGGGAGATCACACCTGCAACTACTCCGGCCCTCAATCCGGAGCGAATCACGCCATCCGAGGAGGGGTGGATAGACCCCGCCATGGAGGCCGCACTCTCAGTGGCGATAGAGCCGGATACTGACTTCACCCCTTACGAGAGCCGTGTTGCCGACCTACTGGATTCGTCCCCGGCCACGGACTCCGAGCCGCCTGCGCCCGTCCTATCGAATCTGATTGGGCACCGATTATGGAGTTCACCTCCGCGGATACCTTTCAGGGGCGAGTGCTAATTTTATTGAAATCTCTTTCCCTGTTAGGAGACTCCCGGCCGAACTATGTCCGGCATTGACCGCGTCACGACCTGCATCGGCAGGGCCGCACTTTTGCTTCTTCAAGCCGGTGTCCATCACGCCGACCTACTTCGACATCTTGGCTGGACCGGGGGCTTCGCCATCTCTTCATCAACCTACTCCGGAGACTTCGGCGTCACTAGCCGACCAGCTCCATCACGTTAGTTGGACCGAGGGCTTTGCCTCGGCAAGCCAACCTTTGCCAGCATCGCCATGCCATCGCTTTATCGCCCATCAGGCAATGGGTGTGCGGATCGAGTCCCAATTTTGGGAATCACCTTTCTTTGGATTGCTACAACAAATAAACCAGGTGCTATTAATCCTAGTATTTTTTGCTTGTTTGGGTTCATTTTTTCCAAGGAATTATTACTCTGGTTTGCCCATCATATGTACACAGGTATATCAAATGGTGGCCACATTAACGACAGTCGTATGGTGGTTCGGCCAGTTTCCGTACATAGTCCGGCGAATGCCGCATCCGGAAATCGGACCGATCTGTGAATTCAGGCTTTTTCACGCCTTTACCGCATCACGCCAATGCCCTGCATCGACATTGACTTCGGCGCCAGGCCATATTTCTTTTATTACTCACTTTGCATAAATTATTTATTATGCAACGTTTTTTTATTATTACTATTATCTCCGGTTTGCACTATTTTTTGTGCGCAGGAAAATGATCCAGCCGGACTATATCCTTTGGCGTCACCTCAGCTGGACGGGGGGCTTCATCAACACTTCATTACCCCATGCCAGGGACTTCAGCATCAATCTGCCGGCCTGCATTGACCGTGCTATGTCACCACTTCGGAGTGCCGAGCTCTTTGCTCCGCCACCTCGGGACCGGCTTGGGGGATGGACCCTTGTCCCGCATCAAGCTCGGAACGCGTCATCAATACCGAACACATTAACCAGCTAAGTTTCCTTCATGCTCAAATTTTTAAATTTTTAACTTGTGTTCGGTTCGACCAAGCATTATACTTTTTTGAAAAAAAGTTGCTTGTAAAAAAATTCCTTGTCCAAACTTTGTTTGTGACGGACAAATTCAAGTACCCAGTTCACTTGGGGGCTTCCTTTATGAAGCTTTTCCTCTTGCATATGATTATACTTGTACAGTTTCGTTCCTTGTTCGTGTATTACGCCACAATATGCACCATATTGACCTAAGTGATTTGCAAGCTGGGTTGCCTTGCTCCTGTGTTTACCCCTACGTTTCCGATTGTTCGGCTAGGGAGTAAAGGGAGCACCTCTGCGATTGTCACGATCGGGTCACCCGAGCCGGACCTCAGACTGGATGAAGCCGAAAGCTAGCGCTCTTACTGTTTTCAATAATGGTCGGCACACAACAGAACTCATGAGTACAAAAAATCTATTGCACTAGTCTCATAGTAACAATGAGCACCGAAGAAAGGTATCGGTGGGGGTACTATTTTCTTTGAAGATGCTTCTTACACTTTGTTAGTAATATAGCATAAGTTCCCTAAGCGCGCTTTGTCTGTTACAGCCTTATGGCCTGATTGCCTGGTTATCGGAAACACCGTTGATATTCTCGATAGGTGGAGTACATAACACTTCTCGGTCCTTGACCGAAGAGGGAGAAGCCGACGGTCGGTTAAGACACGTTTAAAGTTCGAATGAACAAAGATATGATATTAGTACTTCGGTACATACAATCATTATACATAAAATTCTTTTACCCAAGTCTCGTGGGGGCTCTTAAATTAGTATGAGCTGTTTTTCTTCTTGGTCGTTGCAAAGTCTTTTTTCTATCACTCCTTTCTCGATGCAAGTGTGTGGTCAATAGCCAGATAGCCTTGCTTCTCTCTAAATCCGCTCGAGTGCGGTTTGCTAAACTAGCCTCGGAGAAGCACTCCGCCTTCATGATAAGGAGGTTAAAGCCATAGGCTGACCCGCTTGAAGTCTTGAGATAGGATGTGTCATGTTTAAGCATGACAGAAGCACCTTTTTTTAAGTCCAATTTTCGGATTGGCACCGAATACTTGATCTAGTTCGGACATTAAACTTTTGAATAAGTTTTTTGGATTTTCGAGCCTATGACACTTTTAAACTATTTGTGTGTTTCCAGCATTAGTCTTGCAGTGCAACGCCGGACACCTTTAGGGATTCGGCAAAAACATTCTCGGATATTGCTATATATGCATCGGATTCGAATTGTGTCTTCGGTCAATAGTTGGGTTGCCCGGCTCCTGTGCTTACCTCCTACGTTCCGCTTTGTTCGGCTAGGTGTGCAAAGGGAGAACCACTGCGATTGTGCTGCCAGTTTGCATGGTTAAGCACCTCAGTGGAGAAAGCCGAAAACTGACTATCACAATAGGCGTAAACTGGTCAACGATCCGATGACTATGTAAAAATGACGGGTCGTTCATAACATTGGCCGAAGTGTTTACGGCTTGACCTCGGATGTCGCCGAACACTAACCGGGGGCTCATAGCTAGCTTCCCCAGTTTAAAGCTCCTATGACTAAGCGAAAGTTATAAAGCCCGCATATCTGATTGCCTCGTTTCCGCTAACACAGCCGCCTTCGGGCACCGAGACGTCGGCTAAGGGTTGTTTTGTTAGTGCGGAAACACCCTGTGTAGTATCTACCAAGGGGTAGAAGCCGACGATGGGCCACTTTCAACTGATAAACGGTCGCAATGGAGTCAAAATAATGATGTACTTGGATACATAGAATCATTACACATAATCTGTGATTTTACTCTGGATACCGATCCTTAATTCGGCCACCCGTGCCCACATTAAGGCTCGGGGGTTACTGGGCTTTGTGCTCATTATTTACAAATATTAAAGGGGCACATCGATCCCCTGATCTGGTGTTGCCACCCGACTAGCGTCTCGGGGGCTACTGCATTGCTTATTCAATAAAGAGAATTCAAAGTGCTCAGTGTTCGGCCTGACCGAACTATGCGCATACATGTCTTCGGACAATAATAGGTACCATATGGATCTATCTGGCATCAAGCTAGTATATTGCGGCGACTTCTCACGACCCTCTCTCAGGGGCCCATTCGCCGATTACTATTATCTCTAATATATTACACTGCGTTTTTATTCCTATGTATGCTGCCGTGTTGGAAATATGCCCTAGAGGCAATAATAATTGGTTATTATTATATTTCCTTGTTCATGATAATCGTTTATTATCCATGCTATAATTGTATTGATAGGAAACTCAGACATATGTGTGGATATATAGACAACACCATGTCCCTAGTAAGCCTCTAGTTGACTAGCTCGTTGATCAACAGATGGTTACGGTTTCCTGACCACGGACATTGGATGTCGTTGATAACGGGATCACATCATTTGGAGAATGATGTGATGGACAAGACCCAATCCTAAGCCTAGCACAAAGATCGTGTAGTTCGTATGCTAAAGCTTTTCTAATGTCAAGTATCTTTACCTTAGACCATGAGATTGTGCAACTACCGGATACCGTAGGAATGCTTTGGGTGTACCAAACGTCACAACATAAGCGGGTGGCTATAAAGGTGCACTACGGTATCTCGAAAGTGTCATTGGGTTGGTACGAATCGAGGCCGGATTTGTCACTCTGTGTAAACGGAGAGGTATCTTTGGGCCCACTCGGTAGGACATCATCATAATGTGCACAATGTGACCATGGGGTTGATCACGGGATGATGCGTTACGGAACGAGTAAAGAGACTTGCCGGTAACGAGATTGAACAAGGTATCGGTATACCGACGATCGAATCTCGGGCAAGTACAATACCGTTAGACAAAGGGAATTGTATACGGGATCGATTGAGTCCTTGACATCGTGGTTCATCCGATGAGATCATCGTGGAACATGTAGGAGCCAACATGGGTATCCAGATCCGCTGTTGGTTATTGACCGGAGAACGTCTCGGTCATATGCGCATGGTTCCCGAACCCGTAGGGTCTACACACTTAAGGTTCGATGGACGCTAGAGTTGTTATGGGAAATAGTATGTGGTTACGAAGGTTGTTCGAGTCCGGATGTGATCCCGGACGTCACGAGGAGTTCGGAATGGTCCGGCGGTGAAGATCGATATATTGGATGAAGGGTATTGGAGTCCGGAAGTGTTCGGGGTACTGTGCTATGGCCAGCATGACCGAAAGGTGTTTGGGAGCCCGGCAGGTGTTGGAGGCCTCATGGGCCAAAGGGAAGGGCAAACCAGCCCACTAAGGGGTGGTGCGCCTCCCAGCCCCTCTCACGTAACCAGGAGAGGTGGGGGCGCCTCCCTAGGGCAGCCCCTTCCCGGCTTGGGGGCAAGTTTCCTAGGGGTGGGGCGCCCAAACCCATCTAGGGTTTCCCTGTGGCCGCCGCCCCTCCCTAGGGAACCCTAGGCGCCTCCTCCACTCCCTTACCCCTATATATAGTGAGGGGAGAGAGGGCAGCCGCACCTTTCCTGGCGCAGCCCTCCCTCCTCAACACTTCCTCCTCCTCCGTAGTGCTTAGCGAAGCTCTGCTGGGAGAACCACGAGCTCCATCACCACCACGCCGTCGTCGTGCTGTCGGAGTTTTCCCTCAACTTCTCATCTCCCCTTGCTGGATCAAGAAGGAGGAGACGTCCCCGGGCTGTACGTGTGTTGAACGCGGAGGTGCCGTCCGTTCGGCGCTAGGATCATCGGTGATTTGGATCACGACGAGTATGACTCCATCAACCCCGTTCTCTTGAAGCGCTTCGCTTAGCGATCTACAAGGGTATGTAGATGCACTCTCCTTCCCTCGTTGTTGGTTTCTCCATAGATAGATCTTGGTGACACGTGAGGAAAATTTTGAATTTCTGCACGTTCCCCAACGATGGCATCATGAGCTAGGTCTATTGCGTAGATTCTTTGCACGAATAGAACACAAAGTAGTTGTGGGCGTTGATTTTGTTCAATATGCTTACCGTTACTAGTCCAATCTTGTTTGACGGTATTGTGGGATGAAGCGGCCGGACCGACCTTACGTACACTTACGTGAGACAGGTTCCACCGGTCGACATGCACTTGGTGCATAAGGTGGCTAGCGGTGCCGTCTCTCCCACTTTAGTCGGAACGGATTCGATGAAAAGGGTCCTTATGAAGGGTAAATAGCAATTGGCATATCACGTTGTGGTTTTGCGTAGGTAATAAACGTTCTTGCTAGAAACCCATAGCAGCCACGTAAAACATGCAAACAACAATTAGAGGACGTCTAACTTGTTTTTGCAGGGTATGCTATGTGATGTGATATGGCCAAGAAGAATGTGATGAATGATATGTGATGTATGAGATTGATCATGTTCTTGTAATAGGAATCACGACTTGCATGTCGATGAGTATGACAACCGGCAGGAGCCATAGGAGTTGTCTTCATTTATTGTATGACCTGCGTGTCATTAAACAACGCCATGTAATTACTTTACTTTATTGCTAACCGGTAGCCATAGTAGTAGAAGTAATAAGTTGGCGAGACAACTACATGGAGACACGATGATGGAGATCATGATGATGGGGATCATGGTGTCATGCCGGTGACGATGATGATCATGGAGCCCCGAAGATGGAGATCAAAAGGAGCAAAATGATATTGGCCATATCATGTCACTATTTGATTGCATGTGATGTTTATCATGTTTATGCATCTTATTTGCTTAGAACAACGGTAGTAAATAAGATGATCCCTCATTAAAATTTCAAGAAAGTGTTCCCCCTAACTGTGCACCGTTGTGAAAGTTCGTCGTTTCGAAGCACCACGTGATGATCGGGTGTGATAGATTCTTACGTTCACATACAGCGGTGTAAGCCAGATTTACACACGCAATACACTTAGGTTGACTTGACGAGCCTAGCATGTACGCAGACATGGCCTCGGAACACAAGAGACCGAAAGGTCGAGCATGAGTCGTATGGTAGATATCGATCAACATGAAGATGTTCACCGATGATGACTAGTCTGTCTCACGTGATGATCGGACACGGCCTAGTTGACTCGGATCATGTAATCACTTAGATGACCTGGAGGGATGTCTATCTGAGTGGGAGTTCATGAGATGAACTTAATTATCTGAACATAGTCAAAAGATCTTTGCAAATTATGTCATAAGCTCGCGCTTTAGTTCCCTGTTTAGATATGTTCCTAGAGAAAATATAGTTGAAAGTTGATGGCGATTATGCGGACAGAAAAAGCTTATGTCCTTAATGCACCGCTCGGTGTCTTTGAACCCCAAACGTCGTCTGTGGATGTTGCGAACATCGGACATACACGTTTTGATAATACGTAATAGTTCAGTTAAACGGTTTAGAGTTGAGGCACCAAAGATGTTTTTTCGAAACGTCGCGGAACATATGAGATGTTTCGAGGGCTGAAATTGGGATTTCAGGCTCGTGCCCACGTCAAGAGGTATAAGACCTCCGACGATTTTCTTAGCCTGCAAACTAAGGGAGAAAAGCTCAATCGTTGAGCTTGTGCTCAGATTGTCCGAGTGCAACAATCACTTGAATCGAGTGGGAGTTGATCTTCCAGATGAGATAGTGATGTTTCTCCAAAGTCATTGCCACCAAGCTGCTAGAGCTTCGTGATGAACTATAACATATCAGGGATAGATATGATGATCCTTGAGCTATTCGCAATGTTCGACACCGCGAATGTAGAAATCAAGAAGGAGCATCAATTGTTGATGGTTAGTGAAACCACTAGTTTCAAGAAGGGCAAGGGCAAGCAGGGGCACTTCATGAAACAGCAAATCAGTTACTGCTCCAGTGAAGGAACCCAAGGATGAACCCAAACCCGAGACTAAGTGCTTCTGTAATGAGGGGAACAGCCACTGGAGCAGAATTACCCTAGATACTTGGTAGATGAGAAGGCTGGCAAGGTCGATAATAGTATATTTGATATACATTATGTTAATGTGTACTTTACTAGTTCTCCTAGTAGCACTAGGGTATTAGATACCGGTTCGGTTGCTAAGTGTTAGTAACTCGAAATAAAAGGCTACGGAATAAACGGAGACTAGCCAAAGGTGAGCTGACGATATGTGTTGGAAGTGTTTCCAAGTTTGATGTGGTCAAACATCGCACGCTCCCTCTACCATCAAGATTAGTATTAAACCAGAATAATTGTCATTTGGTGTTTGCGTTGAGCATAGACATGATTGGATTATGTCTATCGCAATACAGTTATTCATTTAAGGAGAATAATGGTTACTCTATTTATTTGAATAATACCTTCAATGGTCTTGCACCTAAAGGAATGGTTTATTGAATCTCGATCGTAGTGATACACATGTTCATGCCAAAAGATATAAGTTAGTAATGATAGTACCACTTACTTGTGGCACTGCCATGTAAGTCATATTGGTGTAAAAGCATGAAGAAGCTCCATGTTGATGGATCTTTGGACTCACTCGTTTTGAAAAATTTGAGACATGCGAACCATGTCTATTGGTGTATACGCATGAAGAAACTCCATGCAGATGGATCGTTTGGACTCACTTGATTTTAAATCACTTGAGATATGCAAATCATACCACATGGACAAGATGGTGAAAAGCCTCGGTTTCGAGAAGATGGAACAAGATAGCAACTTGTTGGAAGTAACACATTTTGATGTGTGCAGTCCAATGAGTCTTGAGGCATGCAATGAATATCGTTATGTTCTTACTTCACGATGATTTGAGTAGATGTTGAGTATATTTACTTGATGAAACACAAGTCTGAATTATTGAATGGTTCAAGTAATTTCAGAGTGAAGTTGAAGATCATCGTGACAAAAGGATAAAATGTCTATGATATGATCATAAAGATGAGTATCTGAGTTACGAGCTTTGGCACGCAATTAAGACATTGTGGAAATTGTTTCACAATAAATACCGCCTGGAACACCATAGTGTGATGGTGTGTCCGAACATCATAGTTGCACCCTATTGGATATGGTGTGTACCATGATGTCTCTTATCGAATTACCACTATCGTTCATGGGTTGGGCATTAGAGACAACCACATTCACTTTAAATAGGGCACCACGGAATTCCGTTGAGACGACACCGTTTGAACTATGGTTTGGAGAAACCTAAGTTGTCGTTTCGTAAAGGTTTGGGGCTGCGACGCTTATGTGAAAAAGTTTCAGGTTGATAAGCTCGAACCCAAAGCGGATAAAATGCATCTTCATAGGACACCCAAAACAGTTGGGTATACCTCCCATCTCAAGATCCGGAAGCAAAAGTAATTGTTTCTAGAAACGGGTCCTTTCTCGAGGAAAAGTTTCCCTCGAAAGAATTGAGTGGGAGGATGGTGGAGACATGATGAGGTTATTGAACCATCACTTCAACTAGTGTGCAGCAGGGCACAGGAAGTTGTTCCTGTGGCGCCTACACCAATTGAAGTAGAAGCTTATGATAATGATCATGAAGTTTGGATCAAGTCACTACTGTACCTCGTGGGGTGACAAGGATGCATACTACTTGAGTGGTGCAGTAATCCTGTCTTGAAGGTCTTGTTGCTAGACAACAATGAACCTCGAGCTATGGAGAAGCGATGGTGGGCCCATATTACGACAAATGGTTAGAATCCATGAAATCCGAGATAGGATCCATGTATCGAACAAAGCATGGACTTTGGTGGACTTGCCCGATAGGCAAGCCATTGAGATAAATGGATCTTTAAGAAGAAGACGGCGTGGGCGGTGATGTCACCGTCTATGAAGCTCGACTTGTGGCGAAGAGTTTTTCACAAAGTTCAAGGAGTTGACTACGATGAGATTTTCTCATCCGTAGCGATGCTTAAGTCCGTCGGAATCATGTTAGCACTAGCTGCATTTATGAAATCTAGCAGATGGATGTCAAAACGAGTTTCCTTACCAGTTTCCGTATGGAAAGGTTGTATGAGATACAATCAGAAAGGTTTTGTCGATCCTAAGGATGCTGAAAGGTATGCTAGCTCAAATGATCCTTCCATGGTGGAGTAAGCATCTCGGAGTTGGAATATACTCTTTGATAAGATGATCAAAGATTTTGGTTTATACAAAGTTTATGAGAAACTTGTATTTCCAAAGAAGTGAGTGGGAGCACTATAGAATTTTGATGAGTATATGTTGTTGACATATTGTTGATCAGAAATGATGTAGAATTTCTGGAAAGCATATAGGGTTATTTGAAAAGTGTTTTTCAAGTGAAAACCTATATTAAGCTACTTGAACATTGAGCATCAAGATCTATAGGGATAGATCAAAACCGCTTAATGGTACTTTCAAATGAGCATATACCTTGACATGATCTTGAAGGTGTTCAAGATGGATCAGTCAAAGAAGGAGTTCGGCACGAGATGTAAGGTATGAAGTTAAGACTTAAAGCTCGACCACGGCGGAGAGCGAGAGAGAAAGGACGAAGGTCGTCCCCTATGCCTTAGACGTAGGCTCTACAGTATGCTATGCTGTGTACCGCACCGGAAGTGTGCCTTGCCATGAGTCAGTCAAGGGGTACAAGAATGATCCAGGAATGGATCATTGGATAGCGAGTCAAAATTGTCCTTGGAGTAAATAAGGACATGTTTCTCGATTATGAGGTTGATAAAGAGTTGGCGTAAAGGGTTACGTCGGTGCAAGCTTTAACACCTATCCGAGTGACTCTGAGTAGCAAACCGGATACGTATAGTGGAGCAACCATTTGGAATAGCTCCAAGTGGAGCGTGGAAGCAGCGTTTACAATATGACCTAGAAATTTGCAAAGCACACACGGATCTGAAAGGTTCAGACCCGTTGACTAAAACCTCTCTTACAAGCAAAACATGATCAAACCTCAGAACTCGTTGAGTCTTAATCACATGATGATGTGAACTAGTTTACAGACACTAGTAAACTCTTGGATGTTGGTCACATGGAGATGTGACCTATGAGTGTTGATCACATAGCGATGTGAACTAGATTATTGACTCTAGTGCAAGTGGGAGACTGTTGGAAATATGCCCTAGAGGCAATAATAAATTGGTTATTATTATATTTCCTTGTTCATGATAATCGTTTATTATCCATGCTACAATTGTATTGATAGGAAACTCAGATACATGTGTGGATATATAGACAACACCATGTCCCTAGTAAGCCTCTAGTTGACTAGCTCGTTGATCAACAGATGGTTACGGTTTCCTGACCACGGACATTGGATGTCGTTGATAACGGGATCACATCATTTGGAGAATGATGTGATGGACAAGACCCAATCCTAAGCCTAGCACAAAGATCGTGTAGTTCGTATGCTAAAGCTTTTCTAATGTCAAGTATCTTTACCTTAGACCATGAGATTGTGCAACTACCGGATACCGTAGGAATGCTTTGGGTGTACCAAACGTCACAACATAACTGGGTGGCTATAAAGGTGCACTCAGGTATCTCGAAAGTGTCATTGGGTTGGCACGAATCGAGACTGGATTTGTCACTCGTAAAGCGGAGAGGTATCTTTGGGCCCACTCGGTAGGACATCATCATAATGTGCACAATGTGACCATGGGGTTGATCACGGATGATGCGTTACGGAACGAGTAAAGAGACTTGCCGTAACGAGATTGAACAAGGTATCGGTATACCGACGATCGAATCTCGGGCAAGTACAATACCGTTAGACAAAGGGAATTGTATACGGGATCGATTGAGTCCTTGACATCGTGGTTCATCCGATGAGATCATCGTGGAACATGTGGGAGCCAACATGGGTATCCAGATCCCGCTGTTGGTTATTGACCGAGAACGCGTCTCGGTCATATTCGCATGGTTCCCGAACCCGTAGGGTCTACACATAAGGTTCGATGGCGCTAGAGTTGTTATGGGAAATAGTATGTGGTTACCGAAGGTTGTTCGAGTCCGGATGTGATCCCGGACGTCACGAGGAGTTCGGAATGGTCCGCGGTGAAGATCGATATATTGGACGAAGGGTATTGGAGTCCGGAAGTGTTCCGGGGTACCGTGCTATGGCGGCATGACCGAAAGGTGTTTGGGAGCCCGGCAGGTGTTGGAGGGCCTCATGGGCCAAGGGAAGGGCAAACCAGCCCACTAAGGGGTGGTGCGCCCTCCCAGCCCTCTCACGTAACCAGGAGAGGTGGGGCGCCTCCCTAGGGCAGCCCCCTTCCCGGCTTGGGGGCAAGTTTCCTAGGGGTGGGGCGCCCAAACCCATCTAGGGTTTCCCTGTGGCGCCGCCCTCCCTAGGGAACCCTAGGCGCCTCCTCCACTCCCTTACCCCTATATAGTGAGGGAGAGAGGGCAGCCGCACCTTTCCCTGGCGCAGCCCCTCCTCCTCCAACACTTCCTCCTCCTCCGTAGTGCTTAGCGAAGCTCTTGGGAGAACCACGAGCTCCATCACCACCACGCCGTCGCGGTTGTCGGAGTTTTCCCTCAACTTCTCATCTCCCTTGCTGGATCAAGAAGGAGGAGGCGTCCCGGGCTGTACGTGTGTTGAACGCGGAGGTGCCGTCCGTTCGGCGCTAGGATCATCGGTGATTTGGATCACGACAGTGCGACTCCATCAACCCCGTTCTCTTGAGCGCTTCCGCTTAGCGATCTACAAGGGTATGTAGATGCACTCTCCTTCCCTCGTTGTTGGTTTCTCCATAGATAGATCTTGGTGACACGAGGAAAATTTTGAATTTCTGCTCGTTCCCCAACATGCCGAAAGCTAGGAGTTGATCCTCGGGCCGATTTGGCGATCGACACGAGTCTCGTGGAACTCTTGGGAACAGCGGTTTTATGCTTTCCTTCGGTGCATCTCGGGTTTAAACTGATTCACACCTTGAGGATATCGGCTATATATCTCGCACAGGATAAAGCGCACGATTAAAAATATTCACGTAAAATCAGCCCACGGTCGGGTGGTGCACCACCTTGGAAGCAGTCCGGCATAAAGCTCGGGCGCTAGCGGCTAGCTCCATAGAGGGCATTTCCGGCATTAAGCTCGGCTAAACTCCTTCAACTTCTTTTTGAACCAAGATGATCTATGGCATCTTGAATATAGTCCAGCGTTGGAGCTCGGACACAGTCCGGCGTTGGAGCTTGGACACAGTCCGACGTTGGAACTCGGATACATTTCGGCGTTGGAGCTCGGAAGCAGTCCGGCATTGGCACTCGGCTGCAAAAGATACCTCGAATGGAGTCCGGCGTTAGAGCTCGGACGCAAGAGGACACTGCCTCCCGGGAACAACTTCAAACCCGATGTGTGGCATAAAAATAACAAGGCATTGATAAAGGTCGGAAACTTAAAGGGGCTCCTCGGATGCCCGACGTGTAAACTCTTCGGATGCACTTCGGCGATCCTCTAGATCGAAGATGAGAAGATTTATTGAACCAGTTTTCAAGACCGATGACCGAAGATGAAGAATAGTTCGGAAGAATCGAGGAGCGTCCCTAACTTGAAGACCGGTTCAGGGGGCTACTGTCGATGTCTTGGACTAGGGGGGACTCACCACGTCGTCTCCTCATCAGTTGGATTGGGCCGAGGACCCCCATGGCCGTATACTCATGGGCGATCCGGACAGTACGCAGATACAAGGAAGATTCCACAAGACTTGGCGATCAAGACAAGGACTCCTCCCCACCGGCGTATTCGGCTAGGACTCTTGTTATCCTAGGCCTCTGGTGCATTATATAAACCGAGGCCAGGCTAGTCGATAGAGGGATACAACAATCATACCATAGGCTAGCTTCTAGGGTTTAGCCTCCACGATCTCGTGGTAGATCAACTCTTATACTACTCATATCATCAAGATCAATCAAGCAGGAAGTAGGGTATTACCTCCATCGAGAGGGCCCGAACCTAGGTAAACATCGTGTCCCCTGCCCCCTGTTACCATCCGCCTTAGACGCACAGTTCCGGACCCCCTACCCAAGATCCGCCGGTTTTGACACCGACAATCGCCCACGGTACTTTTTCAACAACCGTTTGCAATAACAAAACACAATTAGCAAGCTAATTCGCCATTAGCAGGCTAATTATCCGATTATTCATAATCCATTTATTAATCTAATTGACATTTCATATTAAGCACACAATATATTTCATTTCCATATTAAGGAAGCAGAATTTCGTAATTGAAATACATCAGAGTACACATGATATAGCTTCAGCACTCAGCTACCCCATTACACAACTGCACCAGCAGCAAGTTCCACATGCAACATGTAGAACCTTTCGAAATTAGCATCATAGATGGTATATAGACAGATGCATCTCATGTGGAAAACTACTGAAGCGGAAGGCGAATATTGAGCCTTCATTCATTTAAAGGTCTTTGCAACTTTAGGCTGGTGCTTGTGGATGATTGACCGTTCGTCCTTCGTCCTCTTCAGGAACACTTCAATATTGAACCGTGGGTGTTGTATGAAAACCTTCCTCGCCTCCTGACCATAGAGGTGGTCTGAGAGGTAATCATCAGTGAACTGCTTTGCAAAGGCCTGAAAGCAATGATGTGCATAAATATCTTCTCTATATTGGAAATGGGGCAAAGGAAAAAAAATGGCAAGGTATAATAGTTAGTACCATCTTGTAGTGAACTGATTTCTTCTTCATTGTGCAGACAGAGATCTTGTTGTTTTTTGTCGCTAATTTCTTTATCATAACAATCCTTTTGAGTTTCTTGATTTGATTGATATTCATGGACAAATCATTTCCCCATATGCAAAAAGGGTCGAACAGTGGGTCAAAACCTCTGACAGCAGGACCTACATGTGCAAGACCAAATTGTTAAAAACCAAAATATTAGAATTGTTCCCACAATTGCACAATAATGTGCTACTAGACAACGGACCATGCACGTGCTAACCTCGATTGTAAACCTCAGTGCTTCCCATTGTTTCCCTGCAACACATATAAGGTAGTTAGTCATCAGGTTAAGTAAGGGTTCGCATTTTATCAGTAAAATATGTTGTAAGCACATTGCAGATTCATCAGATTAATTGAAGCCACACGGAAAACCCATTTACCCAAACCAAGCATGATTAAGAACTAGGAAATATAGCACTTGTATATGTTTCTCATGTATTAAGTGCAGCCAAATTCGATTTATTCCTCACATGAACAACAATACAAAATTCTACCCATGACAATTGGACATTGCATTGCAGAATTGAACCAAGCAGTTAAGTAAACACCACAACAAATGAACCAAACATTAACTGAGCACCACATTGCATAATATAACATACTCCTAATAGAAAATCAGAGAGTTAACCAAGCAGTTAACTACAACCAATTGTAGCAATTGTATTTGTTTCTCATGTATTTACTACAGCCAAATTCAATTTATTTCTTCACATTGTGTACAATAACAGAATGCACCCACAATTTTGTAAAGATAAATTCGATTTATTTCTCACATGGAAGATAATACAAAATTGTCACCTGAAGAATTGAACATCACATTTGCAGAATTGAACCAAACAGTTAATTGAAGACGACAACTAATTAACAACACAGGTAATAAATGAGCACCTCACTGCATGACATATCTATACCTACTAATAAAACAAGGTGCGTTTCGCCGATTTTTTCATCCGTTCACCGTCAAAATTTATTTTTCTATCCGAGGTGGTACTAAATTTTTGTGCGTCCATCTGTATTTTTAGCAATCACGAATTCCGTACTCGGCCAGCACATGATGTGGCCCAGTAAATCCAGCCCACTTATTTGCCTGCCCATGTAGCTTCGAAAATCCTATTTCTCGCCCTGGGCAGTAGATAGTTTGAGTTCGCACGTGGCGCCCAAGACTGGGCTGGCCCGTTTTGTTTTTCCGTCCAAATTCATTTCTCTTTTTACCTTATTTTGTAATTCAAAATTTTCAAAAAAAAGTTCAGAATTATATTTTTTGTTAAATTTTCAAAAAATATTTGAATTAGAATATTGTGTTCACATTTTCAGAAATATTTGGAACATTAATTCATTTTCTCGTTCAAATTTTTTTCATACTAAGAAACATTCCAAAATTGTTTATGATTTAAAAAATGTATTTTAAAAAATATTCGAAAAATGAAATATATTCTTCTTTTAGTAAAATGTTTACAAAGTCAAAATAATGTCTGAGTTTAAGAACACATTTTGTTCTGAATGTTGAAAACATGTCCCGTTTTCAAAAGCCGGTCACAAATTAAAAAAATGTTTGGGTTTTGATAAAAGGTTTTTGTGTTCAAAAAATGATGTTATTTAAAAAAAAGCAAGCTTTTTCAAAAATGGACGGAATATTAAAAATATTGTTCGTAATTTCAAAAAATGCTCATGTGTCGAAGAATATTCGGCAATTCATATTAAAAAATAATCAAAAAGTACTTTCTATCCGACGTTGTAAAATGTTTTCTTAAATATTCACGCTGGCCATTGGTTAGTAGTAGGCGTTTGTTGCCGTTGCTAGCGGCACGTGGTCCGGTCTTTAAGGTCATGTGTTTCAGTGTTCCACATGTCGTTTTTTGGATTATAGCTCGTGTCTTGCAAATACAGGTTATTTCGGTGCCTGCCAGTGGGCTGACCCAGACGCGAACTGTTGTGCGTCTCACGTGCTATTTGACGCAACTAGCATCATATACTAGCTCCCACACGGCTGCCCTAAGAAAAGAAAAAAATATGTGTATATATTTTGTTTCGTCCATTGCACATGTAGCTCCCCAATTTTTGTTGTTCGTGCGTCCGATAGAAAAAGAAATGTGTGGTAGGTCCAGTTTGGCCCAATTGGGGGATAACCGAAAAAATTGGGGAGCTACGTGTGGAATGGACGAAACAAAATCTATACACATATTATTTTTCATTTCTTAGGGCAGCCGTGTGGGAGGTACTATATGACGCTAGTTGCGTCAAATAGCGCGTGGGACGCACAACAGTTCGCGTCTGGGTCAGCCCACTGGCAGGCACCGAAATAACCTGTATTTGAGAGACACGAGCTATAATCCAAAAAATGACATGTGGAACACTGAAACACATGACCTTAAAGACCGGACCACGTGCCGCTAGCAACGGCAACAAACACCTACTACTAACCAATGGCCAGCGTGAATATTTAAGAACATATTGCAACATCGGATAGAAAGTACTTTTTTATTTTTTTTAATATGAATTGCCGAATATTCTTCGAAACATGAGCATTTTTTGAAATTACGAACAACGTTTTTAATATTCCGTCCATTTTTGAAAAAGCTTGCTTTTTTGAAATAACATCATTTTTTGAATACAAAAACCTTTTATCAAAATCCAAACATTTTTTTAAATTTGTGACCGGCTTTTGAAAACGGGGCATGTTTTCAACATTCAGAACAAAATGTGTTCTTAAACTCAGACATTATTTTGACTTTGTGAACATTTTACTAAAAGAAGAATATATTTAATTTTTCGAATATTTTTTAAAATACATTTTTTTAATCACAAACAATTTTGGATTATTTCTTAGTATGAAAAAAAAATCTGAACGAGAAAATGAGTTAATGTTCCAAATATTTCTGAAAACGCGAACACAATATTCTAATTCAAATATTTTTCGAAAATTTAACAAAAAATAAAATTCTTAACTTTTTTTGAAAATTTTGAATTACAAAATAAGGTAAAAAGAGAAATAAATTTGGACGGAAAAACAAAACAGTTATAGAACATATACACTAGAGCAACAGGTTGCATGGTGAAATTAGATAGCACAATTCACTAGAATTTGTAAAGGAAAGGCAGGAGCAGCACACGCAACAGGTAAACCGAGCATGCTTAACCGGCGTAGCTAGCAATTGGCAAGGTGCTCCTTCAAGATCTGGGGTCGGCACGAATGGCTGCCATCGCTACCTCATCCGTGCGTGCGGCCGCGATTTACTTCTCCGCTGCCAAATGCTCCTTGAGGTCCTGGCTTATACTGCGTGCACCATGGCTTAGGCCGGCGCTTTTTTGGTTGGGGGTCGGTGATTTGGGTGGAAGGTGTCGTGCTCGCGTCGGCGGTCGGGCCATGTGGGATGTGGAAGGAGGAGGAGGATGGGGGTCGGGTGTAGATTACCTGCCTAGATAGAGGAGGCCGAGCAATGTGAAGGAGGGTCGCCGATGAGGAGGCGGCGACGCTGCAAGCAAGGAGTGAAGGTTTCAACTTGGAAAGGAAGGCGGAAATAGGAGAAATGTGGCCTTTGGTAAGGGGAAGGGGGCGGGGAGGTAGATATTTCCGCGGAAGCCGAAAATTTGGAATTGCTTCAGCCAAAAAACTGGCGCGCAAAGTGTCATCAGACACGGTCCCTTATTCAGAACTGTGTATGATATGTGTGAAGGAAATATGCCCTAGAGGAAATAATAAAGTTGTTATTTATATTTCCTTATATCATGATAAATTTTTATTATTCATGCTAGAATTGTATTAACCGGAAACTTAGTACATGTGTGAATACATAGACAAACAGAGTGTCACTAGTATGCCTCTACTTGACTAGCTCGTTGAATCAAAGATGGTTAAGTTTCCTAGCCATAGACATGAGTTGTCATTTGATTAACGGGATCACATCATTAGAGAACGATGTGATTGACTTGACCCATTCCGTTAGCTTAGCACTTGATCGTTTAGTATGTTGCTATTGCTTTCTTCATGACTTATACATGTTCCTATGACTATGAGATTATGCAACTCCCGAATACGGAGGAACACTTTGTGTGCTGCCAAACATCACAACGTAACTGGGTGGTTATAAAGGTGCTCTACAGGTGTCTCCGATGGTACTCGTTGAGTTGGCATAGATTGAGATTAGGATTTGTCACTCCGATTGTCGGAGAGGTATCTCTGGGCCCTCTCGGTAATGCACATCACTATAAGCCTTTCAAGCAATGTGACTAATGAGTTAGTTGCGGGATGATGCATTACGGAACGAGTAAAGAGACGTGCCGGTAACAAGATTGAACTAGGTATTGAGATACCGACGATCGAATCTCGGGCAAGTAACATACCGATGACAAAGGGAACAACGTATGTTGTTATGCGGTTTGACCGATAAAGATCTCCGTAGAATATGTGGGAGCCAATATAAACATCCAGGTTCCGCTATTGGTTATTGATCGGAGACGTGTCTCAGTCATGTCTACATAGTTCTCGAACCCGTAGGGTCCGCACGCTTAACGTTCGGTGACGATCGGTATTATGAGTTTGTGTGTTTTGATGTACCGAAGATAGTTCGAAATCCCGGATGTGATCACGGACATGACGAGGAGTCTCGAAATGGTCGAGACATAAAGATTGATATATTGGATGACTATATTCGGACACCGGATGAGTTCCGGGGGTCACCGGATAATTATCGGAGTGCCGGCGGGTTATCGGAACCCCTGGGGGAACTAATCCCCCCCTTAGGAGTCCGAATTGGTAAGGAGGGGGGCGGAGCCCCCTCTTTCCCTACCTCTCTCCCTCTCTTTCCTTCCCCCTTCCTCCTCCTAGTTGGAAAGGGGGAGTCCTACTCCTACTAGGAGGAGGACTCCTCCCCTCCTTGGCGCCCCCCAAGGGTCGGCCGGTCTCCCCCCTTGCTCCTTTATATACGGGGCAGGGGCACCCTAGAACACACAATTTGATCATTGATCTCTTAGCCGTGTGTGGTGCCCCCCTCCACCATAATCCACCTCGGTCATATCGTTGAAGTGTTTAGGCGAAGCCCTGTGCTGGTAGCTTCATCATCACCGTCATCACGCCGTCGTGCTGACGAAGCTCTCCCTCGACACTCTGCTGGATCGTGAGTTCGTGGGACGTCACCGAGCCGAACGTGTGCAGATCGCGGAGGTGCCGTACTTTCGGTACTAGGATCGGTCAATCGTGAAGACGTACGACTACATCAACCGCGTTGTTATAATGCTTCCGCTTTCGGTCTACGAGGGTACGTGGACAACACTCTCCCCTCTCGTTGCTATGCATCACCATGATCTTGCGTGTGCGTAGGATTTTTTTTGAAATTACTGCGTCCCCCAACAGTGGTATCAGAGCCAGGTTTATGCGTAGATGTTATATGCACGAGTAGAACACAAGTGAGTTAAGGGTGATAATAGTCATAGTGCTTACCAGCATGTCATACTTTGATTCGGTGGTATTGTTGGATGAAGCGTCCCGGACCGACATTACGCCTACGCTTATGCGAGACTGGTTCTACCGACGTGCTTCGTACACAGGTGGCTGGCGGGTGTCAGTTTCTCCAACTTTAGTTGAATTGAGTGTGGCTACCCCCGGTCCTTGTTGAAGGTTAAAACAACACATACTTGAGGAAAAATCATTGTGGTTTTGATGCGTAGGTAAGAACGATTCTTGCTCAGCCCGTAGTAGCCACGTAAAACTTGCAACAACAAAGTAGAGGACGTCTGACTTGTTTTTGCAGGGCATGTTATGATGTGATATGGTCAAGACATGATGCTAAATTTTATTGTATGAGATGATCATGTTTTGTAACGGAGTTATCGGCAACTGGCAGGAGCCATATGGTTGTCGATTTATTGTATGAAATGCAATTGCCATGTAATTGCTTTACTTTATCACTAAGCGACAACGATAGTCGTAGAAGCAATAGTTGGCGAGACGATAATGATGCTACGATGGAGATTAAGGTGTCGCGCCGGTGACGATGGTGATCATGACAGTGCTTTGGAGATGGAGATCAAAGGCACAAGATGATGATGGCCATATCATATCACTTATATTGATTGCATGTGATATTTATCCTTTATGCATCTTATTTTGCTTAGTTCGACGGTAGCATTATAAGATGATCTCTCACTAAATTTCAAGGTACAAGTGTTCTCCCTGAGTATGCACTGTTGCGAAAGTTCGTCGTGCCGAGACACCATGTGATGATCGGGTGTGATAAGCTCTACGTTCGCATACAACGGGTGCAAGCCAGTTTTGCACATGCAGAATACTCGGGTTAAACTTGACGAGCCTAGCATATGCAGATATGGCCTCGGAACACTGAGACCGAAAGGTCGAGCGTGAATCATATAGTAGATATGATCAACATAGTGATGTTCGCCATTGAAAAATACTCCATCTCACGTGATGATCGGACATGGTTTAGTTGATATGGATCACGTGATCACTTAGATGATTAGAGGGATGTCTATCTAAGTGTGAGTTCTTTAGTAATATGATTAATTGAACTTTAATTTATCATGAACTTAGTACCTGATAGTATTTTGCATGTCTATGTTGTTGTAGATAGATGGCCTGTGTTGTTGTTCCGTTAAATTTTAATGTGTTCCTAGAGAAAGCTAAGTTGAAAGATGATGGTAGCAACTACATGGACTGGGTCCATAACTTGAGGATTATCCTCATTGCTGCACAGAAGAATTACGTCCTGTAAGCACCGCTAGGTGCCAAACTCGCTGCAGGAGCAACGCCAGATGTTATGAACGACTGGCAGAGCAAAGCTGATGACTACTCGATAGTTCAGTGTGCCATGCATTACGGCTTAGAACCGGGACTTCAACGACGTTTTGAACGTCATGGAGCATATGAGATGTTCCAGGAGTTGAAATTAATATTTCAAGCAAATGCCCGGATTGAGAAATATGAAGTCTCCAATAAGTTCTACAGCTGCAAAATGGAGGAGAATAGTTACATCGGTGAGCATATACTCAAAATGTCGGGTATAATAATCACTTGATTCAACGGGAGTTAATCTTCCGATGATAGTGTCATTGATGTAATTCTTCAATCAACGCCATCAAGCTACAAAAGCTTCGTGATGAACTATAACATGCAAGGGATGGATAAGACAATTCCGAGCTCTTCGCAATGCTAAAGGCTGCGGAGGTAGAAATCAAGAAGGAGCATCAAGTGTTGACGGTCAACAACACCACCAGTTTCAAGAAAAGGGTAAAGGAAGAAGGGAACTTCAAGAAGAACGACAAGCAAGTTGTTGCTCAAGTGAAGAAGCCCAGTCTGGACCTAAGCACGAGGCCAGTGCTTCTCTGCAAAGGGACTGGTCTTTGGAAGTGGAACTGCCCCAAGTATTTGGCGGATAATAAGGATGGCAAGGTGAACAAAGGTATATGTGATATACATGTTATTGATGTGTACCTTACTAATGCTCGCAGTAGCACTGGTATTTGATCTGGTTCATTGCTAATATTTGCAACTCGAAACAGGGACTACGGATTAAGCGAATATTGGCTAAGGACGAGGTGACGATGCGCGTGGGAAATGGTTCCAAAGTCGATGTGATCGCACACGGCACGCTACCTCTACATCTACCTTCAGGATTAGTTTTAGACCTGAATAATTGTTATTTGGTGCCGGTGTTAAGCATGAACATTATATCTGGATCTTGTTTGATGCGAGACGGTTATTCATTTAAATAAGAGAACAATGGTTGTTCTATTTATATGAGTAATATCTTTTATGGTCATGCACCCTTGAAGAGTGGTCTATTTTTGTTGAATCTCGATAGTAGTGATACACATATTCATAATATTGAAGCCAAAAGATGCAGAGTTGATAATGATAGTGCAACTTATTTGTGGCACTGCCGTTTGGGTCATATTGGTGTAAAGCGCATGAAGAAACTCCATTCTGATGGACTTTTGGAATCACTTGATTATGAATCACTTGGTACTTGCGAACCATGCCTCATGGGCAAGATCACTAAAACTCCGTTCTCCGGAACAATGGAGCGAGCAATAGATTTGCTGGAAATCATACATACTGATATATGTGGTCCAATGAATATTGAGGCTCGCGGCAGGTATCATTATTTTCTCACCTTCACAGATGATTTGAGCAGATATGGGTATATCTACTTGATGAAGCATAAGTCTGATACATTTGAAAAGTTCATAGAATTTCAGAGTGAAGTGGAAGATCATCGTAACAAGAAAATAAAGTTTCTACGATCTGATCGTGGAGGAGAATATTTGAGTTACGAGTTTGGTCTTCATTTGAAAAAATGCGGAATAGTTTCACAACTCATGCCACCCGGAACACCACAACGTAATGGTGTGTCCGAACATCGTAATCATACTTTACTAGATATGGTGCGATCTATGATGTCTCTTACTGCTTTACTGCTATCGTTTGAGGTTATGCTTTAGAGACGGCTGCATTCACGTTAAATAGGGCACCATCTAAATCCATTGAGACGACACTTTATGAACTGTGGTTTGGCAAGAAACCTAAGTTGTCGTTTCTTAAAGTTTGGGGTTGCGATGCTTATGTGAAAAAGCTTCATCCTGATAAGATCGAACCCAAATCGGAGAAACGTGTCTTCATAGGATACCCAAATGAGACTGTTGGGTACACCTTCTATCACAGATCCAAAGGCAAGACATTCATTGCTAAGAATGGATCCTTTCTAGAGAAGGAGTTTCTCTCGAAAGAAGTGAGTGGGAGGAAAGTAGAACTTGATGAGGTAACTGTACCTGCTCCCTTATTGGAGAGTAGTTCATCACAGAAATCTATTCCTGTGACTCCTACACAAATTAGTGAGGAAGCTAATGATGATGATCATGTAACTTCAGATCAAGTTACTACCAAACCTCGTAGGTCAACCAGAGTAAGATCCGCACCAGAGTGGTACGGTAATCTTGTTCTGGAGGTCATGTTACTAGACCATGACGAACCTACGAACTGTGAGGAAGCGATGATGAGCCCAGATTCCGCGAAATGGCTTGAGGCCATGAAATCTAAGATGGGATCCATGTATGAGAACAAAGTGTGGACTTTGGTTGACTTGCTCGATGATCGGCAAGCCATCGAGAATAAATGGATCTTCAAGAAGAAGATTGACGCTGATGGTAATGTTACTGTCTACAAAGCTCGACTTGTTGCGAAAGGTTTTCGACAAGTTCAAGGAGTTGACTACGATGAGACATTCTCACCCGTAGCGATGCTTAAGTCCGTCTGAATCATGTTAGCAATTGCTGCATTTTATGATTATGAAATTTGGCAAATGGATGTAAAGACTGCATTCCTGAATGGATTTCTGTAAGAAGAGTTGTATATGATGCAACGTGAAGGTTTTATCGATCCAAAGGATGCTAACAAAGTGTGCAAGCTCCAGCGATCCATTTATGGACTGGTGCAAGCATCTCGGAGTTGGAATAAACGTTTTGATAGTGTGATCAAAGCATATGGTTTTATACAGACTTTTGGAGAAGCCTGTATTTACAAGAAAGTGAGTGGGAGCTCTGTAGCATTTCTAATATTATATGTGGATGGCATACTGTTGATTGGAAATGATATAGAATTTATGGATAGCATAAAAGGATACTTGAATAAGAGTTTTTCAATGAAGGACCTCGGTGAAGCTGCTTATATATTAGGCGTTAAGATCTATAGAGATAGATCAAGACGCTTAATTGAACTTTCACAGAGCACATACCTTGACAAAGTATTAAACAAGTTCAAAATGGATCAAGCAAAGAAAGGGTTCTTGCCTGTGTTACAAGGTGTGAAGTTGAGTCAGAATGAATGACCGACCACTTCAGAAGATAGAGAGAATATGAAAGTCATTCCCTATGCTTCAGCCATAGGTTCTATCATGTATGCAATGCTGTGTACCAGACCTGATGTGTGCCTTGCTATTAGTTTAGCAGGGAGGTACCAAAGTAATCCAGGAGTGGGTCACTGGACAGCGGTCAAGAACATCCTGAAATACCTGAAAAGGACTAAGGATATGTTTTTGTTTATGGAGGTGACAAAGAGCTCGTCGTAAATGGTTACGTCGATGAAAGCTTTGACACTGATCCGGATGACTCTAAGTCACAAACCGGATACGTATTTATATTGAATGGTGGAGCTGTCAGTTGGTGCAGTTCTAAGAAAAGCGTCATGGCGGGATCTACGTGTGAAGCGGAGTACATAGCTGCTTCGGAAGCAGCAAATGAAGGAGTCTGGATGAAGGAGTTCATATCCGATCTAGGTGTCATACCTAGTGCATTGGGTCCATTGAAAATCTTTTGTGACAATACTGGTGCAATTGCCTTGGAAAAGGAATCCAGATTTCACAAGAGAACCAAGCACATCAAGAGACGCTTCAATTCCATCCGCGATCAAGTCAAGGAGGGAGACATAGAGATTTGCAAGATACATACGGATCTGAATATTGCAGACCCATTGACTAAGCCTCTCTCACGAGCAAAACATGATCAGCACCAAGACTCCATGGGTGTTAGAACCATTACTGTGTAATCTAGATTATTGACTCTGGTGCAAGTGTGTAGCGACCCGACCTCAGACGGTCAAGCCTACGTGTATCCGTGCCATCCTCGGATCAAGATGTTGGCACACACAAGACATCAATGTATATATCAAAGTGCAATCACATGTATAAATAACGTAAAACTGATATATACCTCATAAGTCACAATGAAACAAATAGTCGGGTATGGAGTCCCATCAACGCCATCGGCAGGTTGAGTGTAGACCGTAAACCCTGTATCGTAACTCTTACTCGTCGAAGAAAATCCTGCAACATGATACGTTGCAGCTGTGTAGGTCAGTACATTGAATGTACCGGCAAGATCACAACATGAATAAACAGATGGTGAAACTATACTATATGCAATTTGGCTTTGTGGCTCTGGGTCTGAGTTTTGTTTGCGTAAAAGCTGGTCTTATTTTCCCTACATCAAAGGAATAAATGAAGTCTATACTATAGAGTTTTCTATCATGACATGGTTCCGCCAACCGATGTCTCATAGCCCAAATTCATCATAAGTTGCCCACAATTAAGTTATCAGTCCGGTGTTGAGAGTTCCGAGATAAATCCAAGTCCAGAGGCTTAAATTGTCCGTAACCAGGGACACGGCTAATCGATTAGGTTTAAACCCTCTGCAGAGGTTTGTACACTTTACCCGCAAGATTCGATCCTCTTTTACGTTCTCGCACTTCGAGGTGTTTGAGAACAAGACGATCAAACATGGTCTTCCAAGAGTTCCATCGACCACCGTCCGGTGCTCATCCAATCCTACCGTAGTTCTACATCCGCTAGCACCGCCCCAGCAGAGTCACAACTAGGGTCAACCAAGCCGAGCCCATAGCGACTTGCGGTTGCATAGGTAAGCTTCCGGGCATGAAGTATTCTTCCGTCTCTTTGAGTCTGGGTGAAACTTTCCGCAAGATGTCATGGCGCTTCTCCATGCATCCCTGCCATCCACTGGTTTCTCCAGGGTGCCCGTCAACCGTCCTTCACCCAAGAGTGTGTATTGAATTCTTGTCTCGAGTCTTGAAGTCTTGAGGCCTTGAAGATGCAGATCCTTGCAGATTCCATCATGGAGTTGTCGTCATTGACGAGATCCTCCATTCTCACACCACTCCCGAGCACTCATACCAAACCCCATCTACTATAGCGTAGCATTAAAATAAAATATCGTCCCGGCTTGGTAACAGGTGATGGGTTCCTACCTCATGCATACTACTCAACTACAAGAATTCAATATCACTCTTGGAGGGTTTGTTGCGAAGATGACACTAGATGCAATAAAACACATAGGTATGAAAAACATGGTCAAAGTGAACTTGCTCGGTAAGTTGATGAAGATAACAACACTCTCGAATAATGACTTGGTAGAACTATTCGTCACTCCGCTGAAAATCTATATAGTCAAACATAGCATTCATATAAGCAAACATCCTAGCAAACAATTTTAACACTCATAATAATACCAACAAATAAAAATGCAAATCAAGGGACACCAAATAAAAACAAAGGAAAACTACACAACAAAACTACTAAAGAAAACTCTAAGACATAACACAAAAATAGTTTTGTCCTAAGTAAAATTTAACATCAAAGGAAATACCAACATAATAAATAAATCTGAAAAGAAAATGTAAAACAACTAATTTTAACAGAAAGTATTTTTCATAAACTTTTAATAGCAAAAGAAACAAATAAAAAGCTTTTATGAACACTAACTATGTCCTAAACAAGTTTTCATACAAAACTAAGAAAACAAATTTTAAAATAAAAACAAAATTTTCTTTTGTTGACTAATAGAAACAAAACTAAATTTTTCAAGAGTGACAAAAAGAAATAATTTGAAACTAATAAAACAATAAAGAAAAGATTAAAACAAAACTATAACTAAAACAGTACTGTTTTCCTAAAAACCTAATTTAAAAATAAAGTAAAAATAAAGAAGTATATGCTACTGGATAGACAAAACCATAATAAAACAGTAGCAAAAAGAATCAATCAAAAATACTTTGTAAAACTCAAAATATGACCAAATTAGTGATTTGAACAAATTTCATCAAATTCAAATCTAAACTATTCAAATTTGAAACCTAAGTACACAGACAGAAACTTAAGCAAATTTGTGACACAATGCAAAAAGAATCAACTCAAACGGAGTTACGGAACTTAAGTTATGAACTAAAGAAGTTTGAATATGAATCCGAACAAATTTCGAAATTTTAAACTTTCAAAAACATGTTTGACTTGAATTACTGGATAGAGGAGATCGTAACGAAGAAGTGGGCGTTGGTTTCATCTAGTTTGGATGAACGAGTAAAAAGTTATGGCTATTTGAAAAATCAGGGCCAAGCTGTTTTGTAAAAGAAAAAAAATAGCTATGGCTAAGGTCTAATGTATAAATACGTAGACGACAATCTAATCTATTGTATTAGTCTAAAAGTAATAAACTACGGAAGTATAAGTAGAAAAAAAAAAGAAAAGAAAACAAAGTAAGATACCTTTATAAGGTAGAGAAAAGACAGCTTCGGAGAGAGACGAAAATTTCCAGAAGTCGCGCCGGAGAGGAGAAAAAAAATATTTTTCTTAGTCAAACCAAAATATTGATTTAACCCGAATCAGATGATTTTTTGGAGGCTCTATGGGTCTATATTTATAGGTGGAACAGAGGCTTAGGGGTCAAAAGCTAGGCAATGTGGGACTAAACGTAGATGAAAATATACGAAACAGAGAGAAGGTGCGCCATGGGCCAAAAGGCCTTTAGGCGGTTCCCTCCTGGCTGCCTGGTGCGCGCGGTGGATGACCTTGGCCGGTCGGCCGCTGGCTTGGCCTTGGGCCTTGGCCCTTGGCCCGGCGGGGCGCAGCGATTTTTTTTTTTTTGACAGAGACAACAAAACAAAAATAAATAAAAATTTTATATAGGCATATAATATATCAAAATTTTCAGAAAAAAAATTTCTACAACATGAACACTATTTTAGCTTCAAATAAAATACACACAAATTTAAATAAAGCAAAGAGTGCTTCAGCTCTAATAAAATCCAATAAAATCATTTTAAAAATACCAAAATGAATTCAAATTTATTCCTCTCCAATTTTCTGTTGTAGGGAATCATGTTACCCTATTTTCCATGTATTTTATTTTGGAGAAAATAATTTGAATAAAACTCAAATAACTCCAAATTGAAAATAAATTCAAAAGAACTTTGAATTTATTTCGTGAAACTCCTACTCATATTTCATATGTTTTGAAGAAGTCATTTTATCTTCGCCGTGAAAATCATTGAGTTGCATAAAGTTTCAGAATTGGAAATATTTTCCAAATGAAATTCAAATATTTTCAACACCCTTGTCATTTAACTAAATGGAAGAAGTCATGTCATCTTCTCTCGTGGTTTTGTGATGAAGAGTATTTGAATTCACGAAAAGCATAAAAGCAAAAATGAAAGTTTGGGAAAGTCCTTTTATTCCCTCTCATTTAACTTTCAAAAAGTTTCGAATTCACTCACTTTCAGTCAATCAATCAAACAATCAATCAAAACTATCTATTTATTATAACATTCCAAAATTTAGAATTTTGGGATGTTACAAAGTGGGAGACTGAAGGAAATATGCCCTGGAGGCAATAATAAAGTTGTTATTTATATTTCCTTATATCATGATAAATGTTTATTATTCATGCTAGAATTGTATAAACCGGAAACTTAGTACATGTGTGAATACATAGACAAACAAAGTGTCACTAGTATGCCTCTACTTGACTAGCTCGTTCAATCAAAGATGGTTAAGTTTCCTAGCCATAGACATGAGTTGTCATTTGATTAATGATATCACATCATTAGAGAATGATGTGATTGACTTGACCCATTCCGTTAGCTTAGCACTTGATCGTTTAGTATGTTGCCATTGCTTTCTTCATGACTTATACATGTTCCTATGACTATGAGATTATGCAACTCCCGAATACTGGAGGAACACTTTGTGTGCTACCAAACATCACAACATAACTGGGTGATTATAAAGGTTCTCTACGGGTGTCTCCGATGGTACTTGTTGAGTTGGCATAGATCGAGATTAGGATTTGTCACTCTGATTGTCGGAGAGGTATCTCTGGGCCCTCTCGGTAATGCACATCACTATAAGCCTTGCAAGCAATGTGACTAGGTGAGTCAGTTGTGGGATGATGCATTACGGAACGAGTAAAGAGACTTGCCGGTAACGAGATTGAACTAGGTATTGAGATACCGACGATCGAATCTCGAGCAAGTAACATACCGATGACAAAGGGAACAACATATGTTGTTATGCGGTTTGACCGATAAGGATCTTCGTAGAATATGTGGGAGCCAATATGAACATCCAGGTTCCGCTATTGGTTATTGACCGGAGACGTGTCTCGGTCATGTCTACATAGTTCTCGAACCCATAGGGTCCGCACGCTTAACGTTCGGTGACGATCGATATTATGAGTTTATGTGTTTTGATGTACCGAAGATAGTTCGGAGTCCCGGATGTGATCACGCACATGACGAGGAGTCTCGAAATGGTCGAGACATAAATATTGATATATTGGATGACTATATTCGGACACCGGATGAGTTCCGGGAGTCACCGCATAATTATCGTAGTGGCGTGGGGTTATCGGAACCCCCGGGGGAACTAATGGGCCAACATGGGCCATGTGTGAGAGAGAGGAGGGGCCATGGGGCTGGCCGCCCCCTCCCTTAGTAGTCCGAATTGGACAAGGAGGGGGGCGCGCCCCCTCTTTCCCTCCATCTCTCCCTCTCCTTCCTCCCCCCTTCCACCTCCTAGTTGGAGTAGGAAAGGGGGAGTCGTACTCCTACTAGGAGGAGGACTCCTCCCCTCCTTGGCGCGCCCCAAGGGCCGGCCAGCCTCCCCCCTTTGTCCTTTACATACGGGGGAAGGGGGCACCCTAGAACACACAAGTTGGTCATTGATCTCTTAGCCGTGTGCGGTGCCCCCCTCCACCATAATCCACCTCGGTCATATCATTGCAGCGCTTAGGCGAAGCCCTACGCCGGTAGCTTCATCATCACCGTCATCACGGTGTTGTGCTGACGAAGCTCTCCCTCGACACTCTGCTGGATCGTGAGTTCGTGGGACGTCATCGAGCCGAACGTGTGTAGATCGCGGAGGTGCCGTACTTTCGGTACTAGGATCGGTCGATCGTGAAGACGTACGACTACACCAACCGCGTTGTTATAACGCTTCCGCTTTCAGTCTACGAGGGTACAACACTCTCCCCTCTCGTTGCTATGCATCACCATGATCTTGTGTGTGCGTAGGAATTTTTTTGTAATTACTACGTCCCCCAACAAAGTGGACATCACAAGCGATTCAGATAGCTTAACCCGTGTGTGATGAGTTTGAACGTCAAAAGTTTTGGTTCGAATTTCCATGGTTACAGTGGTCATCCACGTCATTGCATAATTTGGGTACACAAGGGAGACTACAGCACACCCACACTTCTTAATCGAGCAAGTTCAGCAATTAAACAGAGCTAGCTGACCTAAACATTACTCTAACAAATTAAAGACCGGCGCTCTTAATTAAACAAAACAAAGAGTACTACTACGGTCGGTGCTCGTCGATCTCCGCTGCCGCCTCCATGTCCAGCTCGCGCCCGACAAGCTCCTGGGGAAGAGGCTCCATGGCATCCATCGCACCATACTCGGCAAGCATATCGCCATCCGCGTCCGCCATCTCTTTGGAAAAGGCCGCCACGAGATGGGCGTGGGCGGATGCGATCTGGGCTTGGATGGGCTCCGTCGTTGCAAGGTATGCGGCGGAGGAACGGACGTCTTCTCGAACGCTCTCGGCGATTGCCATCTCTTCGGCCGTGGGTTGCCGACCGTTGTTGGAGAAGCTTCGTTCGATTTGTGCGGTGACCGCCAGGAGCTGGGCGTGGGCGGCCTCAACATGGTCGTGGGCGGCCTCCATCAGGGCTAAGGCCGCCGTTGTGGAAAAACAGCTGTTGTGCCGCTCTCGCCAGTTGCAATCCCCGAGGCAGATGTTGCTGCCGCCAACTGAGAAGCAACAACGGCCGTTTGGGCTGCCTTTGCCGCCCGGTCGCAAATTGCGGCCGCGCTCATGCAGCTTGTTAGCACGCGCATGGCGGCTGCGGCCGCGCTCTCGCCGGAGTAGGGATGGCACCCGTAGGGTATGGGTACGGGTGCAACCACCCCATACCCTTACCCATCCACCCAGAACTTGCCTATCATCCATATCCATACCCGTCAAGGGTACACCATTTTCCCATACCCGTCACCCGATAGGGTATATGGGTACCCGTGGGTAAAAATACCCGTGTTTACAACACATTAATTGAGTAGAAAATAGTTAAAAAGTAACATATAATCATAAATTATTAATAGCAACACATTTTAAACAACAATGTACAATAACATATTGTAACAATAACACAATCTCATAAACAAAAATACTTGCCTATAAAGAGACACATAATCATAAATAACAACACATAGGCATACACTTTAAGTTCACAAAATCATGATAAATTATAGAGATAATTTGATAAAACATTAGAGTTTTTACCTAGCATGATTAGGAGGGGAAAATTAATACATTGGGATATTAAAGGAAACCCACTTGTCAACATTTTAGATGGCTACATGGGCACGCGAGCATGGGCTATAAGATCCCATATCCGTACCCTCTCTACCCGACGGGCATGATATTTTCCCATTTAAGTACCCATGGGTAATTTTTTGTCCCATACGCTTACCCTAATAGAGTTTTTACCGGCAGGGTACGCGGATAATGGGTAGCCCTTGCCATCCCTACGCCGGAGTGGGCCACCAAAGTTGCCCTCACGACGCGGGTCCATGTGCCCATCTTTCACCGGCGACGATTGAACAATGAAATGATATTTGGGGAGCGAGCTAGTGTGCTCGAGACGCCAGTTGTGGACTGTAGCTGACACACCTTCTCGCGTAAGCCATAGGCGTACTATACACCGACGGTGCTCCAAGATATTTTGTACTACATCTCACACGGTTGCTGATAATAAACTGTGTGCAATCTACTTGATTTTTCATCTTGATTTGAATTACATAATAGGGTCACAGCGGCAATGGACGGTGTTTGAATTGCTAAACCTTTTATCTGGAGTGAACATGCAACTATATGCGTGTCGTAAAAGAATTGGAATTATTCAGGGTTCGTTTGAACATTTTATACATTAAATTGGTTTTCTAGCCATTTCAGGTGAACAATTCAAATTTGAACTACATGCACATGCTCCAGTGCATATAAATTGGTTGAAAAATCAAATCTGTGTCCTTGGGTGCATGCTTAGGTCCCATGCAAGAAATGGATATGAATTTCAAACACCGGGGCACCGTTGATTGCCGGCAAAACATTGAGTTGCGTGGTTTTTAAATTCTAGTAAATCCAAAACTCGTCTGAAATTCATGAAATTTGGCATGCTATCATGGAGCGGCATCAACATGTCGTGGTACAAATTTTGTCCCATTTAGGGCAGGTTTGGGTATATGCTTCTCAAAAACTGGAGCTTCTCAAAACAAGCATGATGGTTTTCGGTAGGGAATGTCCCACCTTTGCGGACAAAACGATATCCATTGCCTCTTATTGCTTTTAATTTTTTTTCGTGTCAACATAGAACAATAGGAGTGTTGTGTTATTTTTTATGATTTTCCGAGGTTTGTTCGGACATTTTTATGCATCAATTGAGTTTTCAATGCATTTTATGTGCATAATTCAAATTTGAACTGCATGCACATGCTCTAGTGCATATAAATTGATTGAAAAATCAAATCTGTGTCCTTGGGTGCATGCTTAGGTCCCATGCAAGAAATGGGAATGAATTTCAAACACTGGGGAACCGTTGATTACCAGCAAAACATTGAGATGACTGGTTTTTAAATTCTGGTAATCCAAAACTCGTCTAAAATTCATGAAACTTGCCATGCTATCATGGAGCGGCATCAACATGTCGTGGTACAAATTTTATCCCTTTTGGGGCAGGTTTGGGTATATGCTTCTCACAAACCGGAACTTCTCACAACCACCATTATGGTTTCCGGTAGGAACGTCCCACCTTTGGAGACGAAACGATATCCATTGCCTCTTATTGCTTTCAATTTGTTTCTCGTGTCAACATAGAACAACAGGAGTGTTGTGTGATTTTTCGGGGTTCGTTTGGACATTTTTATGCATTAACTGATTTTCAATGCATTTTATGTGCATAATTCAAATTTGAACTACATGCACATGCTCTAGTGCATATAAATTGGTTGAAAAAGCAAATTTGTGTCCTTGGGTGCATGCTTAGGTCCCACGCAAGAAATGGGAATGAATTTCAGACACCGAGGCACCGTTGATTGCCGGCAAAACATTGATATGCCTGGTTTTTAAATTCTAGTAAATCCAAAACTCGTCTGAAATTCATGAAACTTGGCATGCTATCATGGAGCGGCATCAACATGCCGTGGTACAAATTTTGTCCCATTTGGGGCAGGTTTGGGTATATGCTTCTCACAAACCGGAGCTTCTCCACAACAAGCATGATGGTTTTCGGTAGGGAACGTCCCATCTTTGGGGACGAAACAATATCCATTTCCTCTTATTGCTTTCAAATTTTTTTATCGTGTCAACATAGAACAACAAGAGTGTTGTGTGAATTTTTGTGGTTTTTCGGGGTTCGTCTCGACATTTTTATGCATTAACTGAGTTTTCAATGAATTTTATGTGTATAATTCAAATTTGAACTACATGCACATGCTCCAGTGCATATAAATTGGTTGAAAAATCAAATCTGTGTCCTTGGGTGCATGCTTAGGTCCCATGCAAGAAATGGGAATGAATTTCAAATAGCGGGGCACCGTTGATTGTCGGCAAAACATTAAGATGCCTGGTTTTTAAATTCTAATAAATCCAAAACTCGTCTGAAATTCATGAAACTTGGCATGCTATCATGGAGCGGCATCAACATGCCGTGGTACAAATTTTGTCCCATTTGGGGCAGGTTTAGGTATATGCTTCTCACAAACCGTAGCTTCTCACAACAACCATGATGGTTTCCGGTTGGAAACGTCCCACCTTTGGGGACGAAACGATATCCATTGCCTCTTATCGCTTTCAATTTTTTTTCTCGTGTCAACATAGAACAACAGGAGTGTTGTGTGATTTTTTTTATTTTTCGGGGTTCGTTTGGACATTTTTATGCATTAGCTGAGTTTTCAATGCATTTTATGTGCATAATTCAAATTTGAACTACATGCACATGCTCCAGTGCATATAAATTGGTTGAAAAATCAAATATGTGTCCTTGGGTGCATGCTTAGGTCCCATGCAAGAAATGGGAATGAATTTCAGACACCGCGGCACCGTTGATTGCCGGCAAAACATTGAGATGCCTGGTTTTTAAAATCTAGTAAATCCAAAACTCGTCCGAAATTCATGAAACATGGCATGCTATCATGGAGCGGCATCGACATGCCGTGGCACAAATTTTGTCCAATTTGGGGCAGGTTTGGGTATATGCTTCTCACAAACCGGAGCATCTCACAACAAGCATGATGGTTTTCGGTAGGGAACGTCCCACCTTTGGGGACGAAACAATATCCATTTCCTCTTATTGCTTTCAATTTTTTTTTCTCGTGTCAGCATAGAACGACAGGAGTGTTGTGTGAATTTTCGTGTTTTTTCGGGGTTCGTTTGGACATTTTTATGCATTAACTGAGTTTTCAATGCATTTTATGTGCATAATTCAAATTTGAATTACATGCACATGCTCTAGTGCATACAAATTGGTTGAAAAATCAAATATGTGTCCTTGGGTGCATGCTTAGGTCCCATGCAAGAAATGGGAATGAATTTCAAACACCGGGGCACTGTTGATTGCCGGGAAAACATTGAGATGCCTGGTTTTTAAATTCTAGTAAATCCAAAACTCGTCTGAAATTCATGAAACTTGGCATGCTATCAAGGAGCGGCATCAACATGCCGTGGTACAAATTTTTTCCAATTTGGGGCAGGTTTGGGTATATGCTTCTCACAAACCGGAGCTTCTCACAACAAGCATGGTGGTTTTCGGTAGGAAATGTCCCACCTTTGGGGACGAAACGATATCCATTGCCTCTTATTGCTTTCAAATTTTTTTCTCGTGTCAACATAGAACAACAGGTGTGTTGTGTGATTTTTTGTGATTTTTCGGGGTTCGTTTGGACATTTTTATGCATTAACTGAGTTTTCAATTCATTTTATGTGCATAATTCAAATTTGAACTACATGCACATGCTCCAGTGCATATAAATTGGTTGAAAAATCAAATCTATGTCCTTGGATGCATGCTTAGGTCGGAAGAAACGGGAATGAATTTCAAACACCGGGGCATCGTTGATTACCGGAAAAACATTGAGATGTCTGGTTTTTAAATTCTAGTAAATCCCAAACTCGTCTGAAATTCATGAAACTTGGCATGCTATCATGGAGCGGCATCAACATGCCGTGGTACAAATTTTGTCCCATTTGGGGCAGGTTTGGGTATATGTTTCTCACAAGGCGGAGCTTCTCACAACAAGCATGATGGTTTTCGGCAGGGAACGTCTCACCTTTGGGGACGAAACGATATCCATCGCCTCTTATTGCTTTCAAATTTTTTTCTCGTGTCAACATAGAACAACAGGAATGTTGTGTGATTTTTTGTGATTATTTGGGGTTTGTTTGGACATTTTTATGCATTAACTGAGTTTTCAATGCATTTTATGTGCATAATTCAAATTTGAACTACATGCACATTCTCAAGTGCATATAAATTGGTTGAAAAATCAAATATGTGTCCTTGGGTGCATGCTTAGGTCCCATGCAAGAAATGAGAATGAATTTCAAACACCAGGGCACCGTTGATTGCCGGCAAAACATTGAGATGCCTGGTTTTTAAATTCTAGTAAATCCAAAATTCTATTAACCATTCACGTGACGCCACGTGTCTTGGTTTTAATGGCTGTAGGAGGTGCCGTGCGGACAGCTGCTTGACCTTGACTGAACGGGAGGCGTGCGAGCGCCGTCCGGTGCGCTGGCTGACCGAGAGGCGTGCAAGCTGTACTCGAGTGTGCAGGCTCACCGGGAAGCGTGCGAGCTGTACGCTGCGTAGGCTCACTGGGAAGCTAGCTCTTTGACTTCCATGGTCGCCCGCCTTGCTCGGATCCTCTCCATTAATGGCACCCAAGCCTCAGTTAATTCGCTTTTTAAATATAGAACACTCATCGCAAATGTTTTAGTTAGAACACCCGTATGCTAACCGACAGCTTCCCCAGGAAGCCAAGAGAAAATGTGCCGAGCAGGATTTCTGCAGCTCTTGATCGCAAACATTTTAGATAGAACACCCGTATGAAAAGTGAGAGCAGCGCAGGATTTGTGCATCCCTTCAATGCAAATGGTTGTTTTGGATGACCCGTGTGCAACCACATACATACAATTTGGTAAGATTTGTCAATCCTTGTAACACTGCAATTTGTCAAAATATGATGCTAAAAATCACTAGCAATATCTAAATTTTGCAACTAAAATTCAGTAATTAAGCATAGATTTCATTCATAGATTAAGCAGTCATTCTTAATTTATACAAACAGTTCAACTCGACAGCTGAACCGACCAAACTTTTCCCCCATTGTTGCCAGCTACATACTGAAATAGCTAGTTCAACTATATATATTAGCTAACTAGACCATGGAGGTGCGAGTTGCCGCACCCGTTCATCCTAAAAAAATAGAAACAATAAAGAAAGTTTGGATGATAAAAATATTTGATGAAATTTCATTGATTCAAATAACAATATTTTGATATGGTTGGCGTGGCATAATCATCAACTGATAATTAGAATTGATCCACAGATCACATAATTGCGTTTGTGTTCATGATTTTCCTGTTCAAACATTTTTTTCGATCATAGAGGCCACACGGCCCCCATTTTCATTACACGGCATACAAATCAAGTCTTATACAAACTTAACTTTCGATGCCTAACATATGCACCAGGAAGACCTACTCCTACATCTTGAGGCACTTCAAAGTGCACCTACAGGATGCTACAGCAAAAGAACGCTCCCAAAGCTCCGTCGCTACATATGTTGCCTAACAATTTGCATCAGGGAGAAATAAACTCCTACAACCTGAAGATACCAGACTCTGCACCTACAGGGTGCTATAGGAAAAGAACAAGAGAGGATCATCGCAAATGCTACATCTTTCAATACTTGGTCAACAGAGCCTCCGTATAGCAGGGCCCCATCCGTAAGCACACTTGAAGATGTCCCTCGCTATCTGGACCTACCTCTTGGTCACTTCCTTAAGAGTTTTTTGTACTCCTCTTTTCTGTAGCACACCCCATGAATCCGACACAGAACATAAGGAGAAGATTATGTCAGTAGGATCTTTAGGTAAAGAACTTTGAAAGCAAGATTTACTTCTTGCTTTCCAGATCGACCACAACAAAGCAGCCGTTGAGCGAGATATTACCAGTTCACAAGATTATAAGAGAGCTAAGAAGATGGCAATCGATCTTAAAAGGAGAAGAAACCTCTGTATGTGTGATCTTTTGTTGCTGGCCCTTGGCCTCGGCCTTTTCTTTTCTCTGATCTCCTTTCAGATCCCCATGTAAATAATTTTGCTTACTAATCTAATCGAATGACAGAGAGAGCGCCTTCCTTAACCCTTAAGCCTAAAAAAAGACGGGCAAGGTTCACGCTCTTTCAGCAACACTAATGGATGAGAAGCTATTGCTCTTTGTGAACTGCCAATGAGGCCCTAAGCTATAGTGGCCATCTAAGACGGTTGCACAATCTGTAGTGCTGCAGGGCCTGTGCCACCTCTTGAAAGCTCTAGCAACAAAGAACAATGCAACTTGTCGTATGTTAAATATGATCACATATGGATAGAACCAGAACATGTTCTGGTTTTGCCTCCATCTAGGACAGACTGATTACACTCTTTTTTGCATTTCACTATATTGTTCTAAGAAACCTGTCGTATATAGTAAAAGGAATACCATGACAAATGACAATTAAATACCCTAAATATATGGATAACAAAGCATGAACATACGAGATATGGCAGTACACTTGAACTAATTATCCGGCTGGCAGCCATCGCAGATTTTGAGGTTAAGAATTCCATGGAGCAATATATAAGCCTACAAAATTTTCCAATATTGGTTGACCACTATCTGTTGAAAACTGTGATTGGGGAAGATGTCGGGGGTGAGCTGGTCGTGCCCCACGAGCACCTACGGGACCCTGGTCCCTTGTGGTTCGGAGGGGGGCGGAGGTTGCACAAAGAGCAGATCGAGGCGATGCACACGAGCGGATTTTTACCCAGCTTCGAGCTCTCCGGAGAGATAATACTCCTCTGCTGCTTTGTGGATTATCTTGTGTTCTTGCTAGGGAGCAATGCCGCTACAAGACCTAGCGTGAGTGTGGTCTTCATCGAGCTGAACCGAACCCTCTACGCTGCCCCCGGCCTCCTTTTATAGGCACAAGGGGTTACCACATATGGCAAGTAGACAAGGGTAAGGTAGTAAAAACAGGTTGGTACACCGCTATGTACAAAGGTACAATAACCTATACCTAACTCGACGGCAAGGGACAAGAGTCATCAATGCCCGCCTCGGCCGCCTTAACAAAGGCAACAGGGACCGTTAAGTGCGCCTCCGTTCGCCACGATGGTAGCTTGTCGCTGCTGGTCGCTACTCTCGCTGGCTGCATAGCCCCCGACGCTGCCCTTGGGAGAGCCCGTGGTGACACGTTGGCGGGTGAGCTGGAGCGAGATGAAGAGAGGTCGCCCACCCGGCAAGCGCCTTGCCGCGCGGGAACCTTGTCGCGCTTGGGGTTCGGCGCCGCCAAGCCTTCCCCGCAAGCTCCTCTTGCCGGGCCTTTTTCTTCGCTACCGAGTGGCCTTCCCGCAAGCTCCTCTTGCCGGGTCTTGTTGCTTCGCTCTTGAATGGCTCCAAGGAGCTACCGAGGGTCTTGGCGGCCATCAGGCCGCCCGCCTTGGCGCTGCGATCGTCTGCAGACGAAGTTCGGGGTACTAGGGTACCCTACTCTAGTACACCGACAGAGCCCCGGCTGGGCCACACGGCGCTAAGCTCTGTTGGGCCAGGCCCAAAACAGTGCACGCGCGCTGCGTGGTCTTGATTACGCCGTTATTTGCCTTGGACCCACCACGCCTCCCACGAACGGCACGCTACCACCGCGCTTTCTCAGAACGCACGCGCTAATTGTGGTGTCGTGGGTGAAGTGGGCGTCGTGAGGTCGCCTCATCCATCGCCTCGATTCGCATCTCCGCCACGTGGTTCCCATGCACTCGGGGTCACAGGCGGTGGAAGTGGAAACTTGGCCGTTATGCAGCAGAGGCAGCCGGTCTGTCCTGATTCCCTGCTCTTCCTGCGCCTCGATTCGCGAAAGGGCAGCCGAGCCCCCACCTTGCTCTTTTTAAGAAGGGCGGACGGGGAGCACAAAAGCCCGCACTCTCCCATCCCTTCCTTTCTTCAGCTTCTGCTCCCCTTCCTCTCATTCACCATGGAGAAAGGGAACCTTGGTTCTCCATCGGTGGCGGCGAGGGTCGCAGCTAGGCAGCGCACCCCTCCCAATCCCACGCCTGGGGTGGCGGAGCCGGCCGCAAGGGGAAGAGGGAGGGGGCGAGGTCGTGGACGAGGTCGAGGAGCCCGGGGGAGAGGCGGACGAGGCGGTGCGCCGTCTCCGCCTCCGTCGGCGGTTCCTCTCCGAGGACGAGGTCGTGGACGAGCTCGAGGCGTTCGGGGAAGAGGCGGGCGGGGCGGCGCACCGTCCCCGCCCCCGCCGGCGGTCCATACGGGGGACGACCCTTGCGAGTTCTTTGTCAAGCTGCGTCGGGCGCCTCATCGCCTCCGGCTTCCAGCTTCGTTCGCGATGGCGATGGAGTCGGATCCGCCCGAGACGTTGAGGTTGCACATGAGGGCTGTGGGATCAGCGGCACGCGAGTCGCGCTGTATTCCCAGCCCCTAATGTGATGTACCTTGACCGTGGATGGAAGACATTCGCCGCATCCACAACCTGTCTGGCGGGGTTTACCCTCCATTTTAAGTTAATGGAGGTGACCTCCTCTCCGTCAAAGTCTTCGGGATCTTGGCACTCGGGCAAGGTGCTGCGTGGATAGCTCCTCCGACAATGACGATTCCTCCTCGAGCGAGAGTGACGAGGAGGAGAGCGACAAGAACGACGAGGGTAGCGGGCCCAACTAGTTGCCGGGCGCCCGCTCCGCGCGTTACCGGCGACCCCATCATCCGTGTCGCCGGCTCCTTGAACTCCCCGGGGTCGTCTCCTTGGGCGGCTGGCGTAGGGAGGCTGCGGAAGGGGAAGAGGGATGGCGACAAGGCCATCAAGTCGGAGTACGAGGGCGTAGTGCCCTCGACAGCGTGCTGACGTCCTGTCGCCCCGTCTTCGAGCCCCGCTTCCGGCGCCGCCATCCCCGTCAAGTCTTCGGAGAGCCCCCGGCATGTTCTCTTGGTGCCTTCTGGCACCTGTAGCTCGCGTAGGCGCTTCTTTTGCCCTTCCCGCCTCCTCAACCTACCTCCCGAAGATAGGGACAGAAAAGGGATTACGGGCATCTTATCTTTTTAATTTGTAAGCCTTCGGGCCTTATCTGCATTTAAAAACTTGTAATCCTCTCTTTCATGTTTTTCACTCTCCACGGACTGTATCCGAGTAGAATGTTTTTAATGAAAGAGAGATGTTTGACGAAGGACGAAAAGCTTATCTGATATCGCAGCCCCCGGCAACTCTGGTTTGCCGCAGACTCCGGCAACTCCGGCTTGCCGCAGCCCCCGGCAACTCTAGCTTGTCGGGGTTTGGATGCCGGCGCACCTTTCTTCTCTTCGCTGTTATTTCAGTTCTGAGAATGATTTAGCTAGTGCCGCGATGAGCTATTTTCGTAATATACACCATCTTAGGCAATCGAATGCAACGTTATTTCCTTTGCTCGATTTCTTCCCTTGTATGTTTCTGCCCTACGCTTTCCGGGAAACTTGCCGGTGCGGCACCCTTGCCTTGAGCGCCGAAAGCGGAACTTCAGCAGCCTCGTTTGGCGGGTCGCTACCGACAAGCAACCTCGTCGCGGACTAGCCGCAGCTCACTTAAGTTGTTGAGCGGACTCAAACAAAGTAAGGGCGCGACTAGTCATGATTTGGTTCCTCCGCACAGGTTTTCCATACAAAGTACTTATCGCTCGAGGAAGATAACTCAAAAATTTAAAACTGGTCGCTTAAACTTAGCAACTTAGCTTTTCTATTGTCCATTTTCCGGCAAGGCGATGGTTCCTCGAGCGATGCTTGTCGGACCACATCATTATCTCCTCCTCTCCTCCCCCCGGTTAACTTGTGGGTGGATGAACCTTCTTCTTGTTTGAGAAGAAAGAAGAGAAAAAGAAAGTTGTGAAGCCTAATGGCTCATTATCGCCATCGGTGTGGGTGCTGCACAAGGTTGTTAGTAAACACATGTATATATGATTATGAAAGCATGTATTAACAAAATGTGCGCAACCATAGGCTTTATCGACGACGGGTCTGCGCTCGCTTTGTACAAAGGATTACATGCAACAGCGGCAAGACTTGTATAAAGGGTGGTTGCCGAACGGATTCCGCAACCGAGCCTATGGGTAAAACTTACGAAGATGCTCTATGTTCCGTGAATTGCTCACGGAAAGCCATCTTCGGTCTCAAGGCGGACAGCGCCGGGCCTAGTGACTCGTTTTACCCGATAAGGGCCTTCCCACTTCGGCATCAACTTGTTGGAATTCTTGGCGGATTGAACGCGCCGAAGAACAAGGTCGCCTTCCTCGAAGTTTCTGGCATTAACTTTGCGGCTATGGTAGCGACGCAAAGCTTGCTGGTAACGAGCAGCTCGACAAAGAGCTGAAGACGATCTTCCTCGAGGAGCAGCAGCGTCATCTTGTCGCAGCTGCTCTTGCTCAAGCTCATCATAAGCGAGCACTCGAGGTGACCCGTATACGAAGTTCCATGGGAGAACTGCCCGCTCCGTAGACTAGAGCAAAGGGTGTCCGCCGATGGCTCGATTTGGCGTCGTCTGATTGACCAAAGAACCACGGCAGCTCCTCGATCCAGTTCCTTCCGCACTTGTGCAGCCCGTCGAAAGTTCTGGTCTTGAGTCCTCGCAGCACTTCAGCGCTTGCTCTCTTCGCTGACCGCTGCTTCTCGGATGAGCAACGGAAGCAAAGCAGATCTTGGCGCCAAGATCTTGGGCGCATCGCATGAAGGTGCGACTCGTGAACTGTGTGTCGTTGTCGGTGATGATCCGGTTATGGATCCCAAAACGGCAAACAATTGACCAAGAACTTGACGGCCGATCGGTTGTCACCTTCCTCATCTGGTTCCACTTCCGCCACTTTGTGAACTTGTCGATTGCGACGCACTGGTACTCAAAGCCCCGATAGCTCGGGAAGGGGCCGAGGATGTCGAGCCCCTGCACCGAGAAGGGCCAGGATAAAGGTATTGTCGGAGAGCTTGAGCTGGCTGGTGTATCTGTTTTGAATGGAACCGCACGCTTCACACTTGGTTACTTGTGCAGTTGCATCCGGAGGGCTTCGCCGAAGAAACCTTGCGGAAAGCTTTGCGGCAAGTGCTCTTGCGCCAATGTGGTGACCACATATGCCTCCGTGTATCTCTCGCCAACAGCTTCATCCATCTTCCCGCAAATACACTTCAATTTCACTCCGCTGAGTCTTCTTACATGCATGTGATGTTGTCAACAAACTGGTACATACTTGACCGCCGGGCTACTTTTTCCGCTTCTTCTTGCTCTTCGGAAGTTCTCTGTCAAGGAAATGGACGATCTGTTGTGCCCAAGTTGGAGCCTCGTGGCTCGACAACGAGGACTAAAGGCTCATCTGTCATCTGCGGGACCATCAGCTTCTACGGCAAGGACTGCGGGTCCGCCGAGCTCGATGTTCCCGTCAAACTTGCCGGAGCTAAGCTTGTCGGGAGCGTTTGCTTCAACTATACAAACTGCATGGTTTGTCGGAGCAGACTGCGCCTCGGTGATATTTGCGTTGGTTTTAGGGACCTTCTTGGCGGCGGCTTCAGAGAGCTCGCTGGGAAGTAGTCGCCGAAACCAATTTTCTTCTTGCTCATCTGTTGATGGTGCCACGGTTGGCTGAGTCGACTTGAGCACAAAAATTCCTGGTTCCATTGTGTAACTTAAGTGCGGCACATTTGGAGAGGCCATCAGCAATATCATTCTGCGCTCTTGGAACGTGTTCCATTTGCGAGCCTTCAAAGTGCTCTTCCAGCTTCCTCACTTCATCGACGACGCTTCCATCAATGGACTCTGGTAGTCTTTGTTCACTTGGCGGACGACAAGCTGTGAGTCTCCCCTGACAATGAGCTTCTTAATCCCAAGGTCCACTGCAATCCTGAGACCGGAAAGCAAGCCTTCATACTCTGCAGTATTGTTTGTTGCTTGTTCCTTGGGAAAGTGCATCTGGACTATGTACTTGAGGTGCTCTCCGGTGGGTGCGATGAGCAGCACGCCAGCACGGGCGCCTTGCAGCGAGAAAGCACCATCAAAGTACAACAACCACTCTTTATTTGCCTCCTTGACGGGGATGCTTGTCTCCGGAATCTCTTCATCCTGCGTTGGCGTCCATTCTGCTATGAATTCTGCCAATGCCCTGCTCTGGATAGTTGGAGTGCTCTCGAACTTGAGACCAAAGCTTGATAGTTCCAGCGCCCACTCAACAATCCTGCTCGCTGCTTCGGATTCGCAAAATCCTCTTCAAGGAAAGCGAGTGACAACTGTTATCTCATGTGCTTGGAAGTAATGGCGCAGCTTCCTCGAGGCCATGAGGAGGCCGAAAAGCAGCTTCTGCACACCAGAGTACCTCGATCTAGCCCCCTGCAGAAGGGAACTGACAAAGTACACTGGGCGCTGCACCATCTTCTTCCGTATCTTGTCGCGCTACCGCTGATCCGTCCTTGCCGGGACCCGAGCTTGACGGCGAAGCCCCGCTCGTCGCTGGACGCTTTTGCCTCGGTTGCGGCTCATCATCGCCTCCCTCTCCGCTACTAACGCAGCACTAGCCACCTGATTGGTCGCTGCTATATACAGCAACAACTTCTCTTGTGGTTTAGGTGCGATAAGTATCGGAGTGGAGGACAGTATCTCTTCAAGTCTGCAGCGCAGCCTCCGCTTCGGGAGTCCATTTCATTGGACCTGCCTTTTTCAAAATCTTGAAAAACGGCAGGGCGCGCTCAGCAGACTTAGAGATGAACCTGCTGAGAGCAGCCACGCAACCGGCAAGCTTCCTGACATCCTTGACGCGTTTTGGTGCTTTGATCTGCTCGATGGCCTTGATCTTGTCGGGATTGGCTTCAATTCCTCGCTGAGATACAAAGAACCCGAGAAGCTTGCCGGAAGGGACTCCAAACACGCACTTCTCGGGGTTGAGCTTGAGGTTGATCTTGCGCAGGTTTGTAAACGTCTCATCTAGATCTTGAACCAAGGTTGTTTTGTCTCGCTCTTGACCACTATGTCATCCATGTAGGCTTCTACATTTCGTATCTCGTGGTCCAAAAGCATCATGGACTACCCTTGCAAAGGTTGAACCAGCATTCTTCAAACCGAAAGGCATCCGTATAAAGCAAGACGTGCCACATGGTGTGATGAATGCGGTTTTCTTCATCCTCTTCGCCATGAAGATCGATGATATCCTGAATATGCATCAAGAAACGAAAGCAGATCGCACCCACCGTGGAGTCAACAATCTGGTCGTCACGCGGCAAGGGAAATGGGTCCTTGGGACAAGCTTTATTAACGTCTGTGAAGTCAATACAAAGTCTCCATTTCCCATTAGCCTTGCGCACCACTACCGGATTGGCCAACCACGTGGGGTGGAGGACTCCTCGACAAGCCCCGCTGCTTCCAATTTCTTGATCTCTTCGCTATGAATTCTTGGCGCCCAACGCTGTTTCCTAACTTTTTGCTTGACGGGCCGCGCGTGAGGACAGACAGCTAGGTGGTGCTCAATTACTTTCCTGGGAACACCGGGGATATCAGATGGTTGCCATGCAAACACATCGACATTCGCCCGCAGGAAAGCAACGAGCTCGCCTTCCTATTTAGGATCAAGCGTGGCACTAATGGTGTAGGTACCACCAGTGCCGTCCTCCTTAGCGGGCACCTTCTTGGTCTTTGGCGGAGTTGCCATCGTCTTGTTGCACTTGCCGGTGGAGCTCGATGGTGCGTCCTCGACGGTAGCGTAGCACTCCAAAGAGGTGCGCTTGCCGGAGTGGGCAACAGAGCTCTTGCCGGACCTGGTGGTCTTCCTCCCCCCGGGAGTTTCAGCGGCAAGTGGTTTGCTATTTGGCGCTGCTGCTGCATCCCGGTAAATCTTGTCGGCGCAGATAAGTGCATCCTTCTTGTCGCCATGGACAGAAATGACGCTTATCGGGCCGGGCATCTTGAGTAGGTTGTAAGCATAATGAGATGCGGCCATGAACTTGGCGAGCGCCGGACGGCCGAGTATGCCATTGTAGGGCAATGGGAAATCGGCGACGTCGAATGTGACCCCTCTGTTCTGAAGTTGAGTTCGCTGCCGAATGTCACTGGCAACGTGATCTTCCCCTTGGGCTTGCTCCTTCTGGGTTGATTCCTTGAAAGTACCGGTTTCTCGAGCTCATTGTCGAGGATTTGAAGCTTCGAGCACCGCAGAGGAGATCAAATTCAGGCCGGCCCGCCGTCAACCAACATCTTTGTGACCTTGAGGTTGCGGATGGTTGGTGAGACCAACATCGGCAAGCACCGACCGCAGATGATGCGATCGGGGTGATCCTCAATGTCAAAGATGATGGGCGTCTTGGACCACCTCGAGGTTTGCGTGACTCTATGGATGGTTCTGCTGCATTGACCTCACGCATCCATTGCTTGAGTTGGCGGTGCGAGGTATGCAAAGACGCACCACCGTCGACGCAAAGGACCTCTGTTGCCTTTTGAAACTCATGCTCATCAGCTTCATCGCCTTCATAATCCTCGCCATCTTCATCTTCATCTTCTTCCTGGTCGCGCCACGGGAGGTCTGTCTCCTTGCCGCTGCTTGGCCTTGCTGCTGGCGTCCTCCCCGACCGGTCTCTTTTACTTGCAGCACCTGCACCTTCTCGGCCTTCTCTTTGTCTTGCCGCTCGATGCAGCTTTACGTAGCTCAACAAGCTGTTCGACTTTCTTGCAGCTTTGGAGATCGTGGCCCTTAGTGCGGTGGATTTTACAAGATCGCTTGTTGGAGCCGTCAGTTTGTCGGTAACCGCCACAGACTTGGCGGTCGGCGTCGCGGCAACCTCCTTGCCGGAGCCACCGGTCTTGGCTTTGTTGGCGGCACCATCCTTGCCGGACTACTCGACAACTAGTACTTCTTGGCTTTTCTTCCTCCTATTGTTCCGCCGCCGGCTATTCCTTGCCGGGGCGGTCCCCTCACTATCAGACTCTGCTCCCACACTCTCTCCTGGGAGCCTTTTTCCTTCTTCAGCGCGTGCACACTTGTCGGCCAGGGCGTAGAGCTCGCTGACGTCTTTCACTTTGCACATCGCCATCTCCTCTCTCATCCTGCAATTTCGTACATTCTGATGGAATGCACTAATCACTGCTGGCAGGGTGGACGCCCGGGATGTTGTAGTGCACTGATTGAATCTCTGGATGAATTTGCGAGGACTCCCCCCTTACGGGCAAGCAGGTGGAGATCACTCTCCTGGCCATGAGGCTTGTGGCCGCCTGTGAAGGCGCCAACAAACTGGTGGCACAAATCTGCCCAAGAAGAAATAGAGCCATCCGGCAAGTGCATGAGCCAAGATCTGACGTTTGGCTTGAGCACCAAGGGGAAGTAGTTGGCGAGGATCTTGTCGTCTCGTCCCCCCGCAGCTTGCACCGTGATGGTGTAGATACTGAGGAACTCCGATGGATGTGTCCTGCCGTCGTACTACTCCGGCACATCTGGTTTGAAGTTCTTCTTGTCGGGCCACCGGACTTGCCGCAGCTCACGAGTGAACGCAGGGCAACCTACCGCGTACGGCAAGTCGCCTGGTTCCCCTGGCGCATGCATATCGACGGTGGGCCCGGCGCATTGGTCGATTGACGGGCGCTTCTCTTGGCGCCGATACGGGTTCGAAGCGTCCTCTTCTGCCGCCTCAAGAACTTGGCGTTGGTCGCGACGAGCTCGTGGATCCGACGATGCCGTGGAGTCGCTGTCGAGGTGGATCTGGCGAGTCGGCGATCTTGGCCTTCGGAAGGGGAGTGTACGGGTGCACCCCCGCAAGTCTCGTCGCCATCGGCTCGCGCCTTGTCGCCCGTCGCGGCGCGGCACTTGGTTGCCGCGGGACGTCGCCGTTGGAGAAACCGATGAGACTTTGAATTGTGGCCCTCCATTCGTCGACCTTATCGGCCGTTGGAGGGTAATCTAGGAGCAATTGAGCTCTTGCCAAGGCTTCCGCTGGTGTGGTTGGCGGCAATGGTGTACGGAGCGAAGAACGGGATGTGCTCGGACTCCTAACCAAGTTAGGAGGAGCAGCATCCGCCTTGGCGATCGCACCCCACTCGCATCGCATTTGGGCGCATGCAGTCTCGAGGGCCTCGGGATCCTCCAGCTTGGCCTTGATCCAATGGCGTATGGCGCCACAGTATCGTGGCGCTCGTCTCATCCGCGCCTCCTGCGATGGACGCGGTGCAGATTCGACGCCGACGCCGCGCCGTTGTCCTTGGACCTGGCGGCATCGTGGGCTCTCTCGGCGACGCGGTCCCTCCGCCAGCGTTTCCCCACCACCGACGGCTCCGGTGGTGGTGGGTTCGACGCGACGGCTCAGCTGCCGCCGACGGCTTCTTCTTGGCGCCATGTCGGCGAAGATGTCGATGAAGTTGCTCAGCGACCACCGGATCAGGTTCGCACAGCCTCGACGCCCCTACGGGCGCGCCAAAGATGTCGGGGTGAGCTGGTCGTGCCCCACGAGCACCCACGGACCCTGGTCCCTTGTGGTTCGGAGGGGGCGGAGGTTGCACAAAGAGCGATCGAGGCGATGCACACGAGCGGATTTTACCCAGCCGGAGCTCTCCGAGAGATAATACTCCTACCGCTGCTTTGTGGATTATCTTGTGTTCTTGCTAGGGAGCAATGCCGGCTACAAGACCTAGCGTGAGTGTGGTCTTCTATCGAGTTGAACCGAACCTCTCTACGCTGCCCCGGGCCTCCTTTTATAGGCACAAGGGTTACCACATATGGCAAGTAGACAAGGGTAAGGTAGTAAAACACTGAGTTGGTACACCGCTATGTACGGTGTACAAGAACCTATACCTAACTCGACGGCAAGGGACAAGAGTCATCAATGCCCGCCTCGATCGCCTTAACAAAGGCAACAGGACCGCCAAGTGCGCCTCCGTTCGCCACGATGCTAGCTTGTCGGCGCTGCTGGTCGCTACTCTCGGCTGCTGCTGCACAGCCCCGACACGCTGCCCTGGGAGAGCCCGTGGTGACACGTTGGCGGGTGAGCTGGAGCGGAGATGAAGAGAGGTCGCCCGCCTGCAAGCGCCTTTGGCGGGAACCTTGTCGCGCTTGGGGTTCGGGCCCCAAGCCTTCCGCAAGCTCCTCTTGCCGGGCCTTGTTCTTCGGCATACTGAGTGGCCTTCCGGCAAGCTCCTCTTGCCGGGTCTTGGTTGCTTCGCTCTTGAATGGCTCCAAGGAGCTCTTGAGGGTCTTAGCGGCCATCAGGCCGCCCGCCTTGGGCGCAAGCGATCGTCTGCGCACGAAGTTCGGGTACTAGGGTACCCCTACTCTAGTACACCGACGAAGACATTAACACAGTGAAATCATAGGGTTGAAGAGGGGATTGTAGGGGAGGGGGAAGAGGAGGGGAATTTGCATCAAAGATGAAGATATAGGAAACCTAACCGATAAGCACAGGTGCTCCATGTGATGCTGCCAAAATATGAAGTGAGATGGGAGAGCGCAGCGCATTTAACATATATACAGTGCACAAACTCAAAGGTGGCAAAACAGAACTGACCTCCATTAATTTCAGCGGAGGCCGAGAGACTTCAATCGACAGTGGCGGTCGCATGACGCTTCGCTTTGACCTGCCACATCACTGCGATGAATCGCCTCGCTCTGGCGTCTCGAGAGGATCCCTATCGATCGGCCGCCGCCTCGATCTGCATCGCCACCGGAAGGGCATCTCTCTTATGCTGGCTAGGTCTTTTTTTCCTCGTGAACAAGCCTTGGTGAAGGCGAGTTCTAGGGCCCAGTCAAACAAGAGCCAAGATTCAAGGAGTGACTTCTGGCCCAATAAACCACAAATGGCATAGGTAAGTCTGCAGAGTAGCGGCCCAATAGACTCGAGATGAGGCCCAGAGACGTGAAAACGCTGTGAGGAGCCGTAGCTCGACGCCATCTCTCTTATGCTGGCTAGGTCTTTTTTTTCCTCGTGAACAAGCCTTGGTGAAGGCGAGTTCTAGGGCCCAGTCAAACAAGAGCCAAGATTCAAGGAGTGACTTCTGGCCCAATAAACCACAAATGGCCTAGGTAAGTCTGCAGAGTAGCGGCCCAACAGACTCGAGATGAGGCCCAGAGACGTGAAAATGTTGTGAGGAGCCGTAGCTCGACGCCATCTCTCTTATGCTGGCTAGGTCTTTTTTTTCCTCGTGAACAAGCCTTGGTGAAGGCGAGTTCTAGGGCCAGCCAAACAAGATCCAAGATTCAAGGAGTGACTTCTGGCCCAATAAACCACAAATGGCCTAGGTAAGTCTGCAGAGTAGCGGCCCAACAGACTCGAGATGAGGCCCAGAGACGTGAAAACGCTATGAGGAGCCGTAGCTCGACGCCATCTCTCTTATGCTGGCTAGGTCTTTTTTTTTCCTCGTGAACAAGCCTTGGTGAAGGCGATTTCTAGGGCCCAGTCAAACAAGAGCCAAGATTCAAGGAGTGACTTCTGGCCCAATAAACCACAAATGGCCTAGGTAAGTCTGCAGAGTAGCGGCCCAACAGACTCGAGATGAGGCCCAGAGATGTGAAAACGCTGTGAGGAGCCGTAGCTCGACGCCATCTTTCTTATGCTGGCTAGGTCTTTTTTTTCCTCGTGAACAAGCCTTGGTGAAGGCGAGTTCTAGGGCCCAGTCAAACAAGAGCCAAGATTCAAGGAGTGATTTCTGGCCCAATAAACCACAAATGGCCTAGGTAAGTCTGCAGAGTAGCGGCCCAACAGACTCGAGATGAGGCCCAGAGATGTGAAAACGCTGTGAGGAGTCGTAGCTCGACGCGTTATACTGTTTTGTAATTTTAAGTACGTTGTACAGTTCCATCACATCTATAGTCAGATGAACTGAACTAAATAGCTCCTAAATACTACTACTACTACTGCGGAGGGGCTTTGTACTACTTCGCTGCTCTCTCCGCCGAAAGGCCATTAAGAGGCGGAGGAGGAGGAGCCACCGACGAAGCTGGGCAACCGCATGCGGTGCTCGCCGCTAATGCAGCTTCAGCGACGCCACCTCGAACGCCCTCCGCCGCTCGCATTTACCCTCTCGGCAGTGGTTCTCCTCGTAGATCTCCTGATTCCTCGCCTCTGAGGCGGTGTGTGCTGTGGCCACTGCGGCGGTAAGGCTCTTTGCGTGCTCGACGAGGCGCTCCTCCTCCTCCCGCAGGAACTCGATGTAGCGCGCAAGGTCGCTGTCGCACGTGCGGGCATCCACCTCCGCCTCCCACCTTCGGGCGACAGTGGCAGAGCCGGTGATGACCCCGGCGGTCGACGGTGGGCTGGCGGCCACGACCACCACCTCCTGCCTTCGGGCCGCGGCGGCAGAGCGGGTGATGTCCACAGTGGCCGGTAGTGGGGTGGTGGCCACGACGGCCACCTCCCACCTTCGGGCCGCGGCGGCGGAGCAGGCGATGGCCCTGGCTTTCGATGGTGGTGTGGCGGCAACAGCGGCCCACAACAGCTGCCAACGGGCACCGGCGGCGGAGCGTGTGGTGAGTGTTCCGCGCACACCCAACAGGGATGCCACGTGCACTACACTACGCCGGGGATGACCCCGCCGCCGCGGTGTAGCCTCCCAGCTGGAGCTGTCCTCTGATGACTATGGAGTGGTTGAGCGACGATGATGGACCGGTTCCATTGGAGAATGTGGGAGAAGCAGACGAGATAAGCTACAGGGATGGAGGGGAAAATGCGTCGCAGGACTCGCCGACCATGAGGGTTTTTTATAGCAGGCCGGTAAGCATTGGGATTTTGGGGGATTTCACCGAGTCGGGCGGGAAGCTTGCGCGGGAACCTGCGAGGTTGCGCGGGAACGGGCTCACCGACGATTCATTGGCGCCACCATTTGGCAAAAAGAACGCTCCCGCGCGCTGCGCAAGCTTGCGCTGTAAGCCGTCTGCGGTAGCAGGGAGACAATACGTGCGAGAGGAGGACGAAAGGCCACGTACACATACGGTTAATAAAAAACCGTCTGCGATTTAATTACCTACTATATCACCATCCTGGTTTATAAGTATGATTTAAGTAATAAAATATGAATGCATGTCGCCAAAGATTATATAGTTCGATTTGTATTTGAACATAGTTTCCAATTATATAATTTTTAAAACATGCATTAACATTTTGTTGGTTAAATTTGAGGGCAAAGTATGGCATGTAATATAAAGGAAACTATAGACTAGACGGAGGTGGTACCACACGGCCGCTTGCTACCTCTTGAGCTTGCGTTGGACTTCCCCGAAGAGGAGAGGATGATGCAGCAAAGTAGCGTAAGTATTTCCCTCAGTTTTTGAGAACCAAGGTATCAATCCAGTAGGAGGCCACGCGCGAGTCCCTCGTACCTACACAAAACAAATAGCTCCACGCAACCAACGCGATTAGGGGTTGTCAATCCCTTCACGGTCACTTACGAGAGTGAGATCTGATAGATAATATTTTTGGTATTTTTGGTATAAAGATGCAAAGTAAAATAAAAAGCAAAGTAAAAAAGCAAAGCAATATTAAAGTGGTGGAAGATTAATATGATAGAGAATAGACCCGGGGGCCATAGATTTCACTAGTGGCTTCTCTCAAGAGCATAAGTATTTTACGGTGGGTGAACGAATTACTGTTGAGCAATTGACAGAATTGAGCATAGTCATGAGAATATCTAGGTATGATCATGTATATAGGCATCACGTCCGAGACAAGTAGACCGACTCCTGCCTGCATCTACTACTATTACTCCACTCATCGACCGCTATCCAGCATGCATCTAGAGTATTAAGTTAATGAAAATAGAGTAACGCCTTAAGAAAAATGACATGATGTAGAGGGATAAATTCATGCAATATGATAAAAAACCCCATCTTGTTATCCTCGATGGCAACAATACAATACATGCCTTGATGCCCCTACTGTCATTGGGAAAGGACACCGCAAGATTGAACCCAAAGCTAAGCACTTCTCCCATTGCAAGAACTACCAATCTAGTTGGCCAAACCAAACGGATAATTCGAAGAGACTTGCAAAGATAACCAATCATACATAAAAGAATTCAGAGAAGATTCAAATATTGCTCATAGATAATCTTGATCATAAACCCACAATTCATCGGTCTCAAAAAACACACCGCAAAAAGAAGATTACATCGAGTAGATCTCCACGAGAGAGGGGGAGAACATTGTATTGAGATCAAAAAATAGAGAAGAAACCATCTAGCTACTAACTATGGACCCGAAGGTCTGAGGTAAACTACTCACACTTCATCGGAGGGGCTATGATGATGTAGAAGCCCTCCGTGGTGGATTCCCCTTGCGCGGAGCTCTAACAGGCCCCAAGATGGGATCTCGTGGATCTGTAAAGTTGCGGTGGAATTAGGTTTTTGGCTCCGTATTCTATTGTTCGGGGGTACGTAGGTATATATAGGAGGAAGGAGTACGTCGGAGGAGCAACGGGGGCCCACAAGGCAGGGGGCGCGCCCCCACCCTCGTGGCCACCTCCTGGCTTTCTTGACGGGGGGTCCAAGTCTCCTGGATCATGCTCGATGAGAAAATCGTGTTCCCGAAGGTTTCATTCCGTTTGGACTCCGTTTGATATTCCATTTCTTCGAAACTCTGAAATAGGCAAAAAAAACAACAATTCTGGGTTGGGCCTCCGGTTAATAGGTTAGTCCCAAAAGTAATATAAAAGTGGAAAATAAAGCCCAATATGGTCCAAAACAGTAGAGAATATAGCATGGAGCAATCAAAAATTATAGATACATTGGAGACGTATCAGGCATCCCCAAGCTTAATTCCTGCTCGTCCTCGAGTAGGTAAATGATAAAAATAGAATTTTTGATGCGGAGTGCTACTTGGCATAATTTCAATGTAATTCTTCTTAATTGTGGTATGAATATTCAGATCCGAAAGATTCAAGACAAAATTTTAATATTGACATAAAAATAATAATACTTCAAGCATACTAACTAAGCAATTATGTCTTCTCAAAATAACATGGCCAAAGAAAGTTCATCCCTACAAAATCATATAGTTTAGTCATGCTCCATTTTTGTCACACGAGAATGCTCTCATCATGCACAACCCCGATGACAAGCCAAGCAATTGTTTCATACTTTAGTAATCTCAAACTTTATAAACCTTCACACAATACATGAGCATGAGCCATGGATATAGCACTATGGGTGGAATAGAATATGATGATGGGGGTTATGTGGAGAAGACAAAAAAGGAGAAAGTCTCACATCAACGAGGCTAATCAATGGGCTATGGAGATGCCCATCGATTGATGTTAATGTAAGGAGTAGGGATTGCCATGCAACGGATGCACTAGAGCTATAAATGAATGAAAGCTCAACAAAAGAAACTAAGTGGGTGTGCATCCAACTTGCTTGCTCACGAAGACCTAGGGCACTTGAGGAGGCCCATTGTTGGAATATACAAGCCAAGTTCTATAATGAAAAATTCCCACTAGTATATGAAAGTGACAAAACAAGAGACTCTCTATCATGAAGATTATGGTGCTACTTTGAAGCACAAGTGTGGAAAAAGGATAGTAGCATTGCCCCCCTTTTTTTTGGGCCTTCTTTTTTTGGCCTTTCTCTCTTTTTGGGGACAATGCTCTATTAAATGATGATCATCATACTTCTATTTATTTACAACTCAATTATTACAACTCGATACTAGAAAAAAGTATGACTCTATATGAATGCCTCCGGCGTTGTACCGGGATATGCAATGAACCAAGAGTGACATGTATGAAAGAATTATGAATGGTGGATTTGCCACAAATACTATGTCAACTACATGATCATGCTAAGCAATGTGACAATGATGAATATGTCATAAAAAACGGAACGGTGGAAAGTTGCATGGCAATATATCTCGGAATGGCTATGGAAATGCCATAATAGGTAGGTATGGTGGCTGTTTTGAGGAAGATATAAGGAGGTTTATGTGTGAAAGAGTGAATCATATCACGGGGTTTGGATGCACCGGCGAAGTTTGCACCAACTCTCAATGTGAGAAAGGGCAATGCACGTTACCGAAGAGGCTAGCAATGATGGAATGGTGAGAGTGCGTATAACTCAACATTAGTCATAAAGAACTCACATACTTATTGCAAAAATCTACAAGCCATCAAAAACCAAGGCACTACGCGCATGCTCCTAGGGGGATAGATTGGTAGGAAATGACCATCGCTCGTCCCCGACCGCCACTCATAAGGAGGACAATCAAATAACACCTCATGTTTCAAATTTGTTACATAACGTTTACCATACGTGCATGCTACGGGACTTGCAAACTTCAACACAAGCATTTCTCAGATTCACAACTACTCAACTAGCACAGCTTTGATATTATCACCTCCATATCTCAAAACAATTATCAAGCATCAAACTTTTCTTAGTATTCAACGCACTCAAAAGAAAGTTTTACAAATCTTGAATACCAAGCATATTAAGATTTTTAAGCAAATTACCATGATATTTAAGACTCTCAAAATAATCTAAGTGAAGTATGAGAGATCAATAGTTTCGATAAAACAAATCCACCACCGTGCTCTAAAAGATATAAGTGAAGCACTAGAGCAAAACTATATAGCTCAAAAGATATAAGTGAAGCACAAAGAGTATTCTATCAAATTCCACTTCATGAATGGCTCTGTCAAAAGGTGTGTACAGCAAGGATGATTGTGGTAAACTAGAAAGCAAAGACTCAAATCATACAAGACGCTCCAAGCAAAACACATATCATGTGGTGAATAAAAATATAGCTCCAAGTAAAGTTACCGATGGAAGTGGACGAAAGAGGGATGCCTTCCAGGGCATCCCCAAGCTTTGACTTTTTGGTGTCCTTGTATTATCTTGGGGGTGCAACGGGCATCCCCAAGCTTAGGCTCTTGCCACTCCTTGTTCCATAATCCATCAAAAGATTTCACCCAAAACCTGAAAACTTCACAACACAAAACTCAACAGAAATCTCGTGAGCTCCGTTAGAGAAAGAAAAGAAAAGACCACTTCAAGGTACTATAATGAACTCATTCTTTATTTATATTAGTGTTAAACCTACTGTATTCCAACTTCTCTATGGTTTATAAACTGTTTTACTAGCCATAGATTCATCAAAATAAGCAAACAACACACGAAAAACAGAATCTGTCAAAAACAGAACAGTCTGTAGTAATCTGTAACTAAGGCAAACTTATGGAACTCCAAAAATTCAGACGAAATTTTAAGACCTAGGAAATTTGTTTATTGATAAGCAGAAATTGGAATCACTATTTTATCACGTTCTGGTGATTTTTAACAATTGTTTTCGTGAACAGAAAGTTTCTGAAAATTACAGCAAGATCTAACAACTATCATCCAAGAAGATCCTATAGGTTTAACTTGGCAAAAACACTAATTAAAACATAAAAACACATCTAACCAGAGGCTATAACAAATATGTATTCCTAAACAGAAGTAAAAGCAAAAAACTTAAAATAAAATTGGGTTGCCTCCCAACAAGCGCTATCGTTTAATGCCCCTAGCTAGGCATAAAAGCAAGAATAGATCTAGGTATTGCCATCTTTGGTAGGCAATCCATAAGTAGCTCTCATAATGGATTCATATGGTAATTTTATTTTCTTTCTAGGGAAGTGTTCCATGCCTTTCTTTAATGGAAATTGGAATCTAATATTCCCTTCCTTCATATCAATAATTGCACCAATCGTTCTAAGGAAAGGTCTACCAAGAATAATAGGACATGAAGGATTGCAATCTATATCAAGAACGATAAAATATACGGGCACATAATTCCTATTTGCAACAATAAGAACATCATTAATTCTTCCCGTAGGTTTTTTTATAGTGGAATCCGCAAGATGCAAGTTTAGAGAGCAATCATCAAAATCACGGAAATCTAGCAAATCACACAAATTTTGGGAATAGTGGAGACACTAGCACCCAAATCACATAAAGCATAAAATTCATGATCCTTAATCTTAATTTTAGTAGTTGGTTCCCATTCATCATAGAGTTTTCTAGGGATAGAAACTTCCAATTCAAGTTTTTCTTCATAAGATTGCATCAAGGCATCAACGATATGTTTGGTAAAGGATTTATTTTGACTATAAGCATTAGGAGAATTTAGCACGGATTGCAACAAGGAAATACAATCAATCAAAGAGCAACTTTCATAATTAAATTCCTTAAAATCCAAAATAGTGGGTTTAGCAACATCTAGGGTTTTGATTTCTTCAATCCCACTTCTATCGATTTTAGCATCAAGATCTAAAAACTCCGAATTTTTGGAAGCCTACTAGGTAAAGGTGGATCATATTCAGTCTCATCATTATCAAGATTCATATTGCAAAACAAAGATTTGATAGGGGATACATCAATAACTTTTAGATCTTCATCTTTATTTTCATGGAAATTGGAAGAACACGCTTTAATAAAGGCATCTTTCGTAGCACGCATCCTAGCGGTTCTTTCCTTGCACTCATCAATGGAAATTATCATGGCTTTGAGAGACTCATTGATATCATGCTTAGGAGGAATAGATCTAAGATTTAAAGAATCAACATCAAGAGAAATTCTATCAACGTTCCTAGCCAATTCATCAACTTTAAGCAATTTTTCCTCAAGCAAAGCATTAAAATTCTTTTGCGAATTCATAAATTCTTTAACACTAGCCTCAAATTCAGAGGGCATCTTATTAAAATTTCCATAAGAGTTGTTGTAGGAATTTCCATAATTATTAGAGGGCTTACTAGGATAAGGCCTAGGATTAAAGTTCCCTCTATACGTGTTGTTACCAAAATTATTCCTACCAACAAAACTCACATCCATAGATTCATTATTATTCTCAATCAAAGTAGACAAAGGCATATCATTAGGATCAGAAAAAAAACTCTTAGTAGCAAATAATTTCATAAGTTCATCCATCTTTCCACTCAAAACATTGATTTCTTCTATCGCATGCACTTTTTTATTAGTAGATCTTTCAGTGTGCCATTGAGAATAATTAACCATAATATTATCTAGGAGTTTAGTAGCTTCTCCTAAAGTAATTTCCATAAAACACTAGTAGAAAAAGGGGAAAATCTGAGACACATTAGTGCCGATTTGATTTTGATCCGGCACTAATGTGTCCATTAGTGCCGGTTCCAACGGCTAGCCGGCCGCTCTCATTAGTACCGGTTCGTGGCGAACCTTTAGCATCGGTTCATGCCACGAACCGGTACTAAAGAGAGTGGTGGCAGGATGTTGTCAGTCTGGGGCCGTCCAGCACCTTTAGTACCGGTTCGTGGCACGAACCGGTACTAAAGGTCGACGTACATAAACCCTTCGTCCTCCCGAGCCGCTCTAATCTTCCCCTTTCCCCTCACTTCCTCTGTTCTTCCCCTCTCTTCCTCGAGCTCCTCACAAAATTTGCCCAAAATTTGTCAAGATTTGAAGGCCCCCATCCATTCAAATGATCACAAAGGTTAGCAACTTTGTCCTTTCAACTCTCATTGCTAGATTAGCTCTTGCAATGCTTTGTATAGTGATTAATTTGGGATGAATTATATTTGCTAGTATTTGATTTATATGCAATTTGAGGTCAAAAATAACACTTAGTTTGCATATGTAGGTGTGGTTTACTTAGTGCCTTCTAAATCTCCGTCAGTAACCACCGCCGATCGCTCAGACCGAATTGTCGCCGGCACCACCTTGTGGTGAGGCTCTTGTTCATGAATGTTTTACATTACCAAATTGATGTTTTTGTGATTTAGATATATAGTTACTCGTATAATTATCTTACTCGTACGTTGTTTGTTATACATAGTGCCATGGTTTTGATATCCATCCCCGTCGGCCCTCGTCCTTGTTATGATTCGGATGCGGTATATTCTCTTTTAAAACTAGTTGATGCATTTCATGTTTATGACAAATTATGCCCATCAAGTTGACATAGATATTTTCATCTAGGAGGTATGTGAACCGGAAATTCCAACCGACCCTATTGTTGAGAGGTTAGATTTAATTGAAAGAGAAAACGAGTATTTGAAAGAAAAATTGAAAAGAATTGAGGGGGAGAAGATGGAATTGGAGTTGCATGTTGCCGATGTCGTCGATGATCACAAGATCAAGATGGAGAAAATGAGGTTGAAGATTAGAAAGATTAGAAAATATGCCATTGATAGTGTGGCTTGGTATCATTATGCTGTTGGATCAATTGTTACCTTAGTTGCGATCTTGATCGCATTTGTTGTTGCATTTAAGTTCTTTAGCTAGAGAGTTATTTGTATGTTGCATTTAATTAAGTGTTGTATATGAACTTTATGTATGAACTTTATGTATGAACTTGTATTAATTTGGTCTATTCGGTGTTGTGTAATGAAGATGAGCCGACAATGGATGTATGATGACCGATGCTCTCCCGAGTTCATTAATGGCGTGAATACTTTTCTGCTTGCCGCTGAGGTAAACAAGCGGGCAGATGGTTTTATGCCTTGTCCATGTCTGGCTGTAAGAATGGTCACAGCATTTCACGTCAAGAACCATTCACGCCCACCTATTTGAGTCCGGTTTCATGCCCCACTATAATGTTTGGACCAAGCACGGAGAAATAGGGGTTATGATGGAAGACAATGAAGAAGAAGAGGACGACGACGGCTATCCTGGCCATGGGTTCCCTGAATACGATGATACAACAATGGGGAAGAAGCTGAGCCAGCAATGCGGAAGAAGTGAAGAAGAGGCATCGATGAGCCCGCCGATGATCTAGGTCGGGCCATTGCCGATGCAAAGAGAAACCGCGCAAGTGATCTGGAGAGGACGGTTGCAGCGCATGTTAGAGGATCACAAGAAATTGTTGTACCCAATTGCGAAGTTGACAAAAAAAGTTGGGCACCACACTGGAATTGCTGCAATGGAAGGCGAGAATGGTGTATCCGACAAGGATTTGGAAAGTTGCTGGTAATGATAAAGAATATGCTTCCAAAGGACAACGAATTGCCCGAGAGTACGTATGAAGCAAAGAAGGCTGTCTTCCCTCTAGGGTTAGAGGTGCAGAAGATACATGCATGCCCTAATGACTGCATCCTCTACCGTGGTGAGTACGAGGATTTGAACGCTTGCCCGGTATGCGGTGCATTACGTTATAAGATCAGTCGCGATGACCCTGGTGATGTCGAGGGCGAGCACCCCAGGAAGAAGATTCCTACCAAGGTGATGTGGTATGCTCCTATAATACCATGGTTGAAACGTTTGTTCCAAAACAAAGAGCATGCGAAGGCGATGCGGTGGCACGCAGAAGACCGTAAGAAAGACAGAAAGTTGAGAGTACCCGCTGACGGTTCACAGTGGCGAAAAATCGAGAGAAAGTACAGGGAGGAGTTTGCAGGTGACCCAAGGAACGTATGGCTTGGTCTAAGCGCAGATGGCATTAATCCTTTTGGGGAGCAGAGCAGCAACCATAGCACGTGGCCTGTGACTCTATGTTTGTATAACCTTCCTCCTTGGTTGTGCATGAAGCGGAAGTTCATTATGATGCCAGTGCTCATCCAAGGCCCTAAGCAACCCGACAATGACATTGATGTGTACCTAAGGCCATTAGTTGAAGAACTATTACAGCTGTGGAATGGAACATGTGTACGTGTGTGGGATGAGCACGAACAGGAAGAATTTGACCTAAAGGCGTTGCTGTTCGTGACCATCAATGATTGGCCTGCTCTCAGTAACCTTTCAGGACAAACAAACAAGGGATACCGCGGATGCACGCACTGTTTGGATGATACCGACAGTATATATTTGGAGAGTTGTAGGAAGAATGTGTACCTGGGACATCATCGATTTCTTCCGAGAAGGCATCCCGTAAGAAAGAAAGGCAATCATTTCAAAGGTGAGGCGGATCACCGGACGAAGCCTCGCCACCGTACTGGTGCTGATGTACATGGTATGGTCAAGGATTTGAAGGTAATCTTTGGAAAGGGTCCTGGCGGACCCCTCACGCCTAAGAACATCGTGAACAAGTGGACTCGTCAGTGCAGAGTTCTTGTGAAGGACAAACTGCCGATCTCCATTCAAGAATGGAAAGAGCCAAAGACTAAATGTCCAGGTGTTACTTGGGTCAACGACAGAGCCAAAAAAGTCCTTTGGGAATCTCCGATGGAACATTTCACCCTACCAGATCATTTCACTGAAGCAGATGTGGAGAAAGTCAAGGGCGCTGCTCTTAAGAAGATGGCAATTGCATTCAACACCCACAAGAAAACTGTATGGGCCAACTACCTCACTGCAGAAAGGAAGACTCCAGAATTCACGGGAACACTGGAGAAGCAAAGAGAACACTGGGACGATTTCGTGACCTTCAAGGATTCAGAATTATCTAAGGAACGGTCGATAAAAAACAAGGCAAATGCCGCAAAAAAGACGCAGTTCCATAGGCTGGGTCCAGTGTGGCTACGCTGTGGGAATGCCTAAGTGGGATAAGTCTGAGCAAGAGATGGAGGATGCAGGGTCACTCCGTTATTAGAGTTGGCCCCAGTGCGAACTTGGTTCTATGCACATGGGGGGCGTTGGACCCGAAGACAGGCCTGGTTTCTAAGAAGGCAAGTCTAAAAGGAGGCGAACAAAAGATACTTGACGCAATAGAAGAAGCTCGAAGGGGGGTGTTCACCCGGGATACTTGACACCCGGGAAGAACACAAGGCAAGGGCGTTATTCCCTGGTATGAGGGCTTTTCAGAATGGAACGAGGACTACAGGACCCGTGCAAGAAGGAAGATGGAGGAGGAGAAGAAAAGGAAGCTGGAGGAGGAGCAGAGGAAGCAGGACGCAGAACACCTTCAAGGCCTAGAAGCAAGGCACGCGGACTGCACTCAAATTCCAAAGAAGAAGCAAAGCAGCAGATCGACTCACCGAGCCAGAAAGGGGTCTCAAAGAGCGGCAGCAAGAAGCGGATGATCGTCTAGCATTGGATAGCACCATCCCATCCATGCCGAGAAGCAGCGTTGGTTCTGCCCCGGGCGACACACTGCTGGATACATACCCTGTGGATGACATCATAGAGAACACTAACTGTGAGCTACACTCCAAAATGAAGAACATATCCATGAAGGTGGCGGAAGGTGTTGCTTTTACAATTACCCCCGAAGCAACCTTCCATTGCATCCCGATTCCAGAGGGCTATGCTCGTGTCTTGGTTGATGAAGTGGTGGACCCATATTCGGGGCGACAGCTTGACATTCCTGGAGGTGAAGACGAGCGCACACTGGGAGAGACCATACATCATATCATCCTATGGAGAAAGGATTGCATCATCTTTCGAAGTCCACCGATACCGCGTCGTCTGCCGACTCCTCCTCGAAGTCCACCCTCGAGTCAGCAGACTCCCGCTCCTCCAAGTCCACGAACGCGTGAGCCGACTCCTCCTCGAAGTCCGCCACCTCCTCCAAGTCCCCGAACGCTGAGCTGACTCCTCCGGTTTCAAGTCCGCACAGCGTCATGCCACTTCTCCGGTTTCAAGTCCGCACCGTGTCGCCACACCTCCTGCTTCAAGTCCGGCACATCGTCAGGCCACTTCTCCTGGTCCAACTCAGCCACGTCAGCCGTCTCCGCCATCTCAGCAATCGCAGAAGAGACACGGCACAGCTATGGTGCGTGGCGGTACGAGTTGAGGTAGTTCAGGAAGTACAGGCGGAGACAAGCGATATAAATATGGTCCAAACCTCGCTCCTCTTCCTCAGAGGCCTTACGACATGACTAAGGAGCAAAACGCAGCCATAGTGCAGGCCCAAGTGGACGCCCATTTTGGACCGAAACCGGCACCGCCGCCAAAGGAGAAAGTGCCTGAGAAAACAATTGACCACTTCATTCGTATGGCTAGAGAACCAGCTCCCAAGCCTGTTGACTCGGACTATGAGCGCCAAATCAGGAAACTACATCGAGAACGGCTAAAGAAGGAAGCGAGCTCGAGCTCGAGCCAACAAGCAGCGGGCAAAAATGCGGAAAACCGTTCCTCACTGGGAGAACAGGCGTAATCGATCCCCCGCTTGTTGTGCCAACAACACATGAGAGGAGGCCGCATACCAATATTATTGTGGGCAAACCGTTAAAGTTCCCTAGCTAGGCGATGTGGTAATAACAGAGGAGCATATAATGCAGGCTGAAATGCTCAAGATCTCTGTTGGACAACTCCTCGAAATTGAGCCCATGTCTCCGCTTAGAGAGGAGGAAATAAAACGGAAATATGTCCGGGGCCAACCTTTGGTCAAGCCAGACAAGGTCAAGAACCTCCCAACGAGAATGTATGAATTGCATCAATGGTACATGAACATTACCAAGATTTCCAATTGAGAGTCCCTCATGGTGAATGTCAAGAAGGAGCATTACTACCATGATAAAGCTCTGTGCGTTGAGTATTCAGAACTATTTCAGTTATACAATCAAGACGCACTCGACAAATCTCTCGTCAGTTGCTATTGTCTGTAAGTGATTTCTTTCTGTAATTTTTGATCAACCATTACATGTAATTATCCTCGCTATATATTCTTTTCTGTGGTATTATATGCAGGATGAAGATGTATGAAATGAAAAAATCTGGGCGCTATGGCATTGGGTTCATTGACCCAAATATCATTAATGAGTACACATGGAATCTTGCAACTTCTCAAGCAAGTGTAGAGGAAAGCATGCTACAGTTCTTGAAGCGCCTCAATACCAATGAAGATATACTACTTCCTTACAACTTCCTGTGAGTTAATACAAATTCTGTTTTTGCTTAATAGCTAGTTAGATGTTAATAATTAAGTGTATACGGTTTACGATAGTTGATTAATTTTATGCACATGCCCGCTTAATTAAGACATGCAAACGTGTGCGCATGCAGTTTCCATTGGATCTTGTTATACATTAAAGTTGACAAAGCAACAGTTGAAGTACTGGACTCGCTACTTAAAGAAGATAAAGACTACACCATCATGAAGGGGATAGTCAACAGGTAATGTCAATCATTATTAACTATATCTCGGCCTATTATTAGTTCGTCATTTCCTGATATTAACCATTTAATAACCCCTTTATTAATTTTCTTTGCCGGCGGGCAGGGCTTGGGCAAAGTTCATCAAGGTGACTCCAGGCAAATGGCCAAAAGAGTTGTTTTGGCATCGACCAAAGGTAAGTAATTAAGTAGTACTAGCTAGCTAGCCATCTCAGTAATTCTTGTTTCAATACCATTAATTAATTATCATACTTGATTAATCATTATCTGATTCAATTCCATTCTCGTAAAGGCCCTGAAGCAGGCGCCGGGGAATGATCTGTGTGCATTCTACGTTTGCGAGAACATTCGCATGATGGCGTCCGAAAGGAGCAGATCTCAAAGACAGGACTAGGTACGTTGTCAGAACACTATTCACACCATTATCGATATCTTGTAACACAACTAATACACATGCATATTGATCTCCTTCTTAACAGTTCAGAGAGGTGCGGATAAGCTCCTACCAGCGGACCGCATACTAGCACTTCAAGAGGAAATAGCGGATTTTTGCTCGACCAGGTCATAGACCCCAAAGGAGAATGCTATTACCGCTACCGCCCCCATGAACCACTTGTCATCGTGTTCAAGGCACCAAGGCAACATGTAGGAGAAATTGTATATGTATATACATGTGTATGTGTGAATAGTTAATGGTGTTGGCTGTGAGACATTTGATGATATATATATATATATATATATATATATATATATATATATATATATATATATATATATATATATATATATATATATATATATATATATATATATGCGTTCTACGTCGAGAAAATCTATTTATATATATGCATAACGTGTACAATTTGTAGTATCGTGAAATACCAGCAAACAAAAAAGAATTAAATGGAAAATAAAGCCAAATTGAAAACACAAAATTAAAGCAAAAATAAAAAAAAACACCCAAACATTTAGTATCGGTTGGTGTTACCAACCGGTACTAATGTCCTACACACACCTAGGCCTGGCTCGTGCCACGTGGTGGCTCTTTAGCGCCGGTTCGTGACGAACCGGTACTAAAGGGGGGACCTTTAGTCCCCACTATTTAGTGCCGGTTGGCGAATCGACACTAAAGGCCGTGACGAACCGACACTAAAGGCCGGTTCTGCACTAGTGAAAGTGCCACCCGCGGCCGAATCCAAAAGATTTCTAGAAGCAAAATTCAATCCGGCATAAATTTTTTGTATAATCATCCACAAATTCAAACCATGAGTAGGGCAATTACGTATCATTAATTTCATCCTCTCCCAAGCTTGTGCAACATGTTCATGATCAAGTTGCTTAAAATTCATAATATTGTTTCTAAGAGAGATGATCTTAGCGGGAGGAAAATACTTATAGATAAAAGCATCTTTGCACTTGTTCCAAGAATCAATACTATTTTTAGGCAAAGACGAGAACCAAGCTTTAGCATGATCTCTAAGCAAAAATGGAAATAGCTTCAATTTAACAATATCATTATCAACAACTTTCTTCTTTTGCGTATCACACAAATCCACGAAGCTATTTAGATGAGTAGCGGCATCTTCACTAGGAAGGCCGGCGAATTGATCTTTCATAACAAGATTCAACAAAGCAGTATTGATTTCACAAGATTCAGTATTGGTAAGAGGAGCAATCGGAGTGCTAAGGAAATCATTATTGTTGGTATTGGTAAAGTCACACAATTTGGTATTATCTTGAGCCATCGTGACAAGCAAGCGATCCAACACACGAGCAAACAAAAGCAAGCGAGAAAAAGGCAAACAGAAGAGAGAGGGCGAACAAAACGGCAAGGGTGAAGTGGGGGAGAGGAAAACGAGAGACAAATGGAAAATAATATAATGCGAGAGATAAGGGATTGTGATGGGTACTTGGTATGTTGACTTTTGCGAAGACCTCCCCGGCAGCGGCGCCAGAAATCCTTCTAGCTACCTCTTGAGCTTGCGTTGGATTTCCCCGAAGAGGAAAGGATGATGCAGCAAAGTAGCGTAAGTATTTCCCTCAGTTTTTGAGAACCAAGGTATCAATCCAGTAGGAGGCCACGCGCGAGTCCCTCGTACCTACACAAAACAAATAGCTCCACGCAACCAACGTGATTAGGGGTTGTCAATCCCTTCATGGTCACTTACGAGAGTGAGATCTGATAGAGATGATAGATAATATTTTTGGTATTTTTGGTATAAAGATGCAAAGTAAAATAAAAAGCAAAGTAAAAAAGCAAAGCAATATTAAAGTGGTGGAAGATTAATATGATAGAGAATAGACCCGGGGGCCATAGATTTCACAAGTGGCTTCTCTCAAGAGCATAAGTATTTTACGGTGGGTGAACGAATTACTGTTGAGTAATTGACAGAATTGAGCATAGTTATGAGAATATCTAGGTATGATCATGTATATAGGCATCACGTCCGAGACAAGTAGACCGACTCATGCATGCATCTACTACTATTACTCCACTCATCGACCGCTATCCAGATGCATCTAGAGTATTAAGTTAATGAAAACAGAGTAACACCTTAAGCAAGATGACATGATGTAGAGGATAAATTCATGCAATATGATAAAACCCCATCTTGTTATCCTCGATGGCAACAATACAATACGTGCCTTGCTGCCCCTCATCACTTCGGGAAAGGACACCGCAAGATTGAACCCAAAGCTAAGAACTTCTCCCATTGCAAGAACTACCAATCTAGTTGGCCAAACCAAACGGATAATTCGAAGAGACTTGCAAAGATAACCAATCATACATAAAAGAATTCAGAGAAGATTCAAATATTGCTCATAGATAATCTTGATCATAAACCCACAATTCATCGGTCTCAACAAACACACCGCAAAAAGAAAATTACATCGAATAGATCTCCACGAGAGAGGGGGAGAACATTGTATTGAGATCCAAAAAGAGAGAAGAAGCCATCTAGCTACTAACTATGGACCCGAAGGACTGAGGTAAACTACTCACACTTCATCGGAGGGGCTATGATGATGTAGAAGCCCTCCGTGGTGGATTCTCCTTCCGACGGAGCTCCGAAACAGGCCCCAAGATGGGATCTCGTGGATACAGAAAGTTACGACGGTGGAATTAGGTTTTTGGCTCCGTATCTGATCGTTCGGGGGTACGTAGGTATATATAGGAGGAAGGAGTACGTCGGTGGAGCAACGGAGGGCCCACGAGGCAGGGGGGCGCGCCCCCCACCCTCGTGCCCACCTCCCGGCTTTCTTGACGGGGGTCCAAGTCTCGTGATCATGTTCGGTGAGAAAATCGTGTTCCCGAAGGTTTCATTCCGTTTGGACTGCGTTTGATATTCCATTTCTTTGAAACTCTGAAATAGGCAAAAAACAGCAATTCTGGGCTGGGCCTCCGGTTAATAGGTTAGTCCCAAAAGTAATATAAAAGTGGAAAATAAAGCCCAATATGGTCCAAAATAGTAGATAATATAGCATGGAGCAAACAAAAATTATAGATACGTTGGAGACGTATCATCGCTGTCTACGTAGCGACGCAACTGTCGGCCGGCTTGTAGGCGACCATTTCCTGTGTGTTCAACTGCTCTATGCGTGTGGTTGCTTGCGGTTCAGGCGGCCGCGGCATGCTCTGCTCGCGTCCCGCCGCGCACGCTCTGCTCTCACGTCCCTCCGGGTGCTCTGCCCTCGTCCCTCCGCGCGCGCTGCCGGTGTTTTGGGCCGGCGCACGATCACGCACGTTCGTGTGCAAGCGGTTGCGCCGGGCGCGGCGCAACGATGCCGTTATCCGATTAAAAAATTGCCATGCGGACGCGCCGAGAGTCCACGCCGCTCGGCCCCCTTTTATTCCTGCGGCCATTTACCTTCATCTCTCGTCTCACATGACACAATAAGCACACCCACGAGGACACATACAGAGAGGACATCCAGCGGTTTCAATGGCGCTCCCCGTGACTCCAATGGCGCTCCCAGCGGCCGACGACGACAACGGCGGGCAGTTCACCACGCATCACGTAGTGGACACCCACGTGAGAGGGGGAAGGCCCTCTCAGTGGTGTACACGAATGATCCGGTCTCGGTGGAGAGCTCCATCCAAACTATGGGGCAGTTCCTTGTCGAGGCCAAGTACTGAGTGGTCGACTTCGACCTTGAGTACACCATCGGTCATGCCGGGCATGATTAGAAGGTTGCCGTCACCCAGTTGTGCGTGCGACATGACGTCCTCGTCTACCACTTCCACCTTGCCACAAGGCCTTGTGAGCGTTTCTCCAGGTTTATCAACAGCTCCGACTACAATTTCGCTACGGTGGACACCACCAACGATCTAAAAGCGTTCAAGGTTTCGGACTTGAAATGCCCGAATCTTGTCAACATCCAGCACCACTACAAGGTCTGGGGGAGCGACAAAAGCAAACTGAACTCCCTGGTTGACCTCGCCTCGGCCATCATCGACCCCTACTATGCGAAGGTGAAGCAAGAGAGCAATAAGGACAACAACGCCTGGCATAGTGTGTGGCATAAGAGACTGGATGAACAACATGTCAAGTACGCGGCCATGGACGCGTACACAAGCTACGAGATGTACAGGCGGATCGTTGGCATGAGGAATTGTCTTCTTCCTGACCCAGATGAGGGATCGAGCCACATAGCAGTGGCGGGAGCATCACAAGACGTAGATGACTAGAGAATCATTTCTCCTACTTTAGAATGCATGCAATTGTTTATTGAGGTGTGTGCGAATGATCTATATAGTCACTTATGTAATTGGATGTTTATTTCAGTTATATATATATACATGTTATTCTACTGTAGACAGAACAATTCACACGTCTTATTAGCAGCAATTGTCTGTGTTATTATTGGTCTTCACACGCATTTCAGATTACGGACCTGTTTGCCGCGTATCACACACATCTTGTTCAGTTGAACCGTTTCCATTGTGTTGCCTAATCACACACAGTTCATCCCAGTGAACCATATGATGTATATCGCACACGCCTTCATCTGGCTGCCCGTTTGTTTTGTGTCTCCTCATCCCAAACAGTTAATTGAGATGAACCATATGCCCTGCATCACACACACAACTAAATTATGAACCGTATTTGATGCATCTGTCATCGCAAACGTTTTGCACCTTTTTTGACGGGTTTTTTACACCACCGTTTGCGATTATGGCATCACACATAGTTTCGTCGAAGGGTCTCTGATCGTAGTGTCGCGTTTGGACCATCCTGCAGCAGTGATAGCTTGCGATGTAGCTCCTCGTTTATTTTTTGATATGTTCCTAGAGAAAAACTATGTTGAAAGATGATAGTAGCCATGATGCGGACTAGGTCCGTGATCTGAGGATTATCCTCATTACTGCACAGAAGAATTATGTCCTTGATGCACCGCTAGGTGACGGACCTATTGCAAGAGCAGATAACAGACGTTATGAACGTTTGGCAAGCTCGGTATGATAACTACTTGATAGTTTAGTGCTCCATGCTTTATGGCTTAGAACCAGGACTTCAAAAACGTTTTGAACGCCATGGATCATATAAGATGTTCTAAGAGCTGAAATTGGTATTTCAAACTCATGCCCGAGTCGAGAGGTATGAGAGCTCTGACAATTACTTTGCCTACAAGATGGAGGAGAATCACTCAACCAGTAAGCATCTGCTCAGATTGTCTAAGTACTACAATCTCTTGAATCAAGTGGGAGTTAATATTCCACATAAAATAGTGATTGGCAGAGTTCTCTAGTCACTATCACCAAGTTACTGGAACTTCGTGATGAACTATAATATGCAAGGGATGACGAAAACGATTCCCAAGCTCTTCGTGATGCTGATATCGATGAAGGTAGAAATCAAGAAAAGCATCAAATGTTGATGGTTGACAAGACCACTAGTTTCAAGTAAAAGGGCAAGGGAAAGAAAGAGAAATTCAAGAAGAATGGCAAGCAAATTGCCACCCCCATGAAGAAGCCCAAAGCTAGACCCAAGCCTGAAATTGAGTGCTTCTAATGCAAAGGAAATGGTCACTGGAAGTGGAACTGCCCTAGATACTTGGCGGATAAGAAGGATGGCAAAGTGAACAAAGGTATATTTGATATACATGTTATTGATGTGTATTTACTAGTGTTTATAGCAACCCCTTGGTATTTGATATTGGTTTAGTTGCTAAGAGTAGTAACTCGAAATGGGAGTTGCAAAATAAACAGAGACTAGTTAAGGATGAGGCGACGATGTGTATTGGAAATGATTCCAAGGTTGATAAGATCACCATCGCACACTCCTTTTTTGCCTTCGGGATTAGTGTTGAACCTAAAATAAATGTTATTTGGTGTTTGCATTGAGCATGAATATGATTGGATCATGTTTATTACAATACGGTTATTCATTTAAGTCAAATAATAATTGTTGTTCTATTTACATGAATACAGCCTTCTATGGTCATACACTCAATGTAAATGGTTTATTGAATCTCGATCGTAGTGATACACATATTCATTATATTGAAGCCAAAAGATGAAAAGTTAATAATGATAGTGCAACTTATTTGTGGCACTGCAGTTTAGGTCATATTAGTGTAAAGCGCATGAAGAAACTCCATGCTGATGGGCTTTTGGAATCACTTGATGCTCGTGAACCATGCCTCTTGGGCAAGATGACTAAGACTCCGTTCTCCGGAACAATGGAGCGAGCAACTGACTTGTTGGAAATAATACATACTGATGTAAGCGGTCCGACGAGTGTTGAGGCTCGCAGCGGGTATCATTATTTTCTGACCTTCACAGATGATTTGAGCAGATATGGGTATATCTACTTGACGAAACACAAGTCTGAAACATTTGAAAAGTTCAAAGAATTTCAGAGTGAAGTCGAAAAACATCATAACAAGAAAATAGAGTTTCTACGATCTGATCGGGAAGGTGAATATTTGAGTTACGAGTTTGGTCTTCATTTGAAACAATGTGGAATAGTTTTGCAACTCACGCCACCTGGAACACCATAGCGTAATGGTGTGTCCAAACATCATAACCGCACTTTATTGGATATGGTGTGATTTATGATGTCTCTTACCGATTTACCACTATCGTTTTGGGGTTATGCATTAGAGACAGCTGCATTCATGTTAAATAGGGCATCATCTAAATCTGTTGAGACGACACTATATGAACTGTGGTTTAGCAATAAACCTAAGCTGTCGTTTCTTAAAATTTGGGGCTGTGATGCTTATGTGAAAAAGTTTCAACCTGATAAGCTCGAACCCAAATCGGAGAAATGCGTCTTTATAGGATACCCGAAGGAAACTGTTGGGTACACCTTCTATCACAGATCCAAAGGCAAGATATTTGTTGCTAAGAATGGATCCTTTCTAGAGAAGAAGTTTCTCTCAAAACAAGTGAGTGGGAGGAATGTAGAACTTGATGAGGTAACTGTACCTTCTCCCGAATTGGAAAGTAGTTCATCACAGAAATCAGTTCCAGTGATTCCTACACCAATTAAGTGAGGAAGCTAATGATGATGATCATGAAACTTCAGATGAAGTTACTAGCGAACCTCGTAGGTCAACCAGAGTATGATCCGCACCAGAGTGGTACGGTAATCCTTTTTGGAAGTCATGTTACTAGACCATGAAGAACCTACGAACTATGAGGAAGTGATGATGAGCCCAAATTCCATGAAATGGCTTGAGGCCATGAAATCTGAGATGGGATCCATGTATGAGAACAAAGTATGGACTTTGATTGACTTGCCCAATGATCGGCAAGCAATTGAGAATAAATGGATCTTCAAGAGGAAGACGGACGCTGATAGTAGTGTTACTATCTACAAAGCTCGAATTGTCGTAAAAAGTTTTCAACAAGTTCAAGGTGTTGACTACGATAAGATTTTCTCACTCATAGCGATGCTTAAGTCTGTCTGAATCATGTTAGCAATTGCCACATTTCATGAAATCTGGCAAATGGATGTCAAAACTGCATTCCTTAATGGATTTCTTAAAGAAGAGTTGTATATGATACAACCAGAAGGTTTTGTCAATCCTAAAGGCGCTAACAAAATATGCAAGCTCCAGCGATCCATCTATGGACTGGTGCAAGCATCTCGGATTTGGAATATACGCTTTGATAAGTTGATCAAAGCATATAGTTTTATACAGACTTGCAGTGAAGCCTGTATTTACAGGAAAGTGAGTGGGAGCACTACAGCCTTTCTGATAAGTATATGTTTATGACGTATTGTTGATTAGAAATGATATAGAAATTTCTGGAAAGCATAAAGGAGTGTTTGAAAGGAGTTTTTCAAAGAAAGACCTCGATGAAGCTGCTTACATATTGAGCATCAAGATCTATAGAGATAGATCAAGACGCTTGATAATTTTTTTTCAATGAGTACATACCTTGACAAGTTTTTTGAAATAGTTCAAAATGGAACAGTCAAAGAAGGAGTTCTTACCTGTATTGCAAGGTGTAAAGTTGAGTAAGACTCAAAACACGACCACGACAGAAAATAGAAAGAGAATGAAAGTCATTCCCTATGCCTCAGCCATAGGTTCGATAAAGTATGCTATGCTGTGTACCAAACCTATTGTGTACCTTGCCATGAGTTTTGCAAGGGGGTACGATATTGATCCAGGAGTGGATCACTTGACAGCGGTCAAAATTATCCTTAGAAGAATAAGGAGATATTTCTCGGTTATGTAGGTGATAAAGAGTTCATCGTAAAGAGTTACGCCGATGCAAGCTTTTACACCGATCCGGATGACTCTGAGTGTCAATCTGGATACATATTGAAAGTGGGAGCAATTAGTTAGAATAGCTCCATGCAGAACATTGTAGACATAGAAAATTTGCAAAATACATACGGCTCTGAATGTGACAGACCCATTGACTAAGCTTCTCTCACAAGGAAAACATGATCACACCTTAATACTCATTGGGTGTTAATCACATAGCGATGTGAACTAGATTATTGACTCTAGTAAAACCCTTTGGGTACTAGTCACATGGTGATGTGAACTATTGGTGTTAAATCACATGGCGACGTGAACTAGATTATTGACTCTAGTGCAAGTGGGAGACTGAAGGAAATATGCCCTAGAGGCAATAATAAAGTTGTTATTTATATTTCCTTATATCATGATAAATGTTTATTATTCATGCTAGAATTGTATTAACCGGAAACTTGATACATGTGTGAATACATAGACAAAACAAAGTGTCCGTAGTATGCCTCTACTAGACTAGCTCGTTAATCAAAGATGGTTAAGTTTCCTGACCATAGACATGTGTTGTCATTTGATGAACGGGATCACATCAGTAGAGAATGATGTGATGGACAAGACCCATCATTTAGCTTAGCATAATGGTCGTATAGTTTTATTGCTAATGCTTTCATCATGACTTATACATGTTCCTTTGACTATGAGATTATGCAACTCCCGAATGCCGGAGGAACACCTTGTGTGCTATCAAACGTCACAACGTAACTGGGCGATTACAAAGATGCTCTACAGGTGTCTCCGATGGTGTTTGTTGAGTTGGCATAGATCGAGATTAGGATTTGTCACTCCGTGTATCGGAGAGGTATCTCTAGGCCCACTCGGTAATGATCATCACTATAAGCCTTGCAAGCAATGTGACTAATGAGTTAGTTACCGGATGATGCATTACAGAATGACTAAAGAGACTTTCCGGTAATGATATTGAACTAGGTATGATGATACGGACGATCGAATCTCGGGCAAGTAACATACCGATGACAAAGGGAACAACGTATGTTGTTATGCGGTTTGACCGATAAAGATCTTCATAGGATATGTAGGAGCCAATATGAGCATCCAGGTTCCGCTATTGGTTATTGACCGGAGATGTGTCTCGGTCATGTCTACATAGTTCTTGAACCCGTAGGGTCCACACGCTTAACGTTCGATGACGATTTGTATTATATGAGTTATGTTATTTGGTGACGGAATGTTGTTCGGAGTCCCAGATGGGATCACGGACATGACGAGGAGTCTCGAAATGGTTGAGAGGTAAAGATTCATATATAGGACGATAGTATTCGGACACCGGAAGTGTTCTGGGGGTACCGAGTACGTATCGGGTCACCGGAAGGGGTTCCGGGCACCCCCCTGATACGTCTCCAACGTATCTATAATTTTTTATTGCTCCATGCTATATTATCTATTGTTTTGGACTATATTGGGCTTTATTTTTCCACTTTTATATTACTTTTGGGACTAACCTATTAACCGGAGGCCCAACCCAGAATTGATGTTTTTTTGCCTATTTCAGTATTTCGAAGAAACGGAATATCAAACGGAGTCCAAACGGAATGAAATCTTGATAACGTGATTTTCTCATCGAGATAAGATCCGGAGACTTGGACCCTCGGTCAAGAAAGGAGGAGGCGGCCACGAGGTGGAGGGCGCCCTAGGGCGCGCTCCCCGCCTCGTGGGCCCCCAAAGCTCCACCGACGTACTCCTTCCTCCTATATATACCCACGCACTTCAACAGATCGATCACGGAGCCAAAAACCTAATTCCACCGCCGCAACTTTCTGTATCCACGAGATCCCATCTTGGGGCCTGTTCTGGAGCTCCGCTGGAAGGGGATTCCTCCACGAAGGGCTTCTACATCATCATCATAGCCTCTCCGATGAAGTGTGAGTAGTTTACTTCAGACCTTCGGGTCCATAGTCTTAGCTAGATGGCTTCTTCTCTCTTTTTGGATCTCAATACAATGTTCTCCCCCTCTCTCGTGGAGATCTATTCGATGTAACCTTATTTTTGCGGTGTGTTTGTTGATACTGATGAATTGTGGGTTTATGATCAAGATTATCTATGAGCAATATTTGAATCTTCTCTGAATTCTTTTATGTATGGTTGAGTTATCTTTGCAAGTCTCTTCGAATTATCCGTTTGGTTTGGCCAACTAGATTGGTAGTTCTTGCAATGGGAGAAGTGTTTAGCTTTGGGTTCAATCTTGCGGTGTCCTTACCCAAAGGATGTAAAGGGTTGCAAGGCACGTATTGTATTGTTGCCATCGAGGATAACAAGATGGGGTATTTATCATATTGCATGAATTTATTCCTCTACATCATGTCATCTTGCTTAAGGCGTTACTCTGTTTTCATTAACTTAATACTCTAGGTGCATGCTGGATAGCGGTCGATGAGTGGAGTAATAGTAGTAGATGCAGGCAGGAGTCGGTCTACTTGTCTCGGACGTGATGCCTATATACATGATCATACCTAGATACTCTCATAACTATGCTCAATTCATCAATTGCTCAACAGAATTGCTCACCCGCCGTAAATTACCTATGCTCTTGAGAGAAGCCACTAGTGAAATCTATGGCCCCGGGTCTATTTTCATCATATTAATCTTCCTACGCTTTATTATTGCTTTGCTTTTTTACTTTGCCTTTTATTTTACTTTACATCTTTATACCAAAAATACCACAAATATTATCTATCATGTCTATCACATCTCACTCTCGTAAGTGACCGTGAAGGGATTGGCAACCCCTATTCGCGTTGGTTGCGAGGAGTTATTTGCTTTGTGTAGGTATGAGGGACTTGCGCGTGGCCTCCTACTGGATTGATACCTTGGTTCTCAAAAACTGAGGGAAATACTTACGCTACTCTGCTGCATCATCCTCTCCTCTTCGGGGAAAACCAACGCAAGCTCAAGATGTAGCACCCCCCCCCCCCCCCCGCGCGCCCCGGCAAAGATATGGGCCTTATTGGGCCAAGGGCGGGACAGACCAGCCCCTATTGGGCTGGTGCGCCCCATATATGCCAAATAGGAGGAGAAGGAAGGAGGGGAAGAGAGAAAGGAAAGAGGAGGATTCGGCCTCCCCTTCCCTTCTCTCCCCCCTCTCTTTCCTTCCCCCTCCAACACTTTTGGAAGGGGGAGGCCGAATTGGACAAGGCCCCCAAGTAGGATTCCTCCTACTTGGGCGCGCCCTTGCTGCTCCCCTCCCCCTCCCACCTATATATACGTGGGGAGGGGCGCCTAGAACACACAACAAATATTGTTAGCTGTGTGCAGCGCCCCCTTCCAAAGTTTACGCCTCCGGTTATATTCACGTAGTGCTTAGGCGAAGCCCTGCGCGGATTACTTCATCATCATCGTCACCACGCCATCGTGCTGACGGAACTCTCCCTCGATACTCTGCTGGATCAAGAGTTCGAGGGACGTCATCGAGCTGAACGTGTGCAGAACTCGGAGGTGCCGTACGTTCGGTGCTTGGTCGGTCGGATCGTGAAGACGTTCGACTACATCAACCGCGTTACTAAACACTTCCGTTTTCGGTCTACGAGGGTACGTGGACACACTCTCCCTGCTCGTTGCTATGCTTCTACTAGATAGATCTTGCGTGATCGTAGGCAAAATTTTGAAATACTACGTTCCCCAACACAGCCCGGCGCCAGCGACAACGGGCGAGGGAGAGGGGGAGGCTATGTCAGCCCGCCGTTTGCTCTCGAGCGTGCCCGTGGATCCCGAGGCCGCGCTCCTCGCGTCGGTCCTCCGCCGCTCTTTGACGAGGGTGGAGACGGATGCGCGGCGCCTCTGCCGGAAGAATGCCACGATGCTCCGACTCACCATCGAGATGTCGGAGCGCGAGGCAACCAAGGAGGCGGCGGCGAAGGCGAAGGTGGCCCGCCATGCGAAGGAGCAAGACTGCCTGCTCCGGAGGCTATCGGGCATGAGTTGCAGCTCGGACTCGGACCTGACGGACGACTTCACCTCCAGCTCCGACGACGACGCGCCTCCGCACGCCGGTGCCTACACGGAGGAGGGGCACAGCCGCGCCGACGACCAGAAGGGGAAGGGGCCAGCGAGGAAATGGTGATTTCCTCCGCCCTTCCCCGTTATGTTTATATTTTAACTACTCCCTCCATTCCCTTATACAAGGCCACTATCAAAAATACATTTTGCATCAATACAAGGCCACCAACAGTAATCGAGGCAAAAATTAATGATGTGTCCTCGTACTAGCAACTTTTTAATACTTATATGCGTGTAGTCATAATGACACTCCGCCACTTCCTTCCATTCATTCGTTGCATGCTTGTGGAGTATTAATGATCCCGGTTAACGAAAAGAAAAATGTTGACTTCCAAAGGAGTCATTAAATCTTATCTTGATACCAGTAATATGAGTTTGTGGCCTTGTATAAGGGAATGGAGGAAGTATGTTTTAAGTTTGTCGTATGGATTTGCTGTGAAACTCCGATGAACTATGTTTCTTTTGTCGGCGATGCAAAGTTGATTTGATGAACTGCGTGTCGTTGATTGTGTTACGTAGCGTTGCATGGTTCATATGGTTTCGAGGTCTCGGATACGAGGGGCGCGGGCGTCCAAGTCATCAAATAAGGCGTGTCGCAGACGCGGACGTTTAAGGGCCTGGATTTGCAACCTGCGGCTGTAGATGCTCTTAGTGTGTACACATATATACTTTTTTTTCGAGAATACACCATATCAATGAAGACTCGTCGTACACACACAGAAGCTCTCTATGTACGGACGCGTTGAAATCTAGCACCTCTTGTTATTACCCATACTACTACAATCTTGATCGTTGACACTGCGGGTATCTTTTCCATTGACTTTGGGAAAGAAGAGAGAAAGGAGTGTGGTCGCAGGAGGAAATACTCCGGTGGATCAGGAAAACATCAAACATATTGCTCGATTACTTTTCCTCCGTTGAAACACTACTTTTCAGCACTTCAAATTTTTACTGTTCATAATGAGCCGAATAAGTTATCCGATAAGTTGTGTTCAACCGTAGTGTCAACTATCTTTGCGCCGTTGGCACCAATTTGCACATAAATAATGTTTTGGGTGTTACCTAATGCATGTTTCTCTCTCTCTCTCTCTCTCTCTCTCTCTCTCTCTCTCTCTCTCTCTCTCTCTCTCTCTCTCTCTTGATTGACTTCTTCAATCAACGAAATCCACGCCAACTACTTTCGTCTTGAAAATGAAGAACAATAATCAACACCAACTCTGCCTAGCTTCACTCCGCGGTTTGTCATAGACTTGTGAAAACTTTGTTTGGATCTGATGGCTGACAATATATCGACGTCATGCGATGTGTCACAGACTTGTTAAAACTTGCTTGGACTAACTAATTGGACACATTCTTCTGCAAAGTTCTAATACTGCGTTCCAGAGGACAGAAGCGTCGCCATTGCGTAGGTACCACGGATTTCTGCCTTCCATGAACCCAACCAGCGACGGTGTCAGCTAATGAATTAGTCACCCTGTGCCCCAGGGATACGCTACATACTTCCATTCGTGTGTTGAGCGGCGTGCGAGTGAGGGCGCGAAAGCAAGTTGATCAAAAAAGAAAAGAAAAATATGTGTATCATATGCTAGTATCTAGTGTATCATACTATCTTCGTAGTGCATACGATAGCCTCATTTATTATTCTATGATACTCATATTAGCACGTCATTTAATATCATGTGGTATCATGCTATGATATTACTATATGCTTTCTTTTGATATACGTAGTTGACATTGCATGGGGTTGCATGATACTTGATATGATACTTTCACAGTAAGTCTACTTGACAATTAATAATTACTTGGGAAACCTACTGATGTGTCATTGTTGTCCGCCAACAAAGGTTGCACTCTCATAATAACGAACAGAGAGCGAACTAAGGTTATGTGAATACTACTAGATTTGTCATTAACAATATTTACTAACATGTACTTACACATGCCTACAAAAACTAATGGTCAAAGTTGTAGATAAAAGAAAGTGTCATCAAGGTTCGAATTTCAACTTTAGTTTTTTGAAATTCAACTTCTGTTTCTTTGAATTTCAACTTCATATTTACCTGAATCGGAGGCCCTGCATTCAGGTCCATTGGGGGTTTGTCGCCTGCCAAGACCATGGGGCGGCCACACCAAAGGAAACTCAGCAATTAATGTCATGGGTGTGGAGAAGTTTTAGATAAAAGAAAGAGTCAACAAGGTTCAAATTTCAACGAATTTTTTGAAATTTCGATGGGTAACAAAATATTGTAACCTCAAAATATCGAACTAGATATGTACAATTTCCAGGCCAGTTTAAATTAGGTCAAAATTCTTTCAAATTAGCTGGATCTTGATAGATAGAAATATGAAAGAACTTCAGTTTTCTTCTTCTTCTTTGCATTACAAAGGCCAAGATAGAGAATTACATGTCTATAATTGTGAGAATTCGGAAGATACTACATTTTCTCACAATATATGAGCAATGGTGGCAGGTTCTCATAATTAGTGTAGTCTCATCCTATCTGCCTACCTTTATCACAAATTGCTCGCAACTTCATAAGGGTATCATTATGCCAATTTACAAATATTGAAGGCATTGCTTTTTGGAGAGGTAAAATTCTAAAAAAGAAGAAATCCCCCTCTTGCTGCTTGGAATCTGGTTTTTTGGCCTAAAATCCAGGGAGTATTAGGAATTATAAATCTTTAAATTAAAATGATAGAGTTCTCACAAAAAGGGTGCACAAATTTCTTAATCACCATGGCATCTGTTGGGTTCACCTAGTTTGGGAAGCATATTACCAGCATGGGCAACCACCAGGTCAAACTGCTAGTTGTTCCTTTTGGTGGAGGGACCACCTCGGATTTCTATAGTTGTATAAAAGCTATGTTGCTTGCTCTGTTCAAAATGGCCAGAAAATTCTTTTCTAGGAAAACACCTAGAATAGAGGGACAAAATAAGAGGATTGGCCACATCTTCACTCTTTTGGCCGTGATTCTAATATTCCTCTACCTGAAGAAGCATGCAACATGGAGGATATGCTGGCCTTTCCTTAATGCCTCTTTCTGAAGAAGCTTTCATCCAATTAAAGGAAATAAACAACATGTTGCTTGTTATTCAGTTCTATGCATGTAAATAAGATGGAGAAAGCTGGGAGTAGTAGCTGGCTTTTAGAAATCTTTGTTGGGTATATATAGGAGGATGAACTCACTTGAGAAAACAAATTGGTTAGAAATCGTTTGAATACAAAGAAAAATTCACCACTCACTTGTTTTCATTTTGTATGTTTCTTATTTGTAATCTTAGGTATACCATTGTTATGCTAACTAAAATTTCGGCCAAAAGCTATGACTTCTGAATAAAGCTGTCATGATGGCTTTCCTAAAAAAAGCTTTATATCATTGTCATGCTAATAAAATTTCTGGTAGTCTGGCCTTCCTCTCGAAACAAGAAAACCCGTGTTTTTTTCATTAAAATTCTGAACTCTACTATTTAGCCAAAAATGAAGTAGGTCATTTTCCTAATAATTTTATATTCCATGGGTTTCCTCATAAATTGGCACCGACCAACCTCATAGAAGATTTCCTAGACTGGGCGTCGATGATTGCAGTTGGGCCTCCCTAGTTTTAGGCCATGCAGTGGGCCAAGTGCGAGAATCCGCCCACTTTAGTTTAGAAATAAGCTAAAAGTCCACCTAGATTTAGGTTGAAAATGGCTTGACTTCTCGTTTTCAGGAAAATTGCCGATCCGACCAATATAAGGCAAGATTTAGGCAGGTTTCACGTTTGAAGCTGCTTTCCCTATGTGAGCTAAGCATGCGTTCGTTCTTTGTCTGCTTCATTCAAATATCAATATAGTATTGTTTTCTCATACACACATTATATACTATTGATATGAAAAGTTTCACATACATGCATGTGATCTAAGTCAACAAGGATATTTAGAGGGAGGGTGTGTTACAAAAAATCACGTAGGAAGCTGGGAACAAAAGTTACGGATCGCGATCAAGCATACAACTATATTCAGCCCAAAGGGCTTCCATTATGGTTAAGGATCTCCTAATTAAATACTCCCTCCGTAAAGAAATATAAAAGCGTTTAGATTACTAAAATGTTGTTCTAAATGCTCTTATATTTATTTACAGAGCGAGTACACAGTATGGTCGATCGTTGGATCGAAAATGAGACGGTGAACACCTTAATTACATATGCGCACACGCGGAAACCGTGCTAGGATGTTGAAATGCTTGGGTAACAAAATTTCAATGACTTTTTTTTAATTTCGATGGGTAAAAAAGTAACTATAACCTTAAAATGGCGTCCTGTAGTAAATCAATTTGGTGAAAGATCACGAGTTTCCTTCTGTCTTGAATTGACCACCTGGATTTCATGGGCCATTTCGAACACTTGCAAAGGTTCATGTTCCCCAAGCCAAAGCATTTCTCCAAGCTCCTAATAGTGGTGCACGTATTTCTTAATCACCATCTTTCACCTGGTTTGGGAAGCATATTACCAACATGGATTACCACGGGGTCAAACTGCTAGTTGTTACTCCAAGCTCCTAATAATGTTGCTTGCTCTGTTTAAAATGGCCAGAAAGTTCTTTTCTAGGAAAACACTTAGAATGGAGGGACAAACTAAGAGGAGGCTACATCTTCACTCTTTTACCCATGATTCTAATATTCCTCTACCCGAAGAAGCATGCAACATGGATCGTATGTCTGGTCTTTACGACTTTACATATGCCTCTTCCCGAAGAAGCTTTTGCCCAATTATAGGAAATAAACAGTATGTTGGTTGTTATTCAGTTCACCAATTGATCGGGATGTTTGGCAACAGGGGAGTGCTTCCGTACAACACCCCCCCTCCCCTAAAACGTATAATGAGTAGTATGGTCATTTCAATTAATAGGAATACCCACCCCAACGCCGAGTACGTCCGCGCGCGACGTCGTACGCCCGCCCGCGTATGCCGCACCCGTCGCTGTACGTCGCGCCCCGTACGCTCGCCCGCGTACCCGCACCCGTCGCCGTACGTCGCCGTCGTACGCTCGCACGTCTCCACGTTGGCGTCGATAGTTATTGAAGAAAAAAACGTCACGGGAGCCGCCTATGCCCGCCGTCGTAACCCTAAACCCTAGACGCATTCATGCCGTCTCGGCCCCCGTCTCCACGAAGTCGCCGTTGCCCGGGTCGCCGCCCAAACAGGCCGCCGCACGTGCCCCGGCGCCGTTGCCGCTGCCGCCGCGTTCCTTTCCCGTCGCCCAGATGACCGCCCACCCGTGATCTTCGTTGCCGCCTTCCTCCGCGAACTCCGCCTGCTACAACCGGCCAACGTCCTCACTCCGTCGACACCTGCCTCGGCCGGCCAGCAACGTCACGCCGTCAGCGCGTTCGTCATCGGACAAAATGGAAATCCTCGCCGCCGTGCAAGAGGTTGGTTTGAGACGTCGTTGTGCTTGATGAACAAATTATTTTAGGGATGATGTTACACGGTGTTCGATTGATCTTAGAATTTTTTTTAAACATGTATAGTTAGAGGAGGAGGGCGATTACGATGGCGATGATTACGGCGAGGACAACGGAACCTCGTCACTAAATATGGATGAACCTGCTGAGGAGAACTACATGAGTTTGATGAATCTTATAGTGGCAATGTAAGTGTGATCAATGTTGATAAAAAAATATGATAAACCGCACGGACAATTACATGTTTTTTTGTTGTACAATGCGACATGGCGATGATGATGATGATATGGATATAGATGGTTCATTTGCTGAAAGTGCACTCCGGGTATGTTTTAAAAAAAATAGGAGAAGAAATGACATAATAACCATATGAGCGCTTACATGTATTTTTTTGAAATGTGCATAGATGGACGAGGACGGGGACTTTGTGAGGAATATTGTGAACGATGAAAGTGACAAATTGCACGTTGATGCATATCATGATGACAGCTCCAGCAAAGTAAGTATTGAAACTTACATACATTACATATTAAAATAATAACTGACTAACATACATGGTTTCATGCATTAATTTACAGGGAGATGTAGATGGTCCAAGCGGGAAGGATGAGCATGTTGGTGATGATCTGTTTAATTTTGACATCGGATTTGATGAATATCAGCAAGAATCATTGGACAGGCATTGGAAGGTCATGAGGAAGATGTTCAGGTCACTAGGAGAGGCTTACATTTTCTATAACCAGTATGCTTACGAGCGTGGTTTCAACTTAAGAAAGGACTCACTGAAATATTCGAAAGGTCCTGAGGGAACTATGCGCTTGAGAAAGTATCTGTGTGCGAGAGCTGGGAAACGACAGGCAAAGCTTTGTACAATGGAAGGCGGGACCCGCAGGCTCAGAGGGGAGACTCGTTGCTTCTGCGATGCGCATATAACTTTGAAACTTGATAAAGAGCGTGACGTTTGGTACGTCAGCAGTTTCAGTGATGATCACAGTCACGTTCTAGCTAGACCGGATGAAGTCACGTTTCTTCGGTCTCATAATCAGATAAAAGAATATCGGAAAGCTGAGAACTTAACTATGGAAGGTGCTGGAATCAGGAAACATATGATTTATGATACTCTTGTCAGTAGGTACGGGTCATATGCAAAGGCTGGTTTTGGGAGGAAGAAGCTTTATAACATGTGTTATAGAGAAAAAATGAAGTTGCTTGCACAAGGTGATGCAGACACTGCCATTGGGATCATGATGACCAGAAGAGAGAGGGATCCAGATTTCTTCTTTGAGCACACAGTCGATGATGAAGGAAGGTTGAAAAACCTATTCTGGTGTGATTCTCAATCACGTCGAGACTATGTTGACTACGGTGATGTGACCGTCTTCGACATCACATACAGGATGAATAGGTATGGCATGCCATTTATACCTTTTGTCGGTCTGAACAACCACCGTTGCACCACGGTATTCGGTTGTGCTCTTGTGTCTGACGAGACGGAAGATACATATGTCTGGCTGCTTCAGAAGTTTTTGAGGGCTCACTGTCAGAAGAGGCCCAGGTCAGTAATTACTGATGGAGATGCAGCTATGATTAAGGCCATCAGAAAGGTACTTTCGGAGGTTTGGCATCGTCTTTGCTCGTGGCATATTGAGAAGAACATGCAGAAACACCTTCATCATAAGTCTCTAAAGGAGTTCAGGTCTCTACTTTATTATGCCACTTCAAAAAAAGTATTTGAGGAGAGATGGGCAGCGTTTACCACCAAATGGCAGTCGGACAAAATAAAGGCATGGTTACATAGGATGTACAAGAAGAAAAGGCTTAGGGCTGCATCATATCTGTCTGGTGGGTTTTTCCTAGGTATGTGAAGTAACCAGCGAAGTGAGAGTCTGAATTCATGCCTTCACTTGCATCTAGACTCCGGTATGACTATTGTTGATATGATTGTGCACTGTGAGAACTGCATAGTTCGTCTCCGTGAGAACGAGGCGCATGACGATTACACAAACTCACAGACAGTCCCAGTACCAGTATTGGACGAGTGTAAAGATATTGAGAAATCAGCTGCCCGTGAGTTCACCGCGGCAAACTTTTATATTTTACAGGAAGATATGAAGAAGGCACAGGAGCTTGAGGTCCTTGAGAGACTAGGAGCTTGAGGTCCTTGAGAGACTGAGAGGAGCAGACACTCACAGATTCATACTAACATGGAAGGAAAATAGGGATTTCAGATTCACTGTGGACTACACCCCAGGTAACTCCGAAGAAACCGTGAAGTGCAGTTGCAAAAGTATGGACCGCAAAGGACTTCCTTGCAAACATATTCTTCATGTTCTGATTTAGCTACGCTTATGTGAGATACCTAAGTGTTTAATACTGCGGAGGTTGAGCCAAGTTGCAAGGGGTGGACTTCCCGTGAAGCGCACTAGCGATCTGTTTGCGTGGGGATGGGCATGTGCAGGGGACAGAGCTAGGTACAGCGAGTTGACTATCTTATCTGCCGAAGCAACTCATAAAGCATGCCATAAACCATTTTTATTCGACAAGTTGAAGGCGGCTCTGAGGGACATAATAGATAATGATTACACTGAGGAGGATGAGCCTGGTGCGGAGAAAAAGTTTGTGAACGATGATGCATTTCAGCCTAATCAAGATCATGTTCTGGTTCGTGATCCCGCAAAAGTTAACACCAAAGGCGCACCAAAACAGAATGTTGAAGGCCGCGGTAAGGATGATCCTGATGTCACTAAAAATGGGCGACCTAAAGCTTTTGATGAGAAAAGCAAACGTTAATGTGGCCAGTGCGGTCTTACGGGTCATTATAAGTCCACGGGCCCTCAAAATCCTAAGTATGATTTTCGTATGTTCATGCAAATCTTATTGTTCAAACCAAATTTATTTGTTTATTGTGAATTAACACATATCTTACTGTTTTGATATGTAGGAACTTTGCTTGAATTCTGAAGTATGGAAGATTGCTTCGCCCTTTGATTGAAGATAGTTTTTTTGCTGGATTGCTTCTATCTATGAGATCTTTTTTAATTGTTAGATTATGGTATATGAGACTTATTTTACTTTGTTGATATCAGACTATTTGCTAAGATGCCCACATAAGTATTTGTTGATGACAGACTATGTTATGCAAGAAGTATTTTTACTTTGTTTATTTTGATGTGTTCATTATGCACTGTAGTGCCATCATTGTTTACTGTTGTTTTTCTGCACTGTCGTCGTCGCTTATAACACTGTCGTTTTTAGCTTTAAAAAAACAGCCCGACAAGTTCACCGGCCAGTCTGACATTACACAGACTGGACCGACGGCACTGTCCCACAGGGCAGCGTCGGACGGCGGTAGTATAGCGGGTTAATCAGAGGAGTTCGACTGCCTCTATGCCGCCGGGTATATAAGCAGGTCGTCGCGCGCTCCGTCAGGCGAGGTGGGACTAAACATTTCCCGTCGCCCCGCGGGGTACTTGGGCCGTCGTCTGTCCGGCTGTAAAGTGTTATTGGGCCGGCCCACGTGGTCATGCGCGTCGCTCCCGACACGGCAGCGGTGATGGAACATTTAGTCCCACCTCGCCTGCCGAACGGCGCATCGGCCGGCTTATATACGGAACGTCGGCATTGCTGTTGAACTTCTCCATTAACTCGACAGTAACTGGGCTGTCTTGGCTGCCCTGTTGGCCCGTTTGCCGACGTGCCGACGTGCAAAGGTAGTCATCGGGCGGGCATTTTTTTTAACATTGCATAACCATGGACTGTTTAAGTCACACAAGTAGACAATGGCAGAAGCATTTTTTAACAACTGTTTTATTCAAACAAGTAGACGATGGGAGAAATATTCACCGGGCGGGCATTTTTTTAACATTATATAAACATGGACTGTTTAAGTCACACAAGTAGACAACGGCAGAAGCATTTTTTTAACATTTGTTTTATTCAAACAAGTAGACGGCGGGAGAAGTATGAATATGAGTAATTGAAAATTATAGACGACGGCATGAAGACAAAATAATAATCCAAATGTCATTCTCAACTTAAATATTCAAACAAGTAGTGTCTTCTTCATCACAAAATATCCTAGTCAAAATAAATCAAAACATCATTTGAGCTTACAAAATTTTCTGTTAAATAAATTTTGCCGTATTTATTTCTTCTTTGCAAGCCGGGTTACTTTGTTTTTCACATCATTGAGCGTATTTCTCTCTGAAAAAATAAGCCGCGAATCATTATGTCCCTCGAATTATCAATTGACCCCTGTTACAACTTCATATTAGTCCAATGCGAATTGTATCACATAATGAATTCAATTAAATATAAGCATTTGAGATAAAACCATACCTGCGAAATACGACTTCTCCATTTGTCACCGTCCCATTATTGAAAGCATCGAAGGACAAATACCACATGAATTCCTGGTCCATACAAACAACGATTGTTAAGTTCGCATTTCAGACAAGATATTAAAATAATGTAAAAGTATATACGCACCCATCTTCCTGTTGTGTCATATTATACGTTTTAATAGGCCAGGTAGACACATCCGGATAATTCACAGCACCGCTCGCATTCGCATCACGTATGTCATATCCAAGTTGTTTTCTCTGTTCATATGAATGATAGCACGCAAAGGATTTAGGATAGTTAAATTACGAACTGATAGTTTTGATATGCCCATGTAAATTTAAACCGTACCAGCTCCTCAACTTTGTCTTTAACTTCACTGTCAAGTTCGCGTCCCATCAAAGAATCAAGAACCTGAAACTCTTCCTTCGGGCGATGCATGACGACCGAAACCCAGTGGGTATTTCCCTTATTAAGAGGAATATAAGTCTGCATCATAACAAATATACTATGTATCAACACATATTGTTTTATTATTTAAAACCCGTAAATGCATACATTAAGCGAGTCAAACTTACCTTATCTTTTTTTAAATACTCATCGGTGCATCTATTCACGGGTCCATTCTTCTTCGCCATAACTTCGTTCTCATTTTTTCCTGGCTCGGTGTCTGGTCCAAATTCTAGTAACCAATTGACCAGCCAGGTCGGCATTATATGACGATCGTTACCAACAACTCCCAAAAGATACGACGAATAATCATTGATAACCTGAAAATAATTTGAAAGATGTATAACAATTCCAATTTGCAGTGAACAGTAATATAAAACACAACAATAACTTACATCACCGGTTATCCATTGATGGTTAAGAATGCAACAAGCCCTCTCTGCACTAAGACCTTCGCGCATGCCATCATTGAATATTTCCTTCTTTCTATGTTTTTCTGAATGCTCATAAGCACGGACAAACTTAACAGACGCTTTCACCACATCGTATTCATCACTAGAATTTTGAAATACTTCTTTCTCGAATAGTTCTGCAGCACATAGCTCTAATATGTTACTAAATAAATGATAAGTAGTAAGTTCAGCGCAAAGTCAATTAGAACAGCCTGAAAATTAATGAAACTCACTTGCTTTTGCAGAACGTTTTGCACGCTTAGTCGGTATAATAGGCACATAAGGAGACTTCACAAGGTTTGATACCTTGCGCTTCTGTTTCCCAACAACCTCCTCCGGTATCTCATCTTGTTCAATAGAACCAACTGATCCACGTGATGCGATTTCGTCTGTTCCTAAAGATGTAACGGATTTCTCATCCGATACCTCAGGAACTTCGATAGGATCATCTTATCACCCTTGAAACTATCCAAATAGTCAGGTGTGCAATAATAAGGTCTCTTTTCTTCAGAATCATTAAGATCATCTTCATCATCCTCTTGCACATTCTTTTTTGCTGGTGTTTTCAAATTGTCCATATCACGTTGATATACAAATTCTTTACGAGGATCTCCACCATAGTTTCTAGATTCACTATTATCACCATACTCATTATCTTCTTTTTTTCACTATCACCGGCTTTGTAGAAGACACCGCTTTTGTTCAATTTCTCTATCATCCTCTGTGATTACAAATAAGCTGTAGTTAGTTAGGTGACACATCAAAAAACAAAGTGAACGGCAAAAGACGAAAATTGTACCTGTGCGCATAGCTCTGGCAAACAAAGCATGTCCTTACGAATGTGCTTCAACTCAGTCATAATCCGATCCATAATAGGGTTCTGACTAGCGGAAGCCTCAGATGTACTCACACCTTTTCTCCTTCCTGTAATGTTAGACTTTTTCGTACTGGATTTCTTGTTCTTTTCAGCTTATTCCACTCTAATTTTGTTTAGTCGGTACTCTTCAGTAATGGTGTCATCTAAAGAATCATACATTCAAATTTAATTAATAACTAATTGCAGACTTTAAATGAAAAAAAATTAATTGCATGTATTACCATCCCAACACCACGACCATATTGGAAGTCGTACTTGTCCCTTTTCTCGGCTGCCTCTTCTGTCCAGTTCCTCATCAAGGGGCTCAACAACACTAACGGATCATACTGCGGACTGGTGATTGGCTGCACCTTCTCCCAATATAGATACTGCATAACAAAACAAAAATCACGTATCACGTGTTACACTATTATTACATAATACAAATATTCAACTTAAGAAATATATCATACCTGCATAAGTGCTAGGTTGGCACGTGGCCATTTCCTAACACGGCTGGGCTGCAAGACCATACCAATCTCCGACAAACAAAATCGCAAAGTGAATGCGTTCCAGTTGAACTTTTTTATCGACCTGACATCTTGCACTAGCGCATAATAATTCTTTGGTATGTACTCATCAGACACCGGTGCAATTATAGCCCCTAACAGGACGAGAAACGCCATCCGAACAAATTCATCGTCCGCATTTTTATTTCTCACAATCTTCTGAATGAGATCATCAATCAAGATTTTACCAGTCTTTTTGTTAACAAAACTAACTGGATTTTTTTTACTGCTTTCCCTTGGTCCATACTCAAAAAACTAGAAACATCCACTCTTTCGTTCTTCAAATCAAAAATAGCAAACACATCATCAGGCCTCAGTGAAATCAACCCTTTCTTTCCTGCTGCCTCTTGTACCATGAAATTTTTAGTACTTGGGTTGAAGCCTTGAATCATAAGCGCAAGAAAATTATCACGCATCTTCACCGAAGGTATTAGTAACAGCCCTCCATCTCCGTTTCGTAAAATGTGAATCGCTGACTTGGTGTCAACTTATTAACAAGACTAACCCACTTTTCTACGGAACACGCAATCACGTCATCGATGTCCATACTGCATATAATAATACCTATGTGACGTTGCATGCAGCTGAGATGTTATATTACAATGAAACATATTCAAAGATATACCTATCCGATGGTGACCAGTGTGGGCGGCGGCGGGCGCTGACGGCGAGCAGTGCGGGTGACGGCGTGCGCTGACAGCGACCAGTGTCCGTGACGACGGGCGCTGACGGCGACCAGTTCGGGCGACAGCGGGCGCTGACGGCGACCAATGCGGGTGACGGCTGGCGTTGACGGCGACCAGTGGCGGGCGCTGGGGATGACGGCGGGCAGGATCAGATCGGGCGCGTCGTCGACATGTACGAGGTGGAAAGGGCACGCACGACGTGATTGGGCACCAACGTCCGAGATTGTCGGGAATATTCCCTCAGATAGCGAAGGCTCGTGGAGATATTTACTGCGTTGGGCTCGCGGTGATAAGTTTGAAATCAATACCCACCCGACGTGATATAACCGTCGGGCGTGCTTTAGTCCTACACCGGTCGAGATTTTCTAATTCAATTTTGATAAGCGTCTGTCTGTAATTAACTCTATATAGTCAGTGCATCTCTCCTTCGCATCCGCCAAACGGGCCCATTTTTTCACGTGCTACAGTGACCATGCAGGGCACGCACGCAAAATTTTGTCTCGTTTCGAGGCTCTATGTAATTTCTATGATTTTCCGGGCCGAAAACCCCTAAAATACTGTCCGGACGTGACGCAACGTGCGTTCATTGTCGGATTATGTTCATTTTTGGCGTGGGGTGCCCGGGTGGGGCCCCACACGCGCTGGCAAAAGTTGGGTGCATTCCGTGAAACCACTCAGTTACTTGGTGTGGAAGGGGGTGGTTTCGATATGGGCGGAGGGGACCCTCGGGCGCACGTCTCTCCTTCGCATCCGCTAAACGGGCCCATTTTTTTCACGTCCTACAGTGACCATGCAGGACACGCACGCAAAAATTTGTCGCGTTTCGAGGCTCTATGTAATTTCTATGATTTTCCGGACCGAAAACCCTAAAATACTGCCCGGACGTGACGCAACGTGCGTTCGTTGTCGGATTTCGTTCATTTTTGGCGTGGGGTGCCCGGGTGGGGCCCCACACGCGCTGCCAAAAGTTGGGTGCATTCCGTGAAACCGCTCAGGTACTTGGTGTGGAAGGGGGTGGTTTCGGTATGGGCGGAGGGGACCCTCGGGCGCACGTCTCTCCTTCGCATCCGCCAAACGGGCCCATTTTTTCCACATGCTACAGTGACCATGCAGGGCACTCACACAAAAATTTGTCGCGTTTCGAGGCTCTATGTAATTTCAACGATTTTCAAGGATGTAAACCCCTAAAATACTACCCGGACGTGACGCAACGTGCGTTCGTTGTCGGCTTTCGTTAATTTTTGGCGTGGGGTGCCCGGGTGGGGCCCCACATGCGCTGGCAAAAGTTGGGTGCATTCCGTGAAACCGCGCAAGTACTTGGTGTGGAAGGGGATGGTTTTGTTATGGGCGGAGGGGACCCTCGGGCGCACGTCTCTCCTTCGCATCCGCCAAACGGGCCCATTTTTTTCCACGTGCTACAGTCACCATGCAGGGCAGGCACACAAAAATTTGTCGAGTTTCAAGGCTCCATGTAATTTCTACAATTTTCCGGGCCGAAAACCCCTAAAATACTGCCCGAACGTGCGTTCGTTGTGGGATTTCGTTCATTTTTGGCGTGGGGTGCCCGGGTGGGGACCCACACGCGCTGGTGGGTGCATTACGCGAAACCGCTCAAGTATTTTAATTTCTTTCGGCTAACTTTTTTTATAAAATGATTCATAATTTAAAAAAAAATCCATAATATTCCATAATAATTTTCATCTAAATTTCATTTCAACATAAATATAGTTCATTAAACCTTATGACGGTTCATTTTACACTACGACCTAAGCGAAATTAATTAAACATAACAGGACCTAATCTAAACCTAATCTACTCGTCGTCGGAGGCGGCGAGGTTCACGATCTCGCCCGCACCGCCGTCACCGTCGTTGTCGTCGCTGCTCTTGCCGCCATCGTCCCAGTCGCTAGCGTCATCCTCCATCAGAGCCGCCTGCGCCTGCACCGCACCGATGCCCGCCGCCGCATCCAGTGCGGCGTGCAGCTCGGCGGCCTCTGCTGCAGCCACCATAGCCGCCGCAGCGTCGAGTGCGGCCTGCAGCTCGGCGGCCTCTCGGCCTCCGCGCCGCCGCTTCACTGCGATGCCCGCGGTGCGATGAGTTAGCCGGAAGCGTCGTCGGGTCGCCGTCCTCGCTAGCGAACGCCCGGCGGGATCTCGACCATGGGAGGGAGGCGGGCCCGGCGAGGGTGGGTACCGAAAGGCGGGACGAGCTTGTAGACGGCGTGGCCGCCGGAGGGGGACGGGGGCCGGCGCGGGGCAGACGATGAGGCGCCCGGTGCAGACGACGAGCCGCCCGTCCGCGACTCCCGACGAGCCTGCGCGACGACTCTCCAGTAGTCCTTCCCCTTCCAGAACTTACCGCGGCCGGCGATGTTCCAGCGGCCGCCCTCGTGCCGGCGGAGCTCATCCCGCGACGCGCCGGGCCCCCTCGTCGGGTACCCGTCGGCGGTCATGCGGAAGGCGTGCGGCAGACGGCAGCCCGGAGGCACCATCAGCCCGAGCCGGATGAGCTCGTCGGTCTCCGGCGTGCTCAGGCTAGTCGGCCACGAGCCGCCACTGCCGTCGCTACCGTCGGACGCCATGGAGGCCGCCGGGAAGGGAGCGCGTCGTCAGAGGGCGCGTCGTCGGTGGAGTGCGTCGGTGGGTGAGGTGGGTGGGGTGAGACGCGCCGACTGGGGTGGGGGAGGCAGACAGGAGGGGAGCAGAGTGTTTATGAACGGGCGTCGGTGGGTGGGGGAGGCAGACGGGTAGGTGACCGACGCGCCGGCTTAACGCCGGCATTAATGGCGTCTCGGGGGCGGCGGCCGCCTCGGGAACCGCCCTTGACCGACGCCACGACGGCACGCAACCGTCCGTCCACACGTCGCGTCGTATTTTTTTTTCGTTTTTATTTTTTTCTCTCTGGCCGACACCACGTCGCCACGCAAACGCCGCTCGACAGGTCGCGTCGTCTTTTTTTTTCTTTGTCCATGACTGGTCGTTGTTGTACGTACGCGGACGGCCGCGTGTACGGGCAGTTGACGTACAGCCCCGTCGCGCGGGCGGCGGCTTTTTATGTGATGGGATGATCCTACCTTTTTTAATGAAGGAGTACGGAGCGATTTCAGTTGTTATTGTATTTAGAGGTTGTATCGAAAAAGAAGTGTTATTGTGTTTGTTCACTTATTTCGATCCGTATGCAGTTCATATTAAAATATTCAAAACATCGTATATTACGAAGGGGGAGTATTTGGTACTACTAGAACGCCTTACATTTAGTAACGGGGGGAGTATTTCTGAAAGAAAACGAAAACATATTTAGAAAAAAGGTTTGTGTTTTATTAATGAAGCGAACTGGAAACAGTCATCCACGAGTTCAAACATAAGAAGATCAGGTTCACTCCCAAGCACTCTCAAACTCTCTTAATCATTACAGACCCGGAATGGAAGGGACAGCTACGGAGTACTAATATCCTGGCATAATCCCAGCCATCTGATTCTGCGCTCATCTCCAGGCAATCCGCATCACCTTCCCGCGTTTTTTGTCCAGCAGAAGAATACATCTTTGTAGCAGCATGCTTGAGTGTCGTCGCAGAGCATTTTCCATTGCTGTAGATTAGACCTTAGTTTCACAAGAACACATGCGGCATTTCTCCAAGTGCGGCCCTGAAAGCAGAATTCATTTCTTATAGTTTCCAAAGGCTCCATAAGGATGCAGCCACTACCAAGTTCAGCACAGGCTTCTTTTTACATTTTTGCCACAAAGCAATAACATCACAAAAACTGGTAAAGAAAGGGCATTCAAAACAGACAGAGACAACTTCCCAAACTATTTTTGCAACAATACAATCAAACAGCAAATGTTGCACCGTTTCATTCTCATTGCAAAAAAGGCAAGTCGATCCTCTGAACCGGGCAATAAGTTTGTCCTTTTTTTTCATATACCTGGTGATGTGGCATGGTACGGAACACACATAGCCTGCCAAGCCCGGTCATGGTAATGGTCAAGACATAGACCCAGCCAGCACCCAAAACTACTATTCCAGATTTGAAGAGCCTGATGGCGCGTTTGTCGACCGAGCCCAGCCAAGCGTGACGGTTCGCCCTCGTCAACAAGACTCTCCTCGGCTCCTGTCCCCCTGATCATTGTCCTCTCTCGCGCGCGCGATCAGCAAATATATAAGCACACCTCGGACGAGCATGGAGAAGAACGAGCATGCATCATCAGAGTGGACATCAAAAGGGGCAGAGTTGCGTGTCATTGGGACAGACTACGTGACAGGGCGCAGATGGCAAGTGTCGTGCGGCAGCTGGCCGGCAGCAGCCTCGTACTGCCGGCCAAGTCGCGGTCGCGTGGCCGGAGTGGGTTGTGCTGCCGGGCGAGCCTGCGCGGCGTCGGAAGCAACAGCACCAGCACCAGCACCACCACGTCCGACCAGCGGCAGCTGGTGAGCAGCACCGACGAGCTTACGCTCGGCCGGGCAGACCCCGTTGCGGGCGCCGAGGACAGCGGCGTGATCACAACGGCGGACGACGGCCCTGCGGAGGTGGAGAAGCTCCGCGCGGTCGCGGAGGCGGCGGCGGACCGGGTCCAGATGCACGACATCATCGGCAGGCAGCGGGACAACTGGAACCACCTGCTGCTCCACTCCACCAACTCCCTCGCGCTCGCCGCCTGCGTCATGGCCGCGCTCGCGCCGGCGTCGACGAGCCTGCTCGCGCTCAAGGCGTCCGCGGGGGTGCTCCTGGCATCGGCGGCTGTCACGATGGCGGCGGTCAACAAGATCCAGCCCTCGCAGCTCGCCGAGGAGCAGCGCAACGCCACGAGGCTGTGGAGGCAGCTCGAGCGCGACGTCCGCGCAACGCTCGCGCTCGGCGCGTCGGCGGCGACCAAGGACGACTTCTTCCTGGAGGCCATGGACCGGGTCCTCGCGCTCGACGCCGCCTACCCGCTTCCGCTGCTCCCCGGCATGCTGGAGAAGTTCCCCAACACCGTCGAGCCCGCGCGCTGGTGGCCGGAGAAGAACCCGGCTCGTCGGAGCGCGTCGTCCAACACCAGACATGGCGCCCGGCGAGCTTCCGTGGCCGGCGACAACGGCTGGACCCGGGAACTGGAAGAGGAGATGAGAGGCATCGCACGGGTGCTCAAGGCCAAGGACGAGCAGGAGTACCTGTCATTCGGTAAGGCGGTGCTGAAACTTAACAGAGGCCTCGCAGTTGCCGGCCCGGCGCTGGCCGGCACAGCCGCGATCGCCGCAACGTTCATTGGGTCCGGCGACGCCGGGACGTCTTGGGCGTCCGGGGGGGCGGTCCTCGGCGGCGCTCTGGCCGCGGCGGTGAACACGGTGGAGCACGGCGGGCAGGTGGGCATGGTGTTCGAGCTGTGCCGCAACGTCACGGGGCTCTACCGAAAGATCCAGGACGACATCGACGACAACCTCGACGAAGCCAACCTCGAGCAGAGGGAGAACGGCGAATTGTTTGAGACCAAAGTGGCGCTGCAGCTTGGCCGGAGCCCGTTTGACCTCAGACAGTTCAAGGAGATGGCCTCGCCGTCGTTCAGGGACGAGGACATCAGGAATTTTGCCGGGGAACTTTTCTAGGTAGTAATGATGGTGTAGTGGTGACTTTGTGGAACTGGAGTTAAATAGGATGACATATTTGTTGGTTGTTTAATGAAATAAACATAAAATGGAACTCAAACTCAAAATAAAGGAAAACTGAGACTCTTGGCCGAGAAATTATTTCTCATGTTTCTTATAGTTTTTGCTATTTTTCATATGTCTGAATTGTCTTTACCTTGGTTGTCATTTTCGTATGATGTTTTTTCTTTGATTTTTTAGAATGACTGAACTGTATTCGAACTCAACAAAATTATAGATACAATGCTTTGGATGACAGATCTAGAAAATTGCAAAATAATTCATATAACTCGGAATCACATTGAGATTTTAAGAATAGTCTTCTTTGTGGTATCAATCTTTGCAATATGAAATACTGTCAAGACTTCGGTAGAAAGACTGCAGCTAGATCGGAATAGCGACACCGCCACTCGTATACCTACACGAATTTGACTATCTTCATAGGCTTCAAAAAAGGGAGCGACTGGACGTCAATCGACTGACCATAATACTTGAGTCAGATGGTGTTTGGTTCTCTAGTCCTAGGACTTTTTTTAATCCCTAGAATTTTTTGAAAAAGACTTTTAAGGAGGTGCTTCTAAGGACTTTTAGCAAAAAGTTCTAAAAAAAGTCTCATCTTGTTTGGTTTGCTAGGGACTTTTTTTAGCCCCAACACAAAAAAGTCCCTGAAACCAAACACCCCCTCAGTCACTTTTTGCATGTTTATGATTTTTGGGGGCCGTGACCATTGGCTGAGTAACGTCGCAGCCGTAAGAGCTGATGCATGCAACGACCATTCTCCTGCATGTTGTCGCGTCAATGCCAAAGCAACTTAATTGATGTTTAAAGATGCATGCATAGACGGAAGACAACTCCATATATATACCCCCGTCAACGTATATATGTATGTACGCATATGTATGTAAATAAAAAAGCAAATACAAATTTGTGTCATTGGTATTACCATTAAAGAAGAAAGAAAAGAAAAATAATAAAATAAATGGCAAAATTTGCACACAATTTACACACAAATTGTGTTTTTTATAACACGCAAAAATAAGCATATAATAGTGGTATCTTCACAGAAAAGGAAAATTCCTAAGAAGGGATGAATTAGTTGCAACAGTATTACCATTAAAGAATAAAAGGAAAAGAAATAAAACCAAACCAAAATAACAAGCTTTTCTAGAAATAAAGAAAAGAAAAATAATAGTACAATTTTCACAGTTTAGTATAGTTTACACACATATTATATAGCACTTGCATATATACTTACACGGAAAAAAATCAAAAGAGAAGTTGTCTAAGAAATAATGAATTAGCGGCATTAGTATTCCTTTTAAGAAGAAGAAAATAAAAATGACAAAATTTGCATGCAGTTTATACATAAATTGCTTTTTTATAATATATGCGAATAAGCATATAATAGTGGAAAGATATCAGTATTACCTCTAAAGAAAGAAAATGAAATAAAATAAAAACAAAAACAAAATCAAAATCAAAATAATGAATTTTTCCATGGAAGAACGAAACCCTTTAAGAAGAACGAAAATGAAAAAAACTAAAACTAAATCAAAATAATAAAGTTTTCTATGCAATAATGAACCCTTTAAGAAAAAAAAGAAACAGATAAAAAAATTGCACATTAGTTTGCACTGAAATTGCACTTTTACTAACATGTAAACAATGAACATATAATATTGCAATTTTGCACTCTACTATAATTTACACACATGTTGTATAGTAGTTGCATGTATACTTATTTAAACACACAGAAATATTACATGTTCTAAAAAGAACGAAGTAGTGGCATTGGTACCACCCTTTAAGAAGAAAGGAATGAAAACATAAATCATGATAAAATTTGCACATAATTTACACATAAATTGCATTTTTTATAGCTATGCAAGAACTAACATATACTAGTAAAATTTACACAAAAATATGTTTCAAAGAAGGATTGAATTAGTGTCATTGGTAGTACCCTTAAAATAAGAGAGGAAGTGGAATAAAAACTAAAAACTAAAAATTAAGTCAAGATTAGTACAAAAATTGCACATTTTATAATATGTAAGAAGAAACATATAGTAGTGAAATTTCCATACTCTAATATAATGTATACATGTAGTACTAGTGTGCAAATATTTGCACACACTCAACATCAAAAATACGCATAAGAAAAATGAAAACTCAACAAAGAAACAAAAATAAAAGCTAAAACACACAAAATCCAAAAAATAACCAATAAAAGGAAAGAAAAAAGGAAGGGAAAAATACATACAAACAGAAAACTAGAATAAAAAATAAACCAAAAATACCCAAAAAAGAAAGAATGAATATGTGGCAATTGTATTGCCATTTAAGAACAAAACAATGGGAAAAATAATCTAAAAACACCGACAAAATTTGCACGAAATATACATAAAAATTGCGATGTTTGAAAATATGAAAGAATAAGCATATAAAAGTGGAACTTTTGCAAAAACAAAATCTAGAACAAATGAATAGCGGCATTGGTATTAACCTTAAAGTAATGAAGTAAAGATAACCAATATCAAAATAATGATATTTTCTGAAAAAGAATGAAATAGTGGCGTCGGTATTTGCTTTAAGAGAGAAATTAAAAAAAAAATCTTCGCACAACTTTGCACTGAAATTGCACTTTATCATAATACGCAAAAATAATCATGTAATCATGAAATTTTGGCACATAGTATATGGTACTTGTATGTATATAATTACACTCAGCCAAAAACCCACAAAAATAAAAAATAACCAATAAAGAAAAGAAAAAAAAGGAATAAGAAAAACGCAACCCAGAAGAACGAAAACGAGCACAAGAAGCAATTCGACTGACCCAAAATAGGGGTCAATCGATTCCACACAGCCCAACCCAACAACATAACTAAACAGAAAAAAAAATGAAAACAACACAGATCTCAAAGCGCATCCAACGAACAGAAAATCGACTGACCATAACATGAAAAGTCAGTTGACTGAAAAGTAGCTAAAGTGTTAAAAAAAACTCTTATCTCATGCATGATAAAGAATAAGAAGACGTACTTCGGCTGTGAATAACCACCTAACAGTACACATCGTTCAACCACAAAAATTTTCAATAGAACATCAAAGCATAACTCCAAAGTCACAACCAATCACATCAACAAAAGCACCAAAAAACACCAACACAAACTCATTTGATCCATATAAATGAATATGCAAGAACATAATCCTAAAATCCGCAAGGTCCTGGACACAAAACCTACAATGTGTGCGTGGGTTGTGGCGCAGAAACGCATGTTGGGGCGATTTTCTTTCCGGTGTCACAATGTGTGGGCTTTTTCTTTTTGGTTTGTCTTGGTCTTTTTGTTGAGTTCATTTTCATTTTATGTTTTGTGAGCTAGTTCTTTTGTCCCGTTTATTTTTTTTAACTTTTTTAATAGTTTTCAAATTTATTTGGTGTTCCTCTTTGTCTGATTTCTTTTTGTTTTTCCTTTTTCTTATTTCATTTTGCTTTTTTTTAAAGAGCATGAAACTTCCGATCTATTCATAATCAATTATGGCAATACACAGAACACCAGAGGTAACAAAAATAACAACTAGGTCCAGTGATCACCTAGCGACAACTACATGTACTGAACGTGTCGAAGGCGCGCCGTTCTCAATGTCTCTCCCTCATCGGAGCCAGGCAAAACCTTATTGTAGTAGACAGTTAAAAAGTCGCTGTGCTAATGACCCATAGAATCAACGCACCAGAGCAACAATCATCGTAAATTAAGAAAGTCATAGATCGGGAGGATTAAACATGTGAAGAACAAACAAAGAAGAACAATGACTGGATCCTAACAGATCCAAAAAAAATCAGCACCAATTGAATTCCGCGAGATCCGATGAAAACACACCTCCACACGCCCTCCCGCAACACTAGACACACCATCAGGATGGGATTGGATGTAGGAATCATTATCCTACCGAGGGACTTCGTTGTGACCACAGTCCCAACCAAGACGCTAAACCCTAAGAAGAACGTGAGCGGGGTCTCTCCCGCCTACAGGGCCCACGGGGGCCCAAGGTCCTCCAAGGCCCAAACGCCTTTGGAGGCGGGCGGACAGGTGCCGCCACCGACAGGAGGAGAGGAAACCTGATTGCCTGGGAAGAGGGAAGAGAACGCCTAGCTTTTCCTGTAGCCCTTGTTTAGCATTGCCGCAAACCAAAACACCCATCAAGAGTTGTTTTTTGTTAATCATATAATTCAAATATATTCATAGTGCACTAATAATGTTTTAAATGTGTCTTTAAAAAGTGTCATGTATTTTAAAAATATGTCATCTTGTATTAAAATGGTCATCATGTATTCTAGAAATACTCATCATGTATAAAAAAGCTAATCCTATATTTAAAAAATTCTTAGTGTATTCTTAGAAATATTCATTGTGTATTAAAACATATTCATCATTTGTTTTAAATTTTCACTTAAAAAATTCAACATGTATTAAAAAATAGTTCATTGTACTGAAAAAAGTTCATTATGTATTTTAATTGTTCACCGTGTAGCGTATATCAAAATCTTTTAGTCGCTATTAAAAATGTTCAGTATATTTTAATAAAATGCTCACTGCGTATTAAAAATGTCCACGCATTAAAAAAATTCGTCATACATTTGAAAAATGTTTCGTCTAACTGAAAAAGGTGTTCACACATTTTGTAGGATCAAATATCTACCATATGGGGCTGAATGGTAGATATGACAAATTATTCCAAAGAAAAGATTTTTTGAATCAAATAGTACTAGTACGACTAATAGAAATGATGCTGAACTAAAGAATAACTAGAACAGACAGCAAATGACTTAGAGGGATAATAGGCTAGAACTACTGAGTCAAAGACACTAACATATGCTAGATAGAAGAATAACTAAGTAGCAGTGCAAGTAAACAAGCCTCACAAACAAATAGATAGCCTTTAGTACAACAAGACAGAGAAGAAAGCTAAACAACATGCATCAGAACAAGATAGTTCTTAGCAAAGTCTTCACAACAATCACAGAGAAAGTAGATATGGGAAGTTCTTCATAACATTGAGAAAATACTGAAAGTAAAGACGGTGAAGAAATAGAAACCATAAGCTCGGACAATGATAATAGTTTTTTTGTTGAAAATAATACCAACAATTACAATGCAAATTAGCACATTATATACCAATAAAATATATTTTAGATTATATCTATTTAGTGTTATAATCATTAATAGTTTTTCTTAGAAACTTGATCAAACTTTGCAACGTTTGACTTCAGACAAAATTTATAGGCCTTCTTTTGGGAGACAGAGGGAGTAAACAAATTGTAGCCGTATAGTGCTCCAAGTTGCACGCGTATATAATACATTGTATGTATGGACCACAGGAATAAAATTAAATGAACATCCGTAGTTAGTGCAGGATGCCCCATAAGGGTTGGGGCGTTTGGTAGAAATTATCTAGAAATCATAGACTTTAAGAAGTTGTGATCATAAGTGTTCCACCTTGAACAAAATTTCACAAGGTAATCTCACAAATGGCAACACTTTTATCCAAACTAAAGAGAAAAACTATTGGAGCAAGAGTATGCATGAAAGAGTCTAGAATAAAGGCAAGTGTGCCGAGATAGTACATGTGGCAATTACATTACCCATTAGAATGGGTGTGCTATGTTTAACAATTTAAAATTTCTAAATAGTACATATTGCAGAATATGATGCAATGAATAGGAAATTGAATGGTCATCAACACCTGGATTTGCCACCTCTCAGCCATTGGATATAGTTCATCCAACAATCCATATTCTAGATTATTCATATCAATATAGGGACTAGTAAATTTAAAATAAAATATTTATTTTTCCCTCAAAAAAAAGATATTTATTTCCTTCCTCGCGAATCATATTGGACAAGATACAACTGTACGCCGACTTGGTTCTCACACTTCTAGAATTCGGATTTTTCTTTGTCTCTTTTTTTATTAGAGAATCAAATAAGCATGAGAAAGATTCTTCTAGAAGAAATGAGACTAGAAGGACGAGGCACGCTTCACTGCCCCTGTTGTGCCACATGAATTTCACATGTCTATTTGTGTGTCGGCGCCTAGGGAAACAATGAGTCGTGGTTCCTTTCTTTCATGTTGGATTTTGGTTGGCCTTTTCTGTCAGTGATCTTATGCGGCCGGTGCTAATGGACTCACACGGGTGAAGGTGTGTGTTGGACAGTGAAAACTTGCCGTGAATCATCGAGCAAGAGAACCATCAAGCAGAAATGGTGAGAAACTGAAGCGGTGACCTGAACGCTCCTAGGAGTTTTACCCATAGAAAGTTTAGTGATTTAGAAGATGATAGAGTGGGAGTTCAATTAGAAGACAACGTGGCAGAATCCCATGAGTGAAAATGTTATGCAACGTATGGTAATGCTCGGATTTGCCACCTCTCAATTGCTGAATGGAGCATATCCAACTACTAATATTTGAAGGTATTGCCACATTATGTAGTGGTATTATAGGTACATAGGCGACCGAAATTGCATAGGAGCACACGGCGACCACACCCATTGAAATTCTGCTCATCCAATCGCATGGGGATCCAAACCCACTAAAATAGTAGCACTGTATTCCCTGTTTTCCAGTATCATATTCTTTTTTCTATATGTCGTATAGAAGAAGAACAGTGCACGCGCTATGTACCCACTGCAGAAAAAGCCGTTGCACTTAAATGCACGTCCTCTCCAACTACCGGTTGCACTTAAATGCACGTCCTCTCTTTCTTTCGTCTATGTACAACGGACTAGCCGTTTCCAACCACTATGTAATTTTTTTTTATTAAAAAGCACAATCATTGTTATCTGATGTGGCTGTTTCGTGCTTGTGAACATGTCACCCTAACATTTTTGTTAATCCCATGGTTTGTCACCTTCACTAATTATAACAAAATATTTCCTCCCTCCCCTAGACGCGCCATTGTATGCCTAACCTCCACGTATACTGGCAATTAGCACTTACGGCTAATTCCAATGAAATATTGCCGTGTTTTTTTCAATCCATACACACAATTTCTATCATGGTAAAAAACAACCACCCACGTACCACTTGTGCCTACATTTAGAGAGTGGATTTTCAACCATGCACGGGACCTCATGTGCATGCATCCATCACATTTTTTATTGCTGTGTTTGGGCTCTTATTTTCTCTCAAATAACATACATTCACATGTTAATATGTACTGACTAAGTTTCATTCAAATAAATAGATGCCTAATGCATGTAAAAATAAAAGTTTATTTTACATTCTGTTTGCACAGTTGTGTTTTTTACAAAGTCTTTAAAACAAGACCAATAGTGAATATATTTTTAGAAATTAATTTTGACAACTAAATGCTTGAACTTGTTCCATACATATTTATTAATTCCATGTGAAAAATTTAATAATGTATTTCACAAATTTATTATCTTATTGTTTCACCATGGCTCTCCATGTTCCGTTGCATATCATAATGTTACATTGTGTGCCAATGTGTATCAAACTGATTCTTAGTAATCTAAAAGTTTGTAAATATTAATAGATTTTATTGCAACAAAACTTTGACCTTATCTAGTGTTTAACAAAACATGGCATAGTTATGTGTACTCTTATAGTGTTTCACCATGTTTCAGAATTTAAATTTTAAAATTTATTGAAATATATTCAAAAGTGGTCTCATTTCGGAGGTCTCATCGTCAAAAACACAAATATGAAAACGGATCATAAATTGTACTTTTGGTTCATAAGACAAATTAGATTTTAACTTCAAAATAAAATGAAAAAGCATGGGATGGTGGAACATAGGTGAAAGAGTGTACTTGCATGTGATGAGAGAAATAACTAACTAACTGCCAGCGGTATAAATGCATGGCATCGGATCTCCAAGCAAACCAACGGCGCATGCATGCACGGTACCTCCCGTGCATGGGAGATTAGCTTTTCGCCCTACATTTAGTGTTATGCAGATTGGCCATGAAGGCGGCGTGCTAAAGTCTCCTACCCAGTCAATGTAGTTCACTGTTTTATGTTGTCTGACCCACCTTTATTAAATGCTGAAGGACATGTACGCACTGCTAGGCTATACGCGTTGGTCGGTATTCACATGTTAGAATTCATTTCTGCAACAGTGGCGCACATCCCAAGCATGCAGACGGTCGGCAGTGATTTCGGAGTGCGCCGTCGCCGAGTGCTCCTAATCCACTTCCCATAGGCGACTAGTTAACTACTCCCTCCTTTCTGGTTTATAGGGCTTATCTCAAATTTTTTATTTTTTCAATTTAAAGGGCTCATCTCCATCTCCTTTTGAGATTTCGAGGCGCATTAAATCTTCGCATGCAAGAATTAAAAAGAAACTCACCAATGCATGTAATGCTACTACTCATCTAGTGGCCAAGCATGCATGCACTGCAGTTAATCCTAATTAATGCATCATAGTTTGGTTAGTTTTGTAAAGCAGGAGATACATTCCACCACTCATCATGTGCCTTGGTTGATGAGATTTCAGATTTGAACCCTATAAACCGAAAAGGAGGGAGTAACAAATAACTATTTCTAAAACGTCTTAGAGACATAGTCACTCAGCTATTTGTTTTCCTTCTATTTTTTCTGTTATAAGGAAAAAAAATCTTTTGGCACACATGCTCCATTGTAGCGAACCTACATTCTTATGAAGCATGAATCTCAAGAAAGAAATGTTTCAACTCATGTCAGATTCGTACCGAATTCATGTATAGGAGACGAAACATAATGAAAGGAAAAATAGATGGTATGATTCGAACAAGATATTCTCTGATGGAAAAGAAGTATACATTGTACCCTTTGGAAACCAGCCTTGTTCTTGTGGTAAAAAACAACGCATCTATATATATCATTTCATTTTTATCAACATTACACAAGTAGGAAGAACCAACAAACTCAACCTCCTCCGACCATTTCGTGGAGATCGACCAATATTACATGATCTATAACAGCACCCTGCTGGCTGGCTGAGTGCCTGAGAAGCGGACGACGGCCGCATCCCTTAGCTTGGGATGCCGGCGGCGAGCCTGGCTCTCAAGTCCTTCCTCAGGATCTTGCCGGAAGGGTTCTTGGGAATGGAGTCCGTGAAGAAGACCTTGTGGATCCTCTTGTAGAAAACAACCTGTTGCAGCGTGTAATGCATCTTAGTCACAAGTTCTAAATTTTCATCCACAAAAAATCTGGTTCCTAAGTAGCAGTCGTTCATGGGCAAATCCAAATGATGGATTAAGTTGAACATGATGATTAGTAACTGATATGTATATCATATAGTTGTAGTTGACTAGTTCTGAAGTTTCGGTACAACAATATAGCAGTGCTAGTTGACTTGTTACTGCATGTGAGAGATGTGTTTGGCACTTTGACTACGTGGAAACTTGGAAAGGATGGCATTATTTACCTCCTTTGCGACGAATTTCTTGATGTCATCCTCGGTGATTTCGGAGCCTTCGATCCGCATAACGAAGGCGACCGGGACTTCGCCAGCAAGATCGTCCTTCAGTCTGAAAGAACATAATCAGGGGGAAAGTTAGTGAGCATTCTGGTTAAAGAAAGCAAACAGCAGGTGATTTTTTTTTTCTTTTTGAAAGCACAGTTTGTAGCAACGAACTGTGCAACTGAACAGGAAGAGAAAGCTATGACTTACGATACGACGGCGGCGTCCTTGATCTCCGGGTGCGTGATGAGGAGGGCCTCGAGCTCCGCCGGCGCCACCTGGAAGCCCTTGTACTTGATGATCTCCTTGAGCCTGTCGACAATGAAGATCTCGTCGTCGTCGTCGACGAGGCCGATGTCTCCGGTGTGTAGCCAGCCATCCTTGTCGATGGTGTTCTTGGTCGACTCTGGGTCGTTCAGGTAACCTGCAGAATTCCACGCCGGGCGCATGTCAGTTGAGAGAAGTTTCAAGAATTTTTTTTTAGAAAAGGAGAGAAGTTTCAAGAATACTTTCTAAAAATTTAAATACAGTACGAGTATCAAGAATTTTCAAGAAAAGGTTGTGCAAGCAAAAGTAATCATTCGATATTGTTAGGAAGGACAGCAAGATTCCGTCCGGGAAGGCAGGACAGCATCACAGAAGCCACCATAACTCAACTGCAGTTTGCACATGACAGCAGTAGCGTTGGCTGACCGACCCAAACTGCATCTGCAGAGGCGCACACACCATGATGGCAATGGTGCTGCTGCACATCTCAGGACTCAGGTGGTGTTCATCTCTGCTGCCATCATTCAAGTGCATTCAAACATTCAAAAGGCGCATTCACGCGATGGCTTCAGCTAGCCAGGGAAACTGAACCGCGTGAAGCACATGATGGCAGTTCTTGTTTGATGCTGCAGCATGGATACAACCTGTCTGAAAGTGAGATCTCACATGGGATCAGTAGAGAAAAGGTTCTCGGGAGGATCACAGCAAGAGTCCTGTTCTGTCAGACACGGTGGCTCTTTCATGGAAAAACGCCTGATGGAATTGGCCAGTGATACCAGGTTAATTCTCCTACAAGCTGGAGTTGGTCACCCAACCGGGGCTTTTCTTGGTCACATGATGGGTCATCAACCCTATACTAGTGGCACCTAACAACACCAATATAATCCTAGCTTATTCCTTTGTTCCAATGAGATGTACTAATGCTAAACTTAGGTTAATTACCTTTGTTACTCTAGGCACCTTTTGGGCGTCCATGCTAATCATTGTGAGCACGGCTAAAGCTTTTCTCGTTTGGTTTGGTTCATTAGTGGTTGAACTTAACAGATAGTTGTATATGAATCACTTTTTTTTGGCGGGAATCACGGCATGAGTTGGTCAGTCTCCTTGATCATGAGGGCCTGACGTGATCTCCACTTTGCACGCAAGTACCAACCGACGATTCGCTCAGTTGCGCAGACCTAACAAAATCCTGGTAGACTGGCAACATCTCAAGATACTTCATTTCTATGCCAGTGTCATGGTCATGGCAGTGTATTCAATTCTGAGTCTAGGGATATACTAGTACAGTAGTACTACGTATTTTTATTTCTTGTCAACTTGATAAACTAATACTACCAGTGATGGGTTCTTCCAAGATGCTTGTGCAGCCTCAGCGGTTGATGTCCCTGTCCTAGTCCACAATTGCGCACAGCCTGCTTACCTAACACCAAATTTTGGCTTTGCCTAGTAGTAGTACTGGTACCAACTTGCCCATGTGTGTTCTAGCTGCTAACTATACGAATGCCAGGAAGAAGGAGATGGGTGTTCAGAGGGGCGGATGGACGAAGCCTAGGGAGGGATTCGTGAAGCTCAATGTTGATGCATCATTTTATGCACAGAATTTGAATGGAGCAGTCGGGGCAGTGCTCAGGGACGACAAAGGGGGTTCCTTGCAGCCTCCAATGACAAGCTTGAGCATGTCTCCGACGCAGCATCAGCAGAAGCATATGCCTTGAGGCACGGCCTCTTACTAGCGCAACAAATGGGAGTGAACAAGCTGGTTGTGGAGGCGGATTGTGTGGAGGTGATCAATACGATGAATTCGGGTGGCTTCACGGCAACAGGAGCGGCGGCAATTTACGCAGATTGCACTGTCTTATCATTAGGTTATACTTCGGTTTCTTTCATTCACTGCCCTAGAGAGGCAAACTGTGTTTCTCATGAATTAGCTAGGCTGGCGGCTTCTAACCCACCTGCTTGTGGGTGGAGGAACCACCGGCATCTATTGTAAGGTGGCTGGTGGATGATGTAACGGTTATTTGATCTAATAAAGAGGCTGAAGTTTCAAAAAAAAAAAAAACTTGCCCACGTGTGGGGTACGTCGGTTGCATCTTTATTTTTGTTTTATTTTTCTGCTGGAAGTGTGTGGGTGTGGCATCTTTGGTCATGTGCAACTTGTATTCTGGAATTGATCGTACCATGGTGACGGTGAGCTGTGTGAAGACAACAGAGATGGAATGTATGATTTGCAGGTTGTTAGCAACGTGCGTCGCTGTTTTATTCATTCATTCGTTGGCTAACGATGTAGTATTACTACTGGTCTGCTAAGGTTGCGGCTGTTGAGCGTGTCGTGCCAACAACCACGCGCCTGCGGCTGCTAACCCGAGAACGTGGAGTGGAACTGACGGGAAGTCCTCGCTGAAAACAATCATTGGGAATTCAGAATGGACCTTGGACCAAGCCAATGGACGGCAACTTTTTTCCACGAAGTAGCCAATGGACAGCAACTAGTAGGACTACAGATCAGCTTATTTTTCCTTTTTGTCCATTTTTTTGATGAAGTTGTTTTGACGAAGTTGTGATGAGGACAGTTCACATAGAACAGGCCAACATATGATTTTCTTGTTAGAACTACTAGGTCAGCTGTTTCGGCTCTCAGGTGAGAACCAGGCGCGGTCTGGGTTGCTCATCCAAGTCCGCATCCGAGTTGGGAAAAACAAAAGGTTTTGGTGGTGGTCGTTCGGCCGAATCGATCGATCGGCTGGTCGGCATGGACCAACCAAGATTAGTAGTAGTTGCAACCTATGTGCTCTAGTAAGCGAGAGTAGCAAGTTTGTCCACATCGCCGGTAGCTGCCGCCAACGCGCCAAACACACAAACCAAAAGGCGGACATGCCAACCCGAACGCACGCCCGCCAAATGTGGGGTGGTTGACAACACCAAGCCACGGAAGTGCAGACAGACAGAGTAGAGTTGGTAGTACCTTTCATGATCTGCTGGCCGCGGATGCAGATCTCGCCGGGCTGGTTGCGGCCGAGGGAGGCGCCGGTGTCGGGGTCGACGATCTTGAGCCCCGCGTTGCGCACCACCGTGCCGCACGACCCGGACTTGACCTTGAACGGCTCCTTGGCGAACGCCAGGCACATGGCCAGCACCGGCCCGGCCTCCGTCATCCCGTACCCCTGAAACCAAACCAACTCGTGTCAGCCACCGGCATTCATTGCCATCGACGGACATACAGAAGCAACCTGGTCATCAAGCGGACGCGACCGACCTGGCCGAGCACGGCGTTGGGGATCTTGGCCATGAAGGCGTCCTGGAGGTCCTTGCCCATGGGCGCGGCGCCGGACATGACCATGCGGATGGAGGCGAGGTCGCCGGCGGTCACCTGGGGGCTCTTGGCGATCTCCACCACGATGGGCGGCACGAAGGGCGCGATGGTGATGCCGTGCGCGCGCACCAGCTCCACCAGCGCGCCGATGTCGAACTTGCGCATGATCACCATGGCCGACCCCGCGCGCAGCCCCGCCAGCAGCACCGAGTTGAGCGAGTAGATGTGGAACAGCGGCAGCAGGCACAGCAGCACGTCCTCCTTGCTGAAGTACAGGTTCGGGTTCTCTCCGTCCACCTGAAACCATCATCACCATTTCATCATCAGAACAAAAATTTAAGTTCTACTACTAGCGATCAGGGTACAATTTGAAACCTCTGACTTTTGGCGCCAACCGCATCGTGTCAGCACGACTCTTGGCGCGTGGGTCAGACTCGCCCAGGCATGCACCTGGCCCTGTGGGCCCCACGTTCAGGGAACCGGAGTATAATATTACTACCAGTGGGCGGATTTTATACTATTACGAGCCTAAATAAAGCATGCAGCACGAGATGCCAAGAATAGTCACTGTACAATTAAAATATACGCCCGGATTTATGAGCCAGCCGGCCAACTTGATTGGCACCCAGAGCTCTGACCACGCGGAGGAAAATAATACTATCCAAAGTGGCACCGACAGGTGGGCCCGAGGAGTATACGCGTATACAGCGCGGGCCCACCTGTCGTGCTCTGCCGCGAGTGAGGAGCAGCTCAGCAGCTACGCTACGCTGGCTCGGCGCCGACAGGAGCGGAATTGTCGCAGGCTGAGAGCTCCGTTGACCCGGGCATGGCGAATGATCGGAACGGAAACAGAGCTCGGAGCAGAGGAATTCGGGAATGGCGTGCGGGTGGTATGTAGTACCTGCTGGGCGACGCTGGTGATGAGGCTGCGGTGCGTGAGCATGACGCCCTTGGGCAGCCCGGTGGTGCCGGAGGAGTAGGGCAGCGCGACGACGTCGTCCGGGTGGATCCCGGCCTCCTCGTCCCGCGGCAGCTCCTCGCCGGCGATCAGCTCGCTGAACTCGACGCACCCGTCGCGCTTCCCGTCGACGGTGACCACGGGCAGGCCCTTCCCGGCCGCGTACTCCAGCACCTTGTCCACGGCGCAGGCCTCGGTGACGATCAGCATGGCGCCGGCCGCGTCCGCCTGCCGGTGGATCTCGTGCGGGGTGTAGAAGGGGTTGGCGGTGGTGGTGGCGGCGCCCAGGCGGGCCGCGCCGAGGAAGGAGAAGGCGAACTCGGGGCAGTTGCGGAGCAGGTTCATGACCACGTCGCCCTTGCCGACGCCCATCCGGTGGAGCCCCGCCGCCGCCTTCCGGGAGAGGGACTCCACCTCGGCGTACGTGTAGGAGGCGCCCGTCTGGCCGTCGATGATGCAGGGGCGGGACCCCACCTCGGCCATCTTGGCGAAGCAGTAGCTCTGCAGCGTCTGCTCGTTGGGGATCTCGATGTCCGGCAGCCTCGACCGGAACACCACCTCCGGCGCGGCCGCCGCAACCGACTCCTCCGGCACAGACCCCATGTCGCCGATCGTCGCGCTAGCTCAACGGCGATCGATCGGCAAACAAAAGATGATAAACCTACGAGGCTGGTTGAATTAGTTGGTGTATGTAGGAGGAGACGGCTGCGTTGTGCGTGTGCGTGCGCGCGCTCGCTTTGATCTCCTGAAGAAGAACGGAGGAAGGGAAGATGGCGGGTTTAATATACAGGGGTGAGTTGGGGAGTTGGTGAGTGGGGTCGGCGGAGGATGACGCGTGGGGCCCGGGTGGCAGCGGGTTCGGCAGGGTTGGTGAGAGGGTGAGAGCGGCTGGGGTTCGTTGACTGTGCCATCGTTTACCTACCGCATCCATTATCGGCGACTGCTCGTGCTCGGGCAGCCGGAATGCTGCTCCACGCATTGGTCGGGGCTTTCTTTCGTGCGCCGGGGTTGGTGATGAGGGAGTGGTCGTTTGCCTTTCAAGCCGCGGAAAAAGTCCAACGCCCAAACCTGCCCAGGCACATGTGTCACGGCTGCATTCTAACACCACAACATCGTCTCTTGTGTATGGAAGTAGTAGGACACGGAAAATGCCAGCGGTTGGTCGTACTTTTCATGTCGAACCTTGCTGGTCTTTTGGGGTTGAAGTTTGGTGAATTGGGTGGTTTCGGGTTCGGGCGATGGTTCCATTTGACAGGCATGTTTCACCTTTCACCCAGCGGTTTCTGCTCGCTCGTTTTTACTTGGAGTTTGGATGGAGGGGGCTATATTTGTATTTGTAAATGAAAAGGCGCCTTTTGAAAAGGAGCGATGCTCTATAACTTTCTTGCCAACAATGATTTGTTGTTTGTATGATCTACACTGGTGTATGCATTACTACTAGTTTGTGTGGCATGTGCCCACTCATCCTATCCGATCTGATCGGCATGGCGTTATTGCACATCTAGCACGCCCCGATCGAGCTGAGATAATACAGAAGATTCTAGGTGGGATATGAATACGCGCGATTAGGTACTCCCTCCGTCCCATAATGTAAGACGTTTTTTGGCACTAATGTAGTGTTAAAAAACGTCTTACATTATGGGACGGAAGAAGTATTTCAGTAAAAAATATATTATGCGGTGAGTATCAAGAGATGGAGGGCACTGGAAATCCAATTCGGTTACTGGGACCTGGGAGCATATGCTCCTTCAGTTCAAAAATGTTCTTTTCAAATGTCAAAAGAAATTGGGAAAGAAATTATGTGTTCATCGCACACCCTAATGCTACATGCAATTTTCTTGGGGGGAAAGCTTAATCACTTTTTTTTTGTGGGGAAAGCATAATGACTTTGACCTATGAGAAAAAAAGTCAAACAGCAAATGTTGCACTTAATTTTGCTTTTTCTTTCACCGGCGAAGCACTGCTATCCCGTTTGGCGCGAAAATTATCAAGCACACTTGTTATTCTAACATGAACATCTAAAAATAATTTTTAAAATTTTATTTAGCATTTGTTTTGGATTCGTTGTTCATCCAGGAGCATATGCTCCACAAAGCCAAAACGGACATCTCTCGCACTTCTATCGCATCTGTGCCTAACTTATCGAGAGTTGGAGCTGTGCGCAGACAGCGTGTCTGTGCGGCAACATTGACATGAGTCTGGTAGCCTAGCTCGATGATCCTTCATGTTGTCAACGTTTGCATAGTTCACCGACGTGCGTCGTTCGTGGATCCAGAGCAACAAGAGTCGGAACTGCGCGGAGACAGCGTGTCCGTGCGGCAACATTGACATGAGTCTGGTAGCCTAGCTCGATGATCCTTCATGTTGTCAACGTTTGCATAGTTCTCCGACGTGTGCCGTTCGTGGATCCAGAGCAGCCATGTTTCCTGACGTGATTGTTTGCTTGACTCGGATTTGCATGTCGCTTCTCGAAGCCTTTGTGGTGTGGGTTTTTTCGATTGTTGATACCCATAAATGTAGGGAACCTGTTGCAGATCGTTTCGATAAGAGTGTCAAACTTAGTGAAGCAGGAGAAATTGGTGCATTAAACATGGTTATGAGTCATTGTACAAGCCCCTGTTCAAGAATTCATCCGATTAACCAGTTAACTTGCCGATTAATCCCTACTCGTAGGGTCACTGAGTAGCCGATAAACTAAAAAAACGTCCAATTAATTAATTAAATGCCGATTAACTTGCCCATTAGCCGATTAATCTCTTACGCGAGCCAACCAAGCAGCTACCAGTTAACGATTTTCTCAACAATGGTACAAGCTGAATCTAGATGACAGGTGTGTTTGATTGATTTTGATGGTTGCAAATATTGAAACATGAAAAGTAAAAGATTGCAACAAGTAGCATGATCCTTGTAGCACATAAGGACAGCCATATATGGAATAAATCGTTCCCAGTACGGCATGAAAATTACCTAGTCGTTAAGTTTACAATTGTTTCGTTGATTGTTATTGCTCGACTATAAGCATGTTCATAGAGTATAAGATGTTTAAGATCTAAGGTACTATTACCTCCTAATAACATGACTCTAAATTTTGGAATGGTGTTCTATCACTTCTATCACTCTGCCCCTCCCCTCATACATTCATTATAACATATTACTCCCCTCTAGGTCCATTAAGGTGAAGTGACATGTAGTCGGCGTACATGCATCGCCACTACGAAACTACACCACAACATATAATCAACACATCAATCTTTATTGGAAAAAATCATATGAGCCTTAAAATGAGCTTTCTCCGATGACCCGAAGAACGTTACAGAACTAGTCATCATCCATCATCATAATAATGATCAATGGCATATGAATATGGATTGCAATTCAGAAGTATGAATCTTCACCAAATAAACACAAAGCATCAGTTGCTAAACATCTATTAACATGGGAACGTGATCACGGTAACTGTTCTACATCAATTACACATGGATGTCGATGTCGATGGGTGGTGTTGTAGATAGATATAGTGTTCTTGAAGACGAAGATGCCTCCATCAATGAGAAAGCTGGAGTGCAAGGTGCGCCCCCCACAAGCTAAGGAGGGTGCCATGTGAGCCCACCCTTCCCCTCATGTGCCCCTCTGGCTCCCAACTCATTTTTATTCATATATTTTTTGGATTTTTTTATTTACTCTAAATATGACCTTCGCACGATCTTCTCCAATTCGCAGTTGTAGCAGCATTTGGGTCTCTCTCCAGTGCAAAATTGTATACGTAGAGGAAATAAAGATAAAAAGGTGGAAAATGTGAGCACACATAATGAATGAACATTTTATCTTATAAAATTGTGATGCAAAATGTCTTCCGCTGAAATCGGAGTTTTTTTTTGCGACATGAAACCGGAGTTCCTTGCTCGGGAGAAGTGATGACAATGAAGCCATTGTGCAACTTTGGTGTTGTTTTGTTTGATTTTTTGTGTGTGTCTGATTAGTGGTTTGTGTCGGCTTTCGCTCGGGATGTCTTCTCTTCTTAATTAATAAAGATGTCAAGTATTTTGGCCTGTTTTAGAAAATAAGAAAACTTAGTTTGTGCTTCGACCGGGACGTAAAACCTGATTATTTTTTGCCTAAAAAAACTTGATTCTTATTTTTTTGCATCGGAATTCCTCAAGAACTTAATTCTATAAGCACAAACAGAAGGGACCACGAAGCAGTGTGCTTAAGGCTGGTCATAGTGGGAGTAATTTAAGTAGTAACATAGCGCATTTTAAGAAAAATTTGCTTATGTGGCATGTAGTTAATGAGAAAAGAGGTGTTTAGAGTAACACAATATGTTACTGTAACATAGCGCTTCCCGAGAAAGGATGAGTCTACAAGCTAATAAATAAATCCATCTATGACACTACTAGTACTATGTTATTTTGCACTATGAAAGTAGTAACTTAGACTAGTGTCATATGCATGACACTAGTATATGTTACTCCCCACTATCACCAGCCTAACAACTGCATTAGTACTACGATTTAAGAGCATCTAGTACTTGACTTGACTCTGCCCCGCTTGCTGCTGATCCCAGTGTTAAAAAATGACACGAAGCTGGATATGAGTAGATATTATTGATTAAAAACGTCTTTCATTCACAATGAAACAGAATGGTCTCGCTCGATGCGTCATTTTAGAATGTGTATTTTCGTATTAAGAGTTATTAAATGTTCTCAACTCAAAGCCCAACCGTCAAAAGTATACTACAATGTTCGAAATTATCAACTTAACATACCCCCTTACTTCCTTCGTGACCTCCCACTACTTCATCTACCGAAATGATTAGGCAAATCTCGTTCAGCCGGACTAGGAAAATCAGGGCCCTCAAACGCCCGCGGACACGCTCGGGCGCGTCCGCGGGCACTGACCGGTCACTCCTTAAGTTGTGTCGTCCGCATCCGTATATCTCATATCTGGTCCCCAATATCCATACTAAATCATGCAACATTGATCAAACTACATAGATGAGCAAATGAACATAAAAACGGAGATAGACAAGTACAATACGTTCACCAAAAGATCACGAACGAGTGTTCAAAAGACCACCAAAGTTCACATAAACGACGGACAACTTTAAACTACATATAATACTTGAAATTAAATTGAAGAAAGCGGATCTTCACCACTTCCTCGCTGGCTCTTCCTGTTGGGGAACGTAGTAATTTCAAAAAATTTCCTACGATCACGCAAGACCATGGTGATGGCATAGCAACGAGAGGGGAGAGTGTCCGTCCACGTACCCTCGTGAGACCGAAAGCGGAAGCGTTATGACAACGCGGTTGATGTAGTCGACGTCTCCACGATCCGACCGATCGAAGCACCGAGCGTCACGGCACCTCCGAGTTACGCACACGTTCAGCTCGATGGCGATCCCGGACTCGATCCGGCAAAGTGTCGGGGATGAGTTCCGTCGACCTGACGGCGTGGTGGCGATGTTGATGCTCCACCGACGCAGAGCTTCGCCTAAGCTCCATGACGATATGACTTCTCCGGCGCAGGGCTTCGCCTAAGCTCCATGACGATATGACGAAGTGGAATATGGTGGAAGGGGCACCGCACGGCTAAGGAAAGATCCGTAGATCAACTTGTGTGTCTTGGGGTGCCCCTGCCCCCGTATATAAAGGAGCCAAGGGGAGGTGGCGGCCCTAGGGGAGGCGCGCAAGGAGGAGTCCTACTCCCACGGGAGTAGGACTCCCCCTCTCCTAGTTGGACTAGGATTGGAGGAGGGAAGAGGAAGGGTGCCGCCCCCCCCTTCCTTGTCCTATTCGGACTAGAGGGGAGGGGCGCAGCCCACCTTGGCCTGCCCTTCCTCTTCTCCCATGGCCCATTAAGGCCCATGGACCTCCCGGGGTTCCGGTAACCTCCGGTACTCAGTAAAATCCGATTTCACGGAACACTTCCGATGTCCAAATGTAGGCTTCAATATATCAATCTTTATGTCTCGACCATTTCGAGACTCCTCGTCATGTCCGTGATCACATCCGGGACTCGAACAACCTTGGTGCATCAATACTTATAAACTCATTATGAACTGTCATCGAAGCGTTAAGCGTGCGGACCCTACGGGTTCGAGAACTATGTAGACATGACCTAGAACCATTCTCGGTCAATAACCAATAGCGGAACCTGGATGCCCATATTGGTTCCTACATATTCTACGAAGATCTTTATCGGTCAAACCGCATAACGACATCGTTGTTCCTTTGTCACCGGTATGTTACTTACCCGAGATTCGATCGTCGGTATCCAATACCTAGTTCAATCTCGTTGCGGTAAGTCTCTTTACTCGTTCAGTAATACATCATCTTCACAACTAACTCATTAGTTGTAATGCTTGCAAGGCTTAAGTGATGTGCATTACCGAGAAGGCACGGAGATACCTCTCCAGACAATCGGATGACAAAACCTAATCTCGAAATCGCCAACCCAACAAGTACCTTTGGAGACACCTGTAGTACTCCTTTATAATCACCCGATTCGTTGTGACGTTTGGTAGTACCAAAGTGTTCCTCCGATGGCGGAGTTGCATAATCTCATAGTTATAGGAACATGTATGGGTCATGAAGAAAGCATTAACATACTAAGCGATCAAGTGTTAAGCTAACGGAATGGGTCAAGTCAATCAGATCATTCAACTAATGATGTGACCTTGTTAATCAAATAACAACTCCTTGTTCATGGTTAGGAAACATAACCATCTTTGATTAACAAGCTAGTCAAGTAGAGGCATACTAGTGACATACTGTTTGTCTATATATTCACACATGTATTATGTTTCCGGTTAATACAATTCTAGCATGAATAATAAACATTTATCATGATATAAGGAAATAAATAATAACTTTTATTATTGCCTCTAGGGCATATTTCCTTCACTTCCCCCTTCCGGTCGTCGGCGCAGCTGTAGCCGTTGGCGGCTGGTGGAGGATCGTCTGATTCGTCAGACGAGTAGCCGTGGTCGTCGTCGTCGTCGGAGGAGGAGGAGGGGACGATGATGAGCCCTTTGAGCTGCCGAACAGCCGGTCCTGCTGGCGCTTGAGCTTCGCCGGCCAAGCCGCCCCTGTAGCCTTTTCCTTGGCATCGTGCACGGACTGCTTGATAGCAATCCGGAGAGCCTTGCCGTTCTTTCGGCAGAACCACCGAGTGTCCGTCTCCGTCGTTGTAAGCGACCGACAGTAGACCCACGCGACGAGCCACTCGTGCTCGTCGGGCTCCGCCGATAACCCACTGCAGCGGCGGACAGTGCTCTCCAGCACGTCCTTCTCGCTTGCCCGCTGCCTCTCGCGGCGGGCGGCGGGCGCGTCCGTGCTGGCCGGGCGGGCACAAGCACCCACTGCTGCCCGCGTGCGGGAGCAGCAGCCGACGGGGGCAGGGGACGATGTGGGGGGGGGGGGAGGAGGGGGCACAGACTGCTCAACACTCGCGAAGCTGCGCGCGGGCCGGGAGGAGCCAGCATCAACGTCCTCGCTTGGCCGGCGGGGGAGAGGCGAGGCAGCCGATTCGGAACCACCACCATATCCACCTTGGACCTCTCGAGGGCAATGTGGAAGGCTAGCTCCTTGTCGGAGTTCGAGTCGGAGCGGCTGCCGGCGCTCGACATGCTCATGAGAGCCGTTGGAGTGGATCGAATCGGAGAAATCAGAGGGGAGAAGAAGAGATGGATCGAGAACGAAGTGAGGTAAGGTTTTTGAATTGGGAATATTTGTGGGACGGAGTGAGGTCGGGGTTGGCCGGGCTGACGTGTCGAACGTAGCCCCATATCCGCCCTATTTTTGGGCTGGATATGAAAAGCGCCACACAACCCAAACCTTTATGACCCGTTTGAGACGCCCAGTTTGGTCACATTTTCATGACAGGTAGTCAGTGACCGAGCGGTCCGCGTGGACGTTTGAGGCCGATTTGATACGCCCATAAATTTAACACTGTAAAGTCAATCGAGAGCAGCTTGTGCTTGACCCTGAGTGGCCGCGCATAGTGGCCAATATTTATGCACACCACTAGGTCGCATGGTGCGCGCCGTCAATATGCATTATCGTCCCACTAGGTCTCTACTAGGAAAATGAGCTTGTAGTGAATCTCAGGTTGTCAGAATCGTCCTTGGTTTCTTTTCTTAGACAGGGAAGACCCCGAGCTCCCTCCTCCGCCTAGGGTTCCTGCGCGCCGCCGGCGCTCCCAGCAGCTGAGCCATGACATGGCCGGAGCCCGCCGTCGCCAGCGCCTCTCCCTCTCCCCGCCCCTCCCCTTCCATGTACCCCAGCGTAGCCTTCCGGCGAGGCGGTCGGGGCCCTTCCGCCGCTTCCCTCCGGGCTCTCTCCTCGCATCTCCTTTCTCCCCCGCCACCAGCGTGCGCCGCCCGGAACCTCGGCTGCGTGGTCTTGGCGACGGCGGACCTGCCTTCCCGTCGCGGCCCCCATGCCCGGCCGATGGGGTTGGCGGCGGTGCTCCTCGGCCGGCGTCGGTGTGGCCCGTTGGCGGCGATGCTGCGTGCTGCGGTGGTGCTCGGCAGCGCGGTGCGGCCGTTGGCGGTGCGGTGGCGCTGGTGGTGGCGCCCGCCAGCCAGATCTGGGCCTTTGGGCCCCATCTGGTTTGAATGGGCGGTGGCTCGGTGTTTTTGGCGTCGTTTCTGGTGATGGCTTGGTGGCGGCGGTCTCGGGTGGTGAGGATTTCGTCGGTCGGCGAGCTGCGGCGTGGCGGCGGTATTGTCCGGGTCCAAGTGGACCCGGTAAGACCGTCGAGGCCCGGCAAGTCTCGTCGCCCGCGTCCGGTCGGCTCCGCTGCGGCGGTGGAGGTTATCCCTCCCCGTCCGAGTTGTGCTCGCTCCGTGGCGGGTCTCCTTACTGGCTGGGCCTCGTGTTGGCAGCTCGAGAGGCGGCGGGGTGTCCGGTAACCGTGGTGGCACATCTTTGGTGGGGTAATTGTTGTGGTGGTGCATCTCGAAGTGCCTCGGGTGATGGTGGTGGTTGTGGATCGGGAGAAATCCTTGTCGGCTTTTCGGCACCGACGCGGTGGCGCTTGCAGGCGCCATTGGACCCTCCTGAGGGGCGTCAGATATATCTCTTCCCCACCATCCCTCCCTTACCGGGGGAAACCCTAGAACTTGTTCGGGCAATGGCGGCGGCGTCGTCGCATTCCTTCTTGAAGGTGTTGCTTGGTGCGGCGCCGAGATCTTTGGGAGCGGTGGCACCGTCGGAGGATGCAGCGGTTGCCGGTCTTCCTTTCGTCATTGATCTGCCGGTGTCGGCATTCATTTCTCTTTCATTTTCTTTTGTTTTCTTTTGGGCTTATCTGTGCTGCGGTCCCAGCGTGCTGGATGTATCGGAGATTTGCTTTATAATATAAAGCGGGGGAAACCCTTTTTCTCAATGAGCTTGTAGTCAGACAACGTTAAAAACATCTGCACGCCATTCCGTCGTTGTATAAAAACATCTATAGCCGGACTTGAAAAATCCGACCTTTTAAATGTTTGCGGACGCGTTTGGGTGCGTCTGCGGACAGCGATCGGTCACCCCACAAAAACGCATTCCATATCTGAATACCTTAAATTAAAAACCTCAGATCCATATTATTACATGCAACGTAAGACCTAATCTATGCTGAGCTCGTCCGGTTCCGCTCCCCGCTCGCCCGGCTCCGCCATGGCCATGTTCGGCGGCCGGCTGCGCTCCTCAGAGTGTTGGGTCGCTCGCCGGCAAGGTAGGGCAGGGCACGGGACACGAGCCTACTCACGGGACTCAACGCCCCGCCGTCTCCCATGCCCTACTCTTCCTCGTCGGAGACCGGAACCCGAACGGTGCCGGTGGATGTCGAATCGATGATGGATCCATCCGGGGATGATCCGCCGACGTCCACCACGATGCGGTTGCAGCGCCGAACTGATGCGCCATACGGGGCGCCGAGAATGCGACTCTGCCTCGCCGACATCCGCCGCCGCGAGGACTGTCGCCGCCTCTCGCGCCCGGTGCCTTGCACGGCGGGCACGCCGTCCTATGGCCTCGTCAGACGAAGCCCATGGTGCGTCCTGATGCTCTGCGCCCCACCAGAGGGGTTGCGCGTCCGCCAGCGCGTTCGGACGCCAGACCGACCGCACGGCCTCCGGCGAGGCAGCTATGGCCAGCCTAGCGCCGGATCCATGCCCCATTTGGGCGGACGTAATGGATTCCCGACGGATGGAGTCCGAGCGCAGCCGTCCACGGGCCTCCTCTCGGGCATGGCGGAGCGCAAGCCAGACAACCATCTCCTCCTCGGGGCCGCGCGGGATGAGTTCGGGGTCGATGTATCTGCAGGTGAAGGACTCGGATCCGCTGCCCGCCATGGCGGAGAGGACCGGAAGGAGCCAGAGACGAGCTTGTGTGGCAGAGTGGAGTGGAAGGGAGTGAAGTGGTTAGGGTTTGATTTAGCGAGAGAATGGAAAGGATTTTATGTGAGGTCGGATGGGCCAGCGTGTGCCGGGTCCGACATGATTGGCGTGCCCGGGCGCCCTATATCCGTCCCATATTTGGACTGGATATAAAGCATGCCGGTCAGCCCAGACGTTTGAAGGACCCATCTAAGCTAAAAAATCGTGACCGGGCAGTGACCGGATGACCTGCCCAAACCGTATGAGACGGTTTTAAGAGGTCCGGTGCTCTGATGCTAGCACGCCCTCGTCAAGGTTTGCATCGGGCCGGACGGGACACGACGACCGCGAGGCGACGGCCCATCGGTTCCACCCACCACCGGCCGGCCCAGCACAAACGGGTGGTGCCGAGCGAGGGACGCCACGCTGACGCCACGGGGCCGTCCGTCCGATCCTGGATGGGTGAGTGGGTAGGCGGTACAGCGGGCAGGGAAAGGCGACCGCCGCTCCGGCCGGCAGGCAGGTAGGGAAGATAGCGAGCGCCGGCTCGTGTGGAGTGGCCGCCGGTGGACATGGGTGAGTGGGCAGGGCGTCGTGGAGTGGCGGCGGGTGCGCGGCGCATTCTTGCTTGCTGGGCATGGTCCAGGTGCGCACGCAGCGTACGGCGGCGAGCCCGACTGCCCGAGCGACGCGTTGCTTTCCGGGGGTTGTTGGGTTGGGTGGAGTTCCCGAGTGACATATCCGCTAGACGGCATCGTCCAGTGTTTCTTCGGATGACACAATGGAAAGATGCACACGCACGACGAGTCTTGCTATCCAGTGTGGCTCACTAGTCACTACGGAGCAGCAGACTATGCGTCCATGTTAGCTCTTTTTTTTTTGAGAGGGAGAGAGATTCTATGTTGGCTCTGACAACAGGATACCTTTGAGGGATAATGCGCAAAAAAAGATACCTTTGAACGAGAGCGGCCAAATGGCTCCCGAGCTCGTATGCTCTTGCGCATGAAAAGTCAACTTCAATGCGGCGATTCAAACGGACGTGCGTTTGAATCTGCTTTTCGTCCGTTTGGTCGACCAGATGGACATGCGTGTTCGCATTTTCATATGGATCGGCTTGACCGCCCAACAGGAGGCGAATCTAAATCTGCCGACGTAGAAAAAAAAACAAGTCACAGAAATAAACATAATTAAACATTAAAGTGGCCGGTCAATCGCCGACCAAAGTCCACTTAAACCTAATTAAACATTAATGAAAACATAAAAAAAAGTGTGCGCCCGCACGCTGCCCTAGATGTCCTCTGCCTTGCCCTTGCCCTTGACGTCGCCATCATCGCCGGTGAGATCGATGAAGGCGGAGCGAAACGACCAGCCGAACGCCGCTGATCTGTTGCCGCGGCAACCTCCTCCGGCGTCTGCTAGGGCGGCGGCATTGCGGCTCGCTGAGCGCGCTCCTCCTCCTCCTCATGCGCCGGCGTGAGCTGCACGCGACGCCTGTGCACCTCCTCGTCATGCGCCCGCTGTGTCCGCGGAACTGCCGGCACCGGGATCCGCTGCAATCGAGGTGCCAGTGGTGCGGCAGCGTCACGTGGGGTAAGGCAGCGGCTGCCTGTACTCCCAGTGCCACCGCGCTTGGTGCACTGGGATGTGCAGACGCCACCGACCTGGGCGGGCACGCACCGGCGATGGAGGAGGAGGGGGAGGCGGAGCACGGGAGGATGAGGCGCGGGGGGTGCACTTGCCCTTGCCGCTGCTGGAGCTGCTGCCGAAGAGGCCCATTGCTAGGGTTTGGGGTGTCGCCGGCGAGGAAGCACGAAGGGGGTGGTGGGGGCCATATGTGGACGGAAGTGATGGGCCGGCCCCCGCCGCACGCGTGGATTAAAAAAGGATGCTTCCACTGGCTGACTAATGGGCCCGCTGTCGGTAGTTGTCATAAATTAGAGACGGGCGGTAGTTGGGTGGCCGCCAAGTGGGACCGTGGCGAACACAGAGGAGATGCACGGCGCGGTCGCGAACGCATTTCAGCCGCAATTTTGGGCCGGAAATGGGTCGGCGCGGACGGGAAGCAGACGGCTTTTGGGAATGGGTCGGCGCGTAGGGCCGTTGGAGTTGATCTAAATCAAAATAAATAGTAGCAAAATCAAAAATCTTTTTTTTCATGTAAGATGATTTGTTTTGTCATGTCTATGTAAAATTTCAGCTCACTTAGACATATGAGCAACTCTCAGCAAAAAAAGCAAAATTGAGGTATGTGAAAAAGTTTACTGTTGCCGTTTTGAAAAAAAAAGTTTACTGTTTCGCATTGTTCAGGATCGATTTTGTTATTTTTGCTGAGAGCAGCTCAGATGTTCAAACGAGCTAAAATTTGGCACGGACCTCACGCACTAAAAATCTTTCATGCAATTTCTTTTAGTATTTTCTAAAATTCTATAGTATTTTTTATTTTATTATTCACCGAGATCAAATGAGCTCCGGAACCAAAGTGGATATTTGCCTTTGGTTCCGCAATGATAAGTTTCGGCGAAATACAGATTCTTGTGACCATCGGGTAAGAGTAATATACTCACATTGACAAGATGCAGCTTTGTTTCGACAAAAGAAAGAAAAACGGGGTAAATTTTGTCGGAAGTGGATCCTCTAACATTAAAGAAAAAAGTCATCTAAGCTACAGTGCAATCTAGTGCAAAACAAAAAAAGAAAGTTAAAGACACTGTAGCAAATAATGTAATTATCTACTGCAGCAGGTTATGTGTGTGGTTACTGTTCATGTAAATAAAATTTAAATTAATTTTATTGCATCATAATTTTATTTGTATGTATTTTTTGTAAATGTATACAATAGATTTATAATTTGCAAATTAATTCAAGTCATTTTGGCATTAATCATATGGATGTGAAGGAGAAAATTCCTATTTTGTCACCTGAGAATTAATAAGGCAGGTTCGCCAGCCTTTCGTGTCTGTCTTGTCTACACATTGAAAAAATGGCACAGCGACCTAACCTGGAGCTGGAAACATACATGTCTCGATCCCACTCATTACCTAGCACGTATGGTGCCCCTAGCAGCCCTTAATCATGGGGAGAGATGGCTTAGGGAATAATAATATTTTGACTTTCTCAAATGTTTTTATTAACGAAGGCGTTGAACGCATGTGTACGTTCTGACGATGAAGCTTAATCTATGCTCGTGAGATAGCTCTCCATACGCTGATAAGGGATGTATGGATTCTTGAGAAAAAAATGAGCCATGGTGCCACCGATCTCTCAGATCGATCAAGTACATCTATATAGGGTTTCATCTGGATCGTGCCATCTTTTGTCTCGCGGAGAAGTTAAACACTAGCTATAATAAGGAACACCCGCACTTGAATGTTGCATCTTCTACGGTCCCTTGTGGGCTGCAGAATTGTAGAAATACCTTAGGGTTTAACCGGTGTACTTGGATTTGGATCAATGTGAAGAAGGTGTGGGGCAGGATCTTGACATATCTGATAGATTGGACAAAACAATTCGATTATCTCAAAAACGGTAAGATGATGATCTTCCTAGAGCTGGTTCTAAAAATGTCAGCTCCATTAGAGATCGAGCCACACTGAGAGAATGCCATAACATGGCTGAGGCGATGTCATGACTCATGGGAGGCTGCATCCAGAGGACAATTGCATGGAGGGAGAAGCTCCCTAAGTTTCTTACAGAAGAACCCTCGTACTAGCGAGTCAATCCATGTTATCTTCTTTGCTTGAGCGGAGTTTGGATAGGTGTGCACTGAGGGATTTTTTTTTGAAACTATGATGATTTTTATAGCAAATTCGAAAACTATATGTCCTGATTTTTATAGCAAATTCGGAGTACAGATGACCAAAGAGTGCTCTTCGGCCCTGTTCCACCACTCTTCGGCCGCAAGTAGACCGAAGACTCTACTTCCGCCTGGAGTTGTCCGAAAAGCTCATCTTCGGCCAGCAGGAGGCCGACAATGTCATAGATTCGATTTTTATGCGTTTAGTCATATAGTTTTCGAATTTGCTATAAAAAACATGATAGTTTAGAAAAAAAATCTGCACTGAGAGTATATTGATGTATCTGGTGTGTGTGCCCCTTGTTTCTCATGGTTTTTGTTTGCGGTGTTGAAGATTTTTCTATTTTGAACTTGGGGTTTTTAATTTTTTGCCACCACTTACTTTGTGCTTTGATGATTTGCCACTCTTTACACTGTAATTGATCTATTGCCACAGCTTCCTGCAGTAAGAGCAAAGTAAGTGGTGGCTAAAAATCAAAAACCCCTTTGAACTTATGTTTGTAGGCGTTGTAATGAGGCAGTCTTACTGCAGGAAGCTGTGGGATTTTGTGGTACATGTTTTGGTTTCATTTTCAATGAAAATGGAATTGGGGGCGTGACCCATGTTGTTTAAAAAAAGCCAAGTGATCTAAATGTTCCTTTATACATTCTCGGCCACGGAGGTGGAGGTTTTGGTGGCGCCCTCTAGAGTTTCAAAGCTCCAGTATTCTGTGGGAGGCGAACCATGCACGTGCAGCTCATCTTTTTCCTTTTTCTTTTTATTGGAAATGATGCAACTCGTCTATGCTTTACAAATCACTTGAAAATAGCCCCTCCTCTCCCCCCTCTCTTTCTCCTTGTCTCTGTGCTGATGTTATTTCTAGTTCCTCAGTCTACCATCGGAATGTGTCTAGGATGTGGAATGGATAAAAACATAAATGCTTGATCTAAATAAGATTAAACTGGCCAAGTCGAACAGATAAATGGGTCCAATAATGCGTATCTGGAAATGATGGTTAAAGGATAAGTCTTAGATCCCAGACGCCTGAAGTCATCGCCACTCAAGCATATATATATGTATCTCTGAATTCATCATCTCTAGCTCGATTGGTTGTATTAATGTAACTAAGTAAACACGTGGGAGTTGAATACATATATACCAAGTCAACTGGTGGCAACATCATTATATTTTTTTGATAGAGTACATGTACATCTGTAGTTGATGTTTGGTTGATCAACGATTGCCTGCAATTTGACACATTAAGTTTTTCGAAAACATGAAATAAGCACATCTCCTTGAAGCGTTATGGTACAGATTTCTTTTGAGGGAAAGACCAAATTTAATTCATCAAAAGCCACAAAATGTGGGATGCGGTTCTGGTCATGGGGTTGGCCCAACCATACATGACACCCCGGACCAAGCGATAATGAATACTTGGCTAAACTATGTGCTTCAGTGTTGACAGCACGACCTTCAAAAATAAATTTACATTGAAAAGGAATAATTCTAAGTTTAATCTCGTGGACTACTGCACCATGCTTGCCCCTGCTACCTGCTTCTATGTCTTGTACGGTTTGTTTGGAGTCTGAAGATATAACCATCCGATGCACATGCAGATCTTCAGCCAGGGACAGTGCTTCTCTACATGCAATCATCTCCATCATAGCTGGGTCATCAACTCCCGCCACCATCAGTCCCGGGCTGCCTAGGTATCGACCTTGCTCATCCCGACAAACTGCCGCTGCACTGCCTCCTCTTCGCTTTCTAATGCCAGCATCCACATGGATTTTAATAAAGCCCGCTGGAGGAGCCTTTGGCCTTGTTGTATTATGCGGAATAACCGTGTGGCCCACTCTTCTCTCGCTCCCTTGAATCACTTCAAGCTCAGAGATGAAGTTACGGACGAAGTGTTGGGTAGCTTGTGGAGACTGAAAGATCCCTTCATGGATCGCCTTTCTACGTGAAGACCATATTGCCCACTGCCTCCTCTTCGCTTTCTAATGCCAGCATCCACATGGATTTTAATAAAGCCCGCTGGAGGAGCCTTTGGCCTTGTTGTATTATGCGGAATAACCGTGTGGCCCACTCTTCTCTCGCTCCCTTGAATCACTTCAAGCTCAGAGATGAAGTTACGGACGAAGTGTTGGGTAGCTTGTGGAGACTGAAAGATCCCTTCATGGATCGCCTTTCTACGTGAAGACCATATTGCCCACAGTGTGACCGATAAAAGCACAAAATGCTCATGTGATAATATGTCCATCATAGCGAAAAGCCACTGCTTGGCGTTCGGTTCTGTCGTGGTCACCATTTGCTGTGCCAGTTGCTCATCAATGAGAGCCCAATTGCATCTCGCAACAGTATAGTTTATGAGTGAATGTCTCCATGAATCCAGGGAACCAGAGAGTCTGCACCGCTGGTTGTCAGACATGTGCCTATGAGCCCTAACGTCCTCAGTTGGAAGTGAATATTTTAAGAGCCGCCACAGAAACATTCTGATCTTTGCTGGTACTTTGGTTCGCCACAATGTTTTCCACACACTCTCCTCTCCTGCAGAACTCGATGAGCTAAATCCGGAATATTCCGAGTATTTAGCGGAATGGAGAGAATAGTTTGGTAGTTTGGACGTCCATTGGCATAAAAACTTGCTCAACTCTCTGTCTATTCCACGTCGCTGTTGTGTGATCGATGAGTTTGGACACTCTGGTTGGCGGGTCCACCAAGAGTGATCCATATGGCCTCAACAGCTCATCTCTTGGCAACCAAGTGTCCTCCCAGATATTGGTTGTCTCACCATTACCTATCATTTTAATTAGTCCCAGTTTGAGCGTATCCCTCCCTTCCACAATCGCTCTCCAAATTTGACTTGGCTGACTCCCTAGCGATGCATGCAAGATGGCAGTATCGGGGAAGTATATGCTCTTCAGAACATGAGCACTTAGGGATTTTGGATTCTGCAGCAAGCGCCATGCCTTCTTGGCAAGCATTGCCAAGTTAAAGAGTTCAAAGTTCTTAAAGCCAAGGCCACCCAAGCCTTTCGACTGAGTCATAGTTTTCCAAGATACCCAGTGTGGCTTGCGCTTACCCTCCTTGCTGCCCCACCAAAACTTTCTGATTAGCATATTAAGACGTTCACACAATCCCCTTGGCAGCTTAAAACAAGACATGGAAAACACCGGTACCGCTTGTGCAACGGCTTTAACCAACACCTCCTTCCTGGCTGCAGACATAGTAGTTTCTATCCAACCCTGAATTTTGCTCCATAAACGGTCCTTGAGATACTTGAAGGCCCCGTTCTTTGAGCTCCCAATATCTGAGGGCATGCCCAAATACTTCTCATTTAGAGTTTCGTTGGGAACATTTAGAAAACCCTTGATATCTTCCCTGGTATTCTCACTACAAAAAAAAGACACATTCGTGACATTTTGGGCTGAATGAATTTTTTTCCTGTCATACTTATGACACTTCTATGACGATAATTGTGACAAAACCCAGTATCGTCATAGATGTGGTGGGGTCCTACTTCTATGACAAAAATCATGATGAGAAAATGGGCTTTTCATCTGGGCGGGCGGAGACGCAGCTGCATGACATTCTTTGGGCCGTCCATGACGGAAAAAACCGTGGTAGAAGCGAGGCGAGGAAAATATCGGGGAGTTCCGGTTACGGTGGGTGGTCGGGGCGAAGCGATGCGCGCTTTCTCTCGTACTCTGTGGCGTGTGTGCGGCGTTGGGCTCTAATCGAACCCGAGCGAGGCGTTGGGCTCTAATTGAACCCAGTGATTGCACTGCGAACTCTGGCGTTCATCGAACCCGAGCGATCGATCGATCCTTGGTGTTAAGCGAACCGGGTGTGATTCGCCGCTCTGCGCTAAGCGAAGTCGATCGAACACTGCTGCCTCCTTCCTGGATGAGCAGTGGCGTTGTTGAGGGGTTTGGATGAACAGTTCCGGTGGGGGTTGGATGAACAGGACCCGTGGTAGTAGAGGCCGTTGCGGCTGGATGAACGATACCCGATCGGTCGAGCGGTGGATGAGCGGGACCCCGTGGAGGGCTGGATGAACAGGACCCCGTGGAGGGCTGGTTGAACAATAGCCGGTGGAGGGCTGGTTGAACAGTAGCCGGTGGAGGGCTGGATGAATAGTAGCCCGTGGAGGGGTGGTTGAACAGGACCCCCATGGAGAGGGATGGTTGAACAGTAGCCGGTGGAGGAGCGTGCGGTGGAGGCTGGACGAACAGGAGCCCGTGGATGAACAGTCGTAGGTGGAGGCTGGAGGAGGTCGACGGTGGATGAACAGTAGCCCGTGGAGGCAGTTGACGGTAGAGATAACAGTATCCCGTGGAGTCTCTTTTGTAGTACGCCACACCCCTCCCGATGAATATGACCCATGTTTCGACCGTAGCGCTCCAACACAAGTCCGTTTCCTCCGTTTTACGGTACGCCACACTCCTCCCGATCAACAGGACCCCGTTTCGACCGTAGGAGGTCCGTTTCCTCCATTTTGCGGTACACTAGACCCCTCCCGATGAACATGATCCCATTTCCACCGTGGCCGGTCGAACACAAGGCTGTTTCCTCCGTTCTGCGGTACGCCGGGCCTCGTTTCCATCGCCTATTTCGTCCAAGCCGGTTGGCTCCCAATGAACATGACGACGCATTCCGTTCCGACCCAGCCAGTTGGCTCCCCATGAACACGACGACGACGCAGTTTCTCTGTTCCGACCCAGCCACAACCATGTACATGAGCCCTGGTCGTATGTATGCACGAGTAGGCGTTCGAGACCCCGACCATATATACGTACGTGGCCGTATTTACTTTCTTGCACCCTTGTCGCTGTACGTACGTGTACACGCTATGTGCGCGCCTCTACTATGACACATGCGCGCCTATACTACGACACGTGCCCTTCCTTGCACAGCCACGGTTCATAGCTGCAGCCTGCAGACAGACCGATCGTATGTACGTACACGTTCGCGACCAGAATGACAATGCTACATACGCTTCGACCGGGCGGGTCCCTACTGTCAGGCACTTCCTTGCGTGCGAAGATGTAGCCGGTGGGTCCCAGCAGTCAGGGGAAACGTTTTTTTCACGAAATACGGTGGCCCGTCTGGTGGGTCCCTGTTTTCAGGTGGAGGAATAATTATTTTGCGCGTAATAAGGAGGCACTTCCTTGCTGCGGCCGTGGACCCAGCTGTCAGCCTCTCAACGTACAGTACTCTTCCGATGGAAGTCGTTCGTTGACCTCATTGACCACGCCGCACCGAGAGCACCAAGGCGGTGGACGACGGCGAGGCCTAGGAAGGGAATGACGCGGAGCCGTCCGGGGAAGACGCAGCAGTGGATGCCCACGAGGAGAGGAGTACGAGGGTTCACTAGTTCGACTGTGGTGTGAGGCTGCCGTCGTCGCAGGGCCTGATCAGCGGTGGGAGTAGTAGGGGCGGTGAGGCCTCCGCGGCAGCACAACTGGCCACAGGAGGCAAGAGCACACGGTGGTTTGGACAGTTGGAGCAAGAAAATTAGAGGTTGAAGAAGCAGGACGACCATTGGATGTTAACAATCCAACGGTCACTCGTGATAGAATCGTTTGTCGACTAAGTTGACAAAGCCCTCCGTCTGCGTCAACTTAGTAGGCCCACAAGTCAGCCTCCCACTCTGGTTGGTCCCAGCTAGCAGGGGGAGTATTCATTTTTTGTGCGTAATAAGGGGGCACTTCCTTGTGTGCGAAGACATAGCTGGTGGGTACGAGCTGTCAGCGGGAGTATTCATTCTTTTTGGCATAATAAGGAGGTACTTGATTGCATGCAGCCATGGACCATGTGGGTCCCAACTGTGAGCCTCTCCATGTACGTCCCTCTTCCGATGTTATCGTTTGTTGACAACATTGACCACGATGTGCCGAGAACACCGGCGAGATGGACGACGGTGAGACCCAGGAAGGGAATGACCCAGAGGCGGCGAAGCCACAACAGTGGAGGGATGTGGGTGAGTAGAGGGATGGCCTGGCCAGCGGTGGGAGTAGTAGGGGGCGGTGAGGCCTGCGCGGCAGCACAACCGGCCACGAGAGGCGAGGAAGCGGCGGTCCCTTGACCTTTGGATTTGGCGGCTGGAGCAAGAAGATCAGAGATTGAAGAAACACGACAGCCGTTGGATTGACATCCAACAATTACGTCTGCTAGAATCGTTTGTTGTCGTGTATAATAAGTAAAAAAATCTTGCATACGCGTCAACTTAATAGGCCCACAAGTCAGACCATTCCGTATTATTTTAATAATTTATATTTAGCTCATTGCAACTTCTTATGCAATTCATTGCAGTTCGTTTTTTTGTTGGCCAGGGCCAGGGTTAAAAATTTAAACGAAATTTCGCATATTTCTGTGGGTTCCAAACTATTTTTAATACCGAAATGTCGAGCCAGATTTAAAGTACTTTGAATATATATTTGAATTAGATTAAAGCCCAGTGAAATTGAAATCTAAAAATGTGAAAAAATTCAGAAATTATAAAGTAATTGCCAATTTGTCATCTGTTTTTTATATTTACAACCCATTTCATATTACTTTCAAGATTTGTAGGCGTCTTGAAAGAGTTGCAGCCCATCAGGGCGTAGAAAAATAAGCAGGCCTGGATTGGGTATTGTTCAGAAAATATAACTGGGCTCATTTTCACAAACAAAAAATAGCTGGGTTGTTTATGTGGTGAACATAAAATATAAGCCTAGGCTAGACGGGCCACAGCCCAGTTGAAATCCTGCTCTGTCTCAACAATAAAAAAAATACTGCTCGAGTAGCTACGGCTCAGGTGTCAGCCGATCTTGTGCTGTTCTCTTGTCTATTGACTATATACGCTGACAATGTCGTGGGTCCCAGATGTCAGGAAACCACTAGCAGGAAGCATTTTCTTTTTCCATACGCTGACAATGGAGTATATATATAACAAAAAATGAGGAACTTCCTTGCGTCCGGCCATGGAGATGGTGGGCCCCTACTGCCATCCTCTCCACGTACAGTCCTGTGCCGATTCCTCTTGTTTGTTGACCATGTTGACAACGCGAGAGGGCGGTGCCGCGACGAGCGCAACAAAGCGCGCGGAGGACGACGACGAGGCCTCGGAGGTCGGCGTTAATGATTTAGGAGACAGTGAGGCGGCGATGCGTGCGCTGAGGCGCAGCCAGCTGTGGGAGGCGGAAGCAGGCGACCCGGCCGGCGCTGGTTTGGTTTTGGCGGCTGGAGGAAGACAAGACTGAAGAAACACGACAGATTGTAAAAGCAGCAGGAGTACTTAACAACCTTAACTGAAACCACCAGGGGCACTTAACAACCATAGCTGAAAGCAGTATGAGTACTTATACAGGTTCAACCGTACAAACCACACCTCGAACAGTGCTACTTTGCCTACAGTTAACCAAAGGGTGAGGCTGCCAAGCCCCAGGACAAGGCCCAGGCGCCACTCCGTGCATCCACAACCTTCTGAAAGCGGCTTCATCTCACAATGTGGTCAATAAACAGGATATTCGCTTTAGATCCATGGAAAAGCAGGAACATAATATTTTGTCCTATTCTCCAAGATGGACGGGCCTTCATTATTTGAGACCACCCATGAATAAGTATCTTTTCATCTCCAAGGGGAATGGAGTAGGTCGACATAAACATCATGTTGTGACCAAGCGCAAGTCTGACCCGACCATGGTCAGGCATCTGTATAGGAACAATAGACCCGGGCAGTTCCTGTTTCAAGAAGATCACAGCTGTAAAACTATGCATTTTTATGAACAACATATATAACAGAAAACAGCTCGTACCATAAGTTTCTCAACACAGTTGGACCTGTTTAATGAGTGCAGCAGTGGCACACATATCCCACATGGCCTTCCACCATTGAAACGCCCCACAAGGACCTCAAGACAATCAATAAAGTGTACGAACTTGTGGATGTCGTCCAAGTCAACTTCAGTGCCATGAGTAACAACCGAGTTCTTATAGAATAACAAACGAGTAGCCTGCTTAACTCTGAGAAAACCTACACGTGCCACCAATTATAAGAAAATATTAGTTAGAAGTAGCATCTTCGTGAGAGATTCGTTGCTACTTCTAAAGTTAAATTGTGATTAGTTAGACAAAATAGGTGGATTAAGAAGTAATCGAGGCAAGAAGCAAGAACCAGATACAAAACTAACATGGATGAACAATTGGAACAACGTCGGGGTGGAAGATCACAGTGAAGATGAGACCAGGTTCTGCTATTTCCATCAACATTAAATGCGCCAATTTTCAGTCCGTAACACTTGAGAAAGTTTATCCAAGTTCGCCATAAAAAGCAGCGATCTTCTTGGTTCATGAACCCAACTCGAAACTTATATCCATGGCTTGTCTTCTTGTGACCATTAAACTGGTGTATTCGGTTATGGTAAGGCCGAGCATCTTGAGTACATGTGTTACGGCGAGCAAGGAATGCACTGCAGGAAAAATAATATGAGAACATAATGTATTCCCTATATCCAAATCTAGAAATAATTTCCTCCTTCACGTCAGAGTTGACCATGGTACTAGTACCTTTTATCCAAATATAGCAATCCAAATTTCCAAATTAGTCGACAACATGTTCAAAAGACCCCACCCTCCCGGATAGAAAAGAGGTTCTAGGAACATATTGTGCGCGTTTTAAAATCATGTGTTAGGATGAGAAGGAACAAGTGTGGTGTCTCGCCGAGGGCACAGAAACCTGTAGGGTCCTCGCACTTTGGGCACTACAAATGAAACACACTAGATTGATGGGAAGAAAAATGCATCAGCAATGGCTGCCATCCTAGGAGTACTCGCGACCAAGGGACTTGGATTTGTCGGGGATGGATGAAGAATTCGTACCAGGTTCTCCATGAGAAAACCCTATGCAATCACCGGCGGGGTTTTCTCTGAACAAGCGAGCAGGAGAAGGGATTCAGGCCCGGTGAAATATTGCCGCTTCGTCGTCCGACTACCTGCTAAAAATTTGGAAAGGTGGGGTTTTTTGTGATTTGAAGGCTCATTGGGCATTACTGCGGCGCTACGACCGGTGTGTGTCTACCGTGCAGTTGTGCACTCTAATTTGGTGCATATGGCATGTGGACCCCGTTGCCGGATGCCCCACATATCAGCGAAAGGAAGTAGAAAGACAGGAGTAACTAGTTACACATAAATATATTTTTGACAGAGAGATACTCCCTCTGTAAAGAAATATAAAGATCTTTTATATCACAACTTTATACCTAAGAAAAATCAAGGGGAATATATATAACATATATATTTATAAAAAACAGAGTTTTTTAACACGGTATAGACGAGTTGGTGATGATGGTGTGCCTGCCATCCTGCAATATATGCCGTCCAATTTATATCTGACGGATAGGAAGGAAACTATGGCAATTTTGAAAAAGGTACCCACACACCTCTCCACATTTGCAAATAAGGCCTTCCCTCGTTCATATTTTTCTCTCACAAGATAAAATACTCATACAAATGCATCTTGATGTTACGTGCAACGCACAGGCATTATGGGGGTTCAGGTGAGAAATACCCAGACAGGCTCACGGTTCTGGACTTTGGGCCACAGGCTGGTGGGCCTGCATGTTTGGGGGCCCATGTGTTCTACCTCAGCGCTTTTCATATTGCAAGTGGTCGGTACGACGCTGGTTTTAGATGCTGTCGCAAGGGGAATACACAAAATTGAATAAAGCACGGCAGGTGTTGGAATGAAATCAAACGACAGTTCCTAACAAGCAATCAGAGTTGCAATTCTATCAACGATACTGTCGTACTACTTATACACACAGGACACTTGTTTCACCATGCCAGAGTATTACATCAAAATCTCTCGGAGGATAGTCAGTTCGGCAGTTGCGTGCTGCTACTAAAGAATTTCAAAGTTGATTTGGACCAGCTCTCCTTGCCAAGAAAGTTTGATTTTGACATCATCCCCTACCGCAAGATATGATTTAGATTTGAACCTTGACCATCCTTTAGCATCAATCATCATGCGACCATCCTTTGTACTTACGGTATATTGAGCAGGTTCATTCACACCAAGGCTGCGCATGGTAAGAGAAACTTGGCCACAGTCGCCCGGATTGTTGAACGACTCCCTCGTTGCTATAGGAATTCTCTGTTTGCAAACAAGAAGACATACACAAACAGTTATATCAACACAGTGAATCATGTGAAACAACATGGAAAGAAAAATTAACAAAGCACTTGGGCGGCCAATGCTTACCAACAAGGTGGACATGTCGATTTTTGTAGGACTTTGGTATATGAAGTGTGAACTGCAGCCCAGTCTGTTGCCGGTGCAACTGCTGGTTCCGTTGCCGCTGCACGGGCCGGAGTAGATGAAAATGCAAGTGTTGGTGCAGGTGCCGAAGCCGTTGCTGGTGTCCGTGCCGGTGCGACTGGTAGTGTCGCTGCTACTGCCGGAGATGGTGCTCCTTGTAGAGCTGGTGCCAGTGTCGGAGCAGGTGCCAGTGTTGATGCCCGATCCTCCGGTAGATCAGCTGATCACGACGCGGTCGGTGCCCAATCCTCATTTGGATCGACCGAGAGCTGCTGCATTGTCGGTCGCAGAGAGCAACTGCTGGTGCTTGATCCATTGCTGAAGGTGGTGCCGATGTGCGAGACAGCGACGATCGTGTCTGATCTGCTATGATCAGCTTTCTAACTTGACTAGGCTCCGTGACCGTGATCCAGTCTTTTTCTTCATTTCTTTTAAACGCGAGAAGGACTAATTGTGGCGTGTTTGTTAAACCAAAATGTAGTTCATCATAGGTATTCAGCTTGTACTCAGACAACAGATTGATCCAATTTTTTCCAGTAATATAAGTGATGGACAGTGCCTTCTTTACTGACACGACATAATAAGTGAAACCTGCAAAAATATCCATCGTAGAGCAAACCAAACGGTTTATTCTGTGATGAATGTCACATGGCAAAACCTGCATCGTAAAATTGCAGCAAAAGAAAGAAAACATGACATTAAATCAATAAGATCTAAACAGTAAATCAATAAGATTTACTTGATGTGACACGAGTGAATCCTTACCAGGAATCACTATGTTGAAGTACTAAACAGAAGATTGGTCATCCAACTATGCGTGGCATCCAGGGCCCCCGCCTACTCCCACAAAAAGGACAGTCCAAAGGTCGTGACATATCGTATGGACCGAACATCCATGGGACTGGAAATCCTGGTGGGTGTGATAAACCCTGCAATGCATACAGATATTGGAGTGTAACCATAATTGATAAACCGTCCTCACAAAAAAGATGATCTGGATACTTCAAAATATACAGACTAAATTGAGTGAAAAGACATTAACATAGACTGTTCTCAGGACTCACCACACACCAAAAGCGGCAGTACTGAACAATACAGGGTTCACAAACAAAAATCAAGTATCGAACAATAGTACTTACTACAGACAAGCAAAGTTGCACTAATTAAACTCTGCAGACTATTTCTTGCCACCGACCTATGGGATGAACCCCGCATAAATGACTAGGCCATGGACTTCGTGAGAGATGTCTACCGGCACCATCACCATCTCCTCAACCTTGGAGAACCTAACAGAGTGGTCTTTCCACTCATAAACATGACGATGAAGACATGCCACATCAGATTTGTCAGGAAGCTTTACAAGAACCACACCCTTCGTAATCGAAGGCATAGCTAGGAAATTGTTGTGGTCAAGTACAACCTCGAGAACATGTCCGACAACAATGCTACAGGAAAACGCTAGTTCAGGACACGTGGCGACAAGGACACATCAGCTGGATAGTTTAGCAGTAGAACTCATCCTCAGGTCTTCTAGTTCACATGGCATGACTTTGAGAACTTCATCTCCACCGCGGACCTGGTTCTAATTCAAGTAGAAACCAAATATTTTATTACTACCTCCGTTCAGAAATATAAGATGATTATCGAAATTTTACTCCATATATGACTACATATACACACAGAAATGAGTGAACAAAGACACTAGAACATGTCTTCAAAGGCATGAGAGCAGAGGGATTACTTGCAATATCCATAACACAAGTTACTGATGCAAATATACCTTCTTCAAAGGTAGCATTGATGTTCATAAAGTAATTGAAAGTAATCTATAAGAAATCAGTGTCAACCTCTCGCATGTTTTGGTCAAAAGAGGAATATAGAACAGCTATTTGGCACACAAAAATCACATGCAAGATCACCCAGAAAGTGGTACTACTAGTACTAGTACTGCGTGTTAGATGAAAAAACACGATCAAGATCGAGAAAAAGATCGTCAAGAAGAGATAATACCTGGACTTGCTTAATGAGGGATCCCTGAGAGGGGGGCTTGGACAGGGCGATGGCTTCGAGCTTGTCTACGGTAGTCTCAGCGGGGTGCTTGCGCTTGTTCGTACCATGAGCCTCGAGGTTTTTGCCAGAGTCATAGACATCACTTCGGCCGGTGCTCCAGCGTCCATCAAGAAACTGTCAAATAGAAATAAAAGAAAATAAACCATAATCACAAACCCAAAAGAAGAACAGAGAGGGAGTTATAGGATCAGTCTCAGGGTTGCAAGACCGGGCCTTGGCCAGAATCAACACCATTGATGCGCTCACCTTTCCTTCTTTGGGAGAGAAGAACAATGACAGAAGCAAGTCGAGGTTTTCTTGAAGAAATGAGGAACGAGTCGAGGGAGAAGCGAGGGTGGGGTAGAGAGGAAGCTGAGAGAGAAGAGTGAAATGATGGTTGCTTCATCCATCCAACTTACTGCTGGAAAGGAGGGGGTTTTGTGATTTGACGGCTCATTGGGCATTACTGTGACGCTTCGATCGAGGAAGTTTACCGTGCAGTTGGGCACTCTACTACGGAGTAATTTAGTGCATGGCTGGTGGACCCTGATGATGGCTATCCCACACGTCGGCGAAAGTGAGTAGCAAAGTTCCCGACGACCATCGAGGAGGATGCGCATGGTAGAGCAAGTCCACTGTTTTTTCTGAAGAAAAAAAATGATTACAACAAGCGTTTCCACTCTTACGACGAAGGAGTGCGAAACACGGTAGCCACTTGAACATACACAGTGCTCCTACTACTAGGCATGTGCAGTGGTTCATACGTCAGTACTACATAATCTTGTTGCTAGTGTAGGAGTAAGATATGATGATAACAAATGATGTTGTGCGCATGTCAACTATATGAACAATAATGTAACTATATTGAGATGAGAATGCAACCAAACACACCCACACACTTTGTGCTACAGTGACTGATCTGCACCGTCTGATTTTGATCCAACGGTCATGTTGCGTCGAGACATGGACATGCCCATGCAGAGGGCGCCTAAACACCACGAAGTCCCTCGCTTCTCGAGGCACCTTGAGGAGTCCCGGACTAGGGGTGTCAGGATAGCGGACTATCGTCACGGCGGACTCCAAGACTATGAAGATACAAGATTGAAGACTTTGTCCCGTGTCGGATGGGACTTTCTTTGGCGTGGAAGGCAAGCTTGGCGTCTGGATATGTAGATCTCCTACCATTGTAACCGACTCTGTGTAACCCTAACCTATCCGATGTCTATATAAAGCTGGAGGGTTTTAGTCCGTGGGGCGAACAACAATCACACCATAGGCTAGCTTCTAGGGTTTAGCCTCCTTGATCTCGTGGTAGATCTACTCTTGTACTACCCATATCATCAATATTAATCAAGCAGGAGTAGGGTATTACCTCCATCGAGAGGGCGAACACAGGTAAAACATCGTGTCCCTTGTCTCCTGTTACCATCCGCCTAGGCGCATAGTTCGGGACCCCTACCGAGATCCGCGGTTTGACACCGACATTGGTGCTTTCATTGAGAGTTCCTGCGTGTCGTCACCGATAGGCCCGATGGCTCCGCCGATCATCAACAACAGCGGTCCGGTGAGACTTTTCTCCCGGACAGATCTTCGTGTCGGGCGGCTTTGCCTTGCGGGCCAATTAAGCAGCCATCTGGAAGCAGATCGAAAGCTCGCCCCTGGCCATCGAGTCAGATTTGGAAGTTTGAACTATCGGCCGATATCGCGGAGACTTGATCTTGACGGATTCGAGCGCAGCCAAGCGTGCGCATTGTCTCGATGGGCATGATCTAGCTCTGCTGACGAGCAGTGCGGAGGCCGCACCGTTATCCGCTCGACCCTTAATCCGGGCGGATTCCCGATCGAGGGCGAGTGGTTGGACACCGCCTCGGGGGCTACAATCTTGTGGCGCCCTCGATTCAATCGTACACTAATCATGCCGCAAATGTATGCGATCAAGATCAGAGACTCACGGAAGATATCACAACACAACTCTACAATTAAAATAAGTCATACAAGCATCATAATACAAGCCGGGGGCCTCGAGGGCTCGAATACAAGTGCTCGATCATAGGCGAGTCAGCGGAAGCAACAATATCTGATACGGACATAAGTTAAACAAGTTTGCCTTAAGAAGGCTAGCACAAAGCTGGGATCTGAGATCGAAGAAGGCGCGGGCCTCACGCACAGGATCCTCTAGGTCACTCCCAGTCGTCGTCGGTGGGCTGCTGCGTAGTAGTAGGCACCTCCGAGTAGTAGTCGTCATAGGCGGTGGCGTCGGCTCCTGGACTCCATCGTCGATTGCAGCAATCGAGTAGAGATAGGGAAAGGGAAACAATGCAGCAGTGAGTACTCATCCAAAGTACTAAGCAAGGAGCTACACTACATATGCATGGATATATGTGTAAAGGCCATATCGGTGGTGAGCTGAGAAGGCGAGAATAAGAGGGGGATAGCTAGTCTTAACGAAGACTAAACACGGACACACTGCCTTACAACAGGTAGGAGGGACAATCTGAAGTCCTCAAGTAACATCATATAGCAATAATCCTACCCGGCAATCCCCTGCTCATATCCACGAGCGAGAGCGACCACCGGTTATATCGGCACTTGGAAGGTGTGTTTTATCAAGTATCGGTTCTAGTTGTCATAAGCTCAAGGTACAACTCCAAGTCGTCCATTACCAGAAGATCACGGCTATCCGAATAGATTAACTTCCTGCAGGGTGCACCATCTTACCAAGCACGCTTGATCCCATTTGGCGGACACACTTTCGGGGTCATGCCCGACGCGTAAGATCAACACGTCGCAGCCCACCTAGGCACTGTGAGAGGCCAACACGCCGGTCTAAACCTAAGCGCGAAGTGCAGGCCCATCGCTGAGCGAGCACACACGTTCGCGTCTGTGGCCGAAGCAGACCTAGCCCATCGGCGTTCGGTCCAATCCGCGCGCGCCGCTCGTCGTGACGTCTGAAATGCCGGTGATACCACGGCGGGATACCCATAACTACTCCAGCGTAGATGGTTAGTGCGTATAAGCTCAGTAGCCAACCCAGATCAAATACCAAGACCTCGTTAAGCGTGTTAAGTAACATGAGCGCCCGAGCAGGGCAGGCCCACCTCTCTCCTAAGCGGTCTCAACCTGCCACAATCGCTCCGCCTCAATGATCCACTCGGGTGCTCCATCGGCCGACCCGACTTTAGTCTCACATGTATCATGTATAAGTAATAGTATATACCGTGATCAACTCCCGAGTGACCACGGCCCGATAATATAACGGCGGCAGACGGACAAGAAAGTAGGGCCACAGATGAAAGTACTAGCATCCTATACTAAGCATATAGGATTGCGGTAAGGTAACAACGAGAAGTTACAAGGACGAGCTATGCAGCGGTATAGGAGTATCCAAAAGCAGTAACATGCTATACTACTCTAATGCAAGCAGTGTAGATAAGAGTAAGCGATATCACGGTGATCAAGGGGGGCTTGCACTGGTTGCTCTGGCAAAGAGAGAGGGTCGTCAACACCGTGGTCGAGGCCCCGCAGCTGCGTCGGTCTCGTAGTCTACGGAGAAGAGGGGAAAAACAATGAATACAAGGTAACAGATGCATAACGATGCATGACATGCCAAGCGATGCTAAGCGTGCCCTAACGTGGTAAGAGAAGTCTTGGTTAGGGGAAAACATCAGGAAGTTTTCCGGTTCGGACGTCTGTCGACGGATGAACGGAGAGGAAAGTTTGCAGGTTCGATAGGTTAGAGGCGTGTGGTGGACGAGCGAATTGCGTATCCGGATTAAATCTCGTAGATTACGAGCAACTTTCATGTTGAAAATATTTTAATCCGGATTACGGATTAAAGGATATGATTTTTAAAGATTTTATTAATTTCTGAAATTTAATTAATTATTTAATTAATTTCGAAAATGCATTATGACATCGGCATGATGTCATCTTGGCGATCATCGATCAGCAGGGTTGGTGAGTCAACCTGACAGTGGGACCGCATGTCATTCACTAATGACTAATTAAATTAATTAGCCTAATAAAGTTAATTAACCTTAGTTAATTAAGTTAATTAATGATTGAGGATTAATTAATTGAGAACTAATTAGATTAATTAATTACTTAATTAATTAATTAATTAATTAGTTAATTAATTTTATTCATTTTCTTTTATTTTTATTTACATTTTAATTTAAGCGTTCATTTTGGGGGGTGGGGCCCCATGTCGATGGCCCAAGGCCTGCTCGGGCATCTTGGTCAGGCGATACCCGAATCGATCGAGCGCGATCGAGATCGAGCGCGATCGAAGCGATCGAGGCCGAGGCAGCCTGGCAAAGACCCTGTGACGGCCTGTGGCGGCAGCCTTGGTAAGCGACAGCGGGGTGGAAACAGGCACTGTGGCGGCTTGCCGTCTTGAGAAACGAGGATCGGGCGAGGATTGAGGCGCCTTGGCAAGCGCCGGAGATATCGCCGTCGGAGGAAGGAAGAGGAGCCATGCGGTGGCGGGCAGTCGGATCCGGCGGGGGAAGGAAGGAGCAGGAGGCGCCAGTCTTGGCCTTGGCAGCCAGGCAGCAGCAAGGCAGTCGAGACCCTGGCGTCGGCGAGAGAGAAGAGCAGGGGGTTCGTTCTGGTGTGGTGGGCCGTCGTCGGCCAGGGAGGAAGAGGGAGCCTCACGGGGGGGTTGGGTCTCGACAGCAGGCTCGATGGGGCAGGGAAGGCCGTGAGGAAGCGGTCGGGGAGGCGTGACCGGGAAGTCTGGAGGCCAGGCTCGGCCATGGCCGTGATCGCTCGAGGCTCGAGGCTGACGGAGGAGGCGCTCAGGCGATGGGGAGGAGGAGGAGGAGTCCGGTGGCGGGGCCGTGAGGGCCGCCAGCGAGTGTGGACGGCGGGGGTGGCTCGGTCGGGGCCTCCTCCGCCCCGATCCGGATCGGAGTGAGCGAGGCGAGGCGGCGTGGGGGCGAATGAGGCAGCTAGGGTTAGCCAGGGGTGGGAGGGTTAGTGGCCGGCTGGGCGATGGGCGGCCCGGGGAAAGAGCAGGCCAAGTGGGGAGAGGGGAGGGCTCTTTGGGCGGGGATTTTCCCCCTCACGGTTTATTTTGTTTTCTTTTATTATTTTCTTTCTCTTGTTTTAGTTTATTTAAAATGCTCGGCATTTTACAAAATTAGTGCACCCACCAATATTAGGTTAGTTATTTTAGTCAACCCCAGAACAATTTTAGGACTTGTTTTGAAACTTTTTATCGTTTGTTTTAGTTTTGATTTTTTGCTTTAGGTCGTTTTGAATCAGCAGAGGTTAATTAACATAACGGGGTGATTCTTGTTGCATAACCATCCAGGCGTTACAAATCTCTCGACGATCAAGCGAACTCCATCCTGTCGCTGCGAAGACCTCGACTCGAGGTGGGACTCCTCTCCGGACTCCGAACCCTCCGTGCCCACCTGTCCCATCGAATCGATTGGGCGCGGTCATGGAGTTCACTGCAGCGGACATCTTCGGCACTTTCGCCCTTTGGCGACATCTTGAAATCACTAAAGTCTCTCTCTTTATCAGGAGAGCCTGGCGGACTACGGTCGGGGAAGGTTAGAGACAGCAGACGGCGAAGAAATTCAGCGCCCACCCACCACCCGCCGTGAACCTTTGTCAGCTTACACGGCGTGCTCAATTTTGACTTCGGAAGACATCGGCGGTATGGGCGGCGATGTAGGAGACAACAATGAGCTAGCACCTATAGGATCTTGGACAACCACCTCATCTCATGATGTATACATGGTGGATACACCTAAAGGAAATGAAGGCGAGGAACAACGGGGCCTTCTGAAGGATAAATCCCTCGGCAGTCAAAAGCGGCAGCGTAAGCGCCGAACAAAGTCCGCCTCAACAAAGACCCAGCCATAGAGCGAGGCGAACGGTGGACAACGAACAAGCTATCGAGCAATCGTCCGAACAAGACAACTTGGATAAACAATCTGTCGGCGAAGACAACGATCCGGATGATCGGCCGGACAAACTATTGGAGCAAAATGACCTCTAGAAAAGGCTAAATACGCCTTTGCTGGCGTAGCACTGAAAAAGCGAAGCGGAAGCTCAAAACAGCGGAAGATGCACTCGAGGATCAAATGGAGCAAAGTATTCAGCACCCATGAACAAATCAGCTGACGATCGCCGAACAAAAACTACGAAAAAAGCTATTGCCCGAATTGACGAGGAGGCCTTGACCCCCACAATTAAAAAGCAAGAAAGCGACCGGTCGGATGGGCGACCTCACGGCAAAAAGAAGCGGCGAATGGTGCGCACACAAGCCAATATCACGATCCGCGCAAGGATTCACATCAAAGGATGGCCGATTAGGTCCATCTATGGGCCAAAAGCATGCTCGTCAAAGCAATGTCGCCAAAATTCCGAAGATCACGGCACACCCAAATATAGGGTGCCGCACACTATGTTTCACCGATGAGGTCTGGATCATAATTTCCAGTGGCATAGAGGCATCTGATGGAACAACAGACCACAGAGTGCAGATTGAGGATTACATCCTCCACATACACATAGCTAGAGAGATGATCTCACGCCATAAAATACTTACCCTTAAACTCAAAGGGCCAGCTCGGCATTGGCTTAGAGCCTCCCGAAAATACCATTGGAAGCTGGGAAGAGATCGAGGATGCATTTGGGCAAATTTTAGGGGACTTATGTCCGCCCTCCGGATCTGAGCGATCTAAGTCACATAACTCAACAGCCGGAGAGTCAGCCGGAAGTGCAGAACAGGTTCCTTACTAAAAGAACCAAATAGTCATTGTCCAGGACCTTGAAGCCTTAGCAGCTTTCAAACACAACGTCCAAGGGCGAATGGCTCGCCGGACACCTCGGCCAAGAAAAGCCAAGAACAATGGCGCATTAACAAGCCTCATGACCCGCTTTTTGTGCGGGAGAGGATAGCAGCTAGCAAGATCAGCACCGGCTGACCCAAGTACATCAAAGTCGAGGGGATGGAAATGGAAACCACGGCGCAACAAGGACCGGCGCGGATTAAAAGAACAGATCAAAACGCGGCGGATCAAGCGCGCGGATTCAAAAGCTCACGGCGAACAACAAAAAACTGCCCCTTAAGGACAATAGCGATGAGCTATCCAACTTCAACGAAATCTTGGACAAGATATGTCAAATCCAGAGTACTCTGGAAGGCACCGCTAACCATACCCACGAAATTGTTGGGTCTTCAAACAGTCCGTGAGATGAGCGCCCGAACACAAGGGGCTCGACACACCAAGTGAAGATGACGGCAAGCGCCTGGCGAGCCGGAAAACAAAAGACTTTCCCACAAGAGGTTAAAACAGTAAACTCACTTCCGTGATCAAAGGGAAAAGCAGCATCGCCCACTAAAAGCGCGCCGCTGCTTGGTTATCAAAACCAATCACCTTCGACCATCGGGACTATTCGAAAATATCCGGAGCAGGATGGACTGCCTTGATATTGGATCCCATAATCGTGAGTTCAATTTACACAAGTCCTCATGGATGGCGGCGATGACATAAACACGATATATCGAGGACACAATCCATGAGGATGGGGATAAACCAACCAAAATTAGCCGTAGCAACACCTCCTTTAAAGGAGTAATGCGAGCCCATATGCCGATATGCGGGCTCCATACTGCTAGAAGTTGTGTTTGGTTCATCCGACAACTTCCGTCGCGAAAGTTACTCTTCCATATCGCCCCATTTAAAAGTAGCCATCAAGCACTATTGGGACCTTGAAGCTTTCGCCCGCTTTAACGCAATACCGCATTATGCATCTCTAACACTTAAAATGCGGTCCACAGCGGCATCATCTCGTTAAAAGGAAGTATTAAGTGTTACTCGAGCACGGAAGAAGCGGAGAGCGCCTTGACAGCCCACAGCTATCCGGCTCTGCTAGGTAAGAACCTGAATTGGTCATTCAAACCCGGACACGGCTAGGCGAGTCCGGCGCCTACTAGCGACATACCCCCATACGAGGGGCGCATGCATGTATAACAAGAGACAATAAAGCTCAATTTTATTCACTTCTTGAACCGTACTCTATTTATTTAATATTAAGTACATCTTTATACGATCCTTTTTCTTTTAAACTAAGTTCCTCTCTTTCTGAGATGAACAACGTGCTACACCCGTCGAGGATCACGGCTGCGCGGAACCTGTAGCGAGGCGTGCGGTAGGGACCCGTTGCAAGATTCTTTTGATTAAGACCTGCGTAAACCTTTTTCACTTTGTCTCTTGTTGATATACATCCCCGGTTCCTTACTATAACCGAGGAGGAGGCTGGTGTTTTGGCATTGGCCGCACAGAATTTTCGCGTGTACTGGACACGGGGGCTTAGGGCATTATTCTGCCCATTTTCATAAAGACCGAATACCTTAGGAGTATTGGCGTCTCGAGTTAGGCCTTATATGCATCAGCTCCGAATCATGTCTTTGGTCAAATGTTGGGTTGCTCGGCTCCTGTGTTTTGCTGCCTTATGTTCCGTTTTCACGGCTAGCGGCACCGGAGAACTCTGCGATTGTGCCCGGTTTTGCGGCGAGCACCTCGATGAAAGCGAAAATTTGTCATGATATAGCGAGAGGCGGTCAACCACTCGATGACTCCTTTGGAATGTTTAGGATTCCTCGCATTAACGAAGGACGGTTTTCGTCGAGCACATCGCACCCGAATTCGGAGAGTGCGGTGCCCTAGGAGTTATATAGTAGCCCCACCCTCGAACTCCTATGGCTAAGTGAAAGTGATAAAGCATTATAGTCCGGTTGCACTGGTTTGCTCGCTATCACCTCCTTAACAGGACCAAGGCGTTGGATTAAGTGTGAAAAAGCGCTTTCTTTGCAAACACCCCGCACTATGTGCGTGGGGGCTGAAACCAGGACTGCCATCTTTCAGTTATATACACATATACATAAGCGGCCGCCTGAGGGAGTAGTTTACTACTTGAGCACAAGTATAAAAAGCTCTTATATTATATTGAAACATTGTTTTCACAAATCATACATGTCATTTAAACATAATATCCTTGAGCCTGCGTCTCTATTAAGCAGCGCCCGGCGACTTCTTCAAAGTAGTGCTCGGCGGTACTCGGCCTGTCCGAATCTTGGGATGCAGCGTCGGTGGCCTTCATCTCGCCCGGTATGTCTTGACACGGGCAAGAGCCATCAGCGCTCCCTCAATACACACGATCGCTTCATTGCGTCGTCTGCGATACCGCACCAAGCTGCTGCACTAAACCAAAATAGCTCTTGGTGGTGTTGGGGATACAACTACGAGTGTGAACCGCCGGGAAATCGGTTTACCCTGTGCGTGATCAGGCCCATATGGAGCACAGGCCCAGAGCGAATTAAGGTCCATACATATAAACCGCCTTAGTATTGTAACTTGTATTGTAAGACAAGGAAGGAGAAACCAAGCGGACTCTTGTATGAGCGGATTGGGATTTATAAACCCCGAAGGCGTCAACCCGTGTATATAAGGGGCGACCGGTGGCGAGTTAAGACAGAGAATCGAAGGCTAAGGCAAAGCTATTGCTCCTAATCGCCGAAACCATATCAATCACACCACAAGCGGGCGTGAGTTTTACCTTCATCGAAGGACCGAACGATATAATTCCCGTGTCTTGTGTCGCTTTAACCCTCTAGGTTAACCCGTCACGATGGCCCTGCGACTAAGTCCTTTCATGAGGACATCTGCCGTGACAATTCCACGACGGTTGGCGCCCACCGTGGGGCTATCGCACGATGGTTTGATGATCTTAGAGGGCAAGTTCGAAGGACTCGAAGGCTATCTGATGGGCGGATGACTAAGAGTCGTCGCGGCAAGCTCTATCGGCGATCGCGGATTTGGGGCCCGAGGCGGCTCGGTTGAAATCTGGTACCGGGTCCCCTTTGGCGGCATACTGCGTGTTCATCGGCAAGATTGGCGAGTCGGGGCTGGGCGGACGTCTGCACCGACCTCGTCGAGGCGGCTCGTGGCAAAGAAGAGTCCTGCCCTAGCTGAACGGCGGTCAAGCATGTTTTCATGGGAGTCGTCCCACGGAGGTTCTGGCGGATCAGCATCTGGTAATGAAACAAATCGTTTACTCTGGCGGCGAATCGTCGGCCGAACCGAGTCTTTATACCATTGCAGGATGGCGGATCGAGGGCTGTTCCGGCGGTGAGAGCATTCCGGGACCCTCGATCTACCCAACGGGTTGGGGTCTTCATAGCGGTATGCGGGGCGCTTCACTCTTGACATGGCGCCCTGGTCGCGGTTCAGCAGCAGTGATGGCGGCAGGCGGAGGCCTGTCGCCCACCGGCTCAAGTTTTGTCGAGCTTTTCGATGCATTGGCGGTGCTCATGGCGGAAGCTAATCCACGGATCAGGACATACTGGCAGAGATTGCAAGGTGAGGAACAGATCACTAAAGCTAAGGCGGACTGGCGGCCGCGGAACGAGCGGATGGCGATGGAGCAGAGCCGCTCTGGATCTGCTTGAGCTTATAGGCTCGAGGCTGGACGAGCGCATCCACGAAGTCATGAAAAGGAAGTCAGGTCCGTTTGCCTTGAGTTTTGAGGTAGGAGCTTTTCAATACCCAGGCGAGGACCCGGTAATCCGCGCTGTTGGTGAACGGCGGAAGCTTTGGGGCGGCCGCACCAGTTCAGCCCGTGTGGTAGATCTGCCTCGCCATCATACTGGGGTGCGCCCGGACCTTGCGAGACACCTCCGGGTCACTACTCCAACCCGATGGATAATCTTGTAGCGGCTGCGGCACGGTTGGGCGATTCCAATTGGCGATTCACCACATGCGGTAGAAACACGCCGGGTTAAGGCTCCTCGGGACGGTACAGCTCGGCAAGCTTACTCGTACAGATCGGGATCGGATCCCTCCACCCCGCCCGAGCGGAGCTATAGCCAAGCGGCGACAGACGAACCCGTATCAAGCAATGCGCGGCGTGGTCCGCCTCGCGGCAACAATCCGGCGGCGGCTTTGAAGATGCTCAAGTGGTAGTGGACGCGCCCGAGAACGCGTGGGGAGGCCGAGTTAGCAGCACAAGTAGAGGATCATCCGGCTCGCCGGTTCGTCGACCATCTTGAGCGGGGTGACGTCGGCTCTTTGGGGGTGCCTTGCCTCGTCCCGCTTTACATAGCGTCGCTTGCCCAAGGACTTCAAGGGGCCGCGCAAGGTGCCAAATTATCTTGCCGACTTGGCTCGGAGGCATGGATAGAAAGCTACTGAGATGGCCATGGAGATGCTAGACATGGATGAAGCTGCATGTGCAAAGTACTTCACAATGATCTTTGGAAGAGTGCGGCCGGACTTGGTTGAAAAACTTGCCACCCAACTCTATCAACTCGTGGACCCGATTCTGCGAACCGGTTCATCAAAATTTCAAAGACACTGTAAACAGCCCATATACGTGGTGGATCTGGCGGCTTGTGTCGAGCGGAGGAAGTCTACAACCCATTGGTGCGCGCGCGTCTCGGAAGTTTTACATTCTTGGACGGATCAACCACGATTCCGCGATCGACCTTGAAGCCAATTGCGGTTCGAGCCATTGAAGCTGAAGCTGGAGTCGCATGAGCGTTTTGCCATGACATGGGCACTCTAATGGGCGTTTTGGTAAAATGCGCTGATTACGATAGTACCAAGGATCCGAATCTGAGAATGATGAAGTGGGAAGGAAAACAGAGCGGCAACTCCAGGAGCCAGCAGCATCATTCGGCGAGCAATGGAGGAACAAAGCGTAAGCGAAACGGCAACATGGGCTTTGTGGCCAACACCTGCAGCAGGACAAGGGTGTTGGCGCGGGTAAGCGATCAAACCAGGGTGGTCACAATCGAGATCGTTTGAATTTCGGTATTGAATCAACCTTGTCGAAGCATGGGGACGAAGGAGTATTGGCGAACCACCTTTGGAAGGATTGTTATATTATGCAGGAGTTCAAAAACTCCAACTCTTTCCGGTATGATCAAAGGGCCGGTGGCGGTTCGAGGTCCGCCACGGAGTTCTGATGGAGGAAATACCGGCCGAGTTCGGTGGTAATCCGGGCGGGCAAGGCAATCGAGAATAATCAAGGTAATCGAGCAGTCGAGAACCAAGGGCTACAATCAACAACAGCAGCGATCGGGTTATCATAGCAATCCAGCGGTTGAATGGTGGGCAGTACCACGTCTTTACCACCAGCTGGACCGACGAGACCGAAAACTTGAAGCGGGCGGTCGGTGTTGTTGAGCAAGCTGCGCCGCATTACCGCGCTGGTCCGAGCAGCCGATTGTGTGGGCGAGAGGACCATCCTCCCGGGTTTACAATCCGGTCGATTAGCCCTGGTGGTGGCACCCGGTGGCGAAGTACAAGTTTACCAAGGTTCTTATGGATGGAGGAAGCAGCATCAACATCACGTACTACTGAAACTTTCCGGCGTATGGGGTTAAGAGATAGGCATCTCGGGCCGTCCAGCACAGTGTTTCACGGTGGTGCACAGTAAGTCGGCGTGCCGGTCGGTAAAATAGCTCGGAGGTAACCTTTGGAGCGAACATGACTCGAGCGAAGCGTTGACATTTGAGGTGGTGAAAATTCAAAGCCCTTACCACGCCCTCTTTGGGCGGCGGCTATATGCTAAGTTCATGGCACGGCCTGTTATGTTTACTTACAGCTGAAAATGCGGGTCACAAAGGCGATAACGGTTCATGGGAGCGCCGGATCGCTCTGGAGTGCGAGGAAGGTGATCGGCTTCTGTGAGTCGGTTTGTGCCACGGAAGAGTTAAAGTATTATAAGGATAATGTTGATCCGGCGGATATGACCCCTTTGAAGAAGCCAACTTCTGAGCATGATCCGGACTTGAAGTTCAAATCGGTGGTGAGGCGAAGCTTGTTGATTTTGTGCCCGGCGATTCGTCCAAGCAGTTCACCATCGGTGCCAACCTGGATCCTAAATAGGAAAAGCGCTCATCGAGTTCATCCGTGAGAATCGGGACATTTTGCATGGAAACCGACATGCGGTGTACCAGAGGAACTCGTGAGCACACTCTTAATGTGGACCGAAATACAAACCGGTAAAACAGTTTCTTCGCCGGTTTAACGAGGAAAAGCGCAAGGCCATTGGAGAAGAAGTTGCTAAACTTTTGGCGGCAGGGTTTATCGTCGAAGTCTTTCACCGAGTGGCTTGCTAATCCGGTGTTGGTCCTTAAGAAAAATGGCACTTGGCGCATGTGCGTGGATTACACAGATCTTAACAAAGCTTGTCGGCGGATCCTTTCTCCCTCCCGCATTGACCGGATCATTGATGCAGCGGCGGGTTGTGGCGTTGAGCTTTACGGATCGTATTCGGTTATCATCAGATTAAGATGGCGGTTAGGACCAGGAGAAAGCGGCGTTTATCACCTTTGGAGCCTTACGCTATGTGTCCATGCCTTTTGGGCTCAAAGCGCTCAAGCAACTTATCGGCGTTGCGTCTGAATTGTTTGCATGAACAGATCGGCCGTAATGTGCACGCTTATGTGGATGATATCGTGGTGAAATCAAGGCAGAAGAAAACATTGATTGAGGATTTAAAGAAACCTTTGACAACTTGCGGGTGTACAAGATGATGCTCAACCCGGCCAAGTGTGTTTTTGGTGTTCGGCGAGGCAAATTATTAGGTTTTCGTGTCCAACCGAGGATTGAGGCTAATCCGGAGAAGATTACAGCTATCACCTCCTTAGCTAAGCCAAAGTGCATCAACGATGTCCAACGTTTGGCAGGCGGATTCTGCGCTAAGCCGGTTTATCGATCGCCTAGGAGAGAAGGCCATTCCTTTGTACGAGATCTTTGAAGAAGACGGATCAATTAAATGCGGAGCTCATTCTTGATGAGGCATTGGAGGATTTAAAGCGGCAGGTGGCCAACCCTTCGTTCTTGCTGCCCCTATTGACGTGGAGCCGCTCCTCTTATATGTTCTTTGCTAATGCCGAGGCGGTGAGTGTAGCCATCGTGGTGGAGCGCAAGGAGGCGGGGAAGGAGTATCGGTTCAGCGCCGATTTACTACATCAGCGAGGTTCTCATCGAATCTAAACAAAGATATCCACATTGGCGAAGCTGGTATATGGAGTTTTTATGGGCCGGAAGCTGAAGCAATATTTCCAAGGGCACCCCATTACGATGGTCGATTCGGCTCCCTTGGGTGATATCATCTTGAACCGGAAGCGGCGGCGGATTGCTAAGTGGGCTATAGAACTTGGGCATACGGTTTAAAGTATGTGCCCGGACGGCCATAAAGTCTCGAGCACTTGTGGATTTCATTAATGATTGGGACGGAGTTGCAAGCGCCGAAGAGAAGCGGATCACACCTATTGGACCATCCATTTTGATGGGTCCGAGCAATTGGAGGGCTCGGGGCTGGAGTCGTATTAACTTCCCCACGAGGTGACAAGTTCTGTTATGTTCTCCGCCTAATGTTCCCTTGTACTAACAATGCAGCTGAGTATGAAGCTTTGCTCCACGGTCTCCGGATGGCCAAGAAATGAATCTCAGCGGGTTAAATGCTTTGGTGACTCGGACTTGGTGGCCCGGCAAGTATCCGCACTTGGGACTCAAAGATCCACTCATGGCTGCATATCGTCGGGAAGTGGATGTTGTTGCAGGATATTTTAAAGGGTATCAGGTGGACCATGTGGATCGTCGGAAGAACGAAGCGGCTGATGCTTTGAGCCGGCTGGGTTCCCAGCGTAAACCGGTCCCGCCCAACGTTTTCCTTGATGTGCTGCACAAACCGTCAGTTAAGCTTCCTGATGAAATTGATTTGGCTATCCCTGATCCGGAGGCTCAATTGGTGGCGGCCTTGCATGTCATTCCAGATTGGACGTTCCCTTATTTGGCATACATGAACCGGGGCGAGTTACCAGAGGATGAGACGTTGGCCCGGCAGATAGTTCGGCGGTCTAAGTCTATGACCATTGTTAATGGCGAGTTGCACCGTCGCAGTGTGTCAGGGGCGTTTCAGCGTTGTGTGTCCCCTGAAGAGGGCTGTGAGATATTGCGAGAGATTCATGAAGGGGATTGTGGTCACCACGCCGGTTCAAAGTCCACAGTGGCCAAAGCATTCCGCCATGGTTTCTATTGGTTGTTGCCCATGCTTGATCACGGAGGATCAGTGGTCGACGATGTGATGGTTGCCAAAAGTTCTCGAGCGTGCTCATGTGCCAGCCCAAGAATTGAGGATGATTCAATTACTTGGCCATTTGCGACTTTGGGGCTGGATATGGTTGGACCTTTCAAAAGGTCCAAGGACAAAAGACCCACTGTTGGTGGCGGTGGATAAGTTTACCAAGTGGGTCGAGGCGAGCACGTTAGCAAGTGTGATGCGGCCACGGCGGTTCAGTTCATCAAGCGGGTGATTTTCGGTTTGGGTTTCCACAGTATCATCACGGACAATGGCACCAATTTGTCCAAAGGAGCTATGAAGGAATTTTGTGAGCGAGAGCACATCCGCTTGATGTTTCTTCAGTAGCCCACCCGCAATCCAATGGTCAAGCGGAACGAGCTAATCAGGAAATTTTGAAGGGTATCAAACCCCGCTTATGGTCCCTTTAGAGAGGCGCCGGGTTGTTGGGTGGAAGAGCTACCATCGGTGATATGGAGTATTAACACTACCCCAACCGATCCATCGGATACACGCCGTTCTTTATGGTCTATGGAGCGGGCGGTCCTTACCGATGATATCCGTCACGACTTCGCCTCGAGTAGCAGCTTATGTTGAGGCGGATAGCGAGGCAGCACGGACAAGATGGTTTGGACCGATTTGGACGAAGAGCGCGATATGGCAGCAGCCCGTTCGGGCGGTCTACCAGCAAGATCTTCGTCGGTATCACAGCCGGCGGGTTAAAACCGAACCTTTCGGGAAGGAGATTTAGTGCTGCGGCTCATTCAAGATCGAGAAAGATATGCACAAGCTATCCCCACCTTGGGAAGGGCCTTTTGTGGTCAGCAAGAATCTATACAACGGGTCCTACTATCGATTGATGTTCGAGGCGAAAAGGACTCACGACGCCGAGGAGGAGACCAACGAGCCGTGGAACATAGCTCATCTTCGGCCTTATTATACCTGAGCCATTGGCTCCACTTATGTACATATCAAGACTGTATATATTATGAATAAAAGCAATAAACCGGATCCTCGGCTAAAGCGGGGCATCTGTTCTGTATAAAAGACCGGTTTGGGTACATGGAGATGCTGTCGTGGAGCGGCCTCCGGTTTAACCCTTGGCCTTGTTTTCAGAAACTTTTGTCATTTGGGGGCTTGGTCGTATCCGAACCAATGCAACGCCTCTTGGCAGGCGAAAGCCACCAGATCATTTGGGGACATGGTCACGTCTGAACCGATCCACGCCTCTTGGTCGACCTAAGGCCATAGAATCACTTGGGGCTTTGGTGAACCCGAACCATTGCAATGCCACTTGATCGGCATCATGCCACGAGTTCGATTGGGGACTGGCTGACTTGAACCATCGCTTCGCCAGTATAGGGGCTTGGTCCTGTCCGACCATGGTAACACCATCTGATCCGGCTCAGTACAGCCTTGTCTCGCAAAACGGTTTTTTTTTTCTCATTGATTTTGTTTCTATGTGGTTTTGATACCAATCATTTGGCTTTTGTCGGCCTTCGTAAACCGGCAAATTTTTTATTAAACCGGATTTACGTTGTCGATACGTTTTTAAGCTGGCGATTTGTTCCGGTTTGATTTTACTGTTAAACATCCCATTGTGGAGTAACAGGGGGCTTATCATGCCCGGCACGATTTACACGATAAATCGGTCTTATCTGAGGTTGCCCTCCTTTGACGGTGATGGTTTATAAGACCTCCGCTTGGATTGGCTAAAGCCAGCTGTGTGTACTGATCTTTGGCAGGTATGTTCAGTATCACATAATTTTGATCGTATACCTCGGTATTTTCTCATATAAATATTGGTATCACAGTCGGTTAGAGGTGTAAACCGCCATGGCGGTTTAAGAACTTGTGATTGCGGGCACAATATGTTGCAGGATTTACTACTGAAGCCAGCGGATCCAAAGACCGCCATGCAAAAGTTTACGAGACCAAGGTTGTACCGGCATTGTTCAATGAAAGACACTTGCTATCCTATTACAAAGCCTTCGAGGTCCGGCGTTTCACGCGGAGTTATGCCTTGAAGCTTTGGATATGTCGCCTGCTTGACGGATTACGCTGCTTCACCGGGTTGGCGCGAGGTGGAGGGGACGGCGCTGGCGTCGGTTCAGCTTCTTCTTCTTCCTCACCCAAAGCCGGAAGTCATTGGTAGACCAGTCAATCCGGGTTAAGGCACGAAGACAGCTTCTTCACTTATCAGCTCAGCGGATCAACGTCGGGCGTAAGTGTGCTTACGGATTGGAGGAATCAGCTCGCACTTCCGGGATGACAAACTCCACCCGCTTGTTGTTTGCGTCATAAAAGATCGGTGAACCTCCAGATTGGCTTCACGCCGATTGACTCGCCAACGGACGCACTTCCTTTGTAATCCGCTTTGAGCATCGTTATCAAAGGCTTCACCGTTCTCTTGAGCACTGGGAAAACCTTTAGCTATGTCGGCGGATCAAGATCCGCTATCCATGCTTTTGGCAGTCGAGTCGATGGCGTGCCGGCCCGGCTGCGGATCGCTTCATCTCTTCAAGCTGCCGGAATCATGGACAGCCGGTCCAGCGCCTCTCCGATCGGGACGGCGCCATGTTGTCATATGAAGTGGGCGATATGACCCGCTGGCGCCGTATATAGCTGCTCAATCGAGTGTACGAAGCCTTGAGCTTTTTCCGCGCGCCGAGCCGGATGAGCAATACGTTTGCCTACACCAGGTTTAGACAGCTCAAGTTAAACCGGCGGAAGCATTAACACAGCATATTCGATGTAAATTTGCTTACCAAAGATGGCAGAGGTCATGGCATGCACTTGGCGTTTGAGTCCGGTCAGCTCTTGATCCACGGTTTAAGGGCCGCCTCGGCTTCCTCCGCCGCTTTACTAAACCGGCCTTCTCGGTCCCAGATTGACCCGCCGGATTTGTACCACTCCTTCAGCTGTTCCATGGTGGTCGGGGCAGTTTTAGCTCATCCTTGGCTTTGGTGGCTTCGTTATTTGGATTTCCAGATTGGTTCGGAGGTCCTTGAGTTGCACACTTCTTGTGGTGTATTTCATTCTGATGACAAAGGAAGCATGTTAGTGATTTCATTATACAAGTCCCAAGCTTAATACAAGTATTCAACTTGGCACTTGGGGGCTAATGGCTAGTTGATCTCAATTTGCTATGAGGACACACCTTAAGTCCCGGTTTAACTTTACAAAGTTAAACCGACCCTTGGGGGCTACTATGCAGTTAAAATAAAAGAAAGGTCAGCCCATTACCTCATAGCGGTCCTTCATGCGATTTACTAGACCGGCCTCGAAGTCACGGCTTGTGTAAAGCCGGTTCAGAAAGCCGGAATGAAGCTCTTGGGCAGAGAAATTGTCGTAAGCCGACATATCAGTCTTCCCCTTGTCCTTGCTCATAGTAGTGGAACTTTCTTTGATGCTATGCTTTGCTAAAGCGACCGGTTGGCTAGGAGCAGTATAGCGATACTGCCACAATAACATCGTCATTTTCAGCGGTCTTGTTTGGGCTCGATGTCGTTTTGCTCGCTCGGCGGTTCAACAGATCTCGACCGGCTCGTGAGACGGGTTTGATGGAGCAGGCTGTGAAGTTTCCACTTGGACCTCGGTTCAACTTCCGCGGATCGGCAGTGTCGTCTTTGTACAACTCGCCGAGCTTTCCTTGGCAGCCAGGATTTTCGTGTGGTTGTTCGGGGTTTTCTCCGGATCAACATCCGGTAGGATCAAGAGTTTTCGCTTTCTTGCTCAAGCGAGCCTTGGTGCTGCAATATTCAGAATCGGATCAAGACAAATTGACCAAGGTGATGGTGAGTCGAATTGATGGACAATAATCACATACCTGCGGCGATGTTCAATGGAGGCGGTTGTGTGGTGGATGAACCGCCGACGAGTTGGAAGAGGCCCGATAATTGGGTCGACGGATTGAGAGGACATCGGAAGAAACCTTTAAGGGATAACGCCGGAGAGCAAGTCACCTCACGGACGACGCTTCCGGATTAGTGTGTCCGTAAACCGGCGGAGGTAACCCGTTGGCCTTCGTGCCGGGTTGTACGGCGCTCTTGACTCTTGTGTCTTCAAGTTAAGATTTGGATTCAAGTAAGCATGTGAATGGTATTTTTCACTTTCGGACGGCGCGACGAATTCTCTTAACCGCGCAAGATCGGATTCGGAAGAAAGTAAGATTACCTCAACAGGTCGGCATGGCTGGCTTCAAAGATCATCCTGGGAAGAAAATTGTCATAAAAAGATTGTAAAGGGCCAAGCATATGCAGGAAGAAACACAAAGCGGAAAGCGGTTTACCTCAACTTCGATTCTTAGTCCTCCGCGGATCGAGGACTCGGCGGTCTTCTTCTTGCCTGTTTTCTTAGTGGCCTTGGACTTTACACGGCGCCCAACCGGTTTGGTGCTTTTCCGTATGAGCTGTCCGCTCGAGAAGTAACAAGGATTAGCGATATCAACGGAGTATTAAGAGCCGAAAGGCGTGAGTAGAACTTACCGGCGGTTTGTTGGCGGCACAAAATGGAGCCAACCCGGTTAGGGCTACAGACGGAGATTGGCTCATCGAGCATCTTCTTGACGATCTCGGTGACCTCTGTTCGATTATAGGCAGCTCGTGACGCCTTTGAGGATCTTTGAGGCTGCCGTGTACTTGCATCAATCCGGCCGGCGGCTTAGTGGCAAACGCCCCAAGAGACCCAGCAACATACAAGATCCACGCCGGTTAAGCCATTGGCCATTAGAGCCCGGAGCTTGATTATTTGCGGTGCGGTTCTTCCGTTCCATGGCGGTTAAGCGTGAAGGCAGCGGATGCTGGTTCTTGAGCGGTGAGAACGGTAACCCGCAAGGGGTTTTCGTTGGGTGGGCAAGTGTTCGGCAGTAGAACCAGGTTTGGTTCCGATCCTTTGATGGCTGTGGTGCTTGGCGTGAGGAAAATCGACTTCCTTCCTCTTCTGGATTAAAACACCGCCCAGCTCCGTGTTAGGACCATCGAAAACTCGTGCGACGGTTCAAATGGAAAAATCCGGAACAACTCCACAGAGGTTCTTCTTGAAGATAGACTTCACGTAAGACTTGAAAGTTGCATATGTTCGACATGAATTCGGGCCGATGTCCCGAGGATGGAGTTGCAAACCGCAAGGACGTCCCGAAAAATTTTGAACCGGCGGGCAGAACCCCGGTCTAAGTGCTGCATAAACACAATTACTTCTCCGCCATGACTCGAGGAAACTTCGCCCTCCGAACACGCCAATGGAGGACATTTTTGGAGCCAAACCGCCGGTGGTGACATAGCCGCTGAGCTGCGTTTGATGATTCGGACGGACCCGCTTGCAAGCGGAAAATTGAGGAGCCATTAGGAAGACTAAAGCTGCGAAAGAAAGGAAGAAAACGGTTCACCGTTGAACGGGTCAGCGTTACGAATATTGTTAAACCGGCAATTCAGTAGCCGGCTTCCCATTCCGGTTTATCTAAGGACTAATGGAGTGACGGATTAGCTATCAAAAGTTAAACCGCCAGAGGAGGCAGAGCTGAAAAAGTTGCTAAGTGTAGATGCGAAACAGGTTTCCCATGCAAATGAAAATAATTTGGATCTACCGGAGTTGAAGAAGGAAAATTTCTCGACCTATGCGGACCTCCTACAGCGCAGGAAGGTTCGTGCATGTTAAAGTAAAGGATCTGAGCGAAGGGAAGATGCATAGAGTCGGTAAACGGCAAAGCAGCCACTTGCATAGGATGAGCGGTGCGGCTGAGCCGCACTGGCCGCGGGCGGAGCTAGTATGAAGAATCGCAGCAACGCTACGAGCTATGAGACGAACGGAGTTTTCAGATGAGATCTAGGGTTTGAAGGAAACCTTACCGACGAGCGGAACCGCGGAGGAGCGCTGAAACTCGTAAGATCAGTTGATGCAGCGGCCCGGCGTGAAGCGTCGGTCGAAGGTTGAGGACGACGGCAAGAGCTTCGTGGTCGGGTGGTCGCGAGGAGGAAGAAGAGAGGAAGAAGAAGAAGAGAATGGCCCGACCGGTCTATTTATAAGGGACCGGAGTAATCAACAGGCGCGAGAATCGAGGAGTCAAAAGCGGCGGAAGGTGCGGCGCCGCCTCGATTCCCGGATAGCCTTAATGAAGGGAATCTTACTGTTTGGATCTTTTTATTCAAAATGACGTCAGGGTGCCCTGACACGAAGATCAGAGGATGATGTCACGGCGGTTCAAGCAGATGGCGGTTTACAGGGGAGATCAAGAGTTGCCTGAAGATGTAGAAGATTAACCTGAACCGGTTCAAGTCAATCTGGGGCCTAATGTTGGGGATACAACTACGGAGTGTGAATCGCCCCGGAGGGGCCGGTTTACCCTTGTGCGTGATCCAGGCCCATATGGAGGCCTGGAGCCCAGAGGCGAATTAAGGTCCATACATGTAAACCGCCTTAGTATTGTAACTTGTATTGTAAGACAAGGAAGGAGAAACCAAGCCGGACTCTTGTATGAGCCGGATTGGGATTCTGTAAACCGGCCGGGCGTCAACCCGTGTATATAAGGGGACGACCCGGCGGCGAGTTAGGGACAGAGAATCGGAGGCTAAGGCAAAGCTATTGCTCCCTAGTCGCCGAAACCATATCAATCACACCTGGCCCGGGCGAGGTTTTACCTTCATCGAAGGGCGAACGATATAATTCCGTGTCTTGTGTCCGCTTTAACCCTCTAGGTTAACCCGCACGATGGCCCTGCGACTAAGTTCTTTCATGAGGACATCTGCGTGACAATTCCACGATACCGGGTCCGCCCGCCACAAGTGAGTCAAGACATGCTTCATGGCAAATCCGGACAACCGATTCAGCTCGGCCCATTCGCCAACCGATCGGTCACGGCAGAGGCGCCGGACTATGGAATTGCGACCAATATAGCTCTTCCTTCAGGCCGGCCTCGGAAGTGCTCAACGCGTCTGCGGCGCTTCGCCGCCAAGTCGAATAAGCATCCTCCAAACTCCACAACTTATCCAACCGAGCATACTTTGGATCTGTATATTTCCTCCGCGTGAAAACGGTTTTCCAGCCGCAATTGCCCCGGCCTGACTCAGCTCCTCCTTGGAAGCTCTCAAAGCCGATTGGGCATTCTTGGATTCGGCGGCGGCCTTTTTTAGGCCTATTGTTCCGCTTGATGTTCTTTTTCAAGAACCTCGCAGCGATCGGTAGTATTCCTTAACTTTTTTGCCATATCGGCCATTTCCTCTTTGCTTCGGCAGTGATTAGCCCGTTCGGCTTCTAGCTCTTCGACCGCCTTTAAAGCGGCCGCATTACTAATTCTGGCTTTCTCTTTCGCTCGGGCGAGTTCTGCCCGCAGCTCTTCCACGGCAGCGGCACCATCTGCATTAAGCATACGAATAGTAAGACATGGGCGTCAAGCTCCCTTACCAGTGTCCGCATAGAAGTCGCATACCTTGTGACTCGTCAAACCGTTTATTGACCAGCGCGATGTCCGCATCCGCCTCGTCAAGTTGCCGCTTTAGTTCGGCATATTCATCAGTCCGGCTGGCCTCCGGACGCCCCGCCACCTGTTTAGGAGCGGCGATATGTTATAACTGAGAATTTGATCCTCGGCACGTTGTCAATTTTGACAACATACCGAGTCTCAGGGGCTACTATCTATCTGAGCGCATTTATATGCATAAGCGTCGGAAGGTACATCATTTTGCGTACCTCAAACCCGTCGATAATCTTCGGCGGCTTCATGCAATCCGCTCTCGCGGATGCAATTCTTTCAATCACCGTACCCATTAGAGCACGGTGATCTTACGAATAACCGCTTCTCGAGCAGATCCTTCACTCCTCCGACCAAGACACCACTTGGCGCGGACCTTCCCGCCCCGGACTTGGGGAACCCTCGCGGCGACACCTCCGGGTCGTCCGCTTCACATGAGGGTGCGATAGGTGGGGCGTTGCTCTCCATCATCTCCGGAAGAAGATCCCCAAGACGAGCTCTGCGAGAAGGGCTGAGGTCCGAACTACAAGGTACAATTTTGGTTATCTTCATAAATAAATACAGGGATGTTCCTTATTTACAAGACCCCTTCTTTTTATTTACGGCTCGCTGGAGGGCTGATCCCCTTGGGGAAATAATGCGGCTGGGTTACTTCCCAATGCCGGACTCTCTGCCGAAGATTCCTTTTCCCTCTTTGAGGCCTTGACCTCCGGATCTTCAAGCGGTCCTCTTCTCTCCTCGGAAGGTGGGACTCTTAATCCTCCTTCCTTGATAGCCTCCTTCAGAGGCGTTGCTTCCCGCGCCCCCTTCGCCTTCTTCAAAAGGCGCGACCTTCAACATCTTGGTCAGCATGGGATCCGGCGTGGTCTCTGGGAGGGGAGCCGGACACCTTATTAACTTTGCCTTGGCTATCCACTCACGTTCAAGAAACGGCTCCTTTAAAGGGCATATATAAAATAAATGAATAAACAGCTTGTCCGGTTACAAGACTACTTACTTGAGTATCTGGGCGATTGCAGCTTAGTCCTGCGTCCTCGGTCAAGTTCGGACACTTCTCTTGTGATCCGAAGAACAGTTTATACATCTCCACGGGCGTCGTGCCCATAAAATTTTGGAGAGCTCGTGGTCCCTCCGGATTGAATTCCCACAAGCGGAGGGGGCGACGTTTGCAGGGCTGAAGGCGCCGGATCACCATAACCTGCGCCACCGCGACCAGATTGATCCCTCTTCCCGGAGGTCTCGAACACGGCTCTGCAGCAAGGAGCGTCCTTGGGCGGCCCCGTCGAGCCCCTTGTTGACCCATGATGCCGGCCGCTGTGGTGGACTGGCGGAAGGCGGGGCGCGCCCATTTGGTGCCCCCTGGAGCGGTGATATAAAACCACTCCCGTTGCCACAAACCAAGCTCCTCTTGTAAAGATCCCTCGGGCCACGGAGCATCAGCACATTTTCTTATGACCGCCCCTCCGCACTCTGCTTGTTGCCCCTCGATCATCTTTGGCTCCACCTTGAAGGTCTTGAGCCACAATCCAAAGTGGGGGGTAATATGGATGAAGGCCTCACATACAACAATGAATGACGAGATATGGAGGATGGACTCCGGATTCAAGTCATGGAAATCAAGCCCATAATAAAACATGAGCCCCCGCACAAAGGGATCCGTCGGGAAGCCTAAACCCCGAAGGAAGTGGGACACGAATACCACGTTCTTGCCGGGCTCAGAGTGGGAATGACCTGCCACAGAGCAGGCAGCCTATCGAGATTTCGCGGTTAGATACAGGCGTCGCGCAGCTTTAGCACATCTTCTTACGTGATGGAGGAAGACATCCATCGGTCGTCTTTGGTCGGATCGAACATCGTCGAAAGTCCGAGCGCTGAATCTGAAGCTTTGGGTGTTGGAACTCGAAGCGAGGCGAACTTCGATGGAGGGTGTAAAAAGAAGAGGGCCTTGGTCTCATTATAAAGAGGTTGAATACCAAGAGCCCACCCGTGGTCGATTAGGACTCGCCTTTGATAGAGAAGGCAGGCCAGCGGGCACGGTTGGGTTACCACGTCCGTATTGATGAGAATCCCAGAATAAGGGGCACGATCTATGCTTTGATAAGGCGTGCCAAGAAACCGCCTCGCTAAACACGCTGAGGTGGAACAATAAAAAATGATTCATATAAAGGCCTGGCCGTGGTGTGATGTCACGCCGCGGAATACGTCAGCAGATCTGTGCAAAAATTATTCTCTCTACGGTGTTATGTGGAACTTGTTTTGCAGAGCCGAACACTATCCTTGTGTTCAAAACCTTCTATGAAGTATTCGGAGGGGGAACCCGCCTTGCAATGCCAAAGACAATATGCGCGCCGGACTCGTCGTCATTGAAGCCTGGTTCAGGGGCTACTGAGGGAGTCCCGGACTAGGGGGTGCCCGGATAGCCGGACTATCGTCACGGCCGGACTCCAAGACTATGAAGATACAAGATTGAAGACTTCGTCCCGTGTCCGGATGGGACTTTCTTTGGCGTGGAAGGCAAGCTTGGCGATACGGATATGTAGATCTCCTACCATTGTAACCGACTCTGTGTAACCCTAACCTATCCGGTGTCTATATAAACCGGAGGGTTTTAGTCCATAGGACGAACAACAATCATACCATAGGCTAGCTTCTAGGGTTTAGCCTCCTTGATCTCGTGTAGATCTACTCTTGTACTACCCATATCATCAATATTAATCAAGCAGGAGTAGGGTATTACCTCCATCGAGAGGGCCCGAACCTGGGTAAAAACATCGTGTCCCTTGTCTCCTGTTACCATCCGCCTAGACGCACAGTTCGGGACCCCCTACCCGAGATCCGCCGGTTTTGACACCGACACACACGATGTTGGTGATGCAGGGTGCAACGGCCTGCAGAGCCCGCTCTCGGTCGACGGGAGCCACCTCGTCAAAGACGACGTCCAATGGCACGAATGGATTCCGGTGACGGAGCCCTGAGAGGATTCGCCCGGCAACGGCGACAGCAGCCCGCAACCCCTCCTTGTCCAGCTTCGCCCCCACCATCGCGCGGAGACGGCTCAATTCCTCGGAGATATAGGTGAAGAAGGAGACCAGGTTAGGAAGCCGCAGCTCGTTGAAGTCGACGGGGTGGTCGAACGGGTTTAGCTTGACGGCCGGCATGGTCGCGCTGGCACGATGGTAGGCATAGCGCAGCCGCAACACGTGCGTGGCAACTTGGTCCACCGAGTGGCTGAGGCGATCCTGGACCTCGTCACGATCAGCCCGCTCACGCTCCAGCCGCCTCCCCTGACAGCCTATCGTATCTCCCACTTTCTACAGCAACATCGCCGACGCCTCGAGCATCTTTGTGGTGGACTCCTGCCTCTTTTTAAGCTCTGTGAACTCCCGCACATAACGGAGGAGCATGGCACTCCTCTCCTCCTTGATCTCATGGAGCTCCTCGTCCTTGGCCCTGAGCTCCGTATCCTTGGCCTCGAGCTGTTGTGTCAGGCGCCTCACCTCAGAATCCATGATCTGCTGCGCCGCCATGGCACCAGGTAGAAGCAATGGGGAGAGGAAGCAAAGGGGGCGAAACGGCTAAAAGACAATGCAATCTACGGGAAGGTGGAGGGAGCCAGCTGAGGAGCGGGGAATCTTTAGGTTTTCACCATGGGAAAACACCAGTCGACGACTTCTCACATTAGAGAGCAGTGGGTTTTACAGGCGGAGTCATCGTGACTAATTACTTCCGCGCCTGCTCCCGTCAATCAACAAATTAAAAATCCTGCTGCGCCTGCTCCCGTCAATCAAAAAATTAAAAATCCTGCTGTGCCTGCCGCGCCCAAAGACTAGAGCAATGTCGCGGTGGATATTTAAATTTACCTGCCGGTAAGGAGATAAAAAAGGGTGAAAAACAAATGTGGCGGCGGCCTAGCTAACCGGTCGCACTAGCCCAACCAGGTAGCCACCGTGCTTCACTAATGTACTTGGCGGGAAAGGTGGTCTTTCATGATTTGACGACTCATTTACTTGCTTCGGCGCTACGACCGAGGAGGACCCAGAAAACGCGCGGTAGGGCGTCCCACGTCTCGGAAAGGAAGAATATATGCGTGCACCACCCGGGAGGAATCCGAAGCTGCGTGGTAGGGTGTGCCACGTCTCGACACGGAGGAAAAATGTGCATGTAAAAATATATCCGACGTAGTAGTACTTATGGTTCGACCTCGGAACCCAGCCAGTCGGTCGAAAACACCCCACTAGCCACACAGCTTCATCATGCTAACGTGCCACGGAGGATAGGTGTGGTTAGCTCCATCTCGGCCAGCCACAACATCTCTTGTTCTAGGCAATTCTTCTGTTTTCCAATTTTTTTAGTTATAATAACACCACGGCAAGCTAGCGTCGCTCTTCTTGTGTGCCCGTGTGTCTAAAGGTTCGACGATGGAGAGGCAAGAGAGATCACAGACCTGGGACCCACCAGTAAGTGAGTCAACGGTCATGCACGTGTTGACGAGGCACTCCCTCTACTCTACTCAACGTAATACTGTATAAAATCAAGTTATGGGACAAAGCCAACAACCGTTGTTGTTTCAAGCTATCGACTTACGCTTTGCAGTCCAGGTTGCCACTTCGAATCTCGTCTTTCAGATTTGTTAGTTTTAGGTCCAAAATTGATCAATGACAAGTGGGACCCCCATGTGTTGTTCCGATATTTCAGTGTAGGATGGTTTTTTTGAACAAACACTTTGCGCGGTTAGACAAGTAACGGCACGAGTTACACGTATTTTGCAAGTTTACGAACAAAAATGACAACGACATAGAATATCACATCCACCCAGCAGCTTAGATGCTATGGTGATACGATACGAGTTTTTACATCGTTGGAAGTGAGATCCAAGATGCTATGGTGATACGATACGAGTTTTTACATCGTTGGAAGTGAGATCCAATGGCTTGAGAGTAGTCTTTGTAATTATGCGCAATTTCCAAACTCTCCAAAGGTTTTTTTGCAAATAAAACATTCAGGCCTCGTGTGTGCCGCTACATCTTGGATCCAGCGGCTCCCCGTTGCTCATATTAGGTGCTCCCGGTAGCTTAATTAGCTGCTATAGTGATACGAGCATCTAGGTCGTATGATCTGTGATCAGATGGCACATGCGTAGTACTTGTACTTTCTGTGCAATTCCCAAACTCTCTCAGTCGTATATTGCAAAAACATTCAAACCTCCTACCGTGGGCCGTTAGATCTCCGTGAACTCGTATCACCATAGAATCTACGATGTGGTAGCACCTCATATTCACCCGTGCGAGAAAACATCAGGTGCTCTCGCAGCTTGGATGCTACGGTGATACGAGCTTCAAGGTCGTTTGGTCTAAGATCCAATGGCATCTGAGCTGTCTTTGTGCTTGTAAGCAGTGGCCGAACTCTTTGGGGGCTTTTCTGCAAAAAACCATTCGAATCACCGAGGAGTTGTTGGGTCACAAATCCAACAGCTCCGAAGAGCTTGTATCACCAAAGCATCTAAGGTGTGGTAGCACATGATATTCTTACATACATGAGAATATGATGTACTCCTTCATCTTAGATGCTACGGTGATACGAGCTTCGAGGTCGTTGGATATGGGATCCAAGGGCATCTGAGTAGTTTTTGTATATGTTGTGTGCAATTCTCAAACTCATTAAGGTTTCCTGTAAAAATATTAATACATCACGTGAGCTGCTATATCTTAGATCTACAAGCTCCAAGCAACTCGTATCAGCATATAGCATCTAAGGTGTGGGGGCAGATGATATTATCTTGGGGAGGGGGGGGGGTGCACAACCAATCGGTGTTTGGGAGCTAGGGTGGGGACAAATATAATCTAAACAATCCTAAACAGAGCTTCACAAAATTATCTAAGGTCGAGGGGTTAACCCCCGACAATCTACATAGCTCCGCCTAAACACAACATTTGCATGTACTATAGTACTAGACTTAATACTCATGTTTCAGTTTCCTGTTCATTTTAAATATTGAATTGAGGACCATGCATGTCTTACATTTTACTCCCTTCGTTCCTAAATATTAGTCTTTTTAGAGATTTCAAACGGATTAGCACATACGGATGTATATAGACATATTTTAGAGTGTAGATTCACTTATTTTGCTCCGTATGTTGTCACTTGTTGAAATCTCTAAAAGACTATTATTTAGGAACAAAAGGAGTATTTTTGAATTCGTGTCATACATGCATGGTTTGGAAAAATAGTCGCACTATACTTATTGGATTGTTGTTGTGTTCGTGTATGTGTGTGTGTGTGTGGGGGGGGGGGGCATATGCTTGATACATACAAAGTTTTCTCACCACCATATTGTTCATCTTTTAAATTTGAATTTGCAATGAAAAACTTACTAGGGATACCATGAAATGTGAAATCCACGTTGAGATCACTATATCACAAACTCACTCTAATTCAAGAACTCGTCATAAATCAATTACCACGTCAAGATTACTATTTGCAAGGAAAATACGGGCATTGTAATACACATAGATTCGTTCGGCTATTTAAAAGATTCCTTTCGTATTCCCGAATGGTACCCAAAGGTGAACCAACCAGACCTTGGCTCGTGTTGATCCTAAAAAAAACCGGGCTCGTGTCCTTCTGGTGGCGTGCGTTGTACACACATTAGCCAACCCCAACCAGTCGAGCCTCCGCGTTTCGAGTCAAAATATTTGGCGGCCAGAATTCCAGCCCTAGGAAATTCCCCTTATGTCCCCGGTTCATAATGACTACCGATGAACAATGGAGGGATGATTTAGTAACTAGACAACGTTACCTACCGTGCCGAGCACGGTTCAATTTCCTCGGTCGCCGCTCCCCAAGGTCACCCGTCAACTGCATTGCCTAGTACTACTACTACTACACCAGGATGAGCACATAATTCAGCCTGTTTGTTTGTGCTTAGTACTACTTGAGTTAATATATCAGGGACCCCTAAAAAAGAGTTAATATGTCAGGCAATGCACTGGTACGGACGGATTATCCTTTTACTCTGCATATATAACTTGTCTGAAGTCTAACTAAGCAAAATGTTTGACCAAATCCTTTCTTAAGAAATACAACGGCACAGAAGTATCGCTTGAAAAGTTATTGCATGATGCATGTTATGATGTTGTTTCGAATCCTGGATTTTAAATTTTAGAAAAATCCAAAAGTGTCCAGAAATTCATGAAACTGAGCATGGTCACGTGATATGGCACAAATATTCCTTCATAATTTTTTCTTCAATTTGAGACAAGCTGCTTATTACAAGTTGCACAAATGAAGAGCCTAGGTATTTTGAAACAAAGACCTGTCATGTTAAGGAGAACGCTTTCACTATTGAAACTGTGGGCGTTTACGTGCCGCCACGAGTCCTGCTTCTCATCGATAGGTGTTGTCCAAGCAAGCGTGTGAGTCGACGGAAGGCATGCGAGCAGACCGCTGGGCCGGCTGACAGGGAGGCGTGCGAGCAGACCACTGCGCATGCTCACCGGGAGGCGAGCCCTTTGACCAGGCTCCGCCGCCCACCTTCGTCCCAACTTCTCCCACTTTTAATGTCGCCGGCGCCTGATACGTCTCCAACGTATCTAGAATTTTTGATTGTTCCATGCTATTATATTACCCCTTTTGGATGTTTATGGGCTTTATTTTACATATTTATATCATTTTTGGGACTAACCTACTAACCGGAGGCCCAACCCATATTGATGTTTTTTTTGCCTATTTCAGTATTTCGAAGAAAAGGAATATCAAACAGAGTCCAAACGGAATGAAACCTTCGAGAGCGTGATTTTTGGAACGAACGTGATCCAGAGGACTTGGAGTGCAAGTCAAGAAGCTTCCGAGGAAGCCACGAGATAGGAGGCCGCGCCCCTGTCTCGTGGGCCCCTCGGGCGGCCATCGACGTACTTCTTCTTCCTATATATACCTACGTACCCCGAAAACATCCAGGGGCACCACGAAACACAATTCCCACCGCCGTAACCTTCTGTATCCGCGAGATCTCATCTTGGAGCCTTCGCCGGTACTCTGCCGGAGGGGGAATCAACCATGGAGGGCCTCTGCATCAACATCCTTGCCCCTCCGATGAGTTGTGAGTAGTTTACCACAGACCTACGGGTCCATAGTTATTAGCTAGATGGCTTCTTATCTCTTTTTGGATCTCAATACAATGTTCTCCCCCTCTCTCGTGGAGATCTATTCGATGTAAACTCTTTTTGCGGTGTGTTTGTCGAGATCCGATGAATTGTGGGTTTATGATCAAGTTTATCTATGAATAATATTTGAATCTTCTCTGAATTCTTTTATGTATGATTGATTTATCTTTGCAAGTCTCTTCGAATTATCAGTTTGGTTTGGCCTACTAGATTGATCTTTCTTGCCATGGGAGAAGTGCTTAGCTTTGGGTTCTTATGTATCCTTATCCGATGGATGAAAGGGTTGCAAGGCACGTATTGTATTGTTGCCATCGAGGATAACAAGATGGGGTTTATATCATATTGCATGAGTTTATCCCTATACATCATGTCATCTTGCTTAATGCGTTACTCTTTTCTTATGAACTTAATACTCTAGATGCATGCTGGATAGCGGTCGATGTGTGGAGTAATAGTAGTAGATGCAGGCAGGAGTCGGTCTACTTGTTATGGACGTGATGCCTATATACATGATCATGCCTAGATAATCTCATAACTATGTCCTTTTCTATCAATTGCTCGACAGTAATTTGTTCACTCACCGTAATACTTATGCTATCTTGAGAGAAGCCACTAGTGAAACCTATGGCCCCCGGGTCTATCTCTTATCATATTTGCTTTCAATCTACTTTTACTTGCATCTTTACTTTTTGCATCTATATTATAAAATACCAAAATATATTTATCTTATCATACTATCTTTATTAGATCTCACTTTCATGAAGTGGCCGTGAAGGATTGACAACCCCTTTATTGCGTTGGTTGCGAGTTCTCGGTTGTTTGTGTAGGTGCGTGGGACTTTTGAGGAGCCTCCTCTGGATTGATACCTTGGTTCTCAAAACTGAGGGAAATACTTATGCTACACTTGCTGCATCACCCTCTCCTCTTGAGGAAAACCAACATAAGCTCAATACGTAGCAAGAAGGATTTACAGGCGCCGTTCTTCGGGAGGTCTTCGCTCAAGTCAAGACATACCAAGTACCCATCACAAACCCATCTCCCTCGCATTTACATTATTTGCCATTTGCCTCTCATTTTCCTCTCCCCCACTTCACCCTTGCCGTTTTATTCGCCCTCTCTTTCCCAATCTCCTCCCCTCTTTTTCGCTTGCCTTTTTCCGTTTGCCGTGTGTAGTTCGTTTACCTTGTAAGCATGTCTAGTTCCTTATCCGCTCCTATGTCTCCCGAGTTTGAAATTCTTCACTTCAAGCAAAGGCAAGGAGAAAACTTAAAAGATGCTTGGTATAGGATGATGGAATCTTATCTCAAGTGCACCCTAGAGGTGAACTTTAGAATTCTTCTTCGTAATTTTTATGTTGGGTTAAATATGGCGCATAGACAACTCTTGGATTGGATTGCCAAGGGAAGTTTCATTGAAATTGATCCGAGTATTGTGCATGAAATTATAGAGGGAATAGTGGGAACACTACCTCAAAAGGGAGGATCACATCCTACCCAAGAATAAACCCAAGTGTTTGGAAAGATTTGCGAAGTAACAAAAATATTACAAAAGTCTCTTGAGCCTCTTAAAAGTGTTAGCGGAAATCTTCACCGCATGAATATGTTGATTACTCTTTGCAATAAGCGGTTGGATTCTTTAGATCTAAAAATTTCCGAGTATGAAGGGAAGCGGAAAGAACCTCCCGGATTCGAGCACGACTCTGCTAAAAAACTGAAAATTCAAGATGACACTCGTTAGATCTATCTTCGCTTTTATGCCTAGCTAGGGGCGTTAAACGGTAGCGCTAGTTGGGAGGCAACCCAATTTTCCTTATGTTTTTTGTTTTTGTTTCTGTTTAGGAATAAATAATCCATCTACCTTCTGTTTAGATGTATCTTTATCTTTTAATTAGTGTTTGTGCCAAGTTAAACCTATAGGATCTTCTTGGATGATAGTTATTTGATCTTGCTGTAATTTCCAGAAACTTTCGGCTCACGAAAACAATTGTTAACTATCACCAGAACGTGATAAAATAGTGATTCCAATTGCTTATGATCAATAAACAAATTTTCTAGGTCGTCCTATTTTGGCTGAATTTTTTGAGTTTCAGAAGTTTGCGTTAGTTACAGATTACTACAGACTGTTCTGTTTTTGACAGTTTCTGTTTTTCGTGTGTTGTTTGCTTATTTTGATGAATCTATGGCCAATAAAATAGTTTATAATCCATAGAGAAGTTGGAATACAGTAGGTTTAACACCAAATTAAATAAATAATGAGTTCATTGCAGTACCTTATGTGGTGGTTTTGTTTTCTTTCACTAACGAAGCTTATAAGATTTCCTGTTGAGTTTTGTGTTGTGAAGTTTTCAAGTTTTGGGTAAAGATTTTATGGACTATGGAATAAAGGGTGGCAAGAGCCTAAGCTTGGGGATGCCCAAGGCACCCCAAGATATTCAAAAATAGCCAAAAGCCTAAGCTTGGGGATGCCCCGGGAAGACATCCCCTCTTTCGTCTTAGTTCATTGGTAACTTTACTTGGAGCTATATTTTTATTCGCCACATGATAAGTGTTTTGCTTGGAGCGTCGTGTATTATATTAGTATTTGCTTTTTAGTTTACCACAATCATCCTTGCTGTACACACCTTTTGGGATAAGCCTATTTTATTAGAATTTGCCAGAATACTCCATGTGCTTCACTTATATCTTTTGAGCTTGATAGTTTTTGCTCTAGTGCTTCACTTATATCTTTTAGAGCACGGTGGTGTCTTAATTTTGAAGAAATTGCTAGTCTATCATGCTTCACTTATATTATTTTGAGAGTCTTTTAGAACAGCATGGTATTTGCTACGGTCATAAAGTTGGTCCTTGAATGATGAACATCCTAGTTGGGTATAATAAAAACTATCATAGGAAGTGAATTGGATGCTATGATCAACTTGATACTTGATAATTGTTTTGAGATATGGATGTAGTGATATTAAAGTCATGCTAGTTGGGTGATTATGAATTTAAAGAATGCTTGTGTTGAAGTTAGCAAGTCCCGTTGCATGCACGTATGGTTAAAGTTGTGTAACAAATTTGAAACATGAAGTGTACCTGGCTTGTGCATCCTTATGAGTGGCGGTCGGGAACGAGCGATGGTCTTTTCCTACCAATCTATCCCCCTAGGAGCATGCACGTAGTACTTGATTTTTGACGACTTCTAAACTTTTGCAATAAGTATATGAGTTCTTTTGACTAATGTTGAGTCCATGGATTATACGCACTTTTACCTTTCCGCCTTTGCTAGCCTCTTGCACCGTGCATTGCCCTTTCTCACCTTGAGAGTTGGTGCAAACTTCGCGGTGCATCAAACCCGTGATACGATACACTCTATCACACATAAACCTCCTATATCTTCCTCAAAACAGCCACCATACCTACCTATTATGGCATTTCCATAGCCATTCGAGATATATTGCCATGCAACTTTCCACCGTTCCGTTCATCATCATGATATACTTTACTTTTGTCATATTGCCATTGCATGATCATGTAGTTGACATCGTATTTGTGGCAAAGCCACCATGCATTATTTTTCATACATGTCACTCTTGATTCATTGCACCATCCGATACACCACGGAGGCATTCATATAGAGTCATATCTTGTTCTAGTTTCGAGTTGTAATTCATATGTTGTAATCAATAGAAGTGTGATGATCATCATTATTAGAGCATTGCCCAAAAAAAAAGAAAAAAAAGAGAGAAAGGCCAAAAAGAAAAAAAGAAAGGCCCAAAAAAAAAGAAAATAAATAAAAACGGCAATGTTACTATCTCTTTTTCCACACTTGTGCTTCAAAGTAGCACCTTGTTCTTCATGTAGTGAGTCTCATATATTGTGCTTCAAAGTAGCACCATGTTTTTCATATAGTGAGTCTCATAAGTTGTCTTTTTCATACTAGTGGGAATTTTTCACTATAGAACTTGGCTTGTATATTCCTACGATGGGCTTCCTCAAATGCCCTAGGTCTTCGTGAGCAAGCAAGTTGGATGCACACCCACTAGTTTTCTTTTGTTGAGCATTCATTTATAGCTCTAGTGCATCCGTTGCATGGCAATCCCTACTCCTCATGTTGACATCAATTGATGGGCATCTCCATAGCCGTTGATTATCCTCGTCAATGTGAGACTTTCTCCTTTTGTCTTCTCCACACAATCCCCATCATCATATTCTATTCCACCCATAGTGCTATATCCATGGCTCACGCTCATGTATTGCGTGAAGGTTGAAAAAGTTTGAGATTATTTAAGTATGAAACAATTGCTTGGCTTGTCATCGGGGGATATCTTTGTGCGACGAAAATGAAGCATAGCCTAACTATATGATTTTGTAGGGATGAACTTTCTTTTGCCATGCTATTTTGAGAAGACATGATTACTTTGATTAGTATGCTTGAAGTATTATTATTTCTTTTATCAATATGAACTATTATTATGTATTCATTTGGATCTGAACATTCATGCCACAATAAAGAAAATTACATTATGAATTATGCTAGGTAGCATTCCACATCAAAAATCCTCTTTTTTATCATTTACCTACTCGAGGATGAGCAGGAACTAAGCTTGGGGATGCTTGATACGTCTCCAACGTATCTATAATTTTTGATTGTTCCATGCTATTATATGACCCCTTTTGGATGTTTATGGGCTTTATTTTACATATTTATATCATTTTTGGGACTAACCTACTAACCGGAGGCCCAACCCATATTGCTGTATTTTTTGCCTATTTCAGTATTTCGAAGAAAAGGAATATCAAATGGAGTCCAAACGGAATGAAACCTTCGGGAGCGTGATTTTTGGAACGAACGTGATCTAGAGGACTTGGAGTGCAAGTCAAAAAGCTTCCGAGGAAGCCACGAGATAGGAGGCCGCGCCCCCTGTCTCGTGGGCCCCTCGGGCGGCCACCGACGTACTTCTTCTTCCTATATATACCTCGTGCCCGAAAACATCCAGGGGCACCACGAAACACAATTTCCACCGCCGTAACCTTCTGTATCCGCGAGATCTCATCTTGGAGCCTTCGCCGGCACTCTGTCGTAGGGGGAATCAACCACGGAGGGCCTCTATCAACATCCTTGCCCCTCCGATGAGTTGTGAGTAGTTTACCACAGACCTTCGGGTCCATAGTTATTAGCTAGATGGCTTCTTCTCTCTTTTTGGATCTCAATACAATGTTCTCCCCCTCTCTCGTGGAGATCTATTCGATGTAAACTCTTTTTGCGGTGTGTTTGTCGAGATCCGATGAATTGTGGGTTTATGATCAAGTTTATCTACGAATAATATTTGAATCTTCTCTGAATTCTTTTATGTATGATTGATTTATCTTTGCAAGTCTCTTCGAATTATCAGTTTGGTTTGGCCTACTAGATTGATCTTTCTTGCCATGGGAGAAGTGCTTAGCTTTGGGTTCAATCTTGCGGTGTCCTTACCAAAGGATGAGAAAGGGTTGCAAGGCATGTATTGTATTGTTGCCATCGAGGATAACAAGATGGGGTTTATATCATATTGCATGAGTTTATCCTCTACATCATGTCATCTTGCTTAATCGTTACTCTGTTCTTATGAACTTAATACTCTAGATGCATGCTTTGGATAGCGGTCGATGTGTGGAGTAATAGTAGTAGATGCAGGCAGGAGTCGGTCTACTTGTTATGGACGTGATGCCTATATACATGATCATGCCTAGATAATCTCATAACTATGCGCTTTTCTATCAATTGCTCGACATAATTTGTTCACCCACCGTAATACTTATGCTATCTTGAGAGAAGCCACTAGTGAAACCTATGGCCCCGGGTCTATCTCTTATCATATTTGCTTTCAATCTACTTTTACTTGCATCTTTACTTTTTGCATCTATATTATAAAATACCAAAATATATTTATCTTAACATACTATCTTTATTAGATCTCACTTTACATGAAGTGGCCGTGAAGGATTGACAACCCCTTTATTGCGTTGGTTGCGAGTTCTTAGTTTGTTTGTGTAGGTGCGTGGGACTTTTGAGGAGCCTCCTACTGGATTGATACCTCGGTTCTGAAAACTGAGGGAAATACTTATGCTACACTTGCTGCATCATCCTCTCCTCTTAGAGGAAAACCAACGCAAGCTCAAGACGTAGCAGCGCCGCAGTTTAAAATCAACCCCGCACTACCCGGTATTGCTACAATCTTTTCTCTTCCTCTCCGATTCTCTTGTCGTCTACCTCCAGCCAGCCTGACCTAAACGTACGCCATGCCGCATCACGATGGTATACCCTTAGTCTTCCAGTTTCCTAAGGAAGACACCCAGCCGGAGTGTCAAGAACATAAGGCGCTTTGGGACGAGCTTGAACCGGCCTTGCAAGAAGACGCCGCGCCTGTCCCCCCTCCCGTTCCGGCTCCCGTCGCCCCGACAACGCCAGCGCCCATCCCCGTGGCATTGATGGGCTGGGAGCCGCACATTGTCGCCGAGCTTGATGCCACAGGATTCCACAAGGTCCCCGCCGACTTTCACGCGCCCGTGCACCTACCAGCACATGCGCGTGCGCGTGCACTGACGCGCACGCCCGTGCCGGTGCCCGTGCACCTGCCTACGCATGCGCCTGCGTGTGCACTGACATGCACGCCCGTGCCGATGCCCGTGCACACGAATGTCTCCACCGCGCCGTTGCCAACGCCTATCCCCGTGCGGGTGCCATTGCCCCCATCAGCGGCATGGATGGCCGCCATCGACCGCTTCCTTGCACCAACACCAGTCGCCTCCTCCCGCCAGTTGACTCGCTCCTGGAGACCGAAGTCCAGAACATTGTGGCCTTCCTTGAAGCTAGGGCCAACGTCCAGGAGTATGCCAACAACGGCGCAAGACGCCGCCGTCGCCGTCGGTCAGTGGCCCGACGACACACAGAGCACGACAGAGGAGCCCCTTCCCACCGCAAGACACCCCCGCCGCCGCCGTGTAATCTAAATTTGCCATGAAAAACGTTCGGATTGCCATGCTTAAAATCCGAACGTTCATCATTTCCGTTTATTTTAGATCGATCGTCGTATGAATGTAAAGTCGGAGTCAGATTGAATGAAATCTATGGTTTGATCGATTGAACGTTCTGCTACAGCCGTATCAAAACGTCATCAAGCCACATGTATTCTTTCTCATCCAACGACCTAGACTGCTTCAATGTCGAGCGCTCAACACGTTTAGCGTGCAGTTAATTTCATGCCAAAAATATTGCTAATCACATAATAACACGCAAATAATGTCCTACTTAATATCCACACGCACTTAATATACTTCCAAATTAATGTGCATTGCACGTACACATTGACTAGTACTACTAGTACGTGAAATTGGTGCCGTAACTTGTGAACGCATCCAGATATGGTCAACGGCAACATCACCCATGAGTTCTTCGTGTTTGCCCGTGCGTCTAAACGCAGAAGGGGAGGAGGAGGAGAGAGAGAGAGAGAGAGCACACATGGAACCCACCAGTAAGTGAAGGCGAATAGTACGTGCTAACGAGCCGGTCCCACTGATGTACTAAAAGTAATATTACATGTTATCCATTAAATAGGCTGTGGTAATATAAAAACATTATATGAACAAAGGGTGGTACAACAAACATTGCTGTTCTACAGATGTTGCCTATTGACGTGCGGCTTGAAGGCCCTGGTCGCATGTTCGATCCTCGTCCTTTATTTTTTAATTTGTGTATGGGTCCAAATTTGTTTCATGAAAGGTGGGACCCTCGGTGTGTATTTTGTGGCACTTTAATTTTTGGGTCGAAATTTGTTCCATTCCAAGTGGACTATCGGTGTGTAGTTTTGTAGTTTATTTGTAATAATCAGAGTTTTTTGCAATAATACCATGGTGCGACATTGAAGGCAATAAAGGACGTGCGGGAGAGCGATGATCGAGCCAGAGGGAAATCAATTGGGGGAGGTGCGGGGGTTGCAACGGTGTTTGTAGTAGTTGTGGGCCGAATGCTACGAAAATATAATCTACCACCGGAATAAATGCCTACACAAATTAATCCAAGGTTGGAGTCCCCCTCGCAATGTAAATAGCTCCGGCTTTGTGAGGGATGGAGAGGTAGTTGCAATGTGTGAAAGATACGGCGTGAGAAAGCGAGGTCAATCGAGAGACATATAGATAGAGAGACAAAGTGAGTGTGGTCTGGCATTCATTGAAAAGATATATATGCTCTAGAGAGATATTGTCTGATTGAGCTTTTGGGAAGGGTGAGGGCTGTAAGATAGAGCTTGAGAGATGATCCAGTCATAGACATGTAGATATATTTTGTGCGTGGGGGGAAGCAAGGTCAATTGATTACATATATAAAGGGAGAGAGATTGGGCGAGTGTGGATCGCCGTGCGATCGAAAGAGTGATACGGGTTGGAGAGAGTGACCTAGATAGAAAATGTGCGTGAGAGAGTATACAATATGAATTTGTCGAATTGGGCTCAAACATGGAGATATATCGTTTGTGTCCGAGAAAGAGCGAGGTCAATCGAGACATACAAAGAGATACAGAGAGAGAGAGAGGGAGAGAGAGAGAGAGAGAGATCGGCGGCGTGGCCTGCCATGAGGTCGAAAGAGTGGGGGCGACTTGGATGGACTGACCTAGATAGACAATCTACGTGAGAGAGTATAAAGTGTGTCGATTGAGGTCCGAACAGGGAGATATATCATTTGTGTGTGAAAGAAAACGAGGTTAATCGAGACTCAGATAAAGAGAGCGAGATTGAGCGAGTGTGGCCCGCCGTGCGGAAGAAAGAGTGAGACGGTCTTGAGGGAGTGACCTAGATAGACAACGTGCGTGCGTGCGCATGAGAGGTTGGGGCTAGATAGGCAATGCATGTATCTAGCGAGAGAGGGCGGGAGGGAGAGAGAGAGAGAGAGAGAGAGAGAGAGAGAGAGAGAGAGAGAGAGCTCGGCATGGGGTGCAATGGCGGGTGTGTGGGGTAAATACATTTGGTAACAGAGTGGAAAAAGGGGGTTGTATAGTTGAGAGAGTTAGAGATCGAAACATGGAGAGAAAGAATGAACATGTGTCGGAAACCGATTGCTTCCTAAGGTGGTTAGGAGAGGAAGATTGACCGTCTGAGGAAGTATGTAGCGTGTGTGCTTGGGGGGGCTAAAACAACATTTGAATGTTGATAGTACTAGACTTAATATCGATGTTTCAATTCGGTGTACATTGTAAGATTTGAACTGAGGACCATGCACATGGGTAATTATTTCGAATTCGTGCCATACTAGGTTTGAAAAAGTTGACATTGACTCGATTGTTGTGCTATTTTTGTAGGTCATATGTTTGAATCCATCCAAAAGTCACTACCATGGTGTTCATCATATACATATGAATTTGTATTAAAAAAGTTGCATGGATACAGTGAAATGCGAAATCCACGTTAGAATTTGAGATCTCTATGTGACACACACTCTAATTCAAATAACTAATTATGTGACACACACTCTAATCCACGTTAGCGTGGATACCGTGGATACTGTTTCGTTTTTTTCAAATAAATCCTCATTAATTAATTTATAGTATCTCATTTCGAATGACTAATTATTTGCAAGGAAAACACGTGCAGGGTAATACATACAGATTCGTTTGCAAATGAAAGAAAATTCGTTTGCATTCTCAAATCTCCTCTCAAATGTAGGCGCACCAGGCAGACCAGGGTCGTGTCGTGGTGGTCGCGTGTGTCGTACGGTGGCTTAGCGCCCAACCACCCAGGAAGACGATGCTTCGATGCCTTAAGGCACCTACCTTTGTGTCCATGACATCTGGGCCCAACAGGTGTTGTTCCACATGTCAGTGACCCAAAGGCAGGTGCCTTTAAGGCACCGAAGCTGCGTCCCACCCACCCCCTCCCTCCCTCCCCCCCAAAAAAGGACGACGACAAAATAAGTTCGCGCTTCCACGTTTCGGATTGAAATATTTGGTGGCCCCAATTCCTGCCCTGCAAAATCTCCCTTCTCCACCGTCCCCTTCCACGCCTAGATTGCTCAAATCCCCAATTCACCGCCAACCCAAGCAAAGTTCGAATCGCCCCTCGTCTCGTCTCTTTCCCCACATCTGTGCCGGACGACGACGACGAAGACGACGGTCGCGCTTCACCACCGCACCGGAGCTACCTCATCTACACCCTTGTCCGCCGCACTGGGTGGTCCACCGATAACGTCAGCCGCCGCATCCGACATGCCTCACAGACACCGACTTACACCGCATCAGGTGCGCTTCACCGACGCCATCTCCCACCTCACCGGGGCTACTTCACCGAGCACATCGTCGCACCTCTGCCCCCCGAGGCCGTTGGGGCTTCACCAACGGTTTCATCCACCCCATCGTAGCGCTCCGCTGCCACACAAGATCTGCATCCGTGCGCGGCCAGCCAACGCCAGCGCATCACCCTCAACGGCTCTGAAGTGACCCGCACTCTAGCTAGGCATGCATGCCCAAACGCCGCCCCGAACTGGGCATCCACACATCACTCCCTTGTGCACTGTTCCGACGATGTTTGGATATCCTTTCACTGCTCTCTTAGCTTACACGCCTATGCAACTCTGACTTTAACTCTTATTTCTTCTGGAGATATCATCTGAAACAAGCAAAACCATTTTTTAGCGAAGCATGACGGTGCTACGGGATCTGGTACACATCCCGCACACTTTTCGTATAACCTTGTAAGTATCATCCTCGGTACAACAGCAAGGTCGATTCCTCTTATTTGATCAACCATTCGCCGTGTAAAAAATGCAGAGGGGATGCAAGGAGCACAAGGCCTGCACATCCAAGCAAGTGGTAACATGGACTTGTACATGGAACAGCCCAAGCGCAAGCAGAGCTGCAGTGAGCATGTACAACGAGCTAGCGTAAGTCCCTGCATTTCATTTAATTCGTACTGAAATGCGTGTATGATTTGTGTGCAGTGGCGGATCCACGAATTCAAGTTACCAGGGGAGAACATTTAACTTAAAAAATACGAAGGCACTTGCACTCCGAAAATCAACACAACTTGAGAAATGAGAAGCTACATGCACTTTGAAAACCAGCTAATGATCCAAAGTAGTTCAGATTATAAAACACTAAATGATGCAAGCACCAAAAAAACACAAAATGCAACATGGTGTACAAGGACTACTAACATGGTATGTACGTGCTTGAATTATTCGTTCTCTGGCTGAAAATATCAAAGTGTAATTGCACCTATAACCAGTGGGCAAACTGCATATCAATATATCTATCCTGCACAAGTATGCCAATAGTTTCAAACAACAGATTAGAAAAGTATTTATGCTATGTTGCCATGATACGGGGACTTTCTCGTAGATGGCCTCGACGTTTCCTCAGGCCATGAAAATGTACTATAATTTGCTTATCATCAATGCCTCCAAATCTCCATGTCTCTCTCAACATAGCAGATCATCATTAGACACTAAATCCTTCAATGGGAGCTTGCAAAATGCTTGCATTAGATCCCTCATTAGACACTATATGTTCATCACCGAGGAGCATGTAAAATGTTTGCATCAAATCCTTCATTAGCGATCATTCATTAGACACTTCAGCTCAAGAACAACATGAGCTTGTATGTTTGCACGGAAACTTGATTAGATACATCAGATTCATTCATTCAGTATTGATTGGGGAGTTATAAAATAAGCAGAAATTGGTTTCATTTTCTCATAGATTCCCTACATACAAGCAGTTTTACAACACCGTCGGCTTTAACTATTGGCCAGAAATTGAACAGTTGAATTAGATATAATCAGGGATGTGATGTACCTGCTCGTTGCGCATGCTACTCTTGCAAGCAGCGAATGTCCGTTTGCGCAAGCTCGATGCCATGCCCGTGCTACCGCCGCTGCCTCCCACGCAAGCTACACCCAGGGTTGGATCTTCATCTGCTTGTCCTTCCGTTCGATTGAAGCTCGGCGACCGCCCTCCAACGAGGGCATGAGGAAGTGCTGTGTCGGTCTGTCCAGCGGCGGCTAGGTTAGGAGCGAACCAGACTGTAGGGTGGAGCGAACGAATTGGGATTTTTCCTCCTGTCAATCGATATGGGAGGCGTTCGTTTGGGCCGCGAGCCTGCTATAGGGCCTGCCTTGCACTTACGTTATTGGCCCATCCAAATTGAAACATTTTTCTTCATTTTTTACATTGCCTGCTTGTGCGTTGGGCTGAACAAAACTAGCCTCGGCCAACCTGGACGACTCAAACTAGGTGCACACTTTCCAGCCACCCGAGGCGGCCGCCCATACCAGCCCATATGGTGGCGTCGCCCCTTTTTGTGTGTATGATTGGGGTAGTGAAAAATATTCCAGTGGTGCTTTTGATTTACCCACAGAATGGTTGAATTGCTCGTTTCTATGAACTGAGTTCGCCAATAATGTGAAGGATGCCAGTCTTTTCATCCTATTGTAGATTGCTTAGATCTCACTATGCCAAATGTAATCGCATGAAATATACAGTAAAAGTCAGTGTGATGTGTGTGGCTACAACTAGTCTTACTACACGTCCTCATATAACATATCAAGGACGCACCATCTTACCAGATTAACCATTCGACTTACCAATGCAGTGTGGGAAGAAAGAAGTATTGGGATTGCGTATCCAAGCAATTGATGCCATGGACTCCTTCGTAGAACCTTGTATGCGAAAAAGAAGTTGCAGTGTGTCTGTACAAAGAGCTAGCGTAAGTTCAGTTATCTACTCCTCGAAATATTAGTTAGCCACTTATTGCAAAATTGTTCAATTACGCTGTTTGGCTTAATTTAGTTTGCTACTGATTACACAATGCCATAGCCTATTAATCCTATTATAGCGCCTATCTATGTGTTTGATACTTACTGTTAAGAATTACCTGTTTGTCTGAACTTAAATAGCTACTTAAGCACGTAGATAGCTGGTCATATGTACTTCTAGGTGCAGCAGAATTCATGTGTAATTTACGTTCTGATACCCTGTTTGTTTAAATGGTTTGCTGTTATCACTTGTAGCACTAGTAATGTTTGCATGTTCATAGATAGACAACTGTCAGGTTTATATGAGGGACACCATCTTTTTAACTTATATATGTGTTGGAATCATTTGGCTTACATCAAAGAAATTTACAGGTGTCTGTCTTGCTGGTAAACAGTACCGACTTGTTACTTTAATACGTTGCCAAGAACTTGATAGTTTTACTAGTTCATGTGTAATTAAATACGTTGCCAAAACCGGTTAGTTTTACTAGTTTGATGTTAGTTTCTAATGGCTCTTGCAAAACTTTATTTATTGATTGCTTACATTCAAGTTTGCAGGATCCAAGCTGAAACTCCGTTAGCTGTGGTATGTTTGAAACTTCCTTGTTTACTGGTTTGCTCGTAACTTATTGCTGTAATCATCTTTCCAACTTCAAGTTTCAGGATCGAATTGGAAGTCAATTGCACAGCAGGTACATTTTCAAAAATATATTTATGTAACAGGTTTGCTGCTGTAACTTGTTGCTCTAATCAAGTTCTTGACTACTCAACTTTAAGGATCCAAGAGAAACTCCAATGCCACAACAGGTTCCTTTTGCAAAACTTGTTTGATTAAGCGCTTTGCTGCTGCAACGGTTGCTCTAATCATATTCTTGGCTACTCAACTTTTGGGATCCAAGAGAAACTCCAATGCCACAACAGGTACCTTTTGCAAAACTTGTTTTTTAACTGCTTTGCTGCTGCAACCGGTTACAATGATGTTAATAACTACTTTTCAGCATCCAATGAAACTCTTTAATTCCTTGTTTGTTTAAGCGGTTTGCTGTTATAACTCCCAGTTGAGATGTTTTGGTAACTTCAACTAATCGGAATCAATCAGAACTTTAATGGCAAAATAGGTTAGCCCAAGATCAAAAAGCGATGTCCCCATGGACGTTGTATCATCCACAAGATGGCACCATTAATCGTGCATCATGAATTGCCAGCTGCTGATGCTCTAGAGGCTAAACTAGTGGTAGAAAGAGATTACGCTTACGCACTTAGAGATGAAGTTGACATGTTGAGAAAGCAAACAACACAATCACAAGCAGTACTCAAGACAACCATTAAATATTTGGTGGATTTCAAAACAAAGCAAGCTGAGAGGCCGACCGCATTATTAAGGTCTGAAGGAAAAAAAAAATTAAATTCCTACTATCGGATTTGGGTTCCGTCGGACCCTTGAGGTTCGAACACTTTGGGGTGTGGCGGAGATCCAACCCTCCACCGTCTCGCACCTCGCCCGAATCGCTGGGACCTAAACTACTAAGCGGAACAGCACAAGAGACACGAGATTTATCTTGGTTCGGGCCACCATTGTGGTGTAATACCCTACTCCAGTGTGTGGTGTGGTGGATTGCCTCTTGGGCTGATGAGGAACAATACAAGGAAGAACAGCCTCGTGAGGGTCTGTTCTTGGCGGGTGCGATGAACTGCTAGGTGGGGTTCAGTCGCTCTAGCTACTGCTTTCTTGATGAGGATTCCGATCTCCCATACAGGGGTGGCTACTCCTATTTATAGGCGAAGGCGCTGGGCCTCTTCCCAAATATTGGCGGGAAGGCGCCAACAATTAGCCATTTTGAAGGGAACATCGGGTACACTTATCGACTAAAGTTGATCCTCGCCTACCAAAGGCTCTGGTGATGGCCTTTGCTTGGGCTCCTAATGACTCCCTTCCAGCCGTTGGGCTGGTCTTGGTCTTGTTGCATCAAGCGGATGCCTTTGCTTGATGCTCGCGTGCGCTTGCTCCTTTGCACCAAAGAGGAAAGGAGGACACTGCGGCTGGCGCCCGACTAAGCGCCCTTGGTGCGTCATGGCTTGCGTCATGGGCACCTCGCGAGGTACCCTGCCTTGAACTCTCCGCCTCCTCATGAGCCAGCTGACGAGGCCGTGCACGAGAAGCTCCTTGTCGTCCGCCCACGAGGCTTGGCCCCTCGCGAGGTCTTGAGATTGCGTTGATAAGATGGGCCGTCTGGGCCTCCTTGAGCCATGCCGCAGGCCATGAGCGAGCAAGTCAGGGACCCCGTTCCCGAGCGCCGACAGTAGCCCGGGCCTGGCGCGCCCGAACTTGGCGGCGAGAGGCGAAAGGGCAAGTCTGAGCGTCGCGGGCCCTAAAGCCTGCGGCCTTAGGCGGCGTGGCGGTTGATTGACGCGCGCGCCTTTGCTTCCCCACGATGCCTCGGTAACCACCGGATTCGACAAGTCCCGCATGCGAGTCGGTCATGACTACGGTGATCGTGGAGGCCGACGGTTGGCCTTCGCCGGCTATAAGTATCGAATGGCGTGCGCCCTGCCAGTCTATCCTTCCGCTTCTCCTCCTCCTCGTTTCGTTTGGTTGTCATGGCTCTGATCCGCCGGTTCTCCATGGAAGAGAAGGGAAAGGCTCCTCAAGAGGATCCTGACCTGCTCCCCCAAAGAAGCGGCTTGCCCTCTGGTGTCAGGGCAAGAGCGCTCACCGAGGCGCCCATGCCACAGTGCGGCGGCCGCCACCGGGTTCCCTCTTCCTTGTCTGCGCACATTGGCGGCTCTGAAGGAGGCGGCGCCGGGCGCCTGGCGCGCCGCCAGCGCCGGTGGAGTCACGAAGGTGTCGTCTTCCCCACAGTCCACGCCGAGGCTCTGCCGGGAGTTTGTGCTTCATGTCGCCACGCCTCCTAAATCTTGGATTCGTCTTCCTTCTTTCTTCGCCTCCGTCGTCCGGCAGGAGAACCTCAGGACTCTGGCTGCTGCACGCCGGCTGCGGCACCTCATGGCAGAGGAGGCGTAGTAGTTGCCCAGGCGAGTCTTCATGACACGAGGCTGGGCGAGGTCGCCCGGTCTGCAGGGAGGGCGCCCTCACGATCCACCTGGAGCGATGGTGCTTGGTGGTGTCCGTAAAGGTCTTGACGCGGAGGGTCGTCGGTGGAGTGCTGCCCGGAGAGGTGGTGGGATCTGCTGCGGTGAGACGAGAGGCCGCCGATCGCCCCTTGGCTGCTCCTCGGCGACGAAGGCACCGGAGGATCAGCGACTCCGCCGAGCTCTTGGCGCCGAGACGAGGCGGCGGCAGCCTCTGAGCCTCCGAGCCTGCGCCGCTCGGAGCAGGCGGGCTCGTCAGTCGTGCCGCCCCGATCTGGATGGGGTTGGCGCCGGACCGGGTGGCCCACTGTTGATGATGGCATCTGCCGCGATGCTCCCTGTAGTTAGGATTCCTTAGGATGCGCTCCTTTTGTTCCTGCGAGGGGCCAAGGATATACCCCACGGGGGCTTGTAAGATGTTTGTAGCTCCATCCGTCAATATAATCCTTTTTATGAAGCAGTGCGAGATGCTCATTCCATTCTAGCTCTGTTTCCTCCTTCCGATCCTCACGAGGGCACGATGCTCTGCGCAGGCAGGTCCGATCCCAAAGCGGCTTCAGCCGTCGCTGGTATGCTGGTCGCGATGCCGTGGTCAAGGCCAGGAGGTGGCGGCTTTGAGGTCCGTAGAGCCCCTGAGTCGCGATGCTCGGGGGTCCCCTAGCGCTCAAGCAGCCATCATTCGTGAGAAAGGAGAGCGGCGTTGCTAACACGGGGTTGCATTGAGTGTGGGGATGGTGTTGCGATAACTAGTGTGTCCGGAGGTGACTTATCTCGAGGTCGGGACAATGCCTCTGAGTGCGGCGCTAGGTCCGTGCCTTGGCGGAGAGATTGCGTGGCGAGGTCGTTTCGTGCTCCTTGGAGGGACCCTGCAGGTTCACCACAAAAGGAACAAGAGCTCGCCGTGGCGATCGTTAGTTCTGCCATTAGTTGCTTGGGAGAGGCGCGAGAGGCCTCGCGAGGTGTGTTGGGGCACCCGTGAGCGGCCAAGAGGCTCACGGGGCCCTACCTCAAAGCGGGTTGCGCTGGCTCTGGCCTTATCTTGAGTGTGTTCCTGCAAATTTGGCGGATGCGGTGCTCTCGTCTTGGTCCGGCTCTCGGGCTGGTCTCGGCCGTCGGTGGCAAGCAGTCGTGATGCCATCGACAAGACCAGAGGGTGAGGGCTGGAGAGCGGTAGGAGCCACGAGTCGCGATGCTCGAGGCACCCCCTTTAACGCATAAGCTGGGTTAGATGATGAAACTCTCGTCCTCGGGTCCGGCTCTCGGGCTGGTCTCGGCCGTCATTGGCAAGCAGTCGCGATGCCATGGACAAGACCAGAGGGTGAGGGCTGGAGAGGCGGTAGGAGCCACGAGTCGCGATGCTCAGCACCCCCTTTAACGCACAAGCTGGGTTAGATGGCGAAACTCTCGTCCTCGGGTCCGGCTCTCGGGCTGGTCTCGGCCGTCGTTGGCAAGCCAGTCGCGATGCCATGGACAAGACCAGAGGGTGAGGGCGGAGAGCGGTAGGAGCCCACAGTCGTGATGCTCAGGCACCCCCTTTAGCGTGCAAGATTAGTCACCCGGAAAAGGCACCAAATAACAAGCATGGTGGGCGAGAGCATAATCCTAAGGAAAACATAAGAAGGATACATGCCGCTGGGACAGGCCCGGCGGCTTGGGGATGATGCAGCCGAGGCGCCCCCAACAGATAGGCTAATGACATGAAATAAAAGGAAGCATGCGCAGGGAGCGGACCTGTGGCCTTTGAATAATGCGGCCCTGAAGGCGCTCCCAGCCGGAAACAAAACTTAAAGATGTCACCTGGTGATGTTGGGGACAAAGGGGTGTTGGTGTAGCAGAATTGGTGGGCTGCGGGAGCCGATCCTCACGAGCCCCCAGGCCCGGGGGCCTCGGGAGGATCCCGGGCGCCGGCGGCTCTTCGGGGCCATCTCCATCTCCGCGAGGCTGCAGGCGTGCGACCTCTCGAGCCTCGGGATGGCCCTCATGAGATCTTTGGTGCGCGGCAACGCGTTTAGCGGTGTGAGGCATGCGCCGCGTGGGCTGTGGGCGGGCCCCGCAGCGTCCCACTCGCGAGGGCAGGCGCTCTTGAGGCAGCGGCTCGGTTGAGCCTGGTGTGTCGATGCAGACGCGCAGCCCACCATCCTCGCTGGATGGGGGCCACAGCGTGGTGGCGGCGGCTGCCCCTCATGACCCTTGACTCCTGTAGCTCCCGAATGGCCTGGCAGCGAACTCCACGAGGTTGGGCCTCCTTGCCTTGCTCACCTTGCAGGAAAGCAGCAAGCACGCCTCCACGTGGTGCCCAGCGCCTCCCTCGTGACCTTGGCGGTGGCGGCCCTCGGGGAGAGCCCCGAGCCCGGCTGAGGAGGCGCCGGCGCTTTCCTATGCGATGGAAGGAGGCTCCCGTGGCGGGCGCGGGCCTGAGGGCCTGCCTCTTGAGGAGCGGGCGGTCGATGTCTTCTTCTTCTTGGGTGCGGCCTCGGGAGGCCTCCTGCTGCTTGTGGTGCAGGTCTTCTAGCGATGCGGCTGAAAGGCTCGCTCCGGGGAGCCTGCTGCGTCTCTCTCTTCACGAGGGCACCGTGATGACCCGCCGCTTCTGGCATCTTGAGGGCGTTGTAGCCGTGGTGGAGTTCTGACCATGAATTTGCCAGCGCCGGGTACCGAGGGCGGCGTTGTCGGCGGCGAATGTGGGCGGCGTCGAAGTCGATGAGCTCGGTGTGGTAGTTATGCATAAGCCCGAAGGTGGCGGGAAGGCGGACCTACCCGTCGGGACCATGGAGCCGTCGGTGACTCGGAGAAAGGCTTGGTTGGTGAAGGCTGGCTGTAAGGCGCGAAGATTGTTGAATGTTTCCACGGACATGGCGTTGAGTCCTGCCCGCCGTCGATGAGGTCTTGGTGACCAGCCGTTGCTAATGATTGGGGAATAAAGCATCGGAGAACTCCGGCTGTGGCGCGCGACTTGAGCTGATCCGCTGAGCTGAATGTGATGGCGCACTGACGACCACGAGAGAGGGCGCGGCCTCGAGCTTGGGGAGGACTGCATTCGCCAGGGCGAACTGCTTGAAGATCTGTTGAGAGGCTGGGGCTTGAGCTCCGCCCGGGATCTGAGCGATCGCCGCGGTTCTGGAAGCCCCAGCCCCTCGTCGATGGCGGTCCTCATTTCTCCTTGGCTGCGGCGGCGGCGGAGGGAGGCCTGCGTTCCCCACGGGCGATCCTCGCGAGGCTGATCCTCGGCCTCCCTCATGGCGGGTCTTGCCAGCGGTCCTCGCAAGGTTGGTCGCGCCACCCTTGGCGCTGGCTGTGGTCTTCAGCGTCTGCATTCCTTCCTCCTCCTCGGCCGTAGCCACAGTCGGCTGCGCTCGGGCGTCTGCCGACCCTTCCTTCAGCGTCTGGCCCGGAGCTCTTGGCATTCATTGGTGTTGTGGGTGTGGAGGTGCGTGGTACAAGCAGTACCGATTGCCCTTGGAGGACTCGGGCTGATCTACGCCTCGCTTGGTGTGCGGTTCGGCGCGTAGTCGGCAGCCCCTTGCGCAGCGTCCTTGGCCTTGGACTTCTTTTCTTGGGATCGCGGCGGGCAGCTCGAGGAGGAGGCGCCCTCCTCAGCCTGGCGCGCTTAGTCGCCAAGTTGAACAGCTCAAGGAGGTGCAGATCTTCATGCATCGCCGGCTCCTCCTTCATCTTGACGTCGCGCGCCGTCGAAAAAGCGAGATGATGGCCTCCTCCGTTACCACAGGGATCTTGGTAGCGTTGTTGAAGCGCTGGATGTACTTTGCGGGGTTTCCCCTGGCTGCTTTGTGATTGGCGCATGTCGCTCCGGCGGGTGGCGGTCGCGAGTACCACGGAAGTTGGCGATGAAGCGGGTGCGCATCTCGGCCGAGGAAGAGATCGTGCACAGGGGCGATTCGAGAGCAGTGCGGGCTCCGTCCTTAGCGCCATAGGAAACCAGTTCGCCATGACCTTTTCATCCCGTTGGCAGCCTCGATGCCCGGCTCGTGAAGCTGGAGGAACTCCGTAGGGTCAGCCGTGCCATCGTGGCGAGGAGGCAGGTGCAGCGAACTTGGCGAGCCCGCGACCTGCGCGCTTTCGGAGGTGAAAGCGCGGCATCCCACCATGGCGCGGGGGCCTCGGGCGGCGAGCTTGGTCTTGCGGGCCTCCTGCGCCGTGGCTGGGGGCGCGAGGTCTGGCGTCTTTGGGCGGGGCGCTTCGGGCAGCTTCTCGTGGGCGAGAACTTCTTGACAGCTCTGCTCTTGCAGCGCGGCGCTGGCGGGCGGGTTCCGATCGAGGGCGCGCGCCTTGGGGCAGGCGCCTTCTTGAGAGGCGGCTGGCGCCCGGGAGCTTCATCGCCCAGCGAAGGCGGTGCGGTGCAGCGAGGCGGGCGGTGCGGGGCGCCTCTGCAGCGAGACGAGCTTCGGCGACTCGGTCGAGCCATTCTTCATAAACGTCGTCGGCGAAGCGTAGCGCAGAGCTCGTTTGCGCGATGAGTGCAGCTTCGGGCCTCCATGGCAGCGAAGCGCGCGCGTGGCGAAAACCAGCGAGGGTGGCGGCGTGGCGGTGCGGCCATCCCGCCTCATGGGCGGGTCTTTGGGGCGATGCTTGCTGCTCGTTCCCGCCCGGGCGGTGGCGGCGTTAGCGGCGGTGATGAGGAACGATGAGGCGCCCGCCGGCAGGAGCTGTCTGGCGACATGGGGGGCGAGTCGGCTCGGCGCTTAGCGCGAGCCCGGCAGGCGTCGAACATGGTTGCGGTGGTCGAGGAAGAAACGAAGCGGCGAAAAGCGATTCGGCGCACCTACTGGCGCGCCAAATGTCGGTTCGGGTTCAGCAGACCCTTGAGGTTCGAACACTGGGGTGTGCGGAGATCCAACCCTCCACCGTCTCGCACCTCGCCGAATCGCTGGGACCTAAACTACTAAGCGGAACAACACAAGAGACATGAGATTTATCTTTGGTTCGGGCCACCATTGTGGTGTAATACCCTACTCCGGTGAGTGGTGTGGTGGATTGCTTCTTGGGCTGATGAGGAACAATACAAGGAAGAACAGCCTCGCGAGTGCATTCTTGGCGGGTGCGATGAACTGCTAGGTGGGGTTCGATCGCTCTAGCTCTGGTTTCTTGATGAGGATTCGATCTCCCATACAGGGGTGGCTACTCCTATTTATAGGCGAAGGCCTGGGCCTCTTCCCAAATATTGGCGGGAAGGTCGCCAACAATTGGCCATTTGAAGGGAACAGCGGGTACACTTATCTGACTAAAGTTGGTCCTCGCGCCAAAGGCTCTGGTGATGGCCTTTGCTTGGGCTCCATAATGACTCCCTTCCAGCCGTTGGGCTGGTCTTGGTCTTGTTGCACGAAGCAGATGCCTTTGCTTGATGCTCTCGCTGCGCTTGCTCCTTTGCACCAAAGAGGAAAGGAGGACCTGCTGCGGGCTGGCGCCCGGATGGCGCCCTTGGTAAATCATGGCTTGCGTCATGGGCACCTCGCGAGTACCCTGCCTTGAACTCTCCGCCTCGTCATGAGCCAGCCTGATGAGGCCGTGCTGAGAAGCTCCTTGTCGTCCGCCCAGAATCTGGCCCCTCGCGAGGTCTTGAGCTTGCGTTGATGAAGATGGGCGTCTTGGGCCTCCTTGAGCCACGCCTTGAGGCATGAGCGAGCAAGTCTGGGGACCCCCGTTCCCAGAACGCCGACACCTACTTGGTAAATCATAGGTGAAATGTTCTTTCCATCGTTGAATAACCTTTGTGTTGTTTGTTCATGTAATCAATCAAACCATTTGTTTTAGAGATCATGTAATAATTGTTTTTTGTTTTTTGGTTTGTAATTTTATTTGAGCACAAGTCTGTATTAATTGATAAGACTCGGAGACATTTCATTTTGATTGTTGTGCCAGACCTACAAATATGCCAATCAGGCTGAATGTGCATTCAACAATAATAGTAGTATAGATGGACCATAAGTGGCATTGGAAAGGGCAAAGATGCTGTAGTAGCTTCGCTAAAAAAAGGATGCTATTCTAGCAAACAAAAGTACAGCGGCCTGGCTTATGTATGTTAGTTGATATTATTGATCCATATACTCTATAAGTTTTTATATGTCTGTTAGTTATGTATGTTCTTGGTTGATTGACTCGGTATTTGAATCTTGATACATCACTTGTATACATATCTAAATGGGAGTACACATTATGCTGCGTGCGACATTTGAGTTGGACAAAAAGTGTTCCAGATATTCGAATTCACCTTAAACTGGATTCTAGCATCTGAATTTGAGTATCGGCATTTGTAAATCATATTCATATATGACAGTGGAATACATCTTTGTCGTGCTTTTGAAGATATATAAAACACATAGAATGATTTATAAAGATTCCTATAGGAATACAAAATGGATTCGAATTGAGTTGCCAGGAGTAGCGTGGATGCTTATTGTCCCAAAATTGAAAGAAGCGGCAAAATGTCCACTCCCGTCGGCTGCCCGCAGCCAAGTGTTTTGGAGATGGAAATTACTGTCTACCATTACGGACAATCCATCGGCCCGATTTCCCTTTGCTTTCAATAGGGGTAGGTTAGTAACTTCAATTAGGCGTGACACGACCGCCTCTGAGCCCATTCCGACACGGTGGGCGCCAAACATGGTGACAAAACACGTTTGATTCAAGCTCATCCGAAAGACCTCTGTTTCTCCCTCCATTTCCCCATTCATACACGGTGGGCGGCAAAACAAACTCGACTTGGCCGAAATCGATGTAGGAAAATATTTTCAATAGGGGCAGGTTTGTAACTTCACTCAGACAAGACACAATCGCCCTACCTGTCAGCCCCATCCATACACCGTGGGCGCCAACCATAGGCGCAAAACACCCTCTCCTCGCCCAAAATCATTCAGGCAAATATTGGCGAGATCTTGAGATTACCGTCCTATCCCCAGCAGACGAGGCGTCCAAATTTTAAACGGGGGCTAAGTTCGTAACTTTCCCATATTTCAGACATGCGCGTCCCAAAAACATGGTTCCCCGTACCTCTCCCTCATTTTCCCATTCATACATCATCCGTGCTAGAACACCATCCCCACACCAGCCTCCTCGGTCCGCCACCCCATCCATCGCCGCCGTCCTCCACCCCATCCATCGCCACCGTCTTCCACCATGCCGGAGAGCCTACCAAGACCGCGCCATCCACTGCTAGAGATGGACGTTTCTCATCCACGACGACAGACCAAGAGCCTTGCCTCGCGTCCTCTCGCTTTATCGACGCTGTCGTCCTCTTTGCCGGGGCCGCTCACACGATCTTCTCTTCCACCGCAATGAGACTTATCCCCCAATGCACCCGTCTACCGTCGCGAGATCTGCTTCAGCGCCATCGACAGCCATCGCACCCGATGCCTACATGGCGCCAAAGAAGGTGGTACTTCATATCTCCTCAACTTTTGATCTCAACGGAAAATAGATCGTAACTTGGTTCTACTTTCATTTCAGCTCTTAGAATTTAGTTCTTAGTTGAAGCAAACAATGGATGCTAAATATCATTTCTCCGGTTTGCGACTTTAAATCTGCCATGGCACATTCATATCTGGTTTAATTGATCATGCTTAGGGTTTAATTGATCATGTTGGTTCCGTGGTGGTTTCTTTAATATAAATCGGAGGAAACCCTCTTTTGCTAAAAAATGCTTAGGGTTTCCCCTTTTATGATCACTATCTGATCGAGAATCGTGCTTCATGTCATAATAGCCTTGCTCCGACCATCAAGCTAAACAAGCTTAGTTGTTCGAATCTGAATCGATATTATTAAAACAGGGTCATTTAATTGGTCAGCTAAATGTTCCTAATTTAGTTTCAAAAATGCATGTTCGCCGCTTGGGTGTGAATCTCTACAGGGTGCCCACGGTGGGCCGACCCACCCTGGGATTTTGGGTCATCCCAGGCCCCGATTCCCCTCCGTTCTGTTGCACACTTCCGATCTCTACTCGCCCCCAGCCACGTGCCTCACCGGCGACTTGCCGTCCCCGGATGGCATGACTCTAGGAGGAGACGCCGGACTAGCAGGAGTTCAGGAGCCGCTCGCCCTACAGCGTCACCGCTGCCCGGGCGTGCCGCCGTGCCTACCTTCCCAGTCCGTTCAGGGCTCAGGCGTGCATCACCCACTACGCCAACCCAATTTATCCTGAGATACGTCCTCAATACTCAGCACTTCAGCAACCACTCCTCATCACCCATTTTCTAATTGATTCGTTACTCATTAGGCAAGACTGTCATTAGGGTTTGTTGTGTGCTGAGTGCTACCTATAATGGTTCAGATGTATTTCAGTAATCTTTAGTACTGTAAAGTTCACGGGGTTTCAAAATTCGGCCCTAAGGCAGACACTAGTCATTTTGGATTGTTGGTCGTAGTGACATTGACCCAGATTACTACTACAAGCCAGGTTTGTTGACAATTTTACTTGTCTTTCTTACTCATTCGATATGATATCCAATTATTCATGTCGATTAGTTGCAAACAGGAAGTGCTAGACAAACTTCTTAATTCAGATTTTGGATGGTCTCTTACTGTAGTTACAATTCTGCATACTTGTCCTAGTGAGCTCACAAGTAAATAATTGATCCACTACATCTATGCTTGCCTTCTCATATTTGTTGTCAATATTCTTTTAGGGTGGACCAACCTGTTTCAAAATACTGGAACCGTAGACATGAGTGAATATTATTTCTCTATGTGATCTCTTCCATCATGTGTGGGCAACGAACACTGCATTGTATAGAAAGAAAGTGTCATTTCCAGCTTTTACATAGGCTACGATCTTTTACATGGAATACAATCTGCCTACTTGCTTTGTGTCGCTTTTACCAACCTCCACCCTTGAAGCTAAACATTATGCCACTCATAATTCCTTGGTTTATTTGTTCAAATCTGAATTTGATATGATTCTAATGTTCCTACTTCAGTTTTGAAATGTGTGCACTTTGTTATAGAGACATAAGGGGTTTGTATTTACGTGTGTGGTTTGGTCGGCACGGTTGGGGGTGAACTTTGCATATGCATGGGTTTATAGGGAGACACTCTTCGAGTTGAATCCCCAATGCATTCCATAGATAATCTGACTAATTTTTATGTTTTCATGAATCTCAGATTCTGAACAGCATCATAATGATTATGAGCTTGCGTGCATGAAAAGAATAAAGTAGAACAATGTCATGGCTGTCAAACTTGGCATTAAGGGACTGAAATCAAGTCTGGATGCAATGCAATGCAAACTCTCTCAACCTACAGATTCATGCTCAGAATATGATCCTAACAGTGATTCTGAGCTAGAGGGAGACCTAAGTCAATGTAGCTCCCTAGTGGAGAGTCGAGAGGAGATGCCCTATCTTATTCACCCATCAAGGTGCTTGCTCTAACTTTCCACGGTTATATTAGTGCACATATCTTGCAAGCGATGCTTTGCATTGCTTCTACTTTGTTGCCTTGCCATTAGCCGTGTATGTGAATCGCCCTACCTATCCATTTTAGTACATATTCCATCTGTCATCATATCATATTTATCCATTCAAATGATGTTCTTGTGTATCGAGACGTTCAAAAGGAAGAGGCGATTGCTGATCATTTGAGGAGCACAAGCAAAGTATTTGGAAAAGGTAGTGACACGATAAATCAAATAGCCCATTAGGTGTAGTTGCAATATCACGACCCACAAAACACCCCAACTCTAGAAGACTCTAGCCCTACTACCTTTGGTCATTTCGATGCCCCAACTCATGAGACCCCAAGCTGTAGCAAATAGTATGATGATGCCAGTTGGCATAGCACCGACTCTCTGACGCAAAACCCCATTCGACCAGCGTACACAAATCCGATTGCCAAATCCTTTTGAACGAGAGAGCCCCAATTGCAGCAAATAGGACCCATGTTCCATTTCTTCCCAGTTTAGAAGCGAAGCTTATATTGTTGTCGGGAACTTTGTGCGCATCTTTCCTTCATGGAAAGATTATACATGAACAGAACAATTTCGATCTTCCTCCGCAACTTCTGCGTAAGTAATGTACTAATGTTATTCATCGTAATTCTGCATATGTTTACTGTGACGGAAGACACAAGCTTTCATTCTTTTAAATAGGCGAGGCCAAACTGGATTGTCAAGGCGAGCAAGGGTTGGTTGCACTTTTCAAGCACTTTCGTTGATGAAGTATCGTTCCTACGAGGCAAGCGCGCCGATGGCAAGCCTCCAAGCGAAATTTCTGTAAAGTCTCGGTGCTACATTTATCAAGCGGTGGTGGAATAATCTTGTTACACATTGGTCTCGTCTGCAGCGTAAGGTACTGTCTATGATATCACATCACAATTTGAACTACATTTCTGCATTTTCCTTAACGTCTCACTTTTATGTAAACTGTTAGCAGAAGAACATTCATTCTCAAGGGACCACAGAATCTCGCAACTATACTGCACACTGCATTGCTCTTGTGAGTACCTCTTTCCCTGTATGACCATACTTACTTTCATAGCTGTTTGATTATGTAGCATCACTGCACATGTTAGCCTCGTTATCGTCCATATGGTGGACATTATAAGATCCGTATGGACTCTTAAATAAATTTAGAATCAACCCAATGCTTTTGAAGATGTTTAGCTCTGTAGTCCTCTTGTAAGGACTGAACATCGTCCATCATTGTACTTACATTAACAGCTACTCCCTCCGTCCCATAATATAAAACGTTTTATGCGATACACGATGTTCAAAACACTCTTGTATTATGGGAAGAGATAGTTCATTAATGTAGCATTCGCATCTTATCCCCTAGCCCACCATTTACTAAAAGATATCAGATCTATATTTAATCTTACCAAAAAGTTGAATACACAGACAATGCCAGTGCACAAGTGTAGCCCATTGGTCTTGTCAGTACATTTTGTCCTGTAACGCTTGTACTTCCAGGGATTGGTAGTTGATTATGTAGCATGAATCTACATCTTATTTTCACTATCCTCTATCCCTTCCAGTACTATCATATCTATAATTACTCTCTACAAAATGTAGAGTACATGCAATGCTTACGAAGAAGATTCTGTGCTGAAATTCTTGAGTTATCCTTCCCTTGACAAGAAGGGCATTATAAAGCCGGTGTTAACTGTTAATGTAAGTCAGTCCTTCTAAAGCCTTTATCCTCGACTGATGTTTAATTTTCTCATACTCCCTATCGTTTACTGCTGTTTAGTTTCCTGTTTCTATCAAAATGCATGTTCGCAAGATACAATGCCATGCACATTAACCAAAATAGATACAATGATTGTATTTTCCCTTAATCTATGCTTGTTATGTTGACATGGTAATCCAGTAGTGTGGTGAAGCTCCCCTCATTATGAACAATGCCAGATTATGCTATTGATATTTTGAACTTACTCTTTATTTTCTAATTTGAAATTGGATGGAATTGTGACATAGTTATCATCTTTGTTTATACGTGGAAAACATGTCATCTCTCTGCTTGTTTTGAGGGTGATATGCACGATGGCATGCACAAGTCTCTTTGAAGGCGTGAGACAAACCCAACATATATTGCAGCAATGAAGGCAAAATATCTTGAAGATAGCGAGACAACCCCAAAGTCTTGTCTTGATGCGGTGTTCAAGTTACTTGAGACTAGCGATCGAGACAAGCTCACAAATTAGCTATGCAGAATCAGTTCGACTTCTTGGTCCCAAGTTCTAGAAGAAAGGCATTACGCAACTCAACTTTGACTTGAAGTCCTATCTCTAAGAAAGATTGCGGAGAACACCAATGAGAACCTCATTGCTAAACAACTACACACAGGAAGCTATGACCGACATGCTAGGCGGTCTCACGGCCTTCTTTCGATAGCTTAGCATGGCAGTTCCTTATAAGGCTAATCTTCCTTGAACTGTCTTGGAAGTGGTCTCGTTTGATATTGTTTTATTCTGTTGCAATGGTGCCCGATTTTTGTATGTCTGCTTCTTCGTTGCGCTTTATGATCCTTGGTGGCGAACTTGATGCCAGTGGATGTAATATACCATAAATCCTTTATTGTATAGTGTAGGTTTATTCTAAGTTACTATGCCATAATTTCTTTATTGTATAGAGTAGGTTTGTTCTTAATTCCTACTAATTCTGCCATCATTAAGCTATCTGAAAAAAAAATCTGATGTAGTCAGCGGGCGAAACATTACGCCCCTAACGGGCCTAGTTTTTAGCGGGCCACAATTGGGCGACTGCATCTTTCTTGGGCGAATGGCCATTGGGGCATTCACACTTTGCGCCAGGCCCACAACTTACTCCAGCCTATATTCGGCCCAAATTTTAGTTGGGCCTTGTGTGGACCCAGCTCTTAGATTGGCCCAGGTAGCGTTGGGCCATTAACAGGCTGAATATTCTACTCGCCTATTACATTCCAGAAGAAACCATGGGCCTTTAGCAGGCCGAAATGCATGTTGGGCCTCAATTTTCACTAGTTGTCGACGGGCCTTCAGCAGGCTGAAATGTAGACCGGCCCTTTTTTGACCCAGTTATATGACGGGCCATTACTAGGCCGAAACATATCTTGGGCCTTAGTTGTCCCACTGATATCATGGACCTTTAAGAGGCCGAAAGCTTAGTACATGCATCAACAGGACGAATCATATGATAGGCCTTTAACATGCCCAAAGTCACGTTGGGCTGAACTGTTGCCACCTTTATCACGGGCCGTTAGTGGGCCTGATGTCGCGTCGGACCATATATGGCCCATGGACAGCACGGGCCATTCCCAGGCCGAAAGACACACCGGGCTGAAATGGGCCCATGTCTACATCGGGCCTCTAACAGGCCAAAATTCACTGGGTTGTAATTGGGCCCAAATATTCGGCGAACAATTAACGGGCCAGATCTAGCATCGGGCCGTAAATGGGCCTTTATTAAACAAGCCGTTATTGGGCTGGCCCACTAGTACCCGAGTAAGTACTACGGGCCTTTGACTGGGCCGGCCTTTTTAACCTATATGGGCCTCTATTGGGCCCTGCCACGTGTCGACGTATCATAGGCATGTCTCCTCCAATGAGCAGGCGACATCGGCCCCAGGAAGCGAACACATGTTTCCTCCGGCCAATGAAATTTTACCGTGGAAAATCACCGTTGGTCCGGGCTGTTAACAGGTTATCGGATCCAAAACCTGACCCGATAGCTTAACGGTGAGCCGTTACGGTGGATGCCACGTGTCGGTCACCCTTGAGGAAAGCACTTCTATGACCCGTGATTTATCGTCATGGAAGTGGACACTTCCGTGATGATAATTTTGGTAATGTCATGGAACACTTCTACGACAGCACATATATGACTATCTTGATTCTGTCATAAAATTGTCATGGATGTACATGCATGACAGAAAACGTGACCTACTGTGACAAACACGTATCATCACGGAAGTGTCTTTTTTTGTAGTGTCTCCAGAACTCCTTTGCTGAAGAAGATGGAAGACTTCGCTAGATTAATACGTTGCCCAGAAGCTTGCCAATACATGTCCAGAACTTGGTTCACCTCATTAGCCCCCACACTATTTGCCTTGAAGAACAACAGGCTGTCATCAGCGAATAAAAGATGGTTAACCGGTGGCGCCGATGGTACCACTTGTATCCCATGCAAATTGGATGACTCTCCTTGTGATTTTAAAAGGCACGAGAGGCCCTCTGCTACCAACAAAAACAAGTATGGTGAAATCGGGTCACCTTGTCTGATTCCACGTGATGGTTCAAATTCTTCCAATCTCTTCCCATTCAACAGTACTGAAAATCTAACTGTTGTGACCAGGCCCATTAGAATCATTACCCACCTCTCAGAAAAGCCTAGTTTGAGCATGATTGCTTCGAGGTATGGCCACTCCACTCTATCGTAAGCCTTCATCATATCAAGTTTCAAAGGGCATCCTCGATGCTTCTTTGATCTGTTTCTCTTCATGAAGTGGAGACATTCATAGGCTGTAATGATATTGTCTGTTATCAACCTGCCCGGCACAAACGTTGACTGCTCCTCAGAGATAATATCAGGGAGAACTAGCTTCAAGCTGTTAGCAATAACTTTCGAAGCAATCTTGTAAAGAACATTACACAAGCTGATTGGACGAAGTTGTGACAATAGAGAGGCATTTTTTACCTTCGGAATCAATACGAGAACTGTCTCATAATGCAAACAGCTGACTCCATGCCCTCCACAATTTTTAGAACCACATTGGTTATTACCTCTCCACAAGTGTCCCAATGACGTTGGAAAAATGTGTTGGGAAGCCATCAGGGCCCGGCGCTTTTATAGGGAACATCTGGAAAAGGGCTGTTTTAACCTCCTGTTCACTGTATGGAGCGTCTAACATATCATTCATATCATGCGTGACCTTCATTGGGACAGTAGCAAGCACCTGCTCCATGTTATTCACACCTCCAGAAGTGTAGAGATCCTTATAAAAGGAAGTGGTAATCTCCTCAATTTCTGCCACGTTCTCTGTAATCTGACCGTCTGGTCTATGCAACATTTTTATTTGATTTTTCCTTCTCCGCCGACTAGCCCTGAGATGGAAAAAATAGGTGTTCTTATCCCCATGCATAAGCCAGTCAGCTCTGGCTCGCTGTCTCCAAAGAATCTCTTCACGGTGGTATAGTTCCACAAGCCGTCCAGTTATCTTAATTTCAGCATGATTAGGGCCAGCCCTTCCTGGGACTCCGCTCATAATCGATAGTTGCTGTTTTAGAGAGCAAATCTCCCGACGGATGTTGCCAAAATGCTCCCGATCCCATGCAGCTAGCTCGCCTGATAATGGTTGGAGTTTGTCATACACCGCTTCCACAGAATCTCCTGGGATGCGTTCCCATCCCGCTTGTATTACCGGTGATAGTGACGTGTCTCTCTCCCAACATAATTCATATTTAAAAGCCCGTGGGCCCCGTTTGCATGCATGCACGTCGTGCCAACGTAGGAGGACTGGGATGTGATCTGAAGTCGCTGCATTTAGGTGTTCTAATGCTGTGTTTGGAAAAGCAATCGCCCAAGCTGGGTTGGCTACACCTCTGTCCAATCTCACCCATGTGTATGAACCACTAGTTACTTTTTTCTCAAACGTCCGTGCATTTCCTTTATAGCCTATATCTGCTAAGCCACATGTGTCAAAAGCATCACGGAAAGCCTCCATCTGAGCTTGACTTCTTGCATTGATACCATCATGTTCGTGACCATGAAGTACTTCATTGAAGTCACCTATCATCACCCATGGCTGATTATTTCAGCCTGTAATGCCTCTCAACGTATCCCATGTTTTATATCTCTCGGCTGCTTGAGCTTCCCCGTACACAAACGTGATTCTAGCATGTACCTCAACCATATCCTCCACAATCACATCAATATGGTATTGCAAGTAGCCTATAACTTCCAATTTTATTTCTTCATTCCAAAATATACATAAACCTCCACTTCTACTAGAACTACTTATAGCGAAGCTTTTATTATATCCTAGAGTATCTACCAACTTTTCCACACGCGAGCCCTCTATTTGAGTTTCAAGATACAAACAATAGAGGGCAAGTTCTTGAAAGATCTCGAAGCTCTCGAACCGTCGCAGGTTTGCCGGCCCACAGCAGTTCCACACTAGGGAACTCATTGCGCTCGTGGCGACTCCCCATGGGAGCCCGTAAGCGGATCATTTGTGTTGGTGTTGTAGAGTTCTTCCCAGTTATTTTCGGTGGAGCTGGTAGATGGTTTGATCTCTTTGGGTCCTGCTTGGGCGGGGCTTCTTGGTACAACCCCTTGCTTTGTGATTACACTGCGCCGGGATGGAATGACAGTGGTGGCTGTCAACATCGGCATGTTGTCCTGTGGCCCCCTTTTCAGGAAGCCTCCACTTCTTCCATAGTATCATCACCCAAATCACGATTGAGCATGCCTTAGAGCTATCATCTTGGCGGTCGGCGAGACCCGTCCTCCTCGACCTGCCCGTCCTTTGCCTCTATTTCCCCTGGAGCCACGTCCTGCACTAGCCCCTTTGCCTTCTCCTGGTCCGCTCCCAAGACCTCTGAACCAAGTCGCACGGAGGTCCTTAAAGACCAATGCTTTCGGGTGATGAACACCATCTCCACATTCCTTGAACAGATGACCTAGATGGCCACAAAACGCACACCAATCCAACAGTCTCCCATATTTCACCCTGAAGATTTCTCGCCTTATGTTCTTTACCAGTGAAACTGCGTTCTTCAGAGGTTAGGTGACATTGATCTTCACCCTAATTCGGTAGAAGTTGCCTTTGAAATCTTGAGACTTTGGTTCCACATAGAAAAACTCGCCAATGGTGGCTGTCAAGGACTTGATCAAGGGGAAGTATCCTTCTGGGAGGTCATGGATTTGGGCCCAAATTTCAATCTCATCTAGGGTTATCGCCGACGGCCTTGTGAATCCATCATAAGGCCCAATCACCACGGCATTGCCCTTATGGGCTCAAGGTCCGTCTTCCATGACTCGCTCCCAATCGCCGAGAGACATAAATTGCATGGTGTACAGATTCTCCTCAAGCGGACGGATTTTGACTTCCTTGGCTAGATCCTAGGCAATCCTCATGTTCCTGTAGAACCAATACTAGCTATAGGTTTTGTCCGTGTGAACCCTAGCTATCACCATCCACCTGGTCGCTTCCGCTGGGAGACCAGCCTCGTCCTCCACCACATCTTGCAGGTTCTCTTTGTTCAGGCCAAGTTCTTCCATCATCGCCTCCAACTAATCTACTGCAGAGCCCGCAGCCGAGGCGACATTATCCATGAGATCTCTTGCCGTAGAAAAGTTCATGGGCAGGGGTAAAAGTGAGACTCGCTTTCCAGCCCAGATGACCGAGAGCACAAGGGCTCCCAGATCGCCGGGAGGGAGGAGTTGTAGGGGAAGGAAGGCTCAACGGGGAAGGCAATCGCTGCCGTCGCCGAGAGGTTGAGAAACCCTAACTAGAGGGGAAGATAGGCCGGTACCTGGAATGAGCTCTTATGGTAGAGATACTAGGGGTGTGTTTGTTTGGGCTCCAAACAGCAGCTCCACTAGCTTCTAGGCTCTAAGCGGAGCCCAAACAAACACCCTTTTGGACCGGCTCCAAGCAGCCATGGGTGGGCGCTCCACGAAATAGACCGAGGCTGTAGCTGCCATTTGGGCTTCTCATCGAGGAGCTAACTCCGGTTTGTGAATAGCGGTTTTACCCTCCCACTAAATTACTATATACACACCAAATGCCACTACGGTTCTTTCTATTCCCTTCTCTGCGCCTATGTGGTATGATGCGTGTGTGTGTGTGGCGCCTATCGTGAGCTCCCTCTGGCCGTCGCCCCAGAATCTATGTGTGTGTGCTTGTAGCCTCTGCATGCTGTGTGTTCTCTGCTTCACAGGTGCGTGCATGCTGCATTGTCTTGCTTCTTTGCTGCGTGTCAAAACTGATTTTGGATGTGTACCAATAGATGTACATCGATCTTCTTATATGGTTTCAGTATTTTTGGCTAAATAATTCATACATTTTTAACGTTTTTATGTAATATATACTATATGTACGATTGGTCAAAGGTATTATCATATGTACAATATATCAAATCCATTCAAATACTTAAACCAAAAATAGAACAACGAGGCATTACGGTCATTTCGGTATGTTTACGCATCAGCCACAACTGCTACAACCACGACTACCAAGCATTGCACCTCGCTCTAACCTTCCACCCATGACTAGCAGCTACAACTGCTCCTTCTAGCCGCAGCTGTTGCAGCTGCAGCCAGAGAAGTTGCAGCCCAAACAAACACACCCTATAAAGTGTTTGGAGTCTACTTTGCGCTTCTAGTGCTGCCTATGTGGCAGCCTTGAATTCTAGTTCCGTTTCTAAGCTCGGTGTCGGTGTACTAGGTAGGGGTACCCTAGTACCCGAACTTCGTCTGCAGACGATTCTGGCATACGGCGGCTGGCACGATGACCGCCAAGGTCCTCGGCGGCTCCTTTGGAGCCATTCAAGAACAAAGTAGTCAAGACCCGGCAAGAGGAGCTTGCGGGAAATACTCGGTAGCGAAGAAACAAGGCCCGGCAAGAGGAGCTTGCGGGAAAAGCAGTGGTAGCTGAGCCCCAGCGCGACAAGGTTCCTGCCAGCGGCAAAGCGCTTGCAGGCGGGCGACCTCTCTTCATCTCGCTCCAGCTCACCCGTAGCGTGTCACCACGGGGCTCTCCCAAGCTGCAGCGTGTCGGCGAGCTGTGCAGCCAGCGGGGAGTAGCGATAGCGGCCGACAAGCTGCCATCGTGGCAAGCGGGCGCGCCAGCGGTCCTGTTACCTTTGTTAAGGCGATTGAGGCGGGCATTGATGACTCTTGTCCCTTGCCGTCGAGTTAGGTATAGATTCTGTACCTTTGTACAAGCGGTGTACCAACCTATGTTTTACTATCTTACCCTTGTCTACTTGCCACATGTGGTGACCCCTTGTGCCTATAAAGGAGGCCCAAGTTCAGCGTAGAAAGGGTTCGGTTCAGCTCCGGCTTAGTTCATCCTACTCATACGAGACCACACACTCGGGCTAGGTTTTGTAGCTCCGTTGCTCCCTAGCAAGAACACAAGATAATCCACTAAAGCAGCGGTAGGAGTATTATCTCTCCGGAGAGCTCGAAGCTGGGTAAACCTGCTCGTGTGCATCGCCTCGATCCGCTCTTTGTGCAATCTCCGCCCCCCTCCGAACCACAAGGGACCCGGTCCGTAGGTGTTCGTGGGACAATCGATCCTCCCGACATCTTTGGCGCGCCCGGTAGAGGCGTCGAGGCTGTGCGAACCCGATCCGGCGCTCACGAGCAATTTCTTCATCGACATCTTCGTCGACATGGCGAAGAAGAAGTCTTCGGCAGCAGCGAGCCGTCGCGTCAAACCCACCACCACCGGAGCTGTCGGTGGTGGGGGAAGCTGGCTAGCGGCGCGAGCGTCGCGCGAAGAGCCCTAACGCCGCCCGGGTCAAAGACAAGGCAGCATAAGCGTCGGCGTCGAATCTTCACGCGTCCTTCTCGGGGCGCGAGGCGAACAGCGCCCGTGAAGCTCGCGGCACCATCGCTTCGTTGGACCAAGGCCAAGCTGGGGATCTCGAGGCCCTCGAGACCGCATGCACCCGACATCTTTGATGCGAAGCGAATGCGGTCGCAGGCGGAATGCTGATCCTCTAACTGGTTAGGAGTCCGAGCGCGTCCGTTCTTCGCTCAAATGCGCCGTTGCCGCCAACCACACCAGCGGAAGCCTTGGCAAAACTCGATTACTTCTAGACTACCCTCCAGCGGCCGACAAAGGTCGGCGAATGGAGGCCACAATTCGAGTCTCGCCGGCCGCCAGCAGCGGCGTCCCTTGACAACGAATGCCGCGCGCAGCGGCGGCGACAAAACACGAGCTGATGGCGGCGAGACTTACGGGGAGCAGCCACCGTGCACTCACCTTCGAAGGCCAAGATCGCCGACTTCGCCGGATCCACCTCGGCAGCGACTCCACGCATCGTCCGGATCCGCGAGCTCGTCGCGACCAGCGCCAAGTTCTCAAAACGGTAAGAAGAAGGCGCTTCGAACCCGTATCGGCGCCCGAAGAAAGCGCGCCGTCAATCGACCAGCAGCGCGGGCCCACCGTCGATATGCATGCGCCCGAAGAACGAGGCGACTTACCGTCTGCTGATAGGTTGCCCTGCGTTCACCCGTGAGCTGCGGCAAGTCCGGTGGCCCGATAAGAAAAACTTCAAACCCGGATGTGCGGAGAATTATGGCGGCGGACACACCCATCGGAGTTCCTCGGCATCTACACCATCGCGGTGCAGGCGCGGGGGGCGAACGACAAGATCCTCGCCAACTACTTTCCCACATTGCTCAAGCCAAGCGTCGGATCTGGCTCATGCACTTGCGGACAGCTCTATTTCTTCTTGGGCAGATTTGTGCCACCGGTTTGTTAGGCGCCTTCACGGTGACCACAAGCCTCATGGCGGAGAGTGACCTCCACCTGCTTGCCCGAAGGAGGAGAGTCCTGCGCAAGTTCATCGAGAGATTCGATCGAGTGCACTACAACATCGAGGCGTCCACCTGCTGCGATGTCGGTGCATTTCATCGAGAATGTCGAAACCGCGGGATGAGGAGAGATGGCGATGTGCAAAGTGAAAACGTCGCGAGCTCTCGCCCGGCCGACAAGTGTGCCTGCATTTGAAGAAGGAAGAAGACTCGAGGAGAGAATGTGGGAGCAGAGTCGGCAGTGAGGAGATCGCCCGGCAAGAAAGAGCGGCGGCGAAACAACGAGGAGGAAGAAAAACCAAGAAGTACTAGTTGTTGAGAAGTCCGGCAAGGATGGGGCCGCCAACAAAGCCAAGGCTGGCGGCTCCGGCAAGGAGGTTGCCGTTGGCGCCGACCGCCAAGCTGTGGCGACGCCGACAAGCCGACAGCTCAACAAGCGATCTTGCAAAATCCACGCACCAAGGGCCATGATCTCGAGCTGCAAGAAAGTCGAGCAGCTTGTTGAGCTCTGAAGGAAATCTGGCTGGCGAGACAAGAGAAGGCCCAAGAAGGTCTGAGGAGCAACAAGTAAGAAGAGACCCGGCGGGGAGGGCCTTGCGGCAAGGCCAAGCAGCGGCAGGTGTGAGACCTCCCAGCGGCGCGACAAGGAAGAAGGGCGAAGATGAAGATGATGAGGACATGGAAGGCGATGAAGCGGAGCGAGCAAGAGTTTCAAAAGGCAGCAGAGGTCCTTTGTGTTGGCGGTGGTGCTTCTCTGCATGCCGCACCGCCAACTCAAGCAATGGATCGTGAGGTGAATGCAGAGAACCCTCCATAGAGTCACGCAAACCTCTAAAGTGGTCCAGCCGCCCATTGTCTTTGACATTGAGGATCACCCTGATCGCATCACTGCGGTCGGGTGCTTGCCGATGTTGGTCTCGCCAACCATCGCAACCTCAAGGTCACAAAGATCTTGGTTGGCGGTGGGGCGGCTGAACTTGATTTCCTCTGCGGTGCTTGAAACTTCAAATCCACGACAATGAGCTCGAAGAAGCTGGTACTTTCAAGGAATCAATCCGGAAGGAGTAAGCCCAAAGGTAAGACCACGTTGCGGTAACGTTGACGTGAGCTCAACTTCAGGCGAGAGGTCACGTTTGGCGTCGCCGACTTCCCATTACCCTACAATGGCATACTTGGCGTCCGCGTTCGCCAAGTTCATGGCGCCTCTCATTATGCTTACAACCTACTCAAGATGCCCGGCCCGATAAGCGTCATTTCTGTCCATGGCGACAAGAAGGGCGCTTATCTGTGCCGACAAGATTTACCGGGAAGCGGCGGCCGCGAAAGCAAAACACACGCATTGAAGCTCCGGGGAAGAAGACCACCAAGTTCGGCAAGAGCTCTGTTGCCCACTCCGGCAAGCGCACCTCCTCGGTGCTACGCTACCGTCGAGGGCCTTGCCGTCGAGCTCCACCGGCAAGTGCAAGAGGGCGATGGCAGCTCCGCCGAAGATCAGAAGGTGCCGCCAAGGAGGCGGCTTGGTGGTACCTTCACCATCGATGCCACGCTTGATCCTAAATAGGAAGGCGAGCTCGTTGCTTTCCTGCGAGGCGAATGTCGATGTGTTTGCATGGCAACCATCTGAAATCCCGGTGTTCCCGGAAAGTAATTGAGCACCACCTGGCTGTCTGTCCTCCAGCGGCCGTCAAGCAAAAAGTTAGGAAGCAGGCGTTGGGCGCCAAGTTCATAGCGAAGAAATCAAGAAGTTAGAAGCGGCGGGGCTTATCGGAGGTCCTCCATCCCGTGGTTGGCCAATCCGGTAGTGATGCATAAGGCTAATGGGAAATGGAGACTTTGTATTGACTTCACGATGTTAATAAAGCTTGTCCCAAAGACCCATTTCCCTTGCGGCGTGTCGACCAGTTGTTGACTCCACGGCTGGATGTGATCTGCTTTCGTTTGTTGATGCATATTCAGGATATCATCGAGATCTTCATGGCGAAGAGGATGAAGAAAACGCATTCATTACACCATGTAGCGCGTCTTGCTTCATCGAATGCCTTTCGGTTTAAGAATGCTGGTTCAACCTTTGCAAGAGTAGTCCATGATGCCTTTGAACCACGGATACCGAAATGTAGAAGCATACATGGATGACATAGTGGTCAAGAGCAAGGACAAAGCAACACTAGTTCAGGATTTGGATGAAACATTTGCAAGTCTGCGCAAGATCAACCTCAAGCTCAACCCCGAGAAGTGCGTGTTTGGAGTCCCTTCCGGCAAGCTTCTCGGGTTCTTTGCGTCTCAGCGGGGAATTGAAGCCAATCCCGACAAGATTAAGGCCATCGAGCAGATCGAAGCACCAAAGCGCGTCAAGGATGTCAGAAGGCTTGCCGGTTGCGTGGCTGCTCTCAGCAGGTTCATCTCTAGTTCTGCTGAACGCGCCCTGCCGTTTTCAAGATTTTGAAAAAGCGGGACCAATGAAATGGACTCGAAGCGGAGGCTGCGCTGCAGGACTTGAAGAGATACCTCTTCCACTCCAATACTTGTCGCACCTAAGCCACAAGAGAAGTTCTGCTGTACATAAGCGGCAACCAATCAAGTGGTTAGTGCTGCGTTAATAGCGGAGAGAAGCGAGATGATGAGCCGACAGCGAGGCGGCGCATTCAGCGACAAGCAAGGGCCGCCGTCAAGCTCTGGTCCCGACAAGGGACGGATCAGCGCGAGGGTTGCGACAAGATCTGAAGAAGATGGTGCAGCGCCCGGTCTATTTTGTCGGTTCTCTCTGCGAGGGGCTAGGTCAAGGTACTCGGTGTGCGAAGTTGCTTTTGACCTCCTCATGGCCTCGAGAAAACTCGCCATTACTTTAAGCACATGAGATAACAGTTGTCACTCGCTTTCCGTTGAAAAGAATATTACAAAATCCGAAGCAGCGAGCGAGAATCGTCGGTGGGCCTTTGGGCTGTCAAGCTTTGGTCTCAAGTTTGAAAGCACTTCAACCATCGAAGCGAGCATTGGCGGAATTTATAGCGAGTGGGCGTAGCATAAGATGAAGAAATTCGGAGCGAGCATCCCGTCAAGGAGGCAAATAAAGAGTGGCTGATGTACTTTGGCGGTGCCTTCTCGCTGCAAAGCGCCCGGTGCGGCGTCTTGCTTATCGCACCCACGGAGAGCACCTCAAGTACATAGTCCGGATGCACTTTCCCAAGGAACAAGCAACAAATAATCTGCGAGTATGAAGGCTTGCTTGCGGTCTCGAGATTGCGGTGGACCTTGGGATCAAGAAACTCATTGTCGGGGGACTCGCAACTTGCCGTCCGCCAAGTAAATAAAGATTATCGAGTCCGTTGATGGAAGCCTCGTCGGCGAAGTGAGGAAGCTGGAAGAGCACTTTGAAGGCTTCAAATGGAACCGTTCGAGAGCTCAGAATGACATAGCTGATGGCCTCTCCAAATGTACGCACTTAAGTTACACTGTGGAACCAGGAATTTTTGTGCTCAAGCTGACTCGATAACCGTAGCACCATCGACGGAGACGAGCAAGAAGAAAATTGGTTTCGGTGACTACTTTCGCGAGCTCCACGAAGCCGCCGCCAAGAAGGTCCCTAAAATCAACACAAATATCAGCGAGGCAGTCTGCTCCGACAAACCATCTTGGTTTGTATCGTCAAAACAAGCGCTCCCGACAAGTTTCGCTCCGGCAAGCTTGTCGGGGATCATCAACTCGGCGGACCCGCGAGTTCTTGCCGTAAAGCTGATGTTCCGCGGTGATAGAAGATCCTTTAGTCCTTGTTGTCGAGCCACAAGCTCCGGCATGGGCACGACAAATCGTCCATTTCCTTGAGACAGGAGAACTTCCGAAGAGCAAGAAGAAGCGGAAAAAGTAGCCCGGCGGTCAAGTATGTACCAGTTTGTTGACAACATCACATGCTGAAGAAGACTCAGCGGTGTGAAATTGAAGTGCATTTGCGGGAAGATGGACAGGAAAGCTGTTGGCGAGAGATACATGGAGGCATATGTGGTCACCACATTGGCGCAAAACACACTAAAGCAAAGCTTTCCGGCAAGGTTTCTTCGGCGAAGCCCTCGAGGATGCAAGCTGCACAAGTAACCAAGTGTGAAGCATGCGGTTCCATTCCAAGCAGATACACCAACCAGCTCAAGCTCTCGGGCGATCCCTTTATCCTGGCCTTCTCGATGCAGGGGCTCGACATCCTCGGCCCTTTCCCCGAGCTGCCGGGGCTTTGAGTACTTATGCGTTGCGATCGACAAGTTCACAAAGTGGCGGAAGTGGAACCGATGAGGAAGGTGACGGCATAGTCGGCGGTCAAGTTCTTGGTCAATTGTTTACCGTTTTGGGATTCTAACGGAATCATCACCGACAACGGCACACAGTTCTGAGCCGCACCTTCATGCGATCGCCCAAGATCTTGGCGCCAAGATCTGCTTTGCTTCATTGCTCATCGAGAAGCAGCGGTCAGCGAGAAGAGCAAGCGCTGAAGTGCTGCGAGGACTCAAGACAGAACTTTCGACAAGCTGCGCAAGTCGCGGAAGAAAGCTGGATCGAGGAGCTGCGGTGGTTCTTTGGTCGTCGGGCGGACGCCAAATCGAGCCAGCGGCGGACACCTTCGCTCTAGTCTATGGGCGAGAGCAGTTCTCCCCACGGAACTTCGTGTGCGGGTCACCTCAGTGCTACGCCTATGATGAGCTTGAGCAAGAGCAGCTACGAAAAGATGGCGCTGCTCCTCGAGGAAGATCGTCTTCGAGCTCTTTGTCGAGCTGCTCGTTACCCGGCAAGCTTTGCGTCGCTACCATAGCCGCAAAGTTAATGCGGAAGCTTCGAGGAAAGCGACCTTGTTCTTGGCGCATTCAATCCGCCAAGAATTCCAACAAGTTGGCCTTGAAGTGGGAAGGCCCTTGTCGGGTGAAGCGAGTCACTAGGCCGGCTGTCCGCCTTGAGACCGAAGATGGCGTTCCGGTGAGCAATTCCTGGAATATAGAACATCTTAGCAAGTTTTACCCATAAAGCGCGGTTGCGGAACCTGTTAAAGCAACCACCCTAATACAAATCTTGCCGCTGTTGCATGTAATCCTTTGTACAAAGCGAGGCGCAGACCCGTGCATCGATAAAGCCTATGTGTTGCGCACAACTTGTCAATACATGCCCTCATAATAATATATGCATGTGTTTACTAACATTTTGTGCAACATCCACACCCGGTAAGCGATAACGAGCCACTAAGCTCCATAACTTTATTTTCTCTTCTTTCTTCTCAAGCAAGAAGAAGGTTCAGCCACCCACAAGTTAACAGGGAGGAAGGAGAAGATAATAGTGTGGGCACGTAGCGTCATGACGAGACAACGAAAGGCTAAGTTGCTAAGTTTAGCGACCAGTTTTAATTTTTAAGTTATCTTCCTCGAGCGATAGTACTTTGTATGGAAAACCTGTGCGTGGAGGAACCGACTCGCGACTAACTTGCGCCCTTACTTTGTTTGAGTCCGCTCAACAACTTAAGTGTGCTGCAACTAGTTGCGACAAGGTTGCTGTCGGGAGGCGGCATCGCCCGGCGAGGCTGCTGAAGTTCCGCACTCAGCGCTTGCGGCAAAGGTGTTACGTCTTGACAAGTTCTCCTAAAAGCGTGGGGTATAAACATACAAGGGAAGAAATCGAGTAAAAAATAACATTTGCATTCGATGGCCTAAGATAGTGTATATTACATTATAACTTGTCGGCGTCTAATGGACTTTTACCTAAACATGATCTCTGACGACAAGAGAAAGATAGACTTGGCGGCCTAATCCACTTGATGCGCCCTCGAGCCTCTTAACTCCACTCACCCTGTCACAATGGGTGCGACAAGGGACTTGGCGCTTCAACATCGGCGGATGGGCGGGGACTTGAGGACTTTGGTGAAGTCGGCGCTTTGGATTGCGGAAGGCCACCTTCATCAACACCTTACGGAGAGCCTCGGCGCAGACTTGGCGTGATTCCTCCGCCCGATTGCTTGGGACCTCTTCCGGGCCGTTGGATCTCGCCAACACGCCTTTGAAGAATAGGCTGAGCTTGGCGCTGGGTTTGAGGTTCTAGTGGAATATCCAAGATCTATCATCCCCAACTCCATCAGCTCATTATGGATGCGGTGGCGGTGTCCACAAGACCTACATCCGATGCATTATCTTTGTCTCGAAGATTATGCGGGTGGTCACAGCATTCGGCAACTCCTCGGTGGCCTTGATCTTTTCCGGCAGGCCTTTTCCGATCCTTGGCGCCATTCAACGTCTCCGTCGGGGTGGTCGCTTCAGCTCAAATCCGCTTTGGCGTCCTTGGCGGCATCGATCTCCTGATCTTTTCAGCAAAAGCGACCCTGCAGCTGCGCCGAGGTGTGGCGTCCTTCTCACGCTTCGGCGCTTCAACCGGCAACCTCCTCGGCACTCTTACGGAGGTGGACTCAGCTGAGCCACCCTCGTCTCCAATTCCCTCTTGGCGGCCTCGGCAGCGCGCGACATCCTTTGCCTCCTGAAGTGGCCCGCCGATCGTTTGCTCCGCAGCGTGCGAGATCTTCCTCAAAGCTGTCGAGGTTGATCTTCCGCTGCGCCGACTCACCTTCTCGCGGAAAGCTTCTCGCGGCAAGCCTCTGCTGCTCTTGACCTCGCCTTTCTCCAAGATGAAGGCCGTGCGCTCCTCGACAAGCTGCTCCAGCGCCTCCGCTATATCCGGAGAGTTTCTTTGTTGGCGGCGCGGAGCTCTTCCAGCGCTTCTCCAAGTCAGCTCCGCCCTCGCGACAAGCGCCTCCACGGACTCAGTTTGGCTTGCCGGGTGCGGTAAACAACAACAACTTCCTTAGCAGCTGCTCCTCCTCGGGTTCACAGCTTCTGCTGCTTGGGGCATCAACCAGCGACGGCCGGCGGAGCAAGCAGTTCAGCGTCGAAAGTCTCCCCTCGTCGGCGCCTGGGCTTGATGCCCGGGAGCTTGATAAAGACACCCTCGCCGACCTTGGTGGCGGCCGGGCTGAGCTCTTGGTCGGTAGCGGCGTCGTTGGCGGGAGGATCAGCGATCGGTCGGCGCCTGGCGCTCCTGCGGCCTCAGGGCCGTCAGTACAATCGCCAGATTCCTTCCCAGCCTCTGCACCAGCAGCCTCGGCGGCCTCCTCGCCGGCGGGCCCGTCAGCGCCAGCCTCCTCCTCCATGTTGGCAGCGTCGACATTGTCGCGCGTCGTCTTCTCGCCAGCGGCCTCGGTCTCCATTGGATCTCCGGCGGTGGATCTAATGGTCGAAGAAGAAAGCACAGGTCAAGCGGATGTTTGAAAGAAATCTGAAAAATAAAGAACCCAAGGAAATTATCAAACAAGAAAGTCACGCAATGGGATCTGTTGCCGCGGTCTCTACTACGGAGGGTCGTCGGCGCTGGTCCTTGTCGGAAGCTCCCTTCTGGAGGCCTCCCTTTCGGAGGCGCTCCCTTGGCGGAGAGTTTTCCCTTGGCGGCGTGGTTGAAGCAAGCAGAACTTGGGAGTGACCTCCGGAGCTTCTGATGAGGCTGCTCTGCTCCTACAATTCAACAAATCAGATATCGATAGCGAATGCCCAAGCCGCCCTAACCGTGAAGTATACCAAACACTTCTGTTGGGGCTGTGCTTGGGGCTGCTGATGAAGGGTTGTCGGGTCGGCAAGGGAGTCCCAGACATCCCCACAGCATCCCGGGGAATCATCGAGGCGACAACCACCAGCGTCTTGGCCTTTTCGGCGCCCTACGAGATAGCGTCACGAAGAAGAAGGTTGAGTGAAACCCGTCAAGATATAAGAAAAAAAAATGAATGGTGGGAGATTACAAATATAGCGACAAGATCTTACTCTTCCTCTTCTTCCTCGGGCTGAGGCGGAGAGATCAAACTCTGCTCCGTAGCGGCAGATTGAAGGAAGACTCCCTCGGCGCTTGGCGGAATACGAGGGCGCGACTCGAAGACCTGCGCCCGTCGCCGTGGCGGAATGAAGCGCTCCGTGCTTGATGTTTGCAGCGGTGGAAGCGCGTCGGAGCGGCGGCTGTTGGACCATAAACCGCCCGCCACTTCTCGATCTTCGGAGGCGTCTCCTTGGCGGCTGGCGGGCCCCTCTTGTGGCAAGCTACTCGGGCGGAGGAGGCGTTCGGCAGGCTCGCTCGGTTCGTTGTCGGGCTCGGACTGCTCCCCTCGCCGATGAACTCTTCTCGGTCGGCAAGGCTTGCCGCCTCGGCCCTCTCTGCCTCCTCGGCGGTGAACCCAAACACGCCCGGCGGGCAGCCTCTGCAGCCTCCTCCAACCTCGTGGCGTCGCGCCATCTCTGATCGGTGGTGTCGCGGGTGAGCCGCCTCTGCTTTCGTCGGCGGATCGGCACTTCAACTAAGTTGTCGAAGAACTGCTGCACTATGTCATTGGCGGGCTCACCTGCTAAGTTGGGGCGATTCCATGGGAATCGCTGGCAGCATTATCAGCGGATCTTTGTCAGCGGCAATTGTTGCACAAGGCTCAACTCCCTCGGCAACATGCACCATCGGGGTTATCGCTTGAGCTTGAACAGCTCCTGACATGCCGTCAAGCTCCAAGGTAGTGAAATTCAGTTCAGACACAGGCGCAGCCTCATGATATCCGCTTGCGTTCTTGAATTCCCAAGCAGGCTTCCCTCTTTCCTGCAAGGCGCAATCTGTGGCGAAGGAAGTCGCGCCAACTGCTCCCACGGTAAGCCCTGCTTGCGGAGGCATAAATCCTAATCGTGGCGATCTTCAACTTGTCGTCCTCCGGCGCCAAGTTGCTCCAATCGTTACCCGCGAACTATGGGGGTTTCTTGAGGCGATAAAGGCTGTGGCTCCTCCTCTAAGATCAACACCAGTCAGCCCTCCACTCCTCCCACTTGCTGCGCAACTCTCCGTCAAGATCGCTTTTGGGCGCTTCAACATCGGGCGGATGGAGGCAGGGACTTGAGGACTTTGGTGAAGTCGGCGCTGGATTGCGGAAGGCCACCTTCATCAACACCTTCTGGAGAGCCTCGGCGCAGACTTGACGTGATTCCTCCGCCAGTTGCTTCGGGACCTCTTCCCGGAGCCGTTGGATACCCGCCAACACGCCTTTGAAGAATAGGCTGAGCTTGACGCTGGGTTTGAGGTTCTAGTGGAATATCCAAGATCTATCATCCCCAACTCCATCAGCTCATTATGGATGCCGGCGGCGGTGTCCACAAGACCTTCTGTCCAGTGCATTATGCTGTCTCGAAGATTATTCTGGGTGGTCACAGCATTCGACAGCAACTCCTCGGTGGCCTTGATCTTTTCCAGCAGGCCTTTTTCCCGATCCTTGACGCCATTCAACGTCTCCGTCAGGGTGGTCAGCTTCAGCTCCAAATCCGCTTTGACGTCCTTGGCGGCATCGATCTCCTTGATCTTTTCAGCAAAACGACCTGCAGCTCGCCGAGGGTGTAGCGTCCTTCTCACGCTTCGGCGCTTCAACCGGCAACCTCCTCGGCACTCTTCTGGAGGGTGGACTCCAGCTGAGCCACCCTCGTCTCCAATTCCCTCTTGGCGGCCTCGGCAGCCGCAGCAGCATCCTTTGCCTCCTGAAGTGGCCCGCCGATCGTTTGCTCACGCGTGGCGAGATCTTCCTCAAAGCTGTCGAGGTTGATCTTCCGCTGCGCCAGCTCACCTTCTCGCGCGGAAAGCTTCTCGCCGGCAAGCCTCTGCTGCTCTTCGACCTCGCCTTTCTCCAAGATGAAGGCCGTGCGCCTCGACAAGCTGCTCCAGCGCCTCCGCTATATCCGGAGAGTTTCTTTGTTGGCGCGCCGGAGCTCTTCCGCGCGCTTCTCCAAGTCAGCTCCCGCCCTCGCGACAAGCGCCTCCCTGGACTCCAGTTTGGCTTGTCGGGTGCGGTAGAGCAACAGCAACTTCCTTAGCAGCTGCTCCTCCTCAGGTTCACCGCTGCTGCTGCTTGGGGCATCAACCAGCGACAGCCCGACGGAGGCAAGCAGTTCCGCGTCGAAAGTCTCCCCCTCGATCGGCGCCCTGGAGCTTGATGCCCAGGGGAGCTTGATAAAGACACCCTCGCCGACCTTCAGGTAGGCGCCGGGCTGGGGCTCTTCGGAGTCAGGCGCGGCGTCGTTGGCGGGAGGATCAGCGGTCGGTGCAGCGCCTGGCGCTCCTGCGGCCTCAGGGCCGTCAGTACAATCGCCAGATTCCTTCCCAGCCTCTGCAGACCAAAGAGCCTCGGCGGCCTCCTCGCGGCGGGCCCGTCGGCGCCAGCCTCCTCCTCCATGTTGGCAGCGTCGACATTGTCGCCGCGTGCGTCTTCCTCGCCGGCGGCCTCAGTCTCCATTGGATCTCCGGCAGGTGGATCTAATGGTCAGAAGAAGAAAGCACAGGTCAAGCAGATGTTTGAAAGAGAAGTACAGAAAAATAAAGAACCCAAGGGAAATTATCAAACAAGAAAGTCACCTGCAATGGGATCTGTTGCCGCGGTCTCTACTACCGGAGGGTCGTCGGCGCTGGTCCTTGTCGGGGAAGCTCCCCTTGCCGGAGAGGCCTCCCTTTCCGGAGAGCGCTCCCTTGGCGGAGAGTTTTCCCTTGGCGGCGTAGTTGAAGCAAGCAGAACTTCGGGAGTGACCTCCGGAGCTTCCTGATGAGGCTGCTCTGCTCCTACACAATTCAACAAATCAGATATCAGTAACGGAGAAATGCCCAAGCACGCCTAACCGTGAGAAGTATACCAAACACTTACGCTGGGGGCTGTGCTTGGGGCTGCTCTGTTGAAGGGTTGTCGGGTCCGGCAAGGGAGTCCCAGACATCCCCCCTGTCGCCACAGGGGAATCATCTGAGACGACAACCACCAGCGTCTTGGCCCTTTTCGACGCCCTCTGAGATAACGTCCTGAAGAAGAAGGTTCAGAGTGAAACCCGTCAAGATATAAGAAAAAAAAATAATGAATTGGGAGATTACAAATAGCAACGACAAGATCTTACTCTTCCTCTTCTTCCTCGGAGCTGAGGGCGGAGAGATCAAACTCTGCTCCGGCGCGACGGATTGAAGGAGAAGACTCCCTCTGACGCTTGGCGGGTACAGGGGCCGCGACTCCAGAAGACCCTGCGCCCGTCGCCGTGGCGGAATGAGGCGCTCCCGTGGCAACAAGATGTTTGCAGCGGTGGAAGCGCGTCGGGCGAGGCGGCTGTTGGACCATAGGCCGCCCGCCACTTCTCGATCTTGCGGGCGTCTCCTTGGCGGCACATGGGCCCTCTTGTGGCAAGCTACTCGACGGCGGAGGAGAGGCGTTCCCGCAGGCTCGCTCGGTTCGTTGTCGGGCTCGGACTGCTCCCCTCGCCGATGAACTCTTCTCGGTCGGCAAGGCTTGCCGCCTCGGCCTCTCTCGCCTCCTCGACAGTGAACCCAAACACGCCGGGCGGCAGCAGCCTCGCAGCCTCCTCCAACCTCGTGGCGTCGCGCCATCTCCCGATCGGTGGTGTCGCGGGTGAGCCGCCTCGCTTTCGTCGGCGCGGATCGGCACTTCAACTAAGTTGTCAAGAACTGCTGCACTATGTCATTGGCGGGCTCACGCTAAGTTGGGGCGATTCCATGGGAATCGCTGGCAACGGCATTATCGATGGATGTCAGCGGCAATTGTTGCACAAGGGCTCAACTCCCTCGGCAACATGCACCATCCGGGTTATCTGCTTGAGCTTGAACAGCTCCCACAAAGATGCCGTCAAGCTCCAAGGTAGTGAAATTCCAGTTCAGACACTGGCGCAGCCTCATGATATCCGCCGGCGTTCTTGAATTCCCAAGCAGGCTTCCTCTTTCCTGCAAAGGCGCAATGCTGTGGCGAAGGAAGTCCGCGCCAACTGCTCCCACGGTAAGCCCCTGCTTGCGAGACGCATAAATCCTAATCGTGGCGATCTTCAACTTGTCGTCCTCCGCGCCAAGTTGCTCCAATCGCTGCCGCGAACTATGGGGGTTTTGGCGCAGGCGATAAAGGGCTGTGGCTCCTCCTCTAAGATCCAACACCAGTCAGCCCTCCACTCCTCCCACTTGCTGCGCAACTCTCCGTCAAGATCGCTTCCTTCTTGCCGATCCTAGAGGTCCATGCAATTCCTCGACAGCGGCTCTCTCTCTCTACGGGGTGAGAAGTAGTGGCGGAAGAGTGCGACGTTTGGTGGACCCGACAAAGTTCTCGCAGAGATGTGCGAAACGGCCATGGTGAGGATGGCGTTGGGGTGAAGTCAAGGAGGTGGAGGCCATACGTGTTCATAACATCGAAGAATTCAGAAAAAGCGGGCGAGCCCGCACTGTAAGAAAATCGCGAAGAAGGGTACCCGATGGAGACCTTAAGCGGATGTGGCGGCGGAGATGACCCTCGTGCGGCGGATGCGCACAGGTCTCCGTCGACCGAAGAGATAGTACAGCTCCGCAGCTCCTTCTGCTGAGCGGGGATCGAAGTGGGCCGCTCCTTCCGCAGCGCCATGAGCCGCTGCGCTCGGCCGATTTCACGCCTTTTCCCTTATCGGCCTTGAGCCATAGGGAGTGGTGGTGGAGGAAGCCGGCGGCGTTGGTGGCACCGATGGCAATGGAGGGGTGGAGCGTCGCTCTCTCTGGGCTCGAAGAAAGGGGAAATCGACGGGGTTTTCGATGTGACAGCGAGGGCAAGTGGGCGCCTGCGCCTTTCCCCCGCTTATAAAGGGGAGGGACAGACGTTCGATTTTTCCCATTAAAGAAAGCCCACGATCTCCCCACGACGCCACGTCCGTGCGTGACGTTCGTGGGAGACGTGGTGGGACCAAGGTGAATAACGGCGTAATCAAGACCACGCGTGCCCGTCTGCAGACTGCTTTGGGCTGGCCCAATGAGCTTGGCGCCGTGTGTGGCCCAGCCGGGGGCTCTGTTGGTGTACTAGAGTAGAGGTACCCTAGTACCCGAACTGCGTGCGCAGACGCAGCGCCCACGGCAGGCTGGCCACGATGACCGCCAAGGTCCTCGGCGGCTCCTTTGGAGCCATTCAAGAACAAAGTAGTCAAGACCCGGCAAGAGGAGCTTGCCGGAAGGCCACTCAGTATGCCAAGGAACAAGGCCCGGCAAGAGGAGCTTGCGGGAAGGCTTGTGGGCGCCGAGCCCCAGCGCGACAAGGTTCCTCGCCGCGGCAAGGCGCTTGCGGGCGGGCGACCTCTCTTCATCTCCGCTCCAGCTCACCCGCCAACGTGTCACCACGGGGCTCTCCCAAGCACGCGTGTCGACGAGCTGTGCAGCTAGCGGGGAGTAGCGATAAGCGGCGCCGACAAGCTGCCATCGTGGCAAACGGAGGCGACTTGACGGTCCCCTGTAATCTTTGTTGGGCGATTGAGACGGGCATTGATGACTCTTGTCCCTTGCCGTCGAGTTAGGTATAGATTACTGTACATCGCATAAAGCGGTGTACCAACCTATGTTTTACTATCTTACCCTTGTCTACTTGCCACATGTGGTGACCCCTTGTGCCTATAAAAGGAGGCCCAAGTGCAACGTAGAAAGGGTTCGGTTCAGCTCCGGCTTAGTTCATCCTACTCATACGAGACCACACACTCAGGCTAGGTTTTGTAGCTCCCATTGCTCCCTAGCAAGAACACAAGATAATCCACTAAAGCAGCAGTAGGAGTATTATCTCTCCGGAGAGCTCCGAAGCTGGGTAAACCCGCTCGTGTGCATCGCCTCGATCCACACTTTGTGCAATCTCCGCCCCCCTCCGAACCACAAGGGACCCCGGTCCCGTAGGTGTTCGTGAGACACGATCAGTCCTCCCCGACACTCGGAATCGGTTATAGGAGTTGTTTATTTTCGATGCATGAAATTCAAAAAAATAAAATTGTATACAAGGGTATCCATAATCTATGGTGGTTACTGATCTAAACTATGTTTTAGATAAATGGGTCCAATACTGCTTATCTGAAAGTGATGGTTAAAGCCTTAAAGGATATGTTTAAGAAAACTATTATTTATTTTATATCCCAAAATCCGTTGTCCCTAGCCTGAATGACCGTGTTAACGCAACTAATTAGACACATGAAGGCTGAATATACTATATATCACTAAGCTCCCTAAGATTGGAGGCCTCACGATCAATTGCAGTCTCCAATTGGAATTTGATCAGCTCATTTTGACCGGGTCAACAATTTATCAAACTCTCTCATTCAATTTTTTTATGCAACACACTATGCTTCCTAATTTTTAAAGCTTTATAATTAATTGAGGCTTTAATTTAGAATTGAGTCACCGATTTTGACCGGGTCAATAATTTCTCAAGGAGCTCTCCCATTTATTTATTTTAATTCTCTATGTTCCCTACTTTTAAAGTTCTTTCATTCGATTGAGGTATTCAATTCTGGATTTAGTTTACGATTTTGATCAGGCCAACAATTTCTCAAATCAATCAGCAACTACTGGCCTATAAAAACATATCAACCGCAGACTCCCATCACCCAGAAAAAAACGTCACCATGTGACACTATAGCACGAATATAGTACATGCAACCACCGATACAAAAATTTCCCCACATAAATATGGGTTAATTCCTAATTTTTAAAGCTTCACAATTAATTGAGGCTTCTATTTAGAATTGGGTCACCTTATTTTGACCGGGTCAACAATTTTCTCAAGGAGCTTTCCCATTTAATTACTTTAATTCTCTATGTTCCCTAATTTTAAACTCTTCCATTCGATTGATGTATTCAATTTTGGATTTGGTTTACGATTTTGATGAGGCCAACGATTTCTCAAATCTATCAGCAGCAACCGGCCTATAAAAACATATCAACCGCTAGTAGACTCCCATCACCCAGAAAAAACGTCACCATGTGATATTATAACACGAATATAGTACATGCAACCATCGATGCAAAAAATTTCCTACTCCCTTCATTTTTATATACAAGGCCACAAACTCAAATTACAGGTACCAAGATAAAAATTAATACATGCTTGACAAGCCAATTTTTTTTCTCGGTTACCGGGTTAATTAATAGGGTGCATGCACATTAGAGGAAACCGAGTGGCCGTGAGGGAGGAAGTAGATGAGCATGTCATTATCATCCAGTACATGCATGCTAGTAATTAAATCATGGGTTACTAGGACGAGGAAACGTCATTAATATTTGCCTCGATTATTGTTGGTGGCCTTGTATAGACGCAAAATGTATTTTTCATTGTGACCTTGTATAAAAAATGGAGGGAGTACATAAATATGGGTTGATTCCTAATCTTTAAAGCTTCACAATTAATTGAGGCTTCAATTTAGAATTGGATCACCTAATTTTGACCAATTTCTCAATGAGTCCTCTTATTTAATTATTTCAATTCTCTAAGTTCACTAATTTTAAAACTCTTTCATTCGATTGAGGTATTCAATTTTGGATTTGGTTTACGATTTTGATCGGGCCAACGATTTATCGAATCAATCAGCAGCAACCGGCCTATAAAAGCATATAAACCCATGGCAGACTCCCATCACACTGAAAAAGTGTCACGATGTAATACTATAGCACAAATACAGTACATGCAACCACCAATTCAAAAATTTCCCCACATAAATATGGGTTAATTAGCAGATAACGCAGAATCGCACCGCGAAAGGCCCACCAAATAACCGCTTTATATATAAACATAAAACACACTTCATCATCTCCCGCACCAGCCAAACTAAATATTCTATCAGTGTCAAAATATAAGTGGTATTAGTTTTTTGGAAAGTCAAATTTCTTTAACTTTGATGAAGTTTAGAGCCAAAAATATTGACATCCATAATATTAAACAAAAATATATGAAAATTCGTTTCATAATGAATCTAATAACACTGATTTGATATTTTGAATTTTGATATATTTCTCTACAAATTTGATCAAACTTAAAGAAGTTTGGCTTTAAAAAAACACCATATATATTGAAAAAGAGTGAGTAAAGAACTGCTTACGCGAAGATTTTATTATATCCTAGAGTATCTACCAACTTTTCCACACGCGAGCCCTCTATTTGAGTTTCCAAGATACAAACAATAGAGGGGGCAAGTTGCTTCGAAAGATCTCAAAGCTCTCGAACTGTCGCAGGTTTGCAAGGCCCACGACAGTTCCACACTAGGCAACTGATTGTGCTCGGCGCGACTCCCCATGGGAGCCCGCCAAACGCGCATTATTTTGTGTTGGTGTTGTAGAGTTCTTCCCCAGGTTCTTTTCGGCGGAGCTGGTAGATGGTTTTGATCTCTTTGGGTCCTGCTTGGGCGGGGGGCTTGCTGGTACAACCCCTTGCTTTGTGATTACCTGCACGCCAGGATGGATGACTGGTGGCGCTGTCAACATTGGCATGTTGTCCCGTGGCCCCCCTTTCCTGGAAGCCTCCACTTCTTCCATAGTTTCATCACCCAGATCACCTGATTCAGAGCTTGCCTTAGAGCTATCATGCTGAGCAGTCTGGCCAGAGCCCCGGCCTCCTCGACCTTCCCTTCCTTTTCCTCTATTTCCCCCAGAGCTATGTCCTGCAATAGCCCCTTTGCCTTCTCCTGGTCCGCTCCCAGGACCTCTGAACCAAGTCGCACGGAGGTCCTTAAAAACCAATGCTTTTGGGTGATGAACACCATCTCCACATTCCTTGAACAAATGACCTAGATGGCCACAAACCACACACCAATCCGGCAGTCTCTCATATTTCACCCTGAAGATTTCTCACCTTTTGTTCTTGACCAGTGAAACTGCGTTCTTCAGAGGTTGGGTGACATTGATCTTCACCCTAACTCGGTAGAAGTTTCCTTCGAAATCTTGAGACTTTGGTTCCACATAGACAAACTCGCCAATGGTGGCTGTCAAGGACTTGATCAAGGGGAAGTATCCTTCTGGGAGGTGATGGATTTGAGCCCAAATTTCAATCTCATCTAGGGTTATCACCGACGGCCTTGTGAATCCATCGTAAGGCCCAATCACCATGGCTTTGCCCTTATGGGCTCAAGGACCGTCTTCCATGAGTCGCTCCCAATCGCCGAGACACATAAATTTCATGGTGTACAGATTCTCCTCAAGCGGACGGATTTTGACTTCCTTGGCTAGATCCCAGGCAATCCTCATGTTCCTGTAGAACCAATACTGGCTATAGGTTTTGTCCGTGTGAACCATAGCTATCACCATCCACCTGGTCGCTTCCGCTGGGAGATCAGCCTCGTCGTCCACCACATCTTGCAGGTTCTCTTTGTTAAGACCAAATTCTTCCATCATCGCCTCCAACTCATCTGCTGCAGATCCCGCAGCCGAGGCGACGTTATCCACGAGATCTCTTGCCCGTAGAGAAAAGTTCCGCGGGCAGGGGTTCCCTAACGAGACTCGCTTCCGGCCCAGGTGACCGAGAGCACAAGGGCTCCCAGATCGCCGGGAGGGAGGAGTTGTAGGGGAAGGAAGGCTCAACGGGGAAGGCGATCGACGCCGTCGCCGAGAGGTTGAGAAACCCTAACTAGAGGGGAAGATAGGCCGGTACCTGGAACGAGCTTTTATGGTAGAGATACTAGGGGTGTGTTTGTTTGGGCTCCAAACAACAGCTCCACTAGCTTCTAGGCTCTAAAAGCCGGAGTCCAAACAAACACCCTTTTTCTGGACCGGCTCCAAGCAGCCATGGGTCGGAGCGCTCCACGAAATAGACCCCGAAGCTGTAGCTGTCATTTCGGGCTTCTCGTCGCAGGAGCTGGCTCCAGTTTGACGAATAACGGTTTTACCCTGGCACTAAATTACTATATACGCACCAAATGCCACTACCGGTTCGTTCTATTCCCTTCTCTGCGTCTATGTGGTGTGATGTGTGTGTGCGCGCACCTATGCGTGAGCTCCCTACGAAGCCGTCGCCCCAAGCATCTATGTGTGTGCACGCGCGCTCTGCATGCTTGTGTGTTCTCTGCTTCCTGGGTGCGTGCGTGCTCACTGTGCGCTGCTGCCTGCATGTCAAAAACTGATTTTGTATGTGTACCAATAGATGTACATCTATCTTCTTATATTGTTTTCTGTATTTTTTGGCTAAATAATTCATACATTTTTTAACGTTTTTGATGTAATATATACTATATGGCACGATTGGTCAAAGGTATTATCATATGTACAATATATCAAATCCATTCAAACACTTAAACCGAAAAATAGAACAACAGAGGCATTCTGGTCATTTCAGTATGTTTCTGCATCAGCCACAGCTGCTACAGCACGACTATCAAACGACCGCACCTCCGCTCTAACCTTCCACCCGCAGCTAGCAGCTACAACTGCTCCTTCCAGCCGCAGCTGTTGCAGCTGTAGCCAGAGAAGTTGCACCCCAAACAAACACACCCTATAAAGTGTTTGGAGTCTACTTTCCGCTTCTAGTGCTGCCTATGAGGCAGCCTTGAAGTTCTAGTTCCGTTTCTAAGCTCGGGATCGGTTATAGGAGTTGTTTATTTTCGATGCATGAAATTCAAAAATAAATTGTATACAAGGGTATACATAATCTATGGTGGTTACTAATCTAAACTATGTTTTAGATAAATGGGTCCAATACTGCTTATCTGAAAGTGATGGTTAAAGCCTTAAAGGAATTTTAAGATAACTATTATTTATTTTATATCCCAAAATCCGTTGTCCCTAGTTTGAATGACCGTATTAACGCAACTAATTAGACACATGGAGGCTGAATATACTATATCACTAAGCTCCCTAAGATTGGAGGCTTCGCAATCAATTGCAGTCTCCAATTGGAATTTGATCACCTAATTTTGACCGGGTCAACAGTTTCTCAAACTCCCTCATTCAATTTTTTTTATGCAACACACTATGCTTCCTAATTTTTAAAGCTTCATAATTAATTGAGGCTTTAATCTAGAATTGGGTCACCGATTTTGACCGTGTCAATAATTTCTCAAGGAGCTCTCCCATTTGTTTATTTTAATTCTCTATGTTCCCTACTTTTAAAGTTCTTTCATTCGATTGAGGTATTCAATTCTGGATTTAGTTTACGATTTTTATGAGGCCAACAATTTCTCAAATTAATCACTAACTACTGGCCTATAAAAACATATCAACCGCAGACTACCATCACCCAGAAAAAACGTCACCATGTGACACTATATCACGAATATAGTACATGCAACCACTGATACAAACATTTCCCCACATAAATATGGGTTAATTCCTAATTTTTAAAGCTTCACAATTAATTGAGGCTTCAATTTAGAATTGGGTCAGCTGATTTTGATCGGGTCAACAATTTCTCAATGAGCTTTCCCATTTAATTACTTTAATTCTCTATGTTCCCTAATTTTAAACTCTTCCATTCGATTGATGTATTCAATTTTGGATTTGGTTTACGATTTCGATCAGGCGAATGATTTCTCAAATCTATCAGCAGCAACCGGCAAACATATCAACCGCTAGTAGACTTCCATCACCCAGAAAAAACGTCACCATGTGATATTATAGCACAAATATAGTACATGCAACCATCGATGCAAATAATTTCCTACTCCCTCCATTTTTATATACAAAGCCACAAACTCAAATTACAGGTACCAAGATAAAAATTAATACATGCTTGACAAGCCAATTTGTTTTCTCGGTTACCGGGTTAATTAATAGGTGCATGCACATTAGAGGAAACTGAGTGGCCGTGAGGGAGGAAGCAAATGAGCATGTCATTATCATCCAGTACATGCATGCTAGTAATTAAATCATGGGTTACTAGGACGAGGAAACATCATTAATATTTGCCTCGATTATTGTTGGCGGCCTTGTATATATGCAAAATGTATTTTTCATTGTGGCCTTGTATAAAAAATGGAGGGAGTACATAAATATGGGTTGATTCCTAATCTTTAAAGCTTCACAATTAATTGAGGCTTCAATTTAGAATTGGGTCACCTGATTTTGACCAATTTCAATTCTCTAAGTTCACTAATTTTAAAACTCTTTCATTCGATTGAGGTATCAAATTTTTGATTTGGTTTACGATTTTGATCGGGCCAAATATTTCTCGAATCAATCAGCAGCAACCGGCCTATAAAAGCATATAAACCCCTGTCAGACTCCCATCACACATAAAAAGTGTCACCATGTGATACTATAGCACGAATATAGTACATGCAACCACCAATTAAAAAATTTCCCCGCATAAACATGGGTTAATTAGCGGATAATGCAGAATCGCACCGTGAAAGGCCCACCAAATAACCGCATTATATATAAACATAAAACACACTTCATCATCTCCCCCACTGGCCAAACTAAATATTCCATCAGTGTCAAAGTATAAGTGGTATTAGTTTTTTGGAAAGTCAAATTTCTTTAACTTTGATGAAGTTTAGAGCCAAAAATATAAACATCCATAATATTAAACAAAAATATATGAAAATTCATTTCATAATGAACCTAATAACACTGATTTGATATTATGAATTTTGATATATTTCTCTACAAATTTGATCAAACTTAAAGAAGTTTGGCTTAATAAAACACCATATATATTGAAATAGAGTGAGTAAAGAACTGCTTACAGCGAAGCTTTTATTATATCCTAGAGTATCTACCAACTTTTCCACATGCGAGCCCTCTATTTGAGTTTCCAAGGTACAAACAATAGAGGGAGCAAGTTGCTTCGAAAGATCTCGAAGCTCTCGAACTGTCACAGGTTTGCCAGCCCCACGACAGTTCCACACTAGGCAACTCATTGCGCCCGGCGCGACTCCCCATGGGAGCCCGCCAAACGCGCATCATTTTGTGTTGGTATTGTAGAGTTCTTCCCCAGATTCTTTTCGGTGGAGCTGGTAGATGGTTTTGATCTCTTTGGGTCCTGCTTGGGCGGGGGGCTCGCTGGTAAAACCCCTTGCTTTTTGATTACGTGCACACCAGGATGGACGACTGGCGGCGCTGTCAACATCGCATGTTGTCCTATGGCCCCCTTTTCCTGGAAGCCTCCACTTCTTCCATAGTTTCATCACCCAGATCACCTGATTCGGAGCCTGCCTTAGAGCTATCATACTGAGCAGTCTGGCCAGAGCCCCGGCCTCCTCGACCTGCCCGTCCTCTGCCTCTATTTCCCCCGGAGCCACATCCTGCACTAGCCCCTTTGCCTTCTCCTGGTCCGCTCCCAGGACCTCTGAACCAAGTCGCACGGAGGTCCTTAAAAACCAATGCTTTTGGGTGATGAACACCATCTCCACATTCCTTGAACAGATGACCTAGATGGCCACAAACCGCACACCAATCCAGGAGTCTCTCATATTTCACCCTGAAAATTTCTCGCTTTTTGTTCTTGACCAGTGAAACTGCATTCTTCAGAGGTTGGGTGACATTGATCTTCACCCTAACTCGGTAGAAGTTGCCTTCGAAATCTTGAGACTTTGGTTCCACATAGACAAACTCGCCAATGGTGGCTGTCAAGGACTTGATCAAGGGGAAGTATACATCTGGGAGGTCATGGATTTGAGCCCAAATTTCAACCTCATCGAGGGTTATCACCGATGGCCTTGTGAATCCATCGTAAGGCCCAATCACCACAGCTTTGCCCTTATGGTCTTAAGGACCGTCTTCCATGAGTCGCTCCCAATCACCGAGAGACATAAATTGCATGGTGTACAGATTCTCCACAAGCGGACGGATTTTGACTTCCTTAGCTAGATCCCAGGCAATCCTCATGTTCCTGTAGAACCAATACTAGCTATAGGTTTTGTCTGTGTGAACCCTAGCTATCACCATCCACCTGGTGGCTTCCGCTGGGAGATCAGCCTCGTGCTCCACCACATCTTGCAGGTTCTCTTTGTTCAGACCAAGTTCTTCCATCATCGCCTCCAACTCATCTGCTGCAGAGCCCGCAGCCGAGGCGATGTTATCCATGAGATCTCTTGCCCGTAGAGAAAAGTTCCGCGGGCAGGGGTTCCCTAGCGAGACTCGCTTCCGGCCCAGATGACCGAGAGCACAAGGGCTCCCGGATCACCGTGAGGGAGGAGTTGTAGGGGAAGGAAGGCTCAACGGGGAAGGCGATCGCCGCCGTCGCCGAGAGGTTGAGAAACCCTAACTAGAGGGGAAGATAGGCCGGTACCTGGAACGAGCTTTTATGGTAGAGATACTAGGGGTGTGTTTGTTTGGGCTCCAAACAGCAGCTCCACTAGCTTCTAGGCTCTAAAAGCCGGAGCCCAAACAAAAACCCTTTTTTTGGACCGGCTCCAAGCAGCCATGGGTCGGAGCGCTCCATGAAATAGACCCAGAAGCTGTAGCTGCCAGGGCTTCTCGTCGCAGGAGCTGGCTCCAGTTTGACGAATGACGGTTTTACCCTCCCACTAAATTACTATATACGCACCAAATGCCACTACCGGTTCGTTCTATTCCCTTTTCTACGCCTATGTGGTATGATGCGTGTGTGTCTGTGCGCGCCTATGGGTGAGCTCCCTACGAAGCCGTCGCCCCAAGCATCTATGTGTGTGTGCGCGCGCTCTGCATGCTTGTGTGTTCTCTGCTTCCCGGGACCGTGCGTGCTCGCTGTGCGCTGCTGCCTGCGTGTCAAAAACTGATTTTTTATGTGTACCAATAGATGTACATCGATCTTCTAATATTGTTTTCTGTATTTTTTGGCTAAATAATTCATACATTTTTAACGTTTTTTATGTAATATATACTATATGGCACGATCGGTCAAAGGTATTATTATATGTACAATATATCAAATCCATTCAAATACTTAAACCGAAAAATAGAACAACAGAGGCATTCTGGTCATTTCAGTATGTTTCTGCATCAGCCATAGCTGCTACAACACGACTACCAAACGCCGCACCTCCACTCTAACCTTCCACCCACAGCTAGCAGCTACAACTGCTCCTTCCAGCCGCAACTGTCGGCGTTCTGGGAACGGGGGTCCCTAGACTTGCCTGCCTGCGGCCTACGGCGTGGCTCAAGTGGGGGCCCAGCGCGGCCCAGCTTCATCAGCTCAAGCTCAAGACCCTCGCGAGGGGCCAAGCCTCGCGGGGCGGACGATAGGAACCTTCCTCAGGAGCAGCCTCGTCAGGCAGGCTCACGAGGAGGCGGAGAGATCAAGGCAGGGTACCTCACGAGGGTGCCCCGTGACGCAAGCCATGACGATCGAGATCAGGCGGGCGCCAGCCTGCGCAGTGTCCTCGTTTCCCCTTTGGTGCGAAGGAGGCAAGCACATGCCAAGGTATCAGGCAAAGGTTACCTCTTCGGTGCAACAAGACCAAGACCAGCAGAGCAGCAGGACGGAGGTCATCGTGGAGCCCAGGACGGCGTCACCGTCAGATCCTTTGGCAGCCGAAGACCAACTGTAGTCAGGATAAGTCTACTAGATGTTCCCCTTCAAAATGGCCAATTGTTGGCGCCCTTCCCGCTCATTATTTGGGAAGAGGCCCAGGGCCTCCCTCTGTAAATAGGACTAGCCACCACAGAGAGAAAGAGAGGTCGAACCCACTAGAGAGAGAGAGAGAGAAGCGGCTGGACTCACCCAAGCAGTCCATCGCCCCAGCTCAAGAACAGCCCCTCGCGAGGCTGTTCTTCCTTTGTACTGTTCTTCATCAGCCCCGGAGGCAATCCACCACACCCCATACTGAGTAGGGTATTACACCACAACGGTGGCCCAAACCAGTATAAACCTTGTGTCTCTTGTGCTGTTTACCGTTCCTAGTTTAGATCCCTTGCAAACCATTAACGCGTGAGCTGGTAGGGGAAAGATCTCCGTGTGCACCCCAGAGTTCGAACCTCAAGGGTCTGCCGGAACCCGAAATCCGACATTTGGCGCGCCAGGTAGGGGTGCACCGGAATCTTTCTTACGCTGGTCGCGTGTGATCTTCCGTCGTGTCCATGGCTGACGCTCGCCGAGCCCGCGCCGAGCGCCGGGCTGCTCGCACCGCTCGAGTCGCCCAGACGGCTCCCGTCGGTAGACACACCCGTCGTTCCCCGTCGCCTGCCGCCAACGCCGCCACCGGCCCGGCGGGGAACGAGCAGCTGGCCTCGTCCCTGCATCCATCGGTGAGGCGAGAAGGCCGCACCGCTACTCCTTCGCTCGCCCCTGCTGGTTCTTCGTCCCGCGCGCACCGTGCTCCCATGGAGGCTCGAGCCGCGCTCATCACGGCAAATGAGCTCCTGCGCGACCGCCCTGTCGATGACGTCTACGAGGAGTGGCTCGACCGCGTCGCCGAGCTCGTCCGCGCCGTAGGGGGCTCCCCCCATGCCGTCCCTCTCGTTGCCTCGCCCTTCACCCCGCGCGGGAGGCAGGGAGCCGGAAGTGCCTCCGCCACCTCCTCCCCAAGAAGGCGCCCTGGCTCCAAGGCGCGTGGCCCCGGGCCGAGACCCTCCGCATCCGGCGCCCGCGCAACAAGAAAGGAGCTGCCAGGAGATCCCTCGTCCCCAAAAAGGTGCTCGCGTGCTCCCAGCACCGGAGGGCCGCGATCGCGCCTCGGCGCCACCGCGTCAAGACCCCGCGCTGCTCCAGGCAGCGGTGCGCGGGAATCCACAAGAGCAAGCTCCGCATCAGCAGAGAGCCCCGGTGGCCACTGTAGGCTGCCGCGCCTTCACCGCCGAGCTACATAGCATCACATGGCCCGGCAAGTTCAAGCCAGACCTGCCTCCTCGCTACGACGGCACTGCCGACCCCGCGGAGTTCCTTCAGCTCTACGAGCTAGGCATCGAAGCCGCCAACGGGGACGAAAAGGTCATGGCGAATTGGTTCCCCATGGCGCTCAAGGACGGAGCCCGAACCTGGCTCCCGGCACGATCTCCTCCTGGGACAAGATGCGCACCCGCTTCATCGCCAACTTCCAAGGCACTCACGATCGGCCTCCGGTCGTGAGCGACATGCGCTGCATCAAGCAGCAGCTAGGGGAGACCCTGCAGAAGTACATCCAACGCTTCAACAATGCCCGCCTCAAGATCCCCAAGGTGACCGAGGAAGCCATCATCTCAGCCTTCTCCGATGGCGTGCATGACGTCAAGATGAAGGAGGAGCTAGCAATGCATGAAGACCTGTGCACATCCCTGGAGCTGTTCAACTTGGCGACCAAATGCGCTAGGGCTGAGGAAGGGCGCTCTCCCTCCTCGAGCTTCCGGCTGCCAATCCAGAAGAGAAGAAGCCCAAGGTCAAGGACGTGAAGCGCAAGGGGGTTGCCGTGCTCGCGGCAGAACTAGACACCAAGCGAGGCAGCGATCAGCCCGAGTCATCCAAAGGCAGCCGGTACTACGTATACCACGACCTCCACACCCACAACACCAACGAATGACAGGAGCTCAGGGCCGTGCGAGAAGGGCGTATCGGCCGACGCCCCGAGCGCAATGATCGGGGCTACGGCCGAGGAGGAGGAAGAGGTGCAGGATGCTGGGAAGACCGTGGCCCTCGCCAAGGATGGCGCGACAGACCTCGCGAGGACCGCTGGCAGGACCAGCCTCGCGAGGGAGGTTGGAGGGACCAGCCTCGTGAGGACCGCCCTCAAGGCAACGCAGGGCTCCCACCTCTGCCACAGCCGCTAAGGAGGTACGAAGACCATCATCAGGACGAGGGGGCTGGGGGCTTCCAGGAGCCGCGCTCGATCGCTTGCATCCTGGGTGGCAGTCAGGCCCCGGCCTCTCAGCGCATCTTCAAGCAGTTTGCTCGCGAGGTGAATGCAGTCCTCCCCAAGCCTGAGGCCACACGCCCTCTCAGGTGGTTGTCATGCGCTATCACGTTCAGCTCAGCGGATTAGCTCAAGTGCGCGGCAACAGCCGGAGTCCCCCCATGCTTTGCTCACCAGTCATCAGCAACATGCAAGTTACCAGGACCCTCATCGACGGCGGAGCAAGACTCAACGTCCTATCTGTCGAGATATTCAACGATCTCCAAGTGCCATACGATCAGCTTCAGCTGACCAAGCCTTTCTCAGGAGTCACCGATGGCTCCACCGTCCTGATAGGGCAAGTTCGCCTTCCCGTCACCTTCGGACAGCGCAACAACTACCGCACCGAGCTCATCAATTTCGACATCGCCCACATTCGCCTGCCATACAATGCCATCCTCGGGTACCCATCTATGGCCAAGTTCATGGCGGTGACTCACCATGGCTACAATGTCCTCAAGATGCCAGGAAGCGGAGGAGTCATCATAGTGCCTTGTGAGGAAAGGGATGCAGTGTGCTCTCTTGGCGTGCCTTCAAGCCGCGACAATCAAGACCCAGATCACAGGAACGGGAGACTTCCCGAGGCGATCCCTAAGAAGAAGAAGGCTTCGCCTGGTCCAAGCCCTCGTGGGGAAGGCACCTCCGGAGGCGTGGCAACAGGACCCGCGCCCGTTCAAGGGGTGCCACCCTCTGTCGCATAGGAAGGCGCGCCCGGCGCCCTCCTCAGGCGGGGCTCGGGGGCTCTTTCATGGCAAGCCACCGACCTAGCCGGGGTCATGAGGGAGGCGCTCGGGCACCACTTGGAGGCGTGCTTCAAGGCACGCTTCCCTCAGGAAGGTATGAGGCAAGGAGGGCCAAACCCTCAGGAGTTCATCACTAGGAACACCCAGGAGCTACAGGAGTCAAGAGTCATGCTTGGTGTCGCCGCTTGCCGCCCGTGGCCCCACATCCAGCGAGGATCTTTGGGCTGCAGTCTGCATCGACATACCAGGGCTCAACCGGGCCGCGTCTCAGGGGCGCCTCTGGCCCTCACGCGTGGGGCATTGTGAGGGTCCACCTCATAGCTACGTTCGCATGCCTTACGGCCTGCCGAACGCGGTCGCCGCCCATCAGCGCCTGCTGAGGTGCGCTCTGGAGGCTCAAGAGGCCAAGCATCGCGCGGTCCTGGCAGAGATGGAGATGGCTCTCGAGGAACCCCCGTGTCCCAGGAGCCTGCCGAGGCTCCAGGTCCGGAGGACTCGTAAGGGCCGGCTTCCTCGTCACGCATCATCCGCTACCTCAACATTCCGCCATCTCCGACCATATCAGGTGACACCTTTCCAACTTCCGTTTTCAGCTGGGAGCGCCCCTCGGGCTGCACCATTCCTAGGCCGCGTGGGTCCGTCCCTGCGGCATGTATTCGTTTTGCTTGTGTTCTTTACTTACCTTGTTGGGGGCGTCCCTCGGGCTGCATTATCCCCAAGCTGCTCGGGCCAGACCCAGTGGCATGTGCTTTCTCCGCACCTATCTAGATGGATTTGCTTATTCATACATAACATGCTTGACCTAATCGCCTGCTCGATTGACACCTACCTTTGGAGCCGCTCGCTCAGGCACGACACTTGCGCATGGGTCCGTCCCTACAACACCGATAAATCTGAGTGGCTGAGCTCTGGCCGCGGCAGCCCCGCAAGGCGCCACCTCGCCAAGCCCTCAGTGCCCCCGATCACTCCCTCGGAGTCTGGCCCGAGAAAGGCCCGGAGCCTGTGAAGCTCATTTCCGCGAGAAAGGCCCAGAGCCTGTGAAGAAGGCCAACGCCTGTGAAGCTCATTTCCCCGAGAAAGGCCCGGAGCCTGTGAAGAAGGCCAACGCCTGTGAAGCTCATTTCCCCGAGAAAGGCACAGAGCCTGTGAAGAAGGCCAATGCCTGTGAAGCTCGCCGCCTGTGACACTCTCACGTAATAATGAGTTCGGGCTGTACACGCCTCCGAGTCTCCGGAGAGCCGCCCTCGGGCCTCGGGGGCTCCCGCCCATGCCCAGTGGCAGCACTTAGCTTCGTGCTGGTGAAAAGACGTCGAAGACTAGATTAGGTGCCGGACGCGGCTTTTTCATTTGCTTTCGGCAGTTGGCTTGTTCGTTCCTATTTGAAGTTTTATTGAAGTTGTTGCCGTCCTTAGCTTGTGACTCTTTGTCTTTTTCGCTCACTTGCCTCGTTTTCTCTCGCGCAAGTCTCGCGAGGGAGCAACGCGGGCACCCTCGCAAGTGTTTTCTTCCCCTGTCGTTTGACGCTTTCCCATCCAGGTCCACTACGGGAGCACCCCTCTCAGTCCGTGCCACAGGACCTGGGTCGGTCGCCTCCACAACCGAGACCGGAAGCTACCCCTCCCGACTAATCCTTGCAGGACATGAAGCGCGCGGCGAGGCCTCGGCCTCGGGAAGCAAAGACCGCGACAGGACCCCCTGAGCTAAGTAATTCCTGCACGCGGGCATGCGGCACAAAAGCACAACACAGAAATAGCGGAAACAACATGATAATTAACAGCAACAATTCAGCACGCCCCCACGGGGCCCTACACTACTTTCTCTTTGCGCAGGGAAGGAATAAAAACAAAATAGGCACGACTTGCTCGGCACCAACTCACGACGAAGGCTCGTACTGCCTCCGGAGCTCAGACAGACTCCTCCTCGCGCTTCACCGAGGCGCGACGGCGGGCTGACCCGTTACCTCCCTGCAGGCGGGCGCGACGGCACGGAGGATGGTTGCGGCCCCGCTGGAGGAGCTGATGTCCGAAGGAGAGCCGCCGAAGCTCGACGAGCCCCGAGCGCCGCCGACCACGCGCCTGCTGTAATCTTCATCCCGATCATCGCCGGGGCTGGGTACACGGCCGCGGTCATCGTCTTCGGGGTAGCACCCGGCACGGCGACCGTCTTCTCCGAACACCCTCATGTAGAGGGTGGCGTCGCCGTCGAACTTGAAGTGCAGGTGCACCGGCTCGAGCCAGCGCTGGCAAAGCGTTGCCACCGCGGGTCGTGGTCGCATTCGGCGACGGAGACCTCCAGCGAAGCCCAGGAGGCCCTGCTGCAACAACCGTCCGCCTGAAGCCAGAGGCCGCCCGGAGCGCCGGCCGGAAGTTCACCTACAAAGAAGCGGGGAAGCTGGAGCCAGGTGCTGGTCGGCTCCACCGACCACACGACGAACTCCGGCAGCACCTCCGCAAAGTGGAAGCGCGGCCTAGGGGGCCGCGCAGTCACGGCGTGCCCCCCATCGACAACCTGGCGCCCATCGCCACGAAGGGGATCGCCTCCACGACCGCGGGAAGCCGCTACGGGAGCCACAGGATGCTTGCGAGGACGGCCTCGGCCGCGCTTGGCCGGGGGAGAGTCAGGCCCTACCTGGCGGGCCTTTCCCTTCTCCGCGGCCGAGAACCTCTGCGACGGAGCCATGGAGAGAAAGGAGTAGCAAGAAGGGATGGACTGGAAGGGCTTGCGCCGTTACGTACTGATAGCCGGAGGAGGCCAACCGTCGGCCTCCACGATCACAGGTAATCATGACCCATTTCTGCGTGCAGGGACTTGTCAAGTCATGTGGTTGCCGAGGGATCGTGGGGAAGGGGAGACGCCCATGACCAATCAATCGCCACGCGGCGCCCAAGGCCGCAGGCTGTTGGGGCTCCAGGCGCCAGACTTGCCCTTCGCTTCTCTGCTAAGCCAAGCCTGGGCGCGCCTTGGGCCCGGGGGCTACTGTCGGCGTTCTGGGAACGGGGGTCCCCAGACTTGCCTGCCTGCAGCCTACGGCGTTGCTCAAGTGGGGGCCCAGCGCGGCCCAGCTTCATCAGCTCAAGCTCAAGACCCTCGCGAGGGGCCAAGCCTCGCGGGGCGGACGACATGAACCTTCCTCAGGAGCAGCCTCGTCATGCAGGCTCACGAGGAGGCGGAGAGATCAAGGCAGGGTACCTCACGAGGGTGCCCCGTGACGCAAGCCATGACGATCGAGTTTAGGCGGGCGCCAGCCTGCACAGTGTCCTCGTTTACCCTTCGGTGCAAAGGAGGCAAGCACAGGCCAAGGCATCAGGCAAAGGTTACCGCTTCGGTGCAACAAGACCAAGACCAGCAGAGCAGCAGGACGGAGGTCATCGTGGAGCCCAGGACGGCATCACCGTTAGATCCTTTGGCAGCCGAAGACCAACTTTAGTCATGATAAGTGTACTAGATGTTCCCCGTCAAAATGGCCAATTGTTGGCGCCCTTCCCGCTCATTATTTGGGAAGAGGCCCAGGGCCTCCCTCTATAAATAGGACTAGCCACCACAAAGAGAAATAGAGGTCGAACCCACTAGAGAGAGAGAGAAGCGGCTGGACTCACCCACGCAGTCCATCGCCCCAGCTCAAGAACAGCCCATCGCGAGGCTATTCTTCCTTTGTACTGTTTTTCATTAGCCCAGGAGGCAATCCACCACACCCCACACTGGAGTAGGGTATTACACCACAACGGTGGCCCGAACCAGTATAAACCTTGTGTCTCTTGTGCTGTTTACCGTTCCTAGTTTAGATCCCTTGCAAACCATTAACGCGTGAGCTGGTAGGGCAAAGATCTCCGTGCGCACCCCAGAGTTCGAACCTCAAGGGTCTTACGGAACCCGAAATCCGACAGCAGCTGTTGCAGCTGCAGCCTGTGAAGTTGCAGCCTAAACAAACACACCCTATAAAGTGTTTGGAGTCTACTTTGCGCTTCTAGTGCTTCCTATGAGGCAGCCTTGAAGTTCTAGTTCTGTTTCTAAGCTCGGGATCGGTTAGAGTTGTTTATTGTCGATGCATGAAATTCAAGAAAAATTGTATACAAGGGTATACATAGTCTATGGTGGTTACTGATCTAAACTATGTTTTAGATAAATGGGTCCAATACTGCTTATCTGAAAGTGATGGTTAAAGCCTTAAAGGATATGTTTAAGATAACTATTATTTATTTTATATCCCAAAATCCGTTGTCCCTAGCCTGAATGACCGTGTTAACGCAACTAATTAGACACATGGTGTCTGAATATACTATATCACTAAGCTCCCTAAGATTGGAGGCCTCGCAATCAATTGTAGTCTCCAAGTGGAATTTGATCACCTAATTTTGACCGGGTCAACAGTTTCTCAAACTCCCTCATTCAATTTTTTTATGCAACACACTATGCTTCCTAATTTTTAAAGCTTCATAATTAATTGAGGCTTTAATTTAGAATTGGGTCACCGATTTTGACCGGGTCAATAATTTCTCAAGGAGCTCTCCCATTTGTTTATTTTAATTCTCTATGTTCCCTACTTTTAAAGTTCTTTCATTCGATTGAGGTATTCAATTATGGATTTAGTTTACGATTTTGATCAGGCCAACAATTTCTCAAATCAATCACTAACTACTGGCCTATAAAAACATATCAACCGCAGACTACCATCACCCAGAAAAAACGTCACCATGTGACACTATAGCACGAATATAGTACATGCAACCACTGATACAAAAATATTAACATCCATAATATTAACATCCATAATATTAAACAAAAATATATGAAAATTCATTTCATAATGAACCTAATAACACTAATTTGATATTATGAATTTTGATATATTTCTCTACAAATTTGATCAAACTTAAAGAAGTTTGGCTTAAAAAAACACCATATATATTGAAATAGAGTGACTAAAGAAATTTAAGAATCCCAACAACATCAATGGCGCAACAAAGTGCGTCCAACCCCTCTAGTATATATACCAAGTCAACTGTCAGATAGAGTATATATGGAGTTGATGTTTGATCGATCTATACACACCAACAATTTGGCATGATTAAAAAAATTGGGATAAGCACACCTAGTGTTTGGAGTATGCTTTGCGCTGTTGGGGCTGCCTATGAAATTTCCGTTTTGTTTCTAAGCTCTAGATCGCCTGTAGTAGATGTTTATATGTTTTCTCATCGAGTAGTTATTTATACGTTGATGCATGAAATTCATAACATGTATAAAGGGTATGCATGGTCTAAAGAGTGAAGTCGTGGCGACACAGTGATCCAATCAATAAAGCTAAAAAAAGAAGACGATAACCTATAAGTTACCTAGTTTTAGGCAGCTAAGGTGGATAACAATCTACTACTCCCTCTCCATTCCAAATTACTTGTCTCAAAAGTGGATAGAATGGATGTGTCTACAACTAAAATACGTCTAGATACATCCATTTCTGTGACAAGTAATTTTGAATGGAGGGAGTACTACTTGTTTTTTCAATCCTGTAAGGGTGTCTATTCGTACATAGCATCTACATCTGTACTATGTTAAAAATAACCAAATGTTGAATAATGCACACGCGCTTTTCACTTCACGGACACGCCTAGATGCACCTCTGTGCATGATGCAACATACCCACCCCCACCCCCCCACACACAAAAGATGACACCATTGCCATGCAAACCTATTTCCTAAAATTGCAAAAAAAGCATTGCTTCTAAATTGTGCATGCATCCAAATAAATATCCCTTTACTGGTTTGTTTGTTGTGATGAGATCTTAGAAACTAGATCTCACATGAACCTAGTTCGATGAATAACTTGAAAGTAATTTTCTTTCTAAAAGAAAGTTTTTGTTATGAACATGTTTTTCTAGCACACATGCTCAAATTTTGAAAATTTGTCCATGTGAATAAAGTTTCTGTTTACGGATCAGTGCATCCATCATACTCCTCCACGGTAAGTCCATGTCCCCTAAAGATCTAAGGACCTCCATGCAACACCTTTTGTCAATCGTCCAAACAAAACATTTGGAATATGAATAAATTTCCACCGGCTTCCAGATACTTCTGTGTCTGGGCCAATCCCACACAAAATTCAGAGTCTCGAACATAGCATTGTGACTGAACGGTCGGTTGATATTGAGGAACCCGGCCGCCAACCATCTCAAATCCTTCTCAAAGTTCTCCACTTCCTCCTTGCCAATAACCACATCATCAAGCTTGTCATCCTTTAGATCGAGGTGCTTCAACATCTCTTCTAGATTGTCATCCCTTGCATCCCTAGCCGCCGCTGAAAAACTAGCCCCTGATATGTACAAGGATGATGCCATAGGAGTCGGCAAGTTTCTGCTTCGAGGGAAACTCACCAGTAGAAAACGAAGGAAACTCTACCAAAGATCTGATAGCTGGCAGAATATATAAAACTCTAAATGGCAGGGTAAGGGGATCACTTGCTAAGCAACTCTAGTGAGGAACTGGTGAGGCAGAATGTGCTACCTAGCAGTAGCGGATCTAGGATTTTGAAACAGGTGGTCCACCATAAAAAACAAATATGACATGCCAACTACTCGAAGAGTAGAAGCAATACCAATTTTGGGAACAAACTCATGGAACAAAATGTTCTCTTAACATTAGTCATCACCACTAGTAGAAGTAATACCAATTTTGGGAACAAGTACACAAAATTATGATTTATATGCCTCTTTGTTTGAACAATCTTAACTGATTATAATCCGGGAAGATAAGGAATGTCCCAGGTCCTCTTCATTCTTCAACAATCTTCTATATCTAAATAGCTAGCCCCCACTAACCTATTTCTATCACCATGCAAGCTTGACACCTCATCAAGCAACATGCATTAGAAAAGGCCCACCTCAGCATTCAATGAGCCATAAAAACATTCATGTCAACATGCAAACATGCATGATATATTTAATAATTATTTTACAAAAATATAATAATCAAACACAATAAACCATATGTATTTTTAGTTTAGCTAGCTCTCATATTATTTTGCCAAATATTCTTAGTTCCTTAAATTGAGTACTTTAGAAATATATTGCAAATATTCCCGCAACAGCGTGCGGGGCATCACTTTACATTCTATCAATCATAATTGGACCTTGGATACAACCAGCAAAATGTAAAACCCCAATGATTTATAAAGCAATGAGAGGTTGGGTAATGGATAATGGGGAGTGCAGAGTGAGGTTAACAAACAACGTACCACCGGAGTCCGAACAAATCGAGATGGCTAGCTAATGCCAGCTGCGGCAAGCCTGACACTGGCACACCGCCGGCTACCCACACCGAGTGCGTGTGGATTGGGCAGGGTGGTGTCGGGCGGGAGGGGCGGACCTCTGGCGGCTCTCGCCTTCTGGGTTTCCGGTGACGCGACGAGTTGTAATAGAGATGGGTATAATGGCTCAGTCAATGTGCGTAGAGTTCATAGAGAAATCGGGGGATTGGGGTAGTGTGGAATGGAAAATCCTATTCACCGCTTATTGCGGCAAAATTTTGAGGCACCCCACACCCCCTCGTATCGAGTGGGCCGGCCTTTTTATGTCCTCTTCCGTGTCCCTTTTCCTCCCTTGCCCAGACTCGTTCGTCGATAGATAAGACACAACTTTCCCTTCCTCCCTCGCCTCGCCTGGATCCCCTTTTCCTTTGTTGGCGGCCGCTGCTTCTTTTGCTTCCTCAGCCGGTCGCTGCTTCTTCTGCTTCCTCTGCCGGCCGCTGCTTCTTCTGCTTCCTCCGCCGGGATCCTACTCTGCAAGAGACTGCCGCCCTCGTAAGCAGCCGGCGGACCTCTCTACTCCCTATTCATCCGCGCCATCGCATCAGATCTGGCTGAGCTCGTCGCATTGGATGTTTTTTTGTAGGTTTTCTGTGTCTCATCGGCTACGGTTCAGCCAAGCTCAGTGTCTGCTAGGGTTCCGTCAAGCTCGGCGTCGTATAGGTCCCCATCAAGCTCGGCATCAACAAGGTAATGCGCCCAATTCCCCCCGTTGTTTTCCTTGCTCCCTGTGTGGTACCACACGATCTAGTCGTTTTTGTTCCATTTAGCGTTGGTCAAGTGTTGCTAGGGTTTTGTAGGGGGCTTTGGTTGTAGTGGTGGTGTTTTGGATGTTATGGAGATTAGACAATGGGGTTGTGTTCAGAGATCTGGATTAGGGGTATGATTCAGCATGATGATGTTAGGGGGTTGTGTTCAGAGATTTGGATTCAGGGTATGATTTCAGCATGATGTTGTTAGGGGGTTGTGTGTTCTGGCACTTGTCCTTGGGATTTTTTGTTTGTTTTGTTGATGATGATAGGTGCTTTGTGTAGCATGGTGCAGTAGTTCTTCTGTGTGTTTTTCTGAATTTTGTAGTAGCATCATGGTTCTTTGTTGTTCATATATGCATCCACAAAACCCTAGCCTAGCCTGGCCTGGTGAGTGTGAAAAACGACTTTCAGGGTTCCAGCGCGTGGGGTGTGGGGAAACGAAACGAACGCAAATTGTAGGAATAGGTGGAACCAACGATTAGTGGCTACTTTTATTGTTGTTTGATGTGAAGTTATATGTCATTTTTTTGTTAATCTGATGCTTACTACAGTGGCTACTTTTTATTGTGCCCTTTATTTTTGCCTGAGAGTGATGTTACAAGGAGTTGAATAAGTAATAGATAATAATATTAATACATTCCGAGGGTAAGAGTGTTTGTTGTTTTCGAGGTTGTTGAACTTGTGGCATTTTTTTATACATTGATTCTTGTTAATTCACTGCTTTATATTTGATTGGAGAATCACTCTTCTTTTCTTTTTTACAATAAACCATGAAATAAGATATGAATAAGATATGTTTAAACGACAGTTTGAGAATAACTTTTGTGTGCTACCTTTATTCACATATGCATGGTTCTCGTGCTAGTTTTGTTATTTCAGACAAGTGTTATTAGGTGATGTGATATATATTCATATAGGACATGATTGTAGTTTCATATATGGTGTTAACCTAGTAATGCAAGATGAAACTTGCAAGATGTGGCACTTTTTATTTTCATAGTTTTTTTTTACATTTTTCTCTGCTTTTTGCTCTTTTTATTTATTTTTCAAATGTGTTTACATGTTTTTAATTGTCATACTTTCTTCTGTGTATTTAATTAGTCTTTGTTTCACGACCTTACTTTTTTTAATTATTATACAGGTCTCCCTCAACTCTCAACATGCCTAGACTTTACAAATATCCTGCTGGTACCATCAAGCACAGGTTTTCTACCATCAGGTTGCATAAGGCAGTTTCTGATCTAAGTGATAATCAAAAGTTGTTTGTTAGGAAATATGAGCTCGATAATCTTCTGAATATTCATCCTCACTTAATGGTTCCAATACCAATTCTTCAATGGGTTGCGGACCACTTAAATTGCAATGGGACTGGAGTTTTCAGAAAGGGTGATAAATAATTCATCTAAGAAGAGACATGGTAATTCAGGTTTTTGGGATCCGTTCTGGTTCTGTGCCTTTTCTTCTGCACGGCACAGATCCAGTTGTCGTGGCTAGAGTGTTACAACTTAGGTCGCAGTATCTCGGCAATGCCCAGAAGAACATTCAATTTGATAGTATCATCACTATCATGAAGAATGACAAGACCGAGGAAGGTTTCATCCAGAGTTTCTTATTTCTGTTCATAAGTTCTGTTTTCTGCCCAACCACTCGGAATTGTGCAAATTGGAAAATTCTTTATGGGCTCCACGACATTAGCAAGCTGAAGACCTTTGATTTGACTCAACTTTGCATTGATCAATTGAACAAAGAAATATATAATTTCAGCACCAATCTATTCAATAGAACTGAAACTCCATTGAACAATTCCATCTATGTTGGTGGATGCTTACCTTTAGCTGCTGTAAGTTTTATAATTTCCCTACTTTTCATTTTTTTAAATGTATTGTAAAGTTATGCATTTTTTGTTTATAGTCACTGATTTGCTGTTTCATGTTCTCTTATGATTCCCAATTCTTAGATTGTCTATTTGTACTTTGTGGACTTCACAAAAGCTTCTCAACAACGAAGTATCAATTATGGAGTCCCTAGAATGGCATATATTCAGAATGACGACTTTTATTATCTAGCTATAGTGGACTTAAACGCAAGATCCAATAAGCCGTTTGCATTGGGATTTTTACCAGTAAGCTTGTTCTATCCTTTTTTGGCATTTGTTTAACTGACGACAAAAGTTGCAGAAAATAGTTTCAAACAACAAGGAGCAAATGTTTTCATTCTTAATTGTTTGGAATGACACTTTTCTTGGTTTCATGGTCTTGTTTTAAGAACATTCAAAACTATTTGTTGACTTTGTTTTTTCTTTTCAGCTGAAAGACATTTCTAGGACACCTTACGGTGCTCGTGCAATTGTATTGGTTCAAGAGAAGTGGTCCAAAGCCCCACAGAGTTATGATGTTGAGGAAAATCTCATTCCAAACTCCAATGACATCTCAAATGTTGCATCTACCTTGAACACTAATCCAGAAGTATGTTTATCTGGTTGTTATTAACCTTTTATTTACCAATACATTTTAGTCTTCTCACTTCAGTGTCATAGCAGAACTAGGAAATCAGTTGCCATATGTCTATAGTCTGTTTGCAACGAACCAGATTGCATAATATTTTCCTAGTATAACATATGATTACTAAAAAGTAGAATTTTTTTTGCATTCATAAAATGAACATACTGTGTTCGTACTCTCAACTGAGATAGGAATTTTGCTAGAGGTAATTTCCTCCTTGTCAATTAGGCGGTTCTCTATTGTATTGACATGAAAAAGAACTGAGAGCCAAAAAGATAGTATCACCAATTGACAAGACTAAAATCAAACACAAGGAACAGAATCTAACCAATTTTCGTTGTTTACCAATGACATCTCACATGAGTATTTGGGTGCATGATTTGTTCCTAGTGCAACATATGAGTACTCAAAATATAATGAGTTGCAGTGCTCCCAGTACAACATATGAGTACTTCAATGCATAATTTGTTCCTTGCTTTGAACATATAATGATTTTACTAGATAAGGATTTGTTCCTTCTATGTTTATTTGCTTATTTTTAACCTTTTGTTTTACCAATAGATTTTAGTCTTGTCACTTTAGTCTCATAGCAGAACTAATACACATGTAACTTTTTTGTCCTGAACTAATAGGTTATGAAGATAATATCTCAAGTTGTTGCAAAGCATGATGAAATTTGGAAGAAGCTTCATGAACAGCATATGCAAAATATGTTTTCAGATCTCAAAGCAACTCTCATGTCTCTTCAGCCAAATACAAACAACCAAGTGAACATTCCTGGCACTTCAACCATGAATCCTGTTGTTCTTCTTTCAGCACGCAGCAACATGAATAATCATAGTGAACCATTAAACACCAACAATCGCCCAGTCCAGATAAACTGTGAGCCAATTAGAGCATCTTTATTCCAAGATCATGTAGAAGTTATTCCTACTCCTGATGTTACCTTAAGGCACACCAGCAAGGACATCCAAGTTGAAAATGCAGTTCCAGTTCCAGAACAAGATTCAGTTCCTCAGCAAGTACAGGAAACTGAGCAAGCACCTTCAGCTGTAAACATTGTTCAGAATGAAGAAATTTCACCTGGGAGCAATGGTATTCATACTGATAACACACTTGATCAACATATTTCTTATAGTCAAACAAGTGATGACACTCAATTTTCTGTTAACACTCTTATTTTTTTTGAACCTTGAAAACAGTAGGAGAGGCTCCTACTGTGTAATTAAATTAAAGAATCAGTGTGTCAACTGTACAAGAAAAATACAAAGCCAAAACTCCAGTAGAGTGCACCTAAAGGAAATTAAAGAAAATTACAGATTGTCTAGGAAGGAGGTAATGAATTTGCTGTTAACACTCTTATTGAGATCTCAGGTAACTTTTCTGAGCCAATTCATACTCCACCGATGTCAGTATTGCAACCAGTCGATTGTGTTGAACATGCATTCAATAGTGAGCCATATGAAACGAAATTTCAGCATGTGAAACCCAAAGCAGTCCATATTCAGGAAACTCTCGTTTCTGTCAGCAAACAAGCTCAGTTAGTGAATGAGTTTCCTGTTGGGGATCGTAGTAATAATTCAAAATTTTCCTACGTATCACCCAGATCAATCTAGAAGATGCTAGCAAGAGAGAGAGAGAGAGAGAGAGAGAGAGAGAGAGAGAGAGAGAGAGAGAGAGAGAGAGAGAGAGAGAGAGAGCATATTCATACCCTTGAAGATAGCTAAGCGGAAGCGTTACAAGAATGCGGTTGATGGAGTCATACTCGCGGTGATTCAAATCGCGGAAGATCCGATCAAGCACCGAACGGACGGCGCCTCCGTGATCAACACACGTACAGCCTGGGGACGTCTCCTCCTTCTTGATCTAGCAAGGGGAGAGGAGAAGTTGAGGGAGAACTCCGGCAGCACGACGACGTGGTGGTGGTGGAGCTCGTGGTTCTCCGGCAGGGCTACCCCAAGCATTACAGAGGAGGAAGAGGTGTTGGAGAGGGGGAGGGATGCGCTAGGAAGGGGTGTGGCTACCCTCCCACCCCCTCTATTTATAGGGTGAAGGGAGAGGGGGCTGGCCCCCTAGATGCATCTAGAGGGGGGCGACGGCCAAGGGGGGAACTTGCCCCCCAAGTTTGTTGGGAGGCGCCCCCACCCCCTAGGGTTTTCAACCCTAGGCGCCTTGGGCCCTTGGGGGGGTGCACCAGCCCACTAGGGGCTGGTTCCCACCCTTGTTCAGCCCACTTGGCCCACCGGGGCAGGTGGCCCCACCCGGTGGACCCCCGGACACCTTTCGGTGGTCCCGGTACAATACCGATAACCCTTGGAACCATTCCGGCGACTCAAACTGGACTTCCCATATATAAATATTCACCTCCGGACCATTTCGGAACTCCTCGTGACGTCCAAGAACTCACCAGGGACTCCGAACAACATTCGGTAACCACATACTATTTCCCATAACAACTCTAGCGTCACCGAACCTTAAGTGTGTAGATCCTACGGGTTCGGGAACCATGTAGACATGGCCACGACATCTCTCCGGCCAATAACCAACAATGGGATCTGGATACCCATGTTGGCTCCCACATGTTCCACTATGATCTCATCAGATGAACCACGATGTCGGGGATTCAATCAATCCTGTATACAATTCCCTTTGTCCATCGGTATGTTACTTGCCCGAGATTCGATCATCGATATCCCCATACCTCGTTCAATCTTGTTACCGGCAAGTATCTTTACTCGTTCCGCAACGCATGATCCCGTGGCTAAATCCTTAGTCACATTGAGCTCATTATGATGATGCATTATCGAGTGGGCCCAGAGATACCTCTCCGTCATACAGAGTGACAAATCCCAGTCTCGATTCGTGCCAACCCAACAGACACTTTCAGAGATACCTGTAGTGCACCTTTATAGTCACCCAGTTACATTGTGACGTTTGATGCACCCAAAGTACTCCTATGGTATCCGGGAGTTGCACAATCTCATGGTCTAAGGAAACGATACTTGACATTAGAAAAGCTCTAGCAAACAAACTACACGATCTTGTGCTATGATTAGGATTGGGTCTTGTCCATCACATCATTCTACTAATGATAAGATCCTGTTATCAACAACATCCAATGTCCATGGTCAGGAAATCATGACCATCTATTGATCAACGAGCTAGTCAACTAGAGGCTTACTAGGGACATATTATGATCTATGTATTCACACATGTATTACGGTTTCCGGTTAATACAATTATAGCATGAACAATAGACAATTATCATGAACAAGGAAATATAATAATAACCACTTTATTATTGCCTCTAGGGCATATTTCCAACAGTCTCTCACTTGCACTAGAGTCAATAATCTAGTTACATTGTGATGAATCAAACACCCATAAAATTCTGGTGTTGATCATGTTTTGCTCGTGGAAGAGGTTTAGTCAATGGATCTACGACATTCAGATCCGTATGCACTTTACAAATATCTATGTCTCCATCTTGAATATATTCACGAATGGAGTTGAAGCGACACTTGATATGCCTGGTCTTCTCGTGAAACCTGGGCTCCTTGGCAAGGGCAATAGCTCCAGTGTTGTCATAGAAGAGAGTCATCGGGCCCGACGCATTGGGAATGACTCCTAGGTCAGTGATGAACTCCTTCATCTAGACTGCTTCCTGTGCTGCCTCCGAGGCAGCTATGTACTCCGCTTCACATGTAGATCCCGCCACGATGCTTTGCTTGCAACTGCACCAGCTGGCTGCCCCTCCATTCAAAATAGACACGTATCCAGTTTGTGACTTGGAGTCATCCAGATTTGTGTCGAAGCTAGCATCAACGTAACGCTTTACAACAAGATCTTCGTCACCTCCATAAACGAGAAACATATCCTTAGTCCTTTTCAGGATATTCTTGACCGTTGTCCAGTGTTCCATAGCAGGATCACTTTGGTACCTCCCTACTAAACTTACGGCAAGGTTCACATCAGGTCTGGTACACAGCATGGCATACATAATAGACCCTATGGCTGAGGCATAGGGGATGACACTCATCTTTTCTCTTTCTTCTGCCGAGGTCGGGCATTGAGCTGTGCTCAATTTCACACCTTGCAATATAGGCAAGAACCCCTTCTTGGACTGATCCATATTGAACTTCTTCAATATCTTGTCAAGGTATGTGCTTTGCGAAAGACCAATGAGGCGTCTCGATCTATCTCTATAGATCTTGATGCCTAATATGTAAGCAGCTTCTCCAAGGTCCTTCACTGAAAAACACTTATTCAAGTAGGCCTTTATGCTTTCCAAAAGTTCTATATCATTTCCCATCAATACTATGTCATCCACATATAATATGAGAAATGCTGCAGAGCTCCCACTCACTTTCTTGTAAACATAGGCTTCTCCATAAGTCTGCATAAACCCAAACGCTTTGATCATTTCATCAAAGCGAATGTTCCAACTCCGAGATGCTTGCACCAGCCCATAAATGGAGCGCTGGAGCTTGCATACCTTGCCAGCATTCTTAGGATCGACAAAACCTTCCGGCTTCATCATATACTATTATTCCTTAAGGAAACCATTAAGGAATGCCGTTTTGACGTCCATTTGCCATATCTTATAATCGTAGAATGCGGCAATTGCTAACATGATTCAGACAGACTTCAGCTTCGCTACGGGTGAGAAGGTCTCATCGTAGTCAACCCCTTGAACTTGCCGACAACCCTTAGCGACAAGCCGAGCCTTATAGATGGTCACATTACCATCCGTGTTAGTCTTCTTCTTAAAGATCCATTTATTCTCTATGGCTTGCCGATCATCGGGCAAGTCTGTCAAAGTCCATACTTTGTTTTCATACTTCGATCCTATCTCGGATTTCATGGCTTCAAGCCATTTGTTGGAATCCGGGTCCGCCATTGCTTCTTCATAGTTCAAAGGTTCACCGTTGTTTAACAACATGATTTCCAAGATAGGGTTGCCGTACCGCTCTGGTGCGAAACGTGTCCTTGTGGACCTACGAAGTTCAGTAGTAAGTTTGTCGGTGTACAAAAGTAGGGGTCCCTATTTGCACCCCTTTACTTGTGTGTGGGCAGTCGCAGCCCCACGCCCCTGGCCACGCTTGGCGGGGCAGAGGAAGCAAAGGCACAAGACGACCAGATCAACGCCAAGCCAAAAACACAAAGAGCATAAGGGCGAGATGGACTCCCCCGGCAAGGCCCTTGCCGGGGTGGCCTCCACAGCCCCGGCAAGAACCTTGCCGGGGCAACTTGCCCAACGCCAGCAGGGCTGCCACCCTTGAGCCTGAGAGTTCCGATGCCCTCAACTACATTGGAACCAAAGCTCGGGAGGCGCCTCCGTGGTGGAATCCAGATCTTTGTAAAGACCAAGAACATGCAAGATCAGATGAGAATCAGAAGACGAAGATCCTCGGCAAGATCCTTGCCAAGGATACCCACGAGACCCCTGGAAAGCCCCTTGCCGGGGACGCCCACGACGCCGCGGCAAGACCCTTGCCGAGCCCCGACAAGACTCTTGCCGAAGACATCCGCGGGGCCGCAGCCAGGCCCACATCTGTCAAGATTCCACCATCGTTCCCATGCAGCTGTCAGCCCACCAACTAGGCGAGCACCTGCCTGGCGACGTGCGGCCTCTAGGCCAACTCAGTAAGCACCTGCGTGGTGGCATATAGATCTTCATGAAGACTCTGCCATCGTGCCAACTCAGCAGCCAGCCAATCGGCGTGGCACTACCCGCCTCATCGGTTCGGACGCGCGTCGAAGTTAGGCGAGGCGGCGACAGCAGGGACGAGCTTCCTTGCCATCCCCGATAAAGCAAGAAGGGCATGTCGGCAGCGCATAAATGCGTTTGTCCTACGGTGCAAGAGGATAGACTCAACCACTGTATAGCTTTCCACCTCCTGCGTGCCACTGTGGCAGCCCCTTTTTCTATAAAAGGAGGCCCGCGGCGTACTGAGGGGGGATTCAGACTTTTTGGACCCTGCACGCCTTGTAGCTAATCCAAGAACACCAGGTAAACAGAAACCAGCAGGAGTAGGGTATTACGCATCACTTGCGGCACGAACCTGGATAATCCCCCCGCGTGGATCTCTCAATCCCGCTCTTTCCATAGCCCTGCGCCCGCCAACCGTAGCCAAAGGGATTCCCACTGATCCCATAGGTGTCGTTTCCCCAGACAAAGTTGATCCGAAGTTTGATGATCATCATCATTAACTTCTTCTCTAGTCGGTGTAGGCACCATAGAAACATCTTCCTGAGCTGCGCTACTCTCCGGTTCGAGAGGCAGTACCTCATCAAGTTCTACTTTCCTCCCACTTACTTCTTTCGACAGAAACTATTTCTTTAGAAAGGATCCATTCTTGGCAACAAAGATCTTTCCTTCGGATCTAAGGTAGAAGGTATACCCAATAGTTTCCTTAGGGTATCCTAGGAAGACGCATTTTTCCAACTTGGGTTCGAGCTTTTCAGGTTGAAGTTTCTTGACATAAGCATCACATCCCCAAACTTTCAGAAACGACAGCTTAGGTTTCTTCCCAAACCATAATTTATATAGTGTCGTATCAACGGGTTTCGACGGAGCCCTATTTAAAGTGAATGCGACAGTCTCTAAAGCATAACCCCAAAATGATAGCGGTAGATCTGTAAGAGACATCATAGATCGCACCATATGCAATAGAGTGCGATTACGATGTTCGAACACACCATTACGTTGTGGTGTTCCAAGCGGCTTGAGCTGTGAAACAATTCCACATTTCCTTAAGTGCGTGCCAAACTCGTGACTCAAATATCCCCTTCCATGATCTGATCGTAGGAACTTTATTTTCCTGTCACGTTGATTCTCAACCTCACTCTGAAATTCCTTGAACTTTTCAAAGGTCTCAGACTTGTGTTTCATTAAGTAGACATATCCATATCTACTTAAGTCATCAGTGAGGGTGAGAACATGATGGTAGCCACCGCGAGCCTCAGCGCTCATTGGACCACACACATCAGTATGTATGATTTCCAATAAGTTGGTTGCTTGCTCCATTGTTCCGGAGAACGGAGTCTTGGTCATTTTGCCCATAAGGCATGTTTTGCATGTGTCAAATGATTCATAATCAAGAGAATCCAAAAGTCCATCTACATGGAGCTTCTTCATGCGTTTGACACCAATGTGACCAAGACGACAGTGCCACAAGTATGTGGGACTATCATTATCAACCTTACATCTTTTGGCATTCACACTATGAATATGTGTAACATCACGTTCGTGATTCAATAAAAATAAACCATTGACCAGCGGGGCATGACCATAAAACATATCTCTCATATAAATAGAATAACCATTATTCTCGGATTTAAATGAGTAGCCATCTCGCAGTAAACGAGATCTAGATACAATGTTCTGTTGGGGAACGTTGCAGAAAATTAAAATTTTTCCTACGGTTTCACCAAGATCCATCTGTGAGTTCATCTAAGCAACGAGTCAAGGGAGTGAGTTTTCATCTACATACCACTTGTAGATCACGTACGGAAGCGTTCAAGGGGTTGGTGATGATGGAGTCGTACTCGGATCACCGATGACCAAGTGCTGAACGGACAGCACCTCCGCGTTCAACACACGTACGGTACGGGTGACGTCTCCTCCGTCTTGATCCAGCAAGGAGGAAGGAGAGGTTGAGGAAGACAGCTCCACCGGCATCACGACGGCGTGATGATGGTGGAGAAGCAAGATTCTGGCAGGCTTCGCCCGAGCACACAACGGAGGAGGAGAGGTGTTGGGAGGGAGGGCTGCGCCTTGGCTTGGTGCGGCTGCCTCCCTCACCCCTCTATTTATAGGGAAGGGAGAAGGGGCGGCCCTCTTGATGCATCTAGAGGGGGCGGCCAAGGGAGGGGGCTTGCCCCCAAGTAGGGGCGCCCCTCAGGGTTCCCCTTCAACCCTAGGCGCAAGGGCCCAAGGGAGGGTGCGCCCAGCCCACCAGGGGCTGGCCCTTCCCACGCAGCCCAAGTGCTCCCCCTGGGCGGGGGGGTGGCCCCTCCCGGTGGACCTCCGGAACCCTTCCGGTGGCCCCCAGACAATACCGCACGACCCGAATCTTTCGGTGTCCGTTTGACGACTTCCCATATATAAATCTTTACCTCCGGACCCTTCCGGAACTCCTCGTGACGTCCGGGATCTCATCCGGGACTCCGAACAACATTCGGTAATCACATACAAGTCTTCCTAATAACCCTAGTGTCTCCGAACCTTAAGTGTGTAGACCCTACGGGTTCGGGAGACATGCGACATGACCGAGGCGCTCTGGTCAATAACCAACAGCGGATCTGGATACCCATGTTGGCTCCCACATGCTCCTCGATGATGTCATCGGATGAACCACGATGTCGAGGATTCAAGCAACCCGTATACCATTCCCTTTGTCGACGGTATGTTACTTGCGAGACTCGATCGTCGGTATCCCAATACCTTGTTCAGTCTCGTTACCGCAAGTCACTTTACTCGCACCGTAATGCATGATCCCGTGACGGACACTTGGTCACTTTGAGCTCATTATGATGATGCACTACCGAGTGGGCCCAAGTGATACCTCTCCGTGTCTGAGTGACAAATCCTGTCTCGATCCGTGTCAACCCAACAGACACTTTCGGAGATACTTGTAATGCACCTTTATAGTCACCCAGTTACGTTGTGACGTTTGGTACACCCAAAGCACTCCTACGGCATCCGGGAGTTACACGATCTCATGGTCTAAGGAATAGATACTTGACATTGAGAAAGCTCTAGCAAAACGAACTACATGATCTTGTGCTATGCTTAGGATTGGTTCTTGTCCATCACGTCATTCTCCTAATGACGTGATCCCATTATCAACGACATCCAATGTCCATAGTCAGGAAAGCATGACTATCTATTGACCAACGAGCTAGTCAACTAGTGGCTCACTAGGGACATATTGTGGTCTATGTATTCACACATGTATTACGATTTCCGGATAATACAATTATAGCATGAATAAAAGACAATTATCATGAACAAGGAAATATAATAATAATGCTTTTATTATTGCCTCTAGGGCATATTTCCAACAGTTTCCCACTTGCACTAGAGTCAATAATCTAGTTACATTGTGATGAATCGAACACCCATAGAGTTCGGTGTTGATCATGTTTTGCCCTTGAAGAGGTTTAGTCAGCGGATCTGCGACATTCAGATCCGTATGTACTTTTAAATTTCTATGTCTCCATCGAACATTTTCACGGATGGAGTTGAGCGACGCTTGATGTGCCTGGTCTTCTTGTGAAACCTGGGGTCCTTCTCAAGTGCAATAGCTCCGGTGTTGTCACGAAGAGTTTGATCGGCCCCGACGCATTGGGTATGACTCCTAGGTCGGTGATGAACTCCTTCACCCAAATTGCTTCATGCGCTGCCTCCGAGGCTGCCATGTACTCCGCTTCACATGTAGATCCCGCCACGACGCTCGCTTGCAGCTGCACCAGCATCTTGCTCCACCATTCAACATATACACGTATCCGGTTTGTGACTTAGAGTCATCCAGATCTGTGTCGAAGCTAGCGTCGGCGTAACCCTTCTGACGAGCTCTTTGTCACCTCCATAAATGAGAAACATGTCCTTCGTCCTTTTCGGTACTTTAGGATATTCTTGACCGCTGTCCGGTGTTCCTTGCGGGATTACTTTGGTACCTTCCTACCAAACTTACGGCAAGGTTTACATCAGGTCAGTACACAGCATGGCATACATAATAGATCCTATGGCTGAAGCATAGGGATGACACTCATCTCTTCTTTATCTTTGGTCGTGGTCGGGCATTGAGCTGAGCTCAATCTCACACCTTGCAACAGGCAAGAACCCTTCTTGGACTGATCCTTTTGAACTTCTTCAAAATCTTATCAAGGTATGTGCTTTGTGAAAGACCTATGAGGCGTCTCGATCTATCTCTATAGATCTTGATGCCTAATATATAAGCAGCTTCTCCAAGGTCCTTCATTGAAAAACACTTATTCAAGTAGGCCTTAATGCTGTCCAAGAATTCTATATCATTTCCCATCAAAAGTATGTCATCTACATATAATATGAGAAATGCTACAGAGCTCCCACTCACTTTCTTGTAAAGCGCAGGCTTCTCCATAAGTCTGCATAAACCAAACGCTTTGATCATCTCATCAAAGCGAATGTTCCAACTCCGAGATGCTTGCACCAGCCCATAAATGGATCGCTGGAGCTTGCATACTTTGTCAGCATTCTTAGGATCGACAAAACCTTCCGGCTGCATCATATACAACTCTTCCTTAAGATAACCATTAAGGAACGCTGTTTTGACGTCCATCTGCCATATCTCATAATCATAGTATGCGACAATTGCTAACATGATTCAGACGGACTTAAGCTTCGCTACGGGAGAGAAAGTCTCATCGTAGTCAATCCCTTGAACTTGCCGATAACCCTTAGTGACAAGTCGAGCTTTATAGATGGTGACATTACCATCCGCGTCCGTCTTCTTCTTAAAGATCCATTTGTTTTCTATCGCTCGCCGATCATCGGGCAAGTCAGTCAAAGTCCATACTTTGTTTTCATACATGGATTCTATCTCGGATTTCATGGCTTCTAGCCATTTGTTGGAATCTGGGCCGCCATCGCTTCTTCATAGTTGAAGGTTCACCGTTGTCTAACAACATGATTTCCGGGACAGGGTTGTCGTACCACTGCAGTGCGGGGCGTGTCCTTGTGGACCTCGAAGTTCAAGAGCAACTTGATCTGAAGTACCTTGATCATCATCATTAATTTCCTCTTCGGTTGGTGTAGGCATCGGGAACATTTTCTGAGCTGCACTACTACCCTGTTCAAGAGGGGTACTTCATCGAGTTCTACTTTCCTCCCACTTACTTCTTTCGAGAGAAACTCTTTTTCCGAAAGGATCCGTTCTTGGCAACAAAGATCTTGCCCTCGGATCTTAAGTAGAAGGTATACCCAATGGTTTCCTTAGGGTATCCTATGAAGACGCATTTTCCGACTTGGGTTCGAGCTTTTCGGGTTGAAGTTTCTTGACATAAGCATCGCATCCCCAAACTTTTAGAAACGACAGCTTAGGTTTCTTCCCAAACCATAATTCATACGGTGTCATCTCAGCGGATTTAGGCGGTGCCCTATTTAAAGTGAATGTAGCTGTCTCTAGGCGTATCCCCAAAATGATAGTGGTAAATCGGTAAGAAACATCATAGACCGCACCATATCTAATAGAGTGCGATTCGACGTTCGGACACACCGTTCGTTGAGGTGTTCGGCGGCGTGAGTTGTGAAACGATTCCACATTTTCTTAAGTGTGTACCAAATTCGTGAGTTAAATATTCTCCTCCATGATCCGATCGTAAGAATTTTATCTTTCGGTCACGTTGATTCTCTACTTCATTCTGAAATTCCTTGAACTTTTCAAAGGTCTCAGACTTGTGTTTCATCAAGTAGACATACCCATATCTACTCAAGTCATCTGTGAGAGTGAGAACATAACGATATCCTCCATGAGCCTCAACGCTCATTGGACCGCACACATCGGTATGTATGATTTCCAACAAGTTGGTTGCTCGCTCCATTGTTCCGGAGAACGGAGTCTTGGTCATCTTTCCCATGAGGCATGGTTCGCATGTGTCAAATGATTCATAATCTAGAGACTCCAAAAGTCCATCAGCATGGAGCTTCTTCATGCGCTTGACACCAATGTGACCAAGGTGGCAGTGCCACAAGTATGTGGGACTATCGTTATCAACTTTACATCTTTTGGTATTCACGCTATGAATATGTGTAACATTACGCTCGAGATTCATTAAGAATAAACCATTGACCATTGGAGCATGACCATAAAACATATCTCTCATATAAATAGAACAACCATTATTCTCGGATTTAAATGAGTAGCCATCTCGCATTAAACAAGATCCAGATACAATGTTCATGCTCAAACTTGGCACCAAATAACAATTATTAAGGTTCAAAACTAACCCCGTAGGTAAATGTAGAGGTAGCGTGCCGACGGCGATCACATCGACTCTGGAACCATTCCCGACGCGCATCGTCACCTCGTCCTTCGCCGATCTCCGCTTATTCCGCAGCTCCTGCTGTGAGTTACAAATATGAGCAACGGCACGGTATCAAATACCCGGGAGTTACTACGAGTCTTGGTAAGGTACACATCAATTACATGTATATCAAATATACCTTTAGTGTTGCGGCCTTCTTATCCGCTAAGTATTTGGGGCAGTTCCGCTTCAAAGTGACCCTTCCCTTGCAATAAAAGCACTCAGTCTCGGGCTTGGGTCCATTCTTTGACTTCTTCCGGCAAGCGGCTTACCAGGTGCGGCAACATCTTTGCCGTCCTTCTTGAAGTTCTTCTTACCCTTGCCCTTTTTAAACTTAGTGGTCTTATTGACCATCAACACTTGATGTTCTTTCTTGATTTCAACCTCTGCTGACTTCAGCATTGAAAATACTTCAGGAATGGTTTTCATCATCCCCTGCATATTGTAGTTCATCACGAAGCTCTTGTAGCTTGGTGGGAGCGGCGAAGGATTCTGTCAATGACCGCCTCGTCCGGAAGGTTAATCTCCACTGGGGACGGCGGTTGTGCAACCTAGACATTTTGAGTATGTGCTCCTTGACGAACTGTTTTCCTCCATCTTACAACTATAGAACTTGTCGGAGACTTCATATCTCTCGACCGGGCATGAGCTTGGAAAACTAGTTTCAGCTCTTGAACATCTCATATGCTCCGTGTTGCTCAAAACGCTTTTGGAGCCCGGTTCTAAGCTGTAAAGCATGCCGCATCGAACGAGGGAGTAATCATCGATGCGTATCCGCCAAGCGTTCAAAACGTCTTGAAGTCTTTGGGAGAGCAGGTGGGTCACCTAGCGGTGCTTCTAGGACATATGCCTTCTTGGCAGCTATGAGGATGATCCTCGGGTTCGGACCCAGTCCGTATAATTGCTGCCATCATCTTTCAGCTTGGTTTTCTCGAGAAGCGTTGAAGTTCATGTTGACATGGCGTTGGCCATTTGATCTACAAGACATATTTTGCAAAAGTTTTAGACTAAGTTCATGATAATTAAGTTCATCTTAATCAAATTATTGAATGAACTCCCACCAGATTTGACATCCCTCTAGTCATCTAAGTGTTACACGATCCGAGTCGACTAGGCGGTGTCCGATCATCACGTGAGACGGACTAGTCATCGTCGGTGAACATTCTCATGTTGATCGTATCTTCTATCGACTCGTGTTCGACCTTTCGGTCTCCGTGTTCGAGGCCATGTCTGTACATGCTAGGCTCGTCAAGTTAACCCTAAGTGTTTTGCATGTGTAAAACTGTCTTACACCGTTGTATGTGAGCGTAAGGATCTATCACACCGATCATCACGTGGTGCTTGAAGCCACGAACTTTAGCAACGGTGCAGTTAGGGAGAACACTTCTTGAAATTTTGTAAGGGATCAACCTATTTACTACCGTCGTTCTAAGTAAACAAGATGCATAAACATAATAAACATCACATGCAATTATATAATAGTGACATGATATGGCCAATATCATAAAACTCCATTGATCTCCATCTTCGGGGCTCCATGATCATCTTGTCACCGGCATGACACCATGATCTCCATCATCATGATCTCCATCATCGTGTCTTCATGAAGTTGTCACGCCAACGACTACTTCTACTTCTATGGCTAACACATTTAGCAATAAAGTAAAGTAATTTACATGGCGTTCTTCAATGACACGCAGGTCATACAAAAATAAAGACAACTCCTATGGCTCCTGCCGGTTGTCATACTCATCGACATGCAAGTCGTGATTCCTATTACAAGAACATGATCTCATACATCACAATATGTCATTCATCATTCATCACAACTTGGCCATATCACATCACATGACAATTGCTGCAAAAACAAGTTAGACGTCCTCTAATTGTTGCTGCATCTTTTACGTGGCTGCAATTGGGTTCTAGCAAGAACATTTTCTTACCTACGAATAACCACAACGTGATTTTGTCAACTTCTATTTACCCTTCATAAGGACCCTTTTCATCGAATCCGCTCCAACTAAAGTGGAGAGAGCAGACACCGCCAGCCACCTTATGCAACTAGTGCATGTTAGTCGGTGGAACCGGTCTCACGTAAGCGTCACGTGTAAGGTTGGTCGGGCCGCTTCATCCCACAATACCGCGGAAGCAAGATAAGACTAGTAGCGGCAAGCAAGTTGACAAGATCTCGCCCACAACCAAATTGTGTTCTACTCGTGCAATAGAGAACTACGCATAGACCTAGCTCATGATGCCATTGTTGGGGAACGTTGCAGAAAATTAAAATTTTTCCTATGGTTTCACCAAGATCCATCTATGAGTTCATCTAAGCAACGAGTCAAGGGAGTGAGTTTGCATCTACATACCACTTGTAGATCGCGTATGGAAGCGTTCAAGGGGTTGGTGATGATGGAGTCGTACTCGGATCACCGATGACCAAGTGCTGAACGGACAGCACCTCCGCGTTCAACACACGTGCAGTGCGGGTGGCGTCTCCTCCGTCTTGATCCAGCAAGGAGGAAGGAGAGGTTGAGGAAGACAGCTCCACCGGCATCACGACGGCGTGATGATGGTGGAGAAGCGATCTCGGCGGGGCCGCCGAGCACACAACGGAGGAGGAGAGGTGTTGGGAGGGAGGCTGCGCCTTGGCTTGGGTGCGGCTGCCTCACCTCACCCCTCTATTTATAGGGGAAGGGAGAGGGGCGGCCCTCTTGATGCATCTAGAGGGGGGGCGGCCAAGGGAGGGGGCTTGCCCCCAAGCAAGGCGCGCCTCCAGGGTTCCCCCTTCAACCCTAGGCACAAGGGCCCAAGGGAGGGGGTGCGCCCAGCCCACCAGGGGCTGGCCCTTCCCACGCAGCCCAAGTGCCCCCCCTGGGAGGGGGGGTGGCCCCTCCCGGTGGACCTCCGGAACCCTTCCGGTGGCCCCGGTACAATACCGGTACGACCCCGAATCTTTCCGGTGTCCGTTTGACGACTTCCCATATATAAATCTTTACCTCCGGACCCTTCCGGAACTCCTCGTGACGTCCGGGATCTCATCCGGGACTCCGAACAACATTCAGTAATCACATACAAGTCTTCCTAATAACCCTAGCGTCACCGAACCTTAAGTGTGTAGACCCTACGGGTTCGGAGACATCTGAGACATGACCGAGGCGCTCTCGGTCAATAACCAACAGTGGGATCTGGATACCCATGTTGGCTCCCACATGCTCCTCGATGATGTCATCGGATGAACCACGATGTCGAGGATTCAAGCAACCCCGTATACCATTCCCTTTGTCAGACGGTATGTTACTTGCCCGAGACTCGATCGTCGGTATCCCAATACCTCGTTCAGTCTCGTTACCGGCAAGTCACTTTACTCGTACCGTAATGCATGATCCCGTGACCAGACACTTGGTCACTTTGAGCTCATTATGATGATGCACTACCGAGTGGGCCCAGTGATACCTCTCCGTAATACGGAGTGACAAATCCCTGTCTCGATCCGTGTCAACCCAACAGACACTTTCGGAGATACCTGTAATGCACCTTTATAGTCACCCGATTCGTTGTGACGTTTAGTACACCCAAAGCACTCCTACGGTATCCGGAGTTACACGATCTCATGGTCTAAGGAATAGATACTTGACATTGAAAGCTCTAGCAAAATGAACTACGATCTTGTGCTATGCTTAGGATTGGGTCTTGTCCATCACGTCATTCTCCTAATGGCGTGATCCGTTATCAACGACATCCAATGTCCATAGTCGGAAACCATGTCTATCTATTGACCAACGAGCTAGTCAACTAGTGGCTCACTAGGGACGTATTGTGGTCTATGTATTCACACATGTATTACGATTTCCGGATAATACAATTATAGCATGAATAAAAGACAATTATCATGAACAAGGAAATATAATAATAATGCTTTTATTATTGCCTCTAGGGCATATTTCCAACATGTTCATGCTCAAAGCTGGCACTAAATAACAATTATTGAGGTTTAAAACTAATCCCGTAGGTAAATGTAGAGGTAGCGTGCCGACGGTGATCACATCGACTTTGGAACCATTCCCCACGCGCATTATAACCTCGTCCTTCGCAAATCTCCGCTTATTCCGCAGCTCCTGTTTTGAGTTACAAATACAAGCAACCAAACCGGTATCAAATACCCAGGAGCTACTACGAGCGCTGGTAAGGTACACAACAATAACATGTATATCACATATACCTTTGGCGTTCCCGGCCTTCTTATCCGCTAAGTACTTGGGGCAGTTCCGCTTCCAGTGACCATTTCCCTTGCAATAAAAGCACCGAGTCTCGGGCTTGAGTCCATTCTTTGGCTTCTTCCCGGCAACTGATTTACCGGGTGTGGCAACTCCCTTGTCGTCCTTCTTGAAGTTCTTTTTACCCTTGCCTTTCTTGAAACTAGTGGTCTTATTCACCATCAACACTCCACTTGATGTTCCTTTTTGATTTCCACCTCCGCTGATTTCAGCATTGAATATAACTAAGGAATGGAATTCTCCATCCCTTGCATATTGTAGTTCTCACAAAGCTCTTGTAGCTAGGTGGGAGCGACTAGAGGATCCTATCACTGATCGAGCCATCTGGAAGATTAACTCCTAGCTGAGACAAAAGGTTGTGCAACCCAGACATTTTGAGTATATGCTCGCTGACAGAACTGTTTTCCTCCATCTTACAACAGTAGAACTTGTCAAAGACTTCATATCTCTCGACCCGGGCATGAGCATGGAAATTTCAGCTCCTGGAACATCTGATATGCTCTGTGCTGCTCAAAATGCTTTTGGAGCCCCGATTCTAAGTTGTAAAGCATGCTGCACTGAACCAGGGAGTAATCATCACTACGCGACTGCCAGACGTTCATATTGTCTTGAGTTGATGGGAAAATGGGTGCGTCACCTAGCGGTGCTTCAAGGACATATGCTTTCTTGGCAGCTATGAGGATGATCCTCAAGTTTCGGACCCAGTCCATATAGTTGCTACCATCATCTTTCAGCTTGGTTTTCTCTAGGAACGCATTGAAGTTGAGGGCAACATTAGCGTGGGCCACTGGATCTACAAGACATATGGTAAATATATTTTAGAGTAAGTTCATGATAATTAAGTTCATCTAATCAAATTATTTAATGAACTCTCACTCAGATAGACATACCTCTAGTCATCTAAGTGATACATGATCTAAATCGACTAGGCCGTGTCCGATCATCACGTGAGACGGACTAGTCATCAACGGTGAACATCTCCATGTTGATCGCATCTACTATACTACTCATGTTCAACTTTTAGGTCTCTTGTGTTCCCTGGCTTACATCCGTTGTATGCGAACGTTAGAATCTACCACACCCGATCATCACATGGTGCTTCGAAACAACGAACCTTCGCAATGGTGCACAGTTAGGGGGAACAGTTTTCTTGAAATTTTAGTGAGGGATCATCTTATTTACGCTACCGTCGTTGTAAGCAAATAAGATGCAAACATGACAAACATCACATGCAAATCATATGATGTGTTACATGCTAGATTGGTCTGACATTGGATCGGGGTCCTGACAGATGCATGGCGAGCGAGCCGATATCGAAAAGACGAGTGAGGCGACTGTTTTCCACCCCGTGATCGTGGCGCACGGGCGCCTTGAAGGCCACGACTCGATTACACTTAGTAAATGAGCCGCGCCCCTGCGTTTTCCTCTTTTTTATGGGGAAGGCCCGAGCCGCCTCTTTACTATGATGTGACGCTTGAGGGCAGCAACCGCCCCACGCATGCGCCCCACGTCACGCACGACCCCTACGTCGCGCATTCAACTCGGGTCGTGGGGAAGTGCAGCTGGCAAAGGAGTTACTGCGGTAAAAACTCCGCCGCACGCGCGCCCGCACACCGTTCTCGGCCTGGCCCAATAACGCCCCACACTTATATGTGGCCCAGGCCCGGGGGCTCCTGTTAGTGTACAAAAGTAGGGGTCCCTTTTTGCACCCCTTTACTTGTGCGCGCGCAGTCGCAGCTCCACGCCCCTGGCCACGCTTGGCGGGGCTGAGGAAGCAAAGGCACAAGACGACCAGATCAACGCCAAGCCAGAAACACAAAAGAGCATAAGGGCGAGATGGACTCCCCCGGCAAGGCCCTTGCCGAGGTGGCGTCCACAGCCCCGACAAGAACCTTGCCGGGGCAACTAGCCCAACGCAAGCAGGGCTGCCACCCTTGAGCCTGAGAGTTCCGACGCCCTCAACTACATTGGAATCCAAGCTCGGGAGGCGCCTCCGTGGTGGCATGCAGATCTTTGTAAAGACAAAGAACATGCAAGATCAGATGAGAATCAGAAGACGAAGATCCTCGGCAAGATCCTTGCCAAGGATACCCACGAGACCCCCGGCAAGCCCCTTGCTGTGTACGCCCACGACGCCGCGGCAAGACCCTTGCTGGGGCCCCGGCAAGGCTCTTGCCGAAGACATCCATGGGGCCACAGCCAGGCCCACATCTGTCAAGATTCCACCGCCGTTCCCATGCAGCTGCCAGCCCACCAACTAGGCGAGCACCTGCGTGGCAACGTGCGGCCTCTAGGCCAACTCAGTAAGCACCTGTGTGGTGGCATGCAGAACTTTGTGAAGACTCTGCCACCGCACCAACTCAGTAGCCAGCCAACCGGCGTGGCACTACCCGCCTCGTTGGTTCGGACGCGCGTCGAAGCCAGGCGAGGCGGCGACAACTGGGACGAGCTTCCTTGCCATCCCCGATAAAGCAAGAAGGGCACGTCGGCAGCACATTAAATGCGTTTGTCCTACGGTGCCAGAGGATAGGATCGACCATCGTATAGCTTTTCCACCTCCTGCGTGCCACTATGGCAGCCCCTTTGTCTATAAAAGGAGGCCCGCGGCGTACTGAGGTGGGATTCGGACTGTTTGGACCCTGCACGCCTTGTAGCTAATCCAAGGACACTGGATAAACAGAAACCAGCAGGAGTAGGGTATTATGCATCACTTGCGGCCCGAAGTTGGATAATCCCCCCGGGTTGATATCTCAATCCCGCTCTTTCCACAGCCCCGCGCCCGCCAACCGTAGCAAAATGGACTCCCAGTGATCCCATAGGTGTCGTTTCCCCCGACATCTTTGGCACGCCAGGTAGGGGGCGCAAGCTGTGAAAACTTAGTTTGAAGGTTAGCACACCAATTTCGTCATCACCATCGCCCCCAAGAAATAGGGGATCACAACGATCGACTCGTCCGTGGCCGGCCTGTCGGCACCAGCGCGAGCAGGTGACCAGGTGCCCACGGATGGGCCCGGAGATGTGGCCCGTGAGCATCCATGACATTCTGGCAATCGGAGCCAGGCGAGCGGCATCGTCCGAATACGAGACGACGAGGCACGCACCGCTAGGTTTGGGGGCGAGGCCGTGCTGCCCAATGGTGGCGCAGCAGCCTCTATGGTACCCCCAGCTGGCGCTCGCGCCGCGCCCTTCCCCGGCCGCGCGCGATGAGAGACACCGCGATGCCAGAGCCCCCAGGCACCGCCGCGGAAAGAGCCCTATGCGCCATTCGCAGGACGAACCAGGCCGGCGTGCGCGCTCAGACGCCGGTGCAGGCGGCGTGCGACCGCGAGACCGCGACAGAGCCCCTTCTAACCCGGTTAGAAGTCAGAACGCGTCACGGTCTATGCAGATCTCGCTGCCGGCTACGCCAGCAGAAGCGTTGGCGCGCGTGCAGCTGCTCCACGACTTCCCCGCTGCCGCGGAGAAGCTCGACGAGTGGAGAGCCACCATCCGAAGCCTTGTCATCTTCGCCAACAAAGACGGGCTGCTCCCGACGGGACCCTCGCACCGGCACCCTGACGAGCCGGAGCATGCCGGTGGTGGGGATACCAGAGACGCTGCGACCACGGTGCACTCCCCCCCCCCCCCACCCGTGGCCGCGACTGATACTCCAACGTATCTATAATTTTTGATTGTTCCATGCCATATTATATTATGTTTTGGACATTAATGTGCTTTATTATACACTTTTATATTATTTTTGGGACTAACCAATTAACCGAGGCCCAGCCCAAAATCGCTGTTTTTTTTGCCTATTTTAGAGTTTCACAGAAAAAGAATATCAAACTGAGTCCAAACGGAATGAAACCTTCGGGAACGTGATTTCGGAACGAACATGATCCAGAGGACTTGGACCCTACGTCAAGACATCAACCAGGAAGGCACGAGGTAGGGGGGTGCCCCTACCCTCCTGGGCACGCCCTCCACCCTCGTGGGGCCCATGTTGCTCCACCGACGTACTTCTTCCTCCTATATATACCTACGTACCCCCAAACTACCAGATACGGAGCCAAAACCTAATTCCACCGCCGCAACCTTACATGCCCGTGAGATCCCATCTTGGGGCCTTTTAGGAGCTCCGTCGGAGGGGCATCGATCATGGAGGGCTTCTACATCAACACCATAGCCTCTCCGATGATGTGTGAATAGTTTACCTCAGACCTTGGGTCCATAGTTATTAGCTAGATGGCTTCTTCTCTCTTTTGGATCTCAAAACAATGTTCTCCCCTCTCTCGTGGAGATCATTGATGTAATCTTCTTTTTGCGGTGTGTTTGTTGAGACCGATGAATTGTGGGTTTATGATCAAGTTTATCTATGAACAATATTTGAATCTTCTCTGAATTCTTTTATGTATGATTGGTTATCTTTGCAAGTCTCTTCGAATTATCAATTTGGTTTGGCCTACTAGATTGATCTTTCTTGCAATGGGAGAAGTGCTTAGCTTTGGGTTCAATCTTGCGGTGTCCTTTCCCAGTGACAGTAGAGGCAGCAAGGCACGTATTGTATTGTTGCCATCGAGGATAACAAGATGGGGTTTATATCATATTGCATAATTTTATCCCTCTACATCATGTCATCTTACTTAAAGCGTTACTCTGTTCTTATGAACTTAATACTCTAGATGCATGCTGGATAGCGGTCGATGTGTGGAGTAATAGTAGTAGATGCAGGCAGGAGTCGGTCTACTTGTCGCGGACGTGATGCCTATATACATGATCATACCTAGATATTCTCATGACTATGCTCAGTTCTATCAATTGCTCAACAATAATTTGTTTACCCACCGTAATACTTATGCTCTCGAGAGATGCCACTAGTAAAACCTATGGCCCCCAGGTCTATTTTCCATCATATTTAATATTTCGTCAACAAGTTATTTCTAGCACCATTTATTTTACTTTCTTTACTTTGCATCTTTATCATAAAATACCAAAAATATTATCTTATCTTATCTATCAGATCTCACTTTCGTAAGTGACCGTGAAGGGATTGACAACCCCTTTATTGCGTTGGTTGCGAGGATTTTATTTTTTTGTGTAGGTGCGAGGGACTCGTGCGTGGCCTCCTACTGGATTGATACCTTGGTTCTAAAAAACTGAGGAAAATAGTTACGCTGCTTTACTGCATCACCCTTTCCTCTTCAAGGGAAAACTAACGCAGTGCTCAAGAGGTAGCAGCGACAACAGCCACCGGCCCGTCGACCCGACGTCGCTGACAGCGTTTCCACGGTGTCGTCCGACCCGCGAACACATCGCGGCCAATGTCAACTCCTTCGAGAACAGGCCCAGGAAGACGCTCGAACTACCATCGAACGACGACGGGAGACGCGCCATCAGTCAGATCGGCGCGCGGGTGGGCCCCGGCGACCTGCCTTACGAGGTGGGTTGTCCAGCCTTTACCCAAGAGCTGCGGCAGTTCCAGTGGCCCTCCCACCGCAAGTTCAAGCCCGATGTCAGCGAGAAGTACAACGACAAGACTCACCCGTCGGAGTTCCTCAGCATCTACACCATCGCGATGCAAGCTGCAAGAGCTCGTGACGACAAGGTGCTTGCCAATTACTTCCCATTTAAACTCAAACCCAACATCATGTCATGATTGATGGACTTGCCAGTGGATTCCATTTCTTCTTGGTCGGATTTGTGTCATGAGTTTGTTGGCGCCTTCACTGGAGGCCATGAAGATCATGGCTAGACAAGCGATTTGCATATCATCCCCTAGAAAGAAGGTGAAAACATGTGCAAGTACATACAGAGGTTCAGCCGGGTGCAGTACAACATCCCTGATGTTCATCCCGCCGCCATTATCAGCGCATTCCATCAGAATATGTGCAACCGCAACATGCGTGAAGGATTGGCGATGAACAAGGTCAAAGATGTGGCCGAACTTTATGTTCTGGCCGATAGATGCGCTCGAGCTGAAGATGGGAGGAAGTACCCCGGCGAGGACGCCGGTGCGGAAACCGACTGCACAGACGAAGACACCGCCGCCCCGACAAAGAAGGGCTGGCGTCGCAACAAGAAGCGCAGGGGCAACACTGTGCTTGCTGTTGAGGGATTCGGCGAGCTCGGCGCCGCCAAAAAGACCAAGGCTGATGACCCCGGCAAGGAGGTTGCCGGGTGTGCAGCCTGCTTGGCCCTGGCGGCCGCCGGCAAGCCAGGGGGCTCCGACAAGCAGTACTGCAAGATCCACCGCACCAAGGGCCATGTCCTCCAGAACTGCCGACAAGTAGAGCTGCTTGCAAAAAAGCAGAAGGCTCAGTATGAAAGACGAGACAAGGAGAAGGGTCAGGATGGTGCTGAAGGATCCGACAAGAAGCGTGGCGGCCAAGGGGGTCGCTGTGGCAAAGATAACCAACAAGAAAGGCCCGCTCGGAGCCGCGACAAGAAAGAGGAGGCTGATGATCATGACGAGGACGACGAGTCCGGCGAGCACGAGTTCCAGTAGGCTACAGAGGCTATGTGAATCGACGGTGGCGTCTCGTTGCACACCTCTCACCGCCAGCTAAAGCAGTGGGCACGTGAGGTCACTACGGCAGAGCCGTCGTTCGATGCCCAAAAGCCACTGAAGTGGTCCCGCACGCCCATCGTCTTTGACACCGAGGATCACCCTGACCGCACAACTGCGGTCGGGTGTTTTCCGTTGTTGGTCTCACCGACGATACACAACCTCAAGGTGACCAAAGTGTTGGTTGATTGTGGGGCTAGTCTGAATTTGATCTCGCCTGCTGTGATCAAGAAGCTGCAGATTCCTGATGGAGACCTCGAAGAGACGGGCACGTTTCAAGGGGTCAACCCGGGAAGGAGCCAGCCTAAAGGTAAAATCATGTTGCCCGTTACGTTTGGGGGCGAGCTAAACTATACGACGGAGAAGATCGCCTTTGATATCGCCGAGATCCCCTTGCCATACAATGGGATCCTTGGCCGCCCCGCGCTGGCCAAGTTCATGGCGGCGTCCCACTACGCTTGCAACACGTTGAAGATGCCGGGGCCGTTGACCATCATCACTGTTCCCTCTGACAAGAAAGACACGCTCATTTGCGCCGACCAACTCTACCGAGAGGCAGTTGCAGCAACTGTCACCAGGGAGGAAGAAGGCCAGCAAGACCTCTTCCGGCAAGACCTCTTGCACCCACTCCGGCAAGCGCACCTCTTCGGAGTCTTGTGATCCCGCTGAGGATGTGCTAGAGAGCTCCACCGGCAAGATCAAGAATTCCAAGGCTGCCCCACCAGAAACCAAGAAGGTGTCCGTCAAGGAGGACGGCATGGGCGGGGCTTTCACTATAAGCTCCACCCTCGACAACAAATAGGAAAGCGCGCTCATTGCCTTCCTGCGGGCGAATGTCGATGTATTTGCATGGCAAGCATCTGACATCCCCGGCGTTCCCAGGGAGGTGATTGAGCACCATCTTTTTGTCTGTCCTCACGCGCGGCCCGTCAAGCAGAAGGTCAGGAAGCAAGCTTTGGAGTGACAAGAGTTCATCATTGAAGAGATCAGGAAGTTAGAGGCGGTAGGCCTGGTAAGAGGAGTCCTCCACCCCACGTGGTTGGCCAATCCGGTGGTGGTGCGTGAGGCAAGCGGGAAGTGGAGGCTGTGTATTGACTACACAGACATCAATAAAGCCTGTCCAAAGGATCCTTTCCCTCTGCCATGCATCGACCAAATTGTAGACTCCACTGTCGGGTGTGACCTGTTGTCATTCCTCGATGCCTATTCGGGGTACCACCAGATCTTCATGATGAAGGAAGACGAAGAGAATACCACGTTCATCACCCCATGTGGTACGTACTGCTTTGTACGAATGCCTTTCGGGTTGAAGAGCGCCGGTTCGAATTTTGCCCGAGCAGTCCGGATTGGTTTTGAGCCCCAGTTGCATAGAAATATGGAAGTTTATATGGATGACATAGTGGACAAAACCAAGGACAGGGCCACGCTCGTGCAAGATTTAGAAGAAACATTCGTAAACCTGCACAAGATCAACCTCAAGCTCAACCCAGAGAAGTGCGTGTTCGGTGTTCCCTCCGGCAAACTGCTCGGGTTCTTTGTGTCTCAACGCGGGATCGATGCAAATCCCGACAAGATCAAAGCAATTGAGCGGATTGAGGCGCTAAAACGCGTCAAAGACGTCCGTAGGCTCACCGGCTGCATTGCTGCCCTGAGTAGGTTCATCTCCAAATCTGCTGAGCGCGCCCTCCCCTTTTTCAATGTTTTGAAAAAGGCGGTCCAGCAAAATGGACTCTGGAGGCAGAGGCAGCACTGCAAGATTTGAAGAGGTACCTCTCCTCCACGCCAATACTGGTCGCGCCTAAACCACGAGAGCCATTGCTGCTGTACTTAGCAGCAACGAATCAAGTGGTCAGTGCTGCGCTGGTGGCGCAGAGGGAACCCGAGGGAGAAGCAGCAGTTGCAGCAGAGCCGTCGGATGGTGGGCTGGGGTCTTCCCCGGCAGAGCCTGACAACGATAAACAAGAACCCCCGGCAAGGCCCGAACCCGGCGAGGCAGAGCCTGAGCGGATGGGCGAAGTGGGACAGAAGAAGAAGATGGTGCAGCACCTAGTGTATTTTGTGAGTTCCCTCTTGCAGGGGGCTAGGTCAAGATATTCTGGGATGCAGAAGCTGCTTTTCGGCCTTCTCATGGCCTCATAAAAGCCGCGCCACTATTTACAAGCACATGAGATCCCCGTCGTCACTCGCCTCCCTTTGCAACGAATTTTGCACAAACCAGATGCGACGGGGAGGATTGTGGAGTGGGCACTGGAGCTGTCGAGCTTTGGCCTCTAGTTTGAAAGTACTTCAACGATCAAGAGCCGAGCTTTGGCAGAGTTCATAGCAGAATGGACCGCAACGCCCGACGAGGAGATCCAAGAGACCATCCTTCCCGGCAAGGAGACGAGCAGTGAGTGGATTATGTACTTTGATGGTGCTTTCTCACTCCAAAGTGCTGGTGCTGGCGTGCTACTCGTCGCACCCACCGGAGAGCACCTCAAGTACGTAATACAGATGCACTTCCCTCAGGAAAAATCAACGAACAACATGGCGGAGTACGAGGGGTTGCTTGCCGGTCTCAGGATCGCGGTAGACCTTGGAATCAAGAAGCTCATCATCAGAGGTGATTCGCAGCTCATCGTCAAGCAAGCCAACAAGGATTACCAGGCCTATGTGAATGATGTGAGGAAGTTAGAAGAACGTTTTGACGGCCTACAGGCAGAACATGTTCCCCGAGCGGAGAATAGCATTGCCGACGACCTGTCGAAACGCGCTGCCCTCAAGTTGCCTGTGGAACCAGGTACCTTTGTACTTCAGTTAGTACGACCATCTGTAGAGCCATCAACAGGGCAGAATAAGCGAAGGAAGACAAGCCCCGGCAAGTACCTTCCCGCTGAGCTCCCAGGAGCCGCCGGCAAGGAGGTTGCCGGGCACCCCAAGCTTGCTGTCGTGGAAGTGTCACGGCAGATGTCCTCATGGAAGGACTTAGTGGCGGAGCCATTGCGATGAGATTAGCTTGAAGGGGTTAAACGGGACAAAGGGCACGTGGAGTTTATACTGGTTCGGCCCCTTGCGGTGAAGGTAAAGGCCTAATCTAGTTTGAGGTGGTATTGCTAGGGTTTCGATGACCAGGGAGCGAATACGCTTAGCCTGACTCTCGATCTGTTGTTTCTCATCCTAAGCCGCCGCTGGGTCATCCCCTTATATACACGGGTTGATGCCCTGCGTCCTACAGAGTCCCGACAGGCTCATACAACGTGTCCGGCTCGGTGACCTATCTTACATGCCTTATAATACAAGTCTACATATACATGGCGGTTTATAACCGTGGGCCTTAAGCCGCCTTCGGGTTTGGACCCTCTACTAAACCTATCCATGAACCGCCATCGTTATTATACTCTTGGGCTTCATTGAGATGAACCGCCATAGGGATGACCCGACCCCTCCTGGGTGGGTCATACCCGATAGTCATATCCCCAACATTAGGCCCAGGTTGATTTGGACTTGTTCATGTCAATCTTCAATACTTAGAAAAATCCTTCCTCATCTTACTGTGAAATATTGTAACCAGCCATGACGTCATCTCCAGAATTTACGGTAACCCACCGTGACGTCACCAGCCATTAATGCTTCACAGAACCCAAATCTTAATAAATCTCTTTCTTTACCGTCCCTCCAAAAATCGAGGCGCCCGCGCTGTCGCTTATCCATTTTCTGCCTTCTCAATTCTCGCCCCTGTCGTATCTCCTTCCAGCCTTATAGATAAGACCTCAGACTCTCCTCTCATTCTCCCCCATTTCCTTCTCACTTTCTTCTTTCTCCTCGCGATGCACCAACCCGCACGAGCTCCGCCGCCATCGACCTTCGTCTCCGACCTCAACTCCGGCCGCTGCATCACCCTGAACGGACCAGAAAATTGCGGCGCCTCTCCGCTGTCCCATCAGCATCAGTAAGCCCTCCTTTCTTTCGCCATAGATCTGTCATTAGGGTTTTAGTGTTCATCGGTGTTTGTCGGTGTTCGTCGCCGCCCTTCTTTATCCTTGTTTAGATCCATGGATTAGATCCAAAAACCACATAAATCTTGCGTGGTAGTTGTTTTTTGATACTAGAATATATCCTCATTGCGACAGATCTCCTCTGTGGCACCTCTGCTTTTCCACTGCCGCCTCTGTAGGTTTTGAATTTATTCCCTTTTTCCGAACAGTTGCAGATCCAAATCTATAACTTTAATCTGTGAAACCTGTTTGTCCAACACTTAGTAGAATTTTACTCTTTGTCAGATTTGAATATTTGTACCTTTCATGGCGGCTTACACATCTGGCTTACAATTATTCATATACCATTAGTCCTCACTTAAGCCGCCATTCTGAATGTATACTATCAGCGCTTAACCTGTGATTTCACCAATTGACTTGAACCGGCAATTTTTTTCCTTTCCTTTAGGCTTTCTTTCTTTCACAATGCCGCCAAAAACAGTCTACACATGCAACTGGGTCCCCTCCATCGTCACCGAGGGCACTTTTAAAGACTTTTTCAAAGTCGGGTATCTGCCCACCAAAAGTGTGATGCATTACCATGCTCCTGGCCCGGGCGAAGAAAGACCTCAGTCGAAAGACGACGAAGTCATCGTTTTTACTGACCACATGAACCGGGGCTTCTCACCGCCCCGCTCTAAATTCTTCCAAGACGTTCTGCACTTTTTTTAGCTCCACCCTCAAGACATCAGACCTAATTCCGTGTCAAATATCTACAACTTTCAAGTCTTCTGTGAAGTATACCTTCAAGAGGAGCCTAGTGTTGACCTCTTTAGAGAGTATTTTTTCCTTAAACCGCCAAACTGAGTTCACAAATGGTCCTAGCTTGGAGCTCGGCGGAATATCAATTCAACGCAGAAGTGATGTCATCTTTCCTTATGCCTGCTTGCCGAGTCACCCCAAAGATTGGAACCAGACATGGTTTTATTGCAAAGATACTTCTCCGGTTGACGAGAATCCACTGCCGGGTTATCGTATTGAGCGCCTGGAGCAAAAACATAATCTTCCTGAAAAACTTAACACTACTGAACGGAAGAAGATTGCACCTACTATTGTGAAGGTCAAAGCTCTGTTAGGAAATGGGCTAACTGCCGTTGATTTAGTCAGGTGTTGGGTTTCTTGGCGGATCATTCCGTTAAGCCGCCGCACCGGTTTAATGTGTACTTACACTGGTGGTGAAAAGGATTCATTGCGCCACAGCGCCGCACCATTAACTGATGAAGCAATAAATGAAATGGTTAAGTCTCTTCAGAATGAAGACCTGGAAGATTGTGTTAAAGTGGGTCTGGCCCCTTTCTGCCAGCTTAACCCGCCACTAGATGTAAGCCTCTGAACTTACTTATCTTCACCTCATCATTTCAATATTTTATTAACTCGACCCTTAATAACCTTTGCAGGCTAAGTTTGACTTTTGGAAAGTGGAGTATGATCACAAAGCTGCTAAGAAGGCCAGGGCTGCCAAAAAAGCCGCTAGGAAAACCACCAAGAAGACCACCAAGAAGAAGAACAAACCTAGCGCCTCTGACATGCTCAAACTGGATGACACCTCTGAGTCGAAAGTAGCTCTTGACTCTCTTGGCTCATTTTTCAATCATCTTATTGACACTGACTATTATCAGGATGACACGGGAGCCAGCCAAGTAGTTGAAGAAGAGGTAACTATTATTTCCTCCGGCTCAGACCCTTTGCCAAGACAGAAACTTCGACAAGTTACCCGGAAAGTAAGGTTTCCATGCCCCTTGGCTTATTTAGATCCTCACTTTCTTTTGAAGAAACACGAGAATCGCCGCCAGACCCAGACCAGTGGAGGTGACGAGTTATCCTCCGGCTTACCGAACACTCCTGCCCTTCGAAAACGTCGAAACGAGGTTCCTTTTTAATTACTCCTTTTGTCTGTTTGGCGGATCTTATCTTCATACCTTCTAACTCCGTTGATAACCTTTAATCAGGAACTTGCCCGTTCTTCGTCTGGTGACTCATCGCAAACTGAGTTGCCGGCTTTCAAAACTGCCTTGGGTAATGATAATCACTTCTTACACTGCACCTCTTTATATTCTGATAACTATACTGACTTGTCATACTCCGTGTAGGGGACAAGCAAAACCTAACAAAAAGGCAAAGGTGACCAAGCCAACTGAAGCACCTAAAGTTGTTGAACCGGAGCTGCAAATCCCTGCGCCCGAAGCCTCTGACAAATAGCCAGAAGAAATTGCCACTATCATTCCGCCTGAAATTCTGGATCTCTGTGTTGATGACACTACTATTAATCCTTCAACTCCTGCCCCCTCGAGTTCACCTAAGCCGTCAGAGACTCATAATGATGACGTGTTGATTACTGGCACCGGTTTTTTTGAACCGGGAAATCCAATAGCTTTAGCTAAACATACTGCCAAACAAGAGGTTATTGAGAGGCGGAAAATGAAGTTTGACATCTCCCATTATGCGCAACTGAGCAGCAATGAGATCCTCTCTGGTTACCTCAGCCAGGTCCACTCCAGCCGCGACCTTGAAGTTGATATGGTGAAACATATGCACCAAAAATATGAGGTATGACTTCCAGCTTTAAGTAATTTATATACATATCCTGCCAGCCCCCAAGTCTACTAGCTTATGACAAGATTGAATAGTCTGTAGACTTTTGAAGAATCCATAAACTTCTGTCCTAGAATCCCTCCTTGTATGGTTTAAATGTAAACCGGATGTTTACACCAGTTGAATTTGCATTCATAGTCCCCAAGGGCCGGTTTAATCAGCATGAATGAGCCGGTCCTATTTATCTTTGTATAAGAAAAAGAGCTTAACTGCATAGACCCCATGAGTCGGTTGGGACTTGTTTACAGCACTTCCGGCTCATGAAGAAGAAAAACAAGCGATATGCATTAGCCCCCAAGTGCCAAGTAGTCTTTCTCGCAAAGTACTTGTGACTTTAGTTATAACAGCCATTTCATTAAAAAAAATCTCTGACAGACATTAGCCCCCAAGTGTCAAGTGTTGTTGCTTGCAAAAGACTAGAGACTTATATCCCTGTGACCTTGATATAAATGTTGATAACTCTGTATTTCATATAGGCTGCTACTGCTGAACTGGAGTCTCAATTGAACGACGCCAAGACTCGGCTGGCGACTCAGGAAACCGAAACCCGGAAAGCCGAGTCAAAGTTCCAGTTTAGCGTGGCTGAATTGGAAAAGCTGAAGACCAGTTTTGAGGCAGAGAAAAGTCTTGGGCTAAAGATAATAGTGCTTTAACACAGCAGGCAGAGAAAGCTGAGGCAGCGCTTCAAGAGGTGACCACTGAGCTCATCGGCTTAAAACACCATGTATCTTAGATGGTTTCAACTATGTTTGGTGAGCCGCCTTGCTAGTCAAAAGTAATTTTTTTGTTGTGATCATATAACCCGCCATTAACCAATCTGTGATATATCCAGGTCCCAGGAGTAGCAACCTCGATCAAGACATGCTTGTGAAGCTGAAAGCTGTCTATACACTTGTTGAACAGCTGTATACTGGAACTCACCGTGCCCTGGCCAAAAAATTTCTTACTAATCAATTTCCGAAACTTTTGATAGATGTCTTGAAAAAGCTCTCAGTACTGCCTGCCAGGATCGATGAGATGAAGGGATCATCTGCAAGAGTCGACGTTGTGACAGCTTTGAGTCGGGCAAAAGCATGGGTACCAGAACTAGAGCCGGCTGATGTAGCCACATGATACCCAAGATTTAAAGAGGATGGTACTCCTTTTGACCAAAATGACTTTGCTGCCCGTGTGAAGGAAATTCGTCCAATGGCCACCCAGATTGGCAATGATTCAGACGTTTCAAAGTACCATTTGGCTTACAACAAGCAATCAGAAGATGCCTACACTGGCTTATCGAGTGATGGATCTGATCCCTCCAATCCGTAAGCATACTTTTGCCCCTGAAGTTGAACCGTCTGATCTTATAGATGACGAAGCTGAATTTCAAGCTCTACCTGGCATCGATTGGTCATCACCAAATTTTCAGCCGACAGAAGAGGACGAAGAACCGGCAAGGGATGACGCAGAAGCCTCCGGCCAGCAAGGCCAAGAAGATTGAACCGTCGGGCGGTTCAAAATACTTAATGTTTTGAAAAAGACTTGATCTCACCCGGCCCACGGAGGCATGTAATAGGGTAGTAAAACTTGAATCTGCCGGGCCATCATGCACGTTTTGCTTTGCATGATGCTGTTGATCTGCCACTTGTGCTTATAATATCAGCTTTTTGAGGTTGTTCCTGTATGTAAATAGATCACAAGTGTCCCATGGTTTACCGCAGAACAGGTCATAATGCCCAATAGATAAGCACTGGAAACTAAAATAGTGCATAACCAGGGCTGGCTTAATTATAACCCTATATAAGTATAACAAAATATATCATACCTGTGATATTTGATCACACTATTGGTTTACCAAGCCGGTGTAGTAAGGGTGATAACCCAAAATTTAAGCACTGGTAATTACCATACATTGCTGGCTTATGAACAAAGCCAGGCCAGGTTAATAAACACTGGATATTTTCTTATCTCATACTGGCGACTTATAGTCGAAAGCCAGGCCGGGTTAATAAACACCAGATAATTTCATGTATAAGCCATAAATCATCACATCCCTCAACGGCTTTTAACCATATATTACTATGTCATATGATAAAAAACCTCAAAAAATGTTCAAATCAAACAACAAAAAATCGAGGCTTTCAAAGGCCGCCAGGCCTAAAACTCAAGTGCTTTCACGGGCCGCATAGCCACTGAGTTAAACTTCCATACAAACCTTATAAGCCAGACCTCACACAACCAATCGTCGTTTTAACTTTGACAAGTTCAGGGTCTGTATAAGATTGACTAGTCAAAAGTACGGTGGTCGCTCGAGATTACTGTATGGAGTGGTAGACTTAAAAAGGCAGGATAACCCAGGGTTTTAGGTGAATACACCTGGCTTTCAAGCCTGGCTTTTAAGCCTATTACAAGGGTTATAAAAACTCTTGTTCTTTAGAACCAAGACCCCCCAAGCAATATTTTTGAGCTGTGCTCAATGGGCACCTATGTTTAAGTTGTGCTTTTGCAACAGACTCTCTTTGGTCCCTTTAACCTGAGTAGCAAGCCCCCAAATGTTTTTCACATATGGCCTATAAGACGGATCAAAGGGTAATCATAACCTTGCTTTATAAAGCAGAAGCCCCCAAGTGACCAAAAACTCGTTATTTAGAGAGAAAAACGACAGAGGCCCTGCTTTAACAGGGATGCCGGCTTTATTATATTGATCATAATATATACATTGTCGAAGTATGTACATCAGAAGAGCTAGTGGCTCAGGTGTAGTAAGGCCGAAGATGAGCAATATTCCATGGCCGGTGGGTCTCCTCCTCTGACTTACGTGAGTCCTTGTGCTCTCGAGCATCGATAAGGTAGTAGGACCCATTGTTGAGATTCTTACTGACCACAAAAGGCCCTTCCCAAGGTGGGGATAACTTGTGCATATCAGTTTGATCCTGGATAAGCCGGAGCACCAGATCTCCTTCTTGAAAAGTTCTGGTTTTAACCCGACGGCTGTGATAACGGCGCAGATCTTGCTGGTAGATCGTCGAACAAGTCGCCTCCTCCTCATCTAATAGGTCAAGTGCTTCCTGACGTGCTTTTTCATTGTCGGCTTCAACATAAGCCACCACACGCGGTGAATCATGACGGATGTCACTAGGGAGAACCGCTCTGCTCCGTAAACCATGAAGAAGGGCATGTATCCCGTAGATCTGTTGGGGGTGGTATTAATGCTCCATAACACAGAAGGTAACTCCTCCACCCAACAACCTGGCGTCCTCTGTAAGGGAACCATAAGCCGGGGCTTGATGCCTCTTAGGATCTCTTGATTGGCTCTCTCAGCTTGACCGTTGGATTGGGGGTGAGCCACTGATGATACATCAAGCCGGATATGTTCACGTTGACAAAATTCTTTCATAGCACCCTTGGAGAGATTAGTGCCATTATCTTTTATAATGCTGTGCGGAAAGCCAAAACGGAAGATCACTTTCTTCATGAATTGAACCGTTGTTGCTGCATCACACTTACTGACCGGCTCTGCCTTTACCCACTTAGTGAACTTATCAACCGCCACCAACAGGTGGGTCTTATTATCCTTGGACCTCTTAAAAGGTCCAACCATATCAAGCCCCCAAGTCACAAATGGCCAAGTGATTGGAATCATCCTCAGCTCCTGAGCCGAAACATGAGCTCCGCGTGAAAACTTTTGACAACCGTCACATTTTTTGACCAAGTCCTCAGCATCAGCATGAGCCGTCAGCCAATAGAAACCGTGAGGAAAAGCCTTGGCTACAAGAGATTTAGAGCCGGTATGATGACCACAATCTCCTTCATGGATCTCACGCAGAATCTCACAGCCTTCTTCAGGAGAAACGCAACGCTGAAACGCCCCTGTAACACGGCAATGGTGAAGCTCCCGATTGACAATTGTCATGGACTTTGACCGTCGGGTTATCTGCCTTGCCAAGGTCTCATCCTCCGGTAACATACCCTGGGTCATGTAAGCCAAATCTGGTATTGTCCAATCAGGAATAGTATGAAGAGCCGCCACCAACTGTGCCTCCGGGTCAGGAACAACAAGGTCCTCTTCCGTAGGCAAATTGACCGAAGGGTTGACTAGAACATCCAGGAACGTATTAGGTGGTACCGGTTTATGCTAAGAGCCTAGCCGGCTTAAGTTGTCAGCCGCCTCATTCTTCCTTCGATCAATATGTCCAACTTGGTAACCCTTGAAGTGACCTGCAATGGCGTCGACCTCTCGACGATAAGCCGCCATAAGTGGATCCTTGTAATCCCAAGTACTAGAAACCTGTTGAGCCACCAAATCTGAATCGCCAAAGCATCGCACCCGGCTTAAATTCATCTCCTTCGCCATCCGAAGACCATGGAGCAGGGCCTCATACTCAGCTGCATTGTTAGTACAAGGGAACATTAACTGGAGGACATAATAAAATTTATCACCTCGTGGGGAAGTCAAGATAACTCCAGCCCCCGAGCCCTCCAGTGTCTAGATCCATCAAAGTGAATAGTCCAATATGTGTTATCTGGCTTTTCCTCCGGTGCCTGCATCTCTGTCCAATCATTGATGAAATCCACAAGCGCTTGGGACTTGATAGCCGTACGAGGCACATACTTTAAACCATGAGGTCCAAGCTCAATGGCCCACTTAGCAACCCGGCCAGTTTCTTCCCTGTTTTGGATGATATCTCCCAAAGGAGCAGAGCTAACCACAGTGATGGGATGACCCTGAAAATATTGTTTAAGCTCCCGACTTGCCATAAAAAACCCATACACAAGCTTCTGCCAATGTGGGTATCTCTGTTTGGACTCAATAAGCACTTCACTGATATAATAAACCGGCAGTTGAACCAGATATTCCTTGCCTGGCTCCTTTCTTTCCACCACAATGGCTACACTGATGGCCCGGCTATTAGCAGCCACATATAACAACAGAGGCTCTTTATCAACAGGGGCAGCAAGCACGGGCGGCTCAGCCAATTGTTTCTTCAGATCCTCAAACGCTTGGTTAGCCGCATCGCTCCAAACGAAATGATCCGCCTTCTTCATCATCTGATAAAAGGGGATAGCCTTCTCACCCAGCCGGCTTATGAACCGGCTCAGAGCCGCAATACGACCCGCCAGATGCTGAACATCATTAACGCACACCGGCTTAGCCAATGAAGTAATGGCTTTGATTTTCTCCGGGTTAGCTTCAATGCCTTTGTTAGAAACCAAGAAACCCAAGAGCTTGCCTGCTGGCACACCAAAGACACATTTAGCTAGATTAAGCATCATTTTGTAGACCTGGAGGTTGTCAATCGTCTCCTTCAAATCATCAATCAGAGTCTCCTTCTTTCTTGACTTCACCACAATGTGATACGTCTCCAACGTATCTATAATTTTTGATTGTTCCATGCTATTATATTATCCATCTAGGATGTTTTATATGCATTTATATGCTATTTTATATGATTTTTGGGACTAACCTATTAACCTAGAGCCTAGTGCCAGTTTCGGTTTTTTCCTTGTTTTTTGAGTATCGCAGAAAAGGAAAACCAAACGGAGTCCAATTGACCTGAAATTTCACAGGGCTTATTTTTGGACCAGAAGAAGCCCACGGAGTACCGGAGATGGACCAGAGGAGTCCTGAGGCCACCACGAGGGTGGGGGCGCACCCCCCTACCTCGTGGCCGCCTCGGGGACCCCCCTGACTTGTTCCCGACTCCAACACCTCTTATATATACCCAAACTTCCAGAAAGAAACCTAGATCGGGAGTTCCGCCGCCGCAAGCCTCTGTAGCCACCAAAAACCAATCGAGACCCTGTTCCGGCACCCTGCCGGAGGGGGGATCCCTCACCGATGGCCATCTTAATCATCCCGGTGCTCTCCATGACGAGGAGGGAGTGGTTCACCCTCGGGGCTGAGGGTATGTACCAGTAGCTATGTGTTTGATCTCTCTCTCTCTCTCTCTCTCTCTCTCTCTCTCTCTCTTGTGTTCTTGATTCGGCACGATCTTGATGTATCGCGAGCTTTGCTATTATAGTTGGATCTTATGATGTTTCTCCCCCTCTCCTCTCTTGTAATGGATTGAGTTTTCTCTTTGAAGTTCTTTTATCGTATTGAGTCTTTAAGGATTTGAGAACACTTGATGTATGTCTTGCATGTGCTTATCTGTGGTGACAATGGGATATTCACGTGATCTACTTGATGTATGTTTTGGTGATCAACTTGCGAGTTCCGTGACCTCGTGAACTTATGCATAGGGGTTGGCACACGTTCTCGTCTTGACTCTCAGGTAGAAACTTTGGGGCACTCTTTGAAGTACTTTGTGTTGGTTGAGTAGATGAATCTGAGATTGTGTGATGCATATCGTATAATCATACCCACGGATATTAGAGGTGACATAGCAGAAGGCTCCAAACGGAGTAATGAAAGCTGTTTTCTGCTGGTCCTTAACTGCCATCTTGATATGATGATAACTAGAATAAGCATTCAAAAAACTCAAACGCTCACAACCTGCCGTAGCATCAATGATTTGATCAATACGAGGGAGAGCAAACGGATCAGCCGGACAAGCCTTGTTCAAGTCCGTGTAATCCACACACATCTGCCAATTGCTATTCTTCTTGAGTACCAGCACCGGGTTAGCCAACAACTCCGGATGGAAAACTTCGACGATAAACTCGGCTGCCAAGAGCCGGGCCACTTCCTCCCCAATGGCCTTCCGCCTCTCTTCATTAAATCGGCGAAGAAACTACTTGACCGGCTTAAATTTTGGATCAATATTAAGAGTGTGCTCAGCGAGTTCCCTCGGTACACCCGGCATGTCTGAGGGCTTCCATGCAAAGATGTCCCGGTTCTCACGGATGAACTCGATGAGCGCGCTTTCCTATTTCAGATCCAGATTGGCACTGATACTGAACTGCTTCAATGAGTCACCAGGAACGAAATCAACGATTTTAGTGTCATCTGCCGACTTAAATTTGAGTGAAGGATCATGCTCTATAGTTGGCTTATTCAAATACGTCATGTCCACCGGGTCAACATTATCCTTATAAAACTTCAACTCCTCAGTTGCACAAATAGACTCAGCGTAGGCAGCGTCACCTTCCTCACACTCCAAGGTTATCTTCCTGCTTCCATGCACCATGATGGTTCCCTTGTAACCCGGCATCTGGAGCTGCAGATACACATAACGAGGCCGCGCCATGAACTTGGCGTAAGCCGGCCGCCCAAACAGAGCGTGATATGGGTTGTGGATCTTGACCACCTCAAAGGTCAATGTCTCCGATATAGAGTCATGATCATCACCAAAAGCAACTTGCAGAGCTATCTTACCAACCGGGTAGGCCGACTTACCAGGCACCACACCATGGAAAATAGTGTTTGACGGCTTAAGATTTTTATCAGTCAACCCCATGCGGCGGAAAGTTTCATAATAAAGGATACTGATGCTGCTCCCTCCGTCCATGAGTACCTTGGTGAACTTATATCCTCCGACCTGAGGTGCGACCACCAAAGCCAAGTGACCTGGATTATCCACCCGGGGCGGGTGATCTTCCCGGCTCCACACAATGGGCTGCTCAGACCAGCGCAAGTAACGGGGAACCGCCGGCTCAACAGCATTGACTGCCCTCTTATGAAGCTTCTGGTCGCGCTTACATAAGCTAGTGGTGAAGCCATGATACTGTCCACTATTCAACTGCTTCGGGTTGCTCTGATAACCAGACTGTTGCTGCGGTTGACTCCCCTGATTACTATGCTGATTGTAACCACCCTGGTTGCCGTGATTGCCTTGATTTCCTTGGAATCCAGAGTTAGAGCCGCCACCGGCCATAACCCTGTCCATGAGAGCCGGATCCTGAGCCACCACCCAATCCATTATTTTCTTGAAAAAGATTGGAATTTTTGTACTCCTTCATAATGAAGCAATCCTTTTAGAGGTGGCCAAACGGTCTTTCTCGCGTCCCATGCCTTGGGCAGGGCTGATTTAGCATCTGCTCAAGATTAAAGCCTGATCCTTCGGTCCGTGGGGGCGGTTTACCTTTACGACGCTGGCCATTATTCTATGCATTGGTGTTAGCCACAAAGTCCAAACAATTATCAGCTTTGCGCTTACTGTTGCCTCCCTGATTCGCCAGGTTATGCTGTTGCCCTCTGGTGCTGCTCTCTTCTTTCCCTTTCCCGGCTTCTCATCACCAGACTCGGGGTCCTTGGTACCATCAGAATCAGCATACTTAACCAGAGCCGCCATGAGTGTCCCCATGTCATTGCAGTGGCGTTTGAGCCGCCCTAATTTCTGCTTTAGGGGCATGAAACGACAATTGTTCTCCAACATCAAGTCTGCTGAATCGACATTGATGCGATCCAACGAGTGCAGGATTGTTGAGACCCGACGCACCCAATGAGTCGTCGACTCACCTTATTCTTGGACACAGGAGGCTAAATCCACAATTGACATGGGCTGCTTGCACGTATCTTAAAAATTCTGGATAAACCGGGCTTTTAACTCGGCCCATGACCCAATGGAGTTGGCTGGCAATCCCTTCAACCAAGTACGAGCTGTCCCTTCCAACATCATGGTGAAGTACTTAGCACATGTAGCATCATCGACATCCAGCAGTTCCATCGCCATCTCATAACACTCAACCCATGTTTCAGGGGGTAAGTCGGCAGTGTAGTTGGGCACCTTACAGGAACCCTTGAAATCCTTGGGCAATCGTACGTTACGTAGAGCCGGAGCCAAACATGGCACACCCAAAGTCCTAGAAGTCACCCCTGTATCCACCGAAGTTGTTGGACGAACCGGGGAATGCTGACGAGCCACATACTGAGCCACCAGCTCAGCCTCTCGACGCGCTCTTCCTTGATCCACTATGTTCTGGGCATTAACCCCACCACCTGCCTGGTTATGTCCATGAGGCGGGTTGTGGTTCCGCCCACTGCTTGACACTGTCGGTTCCTCAAAATGAATGTTATAACTTCAGCCTGGGCGAGGGGTTGAATGAATCCTATCTTGACTGTAAGAATAAGCCTGCTGCTGAACCAACGCTGTTTGAAGTAGTTCTCTAGCCCTTCGCGTTTCAACCGTCGTTGGTGACTCGCCTTCAATTGGGAGAGCCGCCAATCGTGATGCTGCCGCGATCATGTTATCGAAGGGGTTAGAATAATGACCCGGTGGCGTCGGCACATGCTGCGACGGGTTATTGTTCTGACGAGGCGGGTCCGTCGTGCACGGCTAAACCGGCGCCCCCGTCCCAGGCGTTTCAACCCGTTTATCACTGGTTGATTATTGGTCCCTACTCCGGGCGTGTTAAAGAGATTTCTCGCCTCATAAACCGGCAGTAGGCGAGTCTGATGCCTTCTCCTCATGACTTCATTAGAAGCGTTCTGATCCAGCATGAGACGGAAAGACTCTGACTGAACCCGATGTGCCTGAGCATCCAAAGCAGCCTGCTGCTCGACCATCCTAGCGTTTTCTACGTTCAGCTCCTCCTTGGCCTGTGCTATCTCATCATGCAACTTTGCAACCGCCGCATTATGCTGATCCTGATCTGCCGGGTTAACCATTGTTGTTAACAATGCTGTCAGCTTATCCAGCAAGTCAGTTAAGACCTGAGCCAGCAGGCGCACATGGCCTCCTGCCCCGGCAGCCGTTGTCGCTGCTGACCCGGAAATCATCTCTGCTGCAGTCGACGAGTGATGTACAGGCTGCGTACCGCCCATAAAGATCGCAACCTTGTTCGGCGGCTCAAAGGGGTCCGGAATACTGTCGCCATCGGAACAGCCCCTAAGCCGGCCTTCTTGCAGTTGATACAACGACTCGGTCTCACCGGCGGACGACTCGTCGTCCGAGTAGACGACCATCTCATCACCAGATACCGATCTATCCTCAGATTCCGCTCCATGGATGAATCCTATGAAGGCATGATTCATGGCAGGCTGAACTCGGGCGGGTCTTGCATGCTGAGCCGTCTCGACGATGTCGTTGCAGATGTCTGGCTCAGGGCCCAGCTCGCCGATCTTGCCGATGAAAACGTGAATTCTGCCAAAGGGGACCCGGTACCCGTACTCAACTGAGTCGGCCTCGGGGCCCCAGCCTGCGTCGTCGATGTAGAGCTTGCCGCGACGACTCTTGGTCATCCGGCCCAGGGCGTATCCCTTGATCCCTTCGAAGTTGCGCTCTAAGAACTTGTAACCATCATGCGATAGCCCCACGGGGGGCGCCAACTGTCGTGGAAGTGTCACAGCAGATGTCCTCATGGAAGGACTTAGTAGTGGAGCCATTGCAACGAGATTAGCTTAAAGGGGTTAAAAGGGACAAAGGACACGTGGAGTTTATACTGATTCGGCCCCTTGTGGTGAAGGTAAAGGCCTAATCCAGTTTGAGGTGGTATTGCTAGGGTTTCGATGACCAGGGAGCGAATACGCCAAGACTAGCTCTCGATCTGTTGTTTCTCGTCCTAAGCCGCCGTTGGGTCGTCCCCTTATATACACGGGTTGACGCCCTGCGTCCTACAGAGTCCCGGCGGGCTCATACAACGTGTCCGGCTCGGTGACTTATCTTACATGCCTTATAATACAAGTCTACATATACATGGCGGTTTATAACCGTGGGCCTTAAGCCGCCTTCGGGTTTGGGCCCTCTACTAAGCCTATCCATGAACCACCATCGTTATTATACTCTTGGGCTTCATTGAGATGAACCGCCATAGGGATGACCCGGCCCCTCCTGGGCGGGTCATACCCGGTAGTCATATCCCCAACACTTGCCAAGGTGCAACTACCTCCGACGGGGCCCCAGGCCCTAGCCGTAGAGGCGGCTGCCCCTGTGGCCAAAGATGTGCCTTTGGTCCTTGCCGTCAAGCCCCAGGCTCTGGCATGGGCGCAGCCCGCCATCCGTTTCCTCCAAATAGGAGAGCTCCCCGAGGAGCAGGAGGAAGCAGAGAAAGTAGCCCGCCGGTCCAACATGTACCCGTTTTTGGATGATACCCTGTACAGAAGGAGGCCAAACGGGGTCAGGCTGAAGTGCATTCCTCGAGAGGACGTACTGGAGCTGTTGGCAGAGATACATGGAGGAATGTGCGGCTCCCACATAGGGTCGAGGGCCCTTGCCGGCAAGGCATTCCGGCAAGGTTTCTTCTGGCCCATAGCCCTCCAGGATGCAGTTGCGTTAGTAACCAACTGTGAAGCATGTCAGTTCCATTCGAAGAAGCTTCATCAACCAGCTCAAGCCCTTCAAACAATCCCTCTATCCTGGCCATTTTCGGTCTAGGGCTCGACATACTGGGCACCTTCCCCCGTGCTGTCGGGGGCTTTGAGTACTTGTACATCACAGTCGACAAGTTCGGGAAGTGGCCCGAAGTGGAGGCAGTGAGGAAGGTGACAACACAGTCAGCCGTCAAGTTCTTCAAGGGGCTAGTTTGCCGTTTTGGTGTACCGAACAGGGTCGTCACCGACAACAGCACGCAGTTCACAAGCCGCGCCTTCATGCAATACATCTAGTACCTCGGTAGCAAGGTCTGTTTCACTTCGGTGGCACATCCACGGAGCAACGGCCAGGCGGAGAGGGAAAATGCTAAATTACTTCGAGGCCTGAGGACAAAGACCTTTGACAGGCTGCACAAGTGTGGAAGGCACTGGATTGATGCGTTGCTGACGGTTCTTTGGTCGATCAGAACGACGCCAAATCGAGCCACCGGTCAGTAACCCTTTGCCCTGGTACACGGGGCAGAAGCATTTCTCCCACGAAACTCACATACGGGTCACCTCGAGTGCTCGCTTATGACAAGCTTGAGCAAGAGCAGTTGCGGCAAGATGACACGACGCTCCTTGAGGAAGATCGTCTTCGGGCGGCTGTACGAGCTGCACGCTACCAGCAGGCCTTGCGCCGCTACCATAGCCGCAAGGTTCATGCCCAAAGTCTTGAGGAAGGCGACCTTGTTCTTCCGTGTGTTCAGTCTGCCAAGAATTCCAACAAGTTGACGCCAAAGTGGGAAGGCCCTTATCGGGTAATACAAGTCACCAGGCCTGGCGCAGTCCGCTTGGAGACCGAAGATGGTTTTCCAGTGAGCAACTCCTGGAACATCGAGCATCTTCGTAAGTTTTACCCATGAGGCACGGTTGCCGGGCCTCCCGGCAAGCCACCTTTTGTACAAACCTTGCCGACAAGGCATGTAACCCTTTGTACAAAGCCAGGCGCAGACCCTGAGCATAAATAAATGAAGCGCTGGCGCCCTATGTTTTAGCATGCATGCTAGGTTAAGTCTCTCTTTGGTAGGGTTGATAGTGCCCGACGGCAACTAACCCCTAGCATAGAGGTCGGATGTGTGTCTTTCCGTCTTTTCCAGTCTTTTCTTTGGTTCACGGGCTGCATAGGCATTATTGCTAAGCCATTTAAGGGTAGGGAGATGGGTCGACATCCCCGACCCCGGCAAGCCATTGCCAGGGGACCGCAGATTCAAGCACCCGGCCACGGCAAGCCAAGGTTGCCGGGGGCTGCAGATCCAGATAAGTCCTTTTGCCCCTGTTATACATTTCCGTGTAGAGTTGAGACATATGAAGCCTCGTTTATTCCTCGGCCACCGTTCTCCCCCCTTCCTGTGCCCAAGAAATTTTCCCTGGGCCGGAACTTGGTTGTAGTTGCGATGACAAGGAAGCAAACAAAGGTCCTAACCCTACTTCGCTCCTACCTCCGTCGAGAGCGTGCGTATGGCCGTGAATGAAGTGAGGGGACGGCAAGGCTTGTTGCCGGGCGACAATGTTTATCTTAAAAATAACAAGGATTCATTCCTTGGCATGGGCCTCGCTCATGCACAAAAAACCCGGCAAACACCCTTTTTCATTAATATGTTCCAAACAGGTACAGTTCGCACGAAATGCAAACATAAACAAGGGGATTACAAGGTTTAAATCTAACAAGTGCCCGCATGCTTAAAAACTAAAAAAGATAAGTGCCCCGTGATCCCCGTTCTTGCCCCTTTCCTCCCATGTGCGGCAGGTGAAGGCAAAAAGGAGGCGACAGGGAACGCGCCGATGGAGAGCTTGACGAGGAAATCCCTCAGCAGGGCGCATGCCCAAGGGAGGAGGGCGACGTGGTCAGTCGGAGTCGGCGGCCTCCCATTTGACGCCCTCATCGTCGTTGTCGTCATCCTCCTCGTTACTCCCACTTGAGGAGGAGTCTTCATCATCGGAGGAGCTCTCCACGCAACAGCGTAGGCGAGTTCCCAAGTGCCCAAAGACCTTGATGGAGAGCAGGCCGTTCTCCATTAATTTGAAGTGGAGAACGAGCCTCTCCGACAGGCTGTGGGCGCGAGCAAAGGTCTTCCATCCGCAACGAAGATACATGACGTGAGGGGCGGGAAAGTCGACATCGACCCGCATGCTGCCATTCCCGCAGCCCCTCATATGCAACCTCAGAGCCTGTGGCGGGTCGAGCACCATCTCCCGAGCAAACGGAGTAGGGAGACGAAGACGACGACACACTGGCCGGTGCAGCCTAATGACGAACTCACGGGGCTGGTCTCCGACGTGGCCCTCCATTGGGGGAGGGGCCGCTGGCGGAGGAGAGGCCGGTGCACCGCCCCGTCCTCCTCTTCCTCAAGTGCCATGACGACCTCGGCCTCGCCCCCTGCCCCTTCCTCTCATGGCCGGCTCCGCCGCCACAAGCTCTTGGGAAGGAGGGGCGCACTGTCGAGCAGAGACCCTCGTTGCTGCCATCAGAGTGCCGGCGCGCCCTCTCGCCATAGCAGAAGGAAGGAAGGAGCCAAGGTGGAAGGAGATGAATGATGAAAGATTGGGGGGCGCCATCCCCCTCTCCTTCTTATAAAGGGGCGGGGTCGGGGCTCGTCCGCCCCACTTAACCAATCCAGTCACCAGGAGCGCAGGGAATCAAGACCGACCCGCTACTCCAACCAGCGACGACCCGATTCCCCGCCTCATCATTTAAGGCCCGTGCCCCCCGCGTCCACCACCTACCATCTTCGAGGCATGGGAGACGCTGTCACATCCCTAGTCAGTGCATGCATTAGAGTGTTTGCATCATGTTTAAATTTCTTAGAAACTTGAAATGGGGATGACAGAAACCCCGGCACCACTTAATCCAACTAGGGTTACTGAAATACTTTTTCAGTGAACCTGCAATGCCCTTCTAAAATGTTCATCATCATTGCCTTGGTCTAGGACCTCTGTCAAAAATGGTTCACATTTTTCTAGGACAACTTGGATCACTGAATTAAATCATATGGTATTTGCATTTGGGCATTTAAAATGCTATAAAATATTTTAAATGTCCAAATAATCATAAACTAAAATGTTTACTGCTGGAAATATTCCAAACAGTGGGCATGAGCAGTTTCATGATATTTGAGTTAGTTTTAGTGTTTTCAGAAAAGCCACAAAGTTACAGAAGAATTAGAAAAACTGAAACAAATACTAAGAGAGAGAGAGAGAGAGAGAGAGAGAGAGAGAGAGTGCTCACCTGACAAAGCCCCCCAGGCCCAACACTGCTGGCCCAGCCCACCAGGGGCAAACCTATCTTCAACCTCTGCCTATTGGTAGAGGCAAGACCGAGCATGGCGCCTGCGCTCCGGCGCGCAGCTGCCTGCCTGGCCCTCCCCTGGCCAGCGCGAAGCCGCCAACGACACACCGCTGCCGTCTAGACCCCGTGACCTCCTCACTCCCCCCTTTGTCTCTCCCTCGCCTCTCTCTCTTGCACACCCGAGCGCCACCGTCGCCGCCGCTCGCCGCTGCCGCTCGCTGTTGCGCGGCTTGAGCCACCTCCTCACCTCCCCGACGTATCCATCGGCTCTGCCGCGTCTCCCTGAAGCTCTCCTCCAACAAACACGATGCCGAAAGCCCCGTATCGTCGTCCCCGACCTCGTCTTGAAGCTTCGGCCGCCGGAGATCGTCGTCGTCGATTCGCCGACCCCAGTGCATCCCCGAGCTCGCTGACCACCTCATCGCCCTCGCTGTGAGCTCCACTATGTTTCCCCTCTCTCCTTTTGCTCGCCCCCGCACCATAGCGCCAAAACCGACCCCGCCCGAACTCCGGCTGCCGCCCAACTTGCCGCCGCCGCCGCTACAGATCACCCCGCAACCAGCCGGTGCCTCCCCTAGATGCGGGCGAGCGAGGGCAACCCCCTGGTGCTCTTGGCTTGACCCACTGCCGCCCGTACCGCGACTTGAGGTTGCCGGCGTCTAACCCCAGTGGCTGGTGACATGGCCCCGTCATTATCCACTGATGACCCTGCTAATTAACACCCTCTCTCACTGACATACGGGCCCTGTCCCTTAATTAACCATATGACTAATTCCTTCTTAGTTTTAGTTAATCACAATGGCCCCACACATCAGCATTGACTTTGCTAACGTAGCTATTGACCGGGCCCACCTGTCCGTGACCTAACAAGCCTAGGGTCACTGACCAATGGGTCCCGCAGGTCAGGTTTGACCTGGCCGACCTAGTTGACCCGCTGACATCACCCTAGCGCAATTCTGACGCAATAAGTCATTTTCTGGATTTATTTTAAATTAGAATAACCAGGAAATTCCAGAAAATGTTCAAAACTTCAAAAAATCACAGAAATTCAACCGTAGCTCGGTTAGAAATAATTTATATATGAAAAATGATCATAAAAAACCAATCTATCCATCTGTACCATTTTCATGCATGTTAGAACAACTTATTTCTGCTGTTTAGGACAAATCATATAATGGCATTTGAATATCCACATATGGAGTTTGAATTTGAATCTTGGATTCAAACCAACTTCATTTAACCTGTTGCTAGTTGCATTAGCTCAAATCACAGCATATTGCCCTCTCATGATCATGCATCATATTGTTGCATTGCATTGATTGCGTTCCTTCTTGTTTGCCGGTGGTTGTTCCCTATCGATAGAAGTGGTTTCGACGATGTGTACAATGACACCGATGAAGAGCCATATCATCTTCAGAAGTGCTAGGCAAGCAAAACCCCCTTGTTCATTCTGATACAATCCCACTCTCTCGCTCCTGCTCTCTTTTACTGCATTAGGACAACAACGATTCAACATTTACATGTGGCGGTAGTTGAACCCCTTTCCTCTGCATGACCTGTCATTGCCACAGTAAATAGATGAAACCCAATAGCATGAGTAGGAATGTTTGAGCCCTGATATGCCTACTCATTATGCTTGTTTGTCATGCCTGCTACTGCTTAGAGTTGAGTCAGGTCTGATTCATCAGGGATAAATCGGAATGTGATGAACATGTTCTACTGTTGAGAGCTAAGTGTGTGAACACGATTTGGTAAAGGTAGCGGTGAGAGGCCGTGTAGGAGTACATGGTGGGTTGCCTCATTGAAACTGTCCTTAGGAACTGAGTTCTGTGTTTGTGATCCATGAACAACTACTACCACACGTTGGGCCCTGAAATATGACCCCGCTCAACTTATTAACCCCCCTTGTCCTCAGTCCAGGAGTTGCAAGTAGTTTCTGGTGTTTGTAGTATGCTGGAGGCCGTGCGCACTGACCCGAGGGGTGGGCTGTGATAAGGTAGGCACATGGTCGGGTATGCCGGGCACCCGTTTGATGTCGCAGAACCCTGTCCACATTGTTCGGGGCCGTATGTGGAAACCTCGGCTGGAATCCCAGTGGATGGAACCTGAATAGGCGATAAACCTAGACTAGAGACTTGTGTGGTCAGTCAAGACATGGTCTACACCCACGTCGGCTTTCCCTTGAAGTCTGCCGAGCACATGTCGTGTGCAGACGCTAAGTGATGGAAACATGTGTGAAGAAGTACACCCCTGCAGGGTTATAAATGATCTATTCGAATAGCCACGTCCACGGTAAAGGACCTCTGGGTTGCCTATATAGTTCATAGATAACTTGAAGTGGATACTCTAAAACTCGCAAGATAAGCGTGAGTGCTATGGATGGCCTTCTCGTAGGGAGACGGGAGCGGATCCATAGTGGTGTATTGTTATGGTGAATATGCGGACTCGTGTGCGCCACCTCAAAAGAGTTGCTTGCAGTCGTAGTTCAGGTTAGCCACTGAGTCAAAGCTGGCTTGCTGCAGTTAAACCCCACCATCCTTTTGTTGATACTGATGCATATGTAAATAGTTCTGATGTAAGTCTTGCTGGGTACATTTATACTCACATTTTCTTAATTTATCTTTTGCAGAGAGACTTCAGTCTCGCTAGTAGTTCCGCGTGGACTTCGACATTTAGCTTGTTACCTCAGCTACGATCTTGTACCCTCGGGAGGGTCTTGTAGATAGTTAGGCTTCTTAGCCTTTTTCATTTGTAGTTGTCCGTACTCGGACAAGATAAGCTTCCGCATGTGCTTGTTGCTAGTATGACTTGAATGCTGGGTCATCAGACCTGTGTTTGTAATATCTGGCTCTTCGGAGCCTAATGAATAAATACCTTGAGTTGTAGAGTCTTGTTGTGATGTCATGTTGTATTTACACATATCGGGCATATTGTGTGTATGATTGAAATGCTTGGTATGTGTGGGATCCGACAACCTAGTTGTCTATCCTTGGTAGCCTCTCTTATGGGGAAATGTAGTCTAGTGCTTCCACTGAGCCATGGTAGTCTGCTACAGCCCGGTTTACCGGAGTCCTATTAGCCCAGTTGCTACTGCTCCGGAAAACTTAGACTGGCCGGCATGTGTCCTTCTTTGATACTGTGTCTGTTCCTTCAGGGAAATGTCACGCGGTGTCTTTCGGAGTCTTGTGAGCCTGCTACAGCCCGGATTTCCGGAGTCCTGGTAGCCCAGTTGCTACAGCCCGAATTCACTTGCTGATGACCGACTCGTTCGTTGCTGGGTCATGTATGCCTGTCCCTGTAAGTTAGTGCCACTTTGGGTTCACAACTAGTCATGTCGGCCCGGGTTCTTTGTCATATGGATGCTAGCGACACTATCATATACGTGAGCAAAAAGGCACAAACGGTCTCGGGCCAGGTAAGGTGGCATCCGTGGGAATACCGCGCGTGAGGCCGCAAAGTCATATGATGTGTTACATGCTAGATCGGTGTGACTTTGGATCGGGGTCCTGACAGACGCATGGCGAGCGAGCCGAAATCGAAAAGACGAGTGAGGTGACTGTTTTCCACCCCGTGATCATGGGGCACGGGCGCCTTGAAGGCCACGACTCGAGTCCACTTAGTAAATGAGTCGTGCCCCTGCGTTTTCCTCTTTTTATGGGGAAGGTGCGAGCCGCCTCTTTACTATGATGTGACGCATGAGGGAAGCAACTGCCCCACGCATGCGCCCCACGTCATGCAAGACCTCCAGGTCGCGCATTGAACACGGGTTGTGGGGAAGCGCAGCGGGCAAAGGAGTTACGGCGGTAAAAACTCCGCCGCACGCGCACCCGCGCACCGTTCTGGACCTGGCCCAATAACGCCCCGCACTTATATGTGGCCCAGGCCCGGGGGCTCCCGTCGGTGTACAAAAGTAGGGGTCCCTTTTTGCACCCCTTTACTTGTGCACGGGCAGTGGCAGCCCCACGCCCCTGGCCACGCTTGGCGGGCCAGAGGAAGCGAAGGCACAAGATGACCAGATCAATGCCAAGCCAGAAACACAAAGAGCACAAGGGCGAGATGGACTCCCCCGGCAAGGCCCTTGCCGGGGTGACCTCCACAGCCCTGGGGTGGCCTCCAGAGCCCCGACAAGAACCTTGCCGGGGCAACTTGCCCAACGCCAGCAGGGATGCCACCCTTGAGCCTGAGAGTTCTGATGCCCTCAACTACATTGGAACCAAAGCTCGGGAGGCGCCTCCGTGGTGGCATGCAGATCTTTGTAAAGACAAAGAACAAGATCAGATGAGAATCAGAAGACGAAGATCCTTGGCAAGATCCTTGCCAAGGATACCCACGAGACCCCCGGCAAGCCCCTTGCCGGGGACGCCCACGACGCCACGGCAAGACCGTTGCCAGGGCCCCGGCAAGACTCTTGCCGAAGACATCCGCGGGGCCACAGCCAGGCCCACATCTGTCAAGATCCCACCATCGTTCCCATGCAGCTGCCGGCCCACCAACTAGGCGAGCACCTACATGGCGACGTGCGGCCTCTTGGCCAACTCAGTTAGCACCTGCATGGTGGCATACAGATCTTCGTGAAGACTCTGCTACCGTGCCAGCTCAGCAGCCAGCCAACCGGTGTGGACTACCCGCCTCGTCGGTTCGGACGCGCGTCGAAGCCAGGCGAGGCGGCGACAGCTGGGACGACCTTCCTTGCCATCCCCGATAAAGCAAGAAGGGCACGTCGGCAGTGCATTAAATGCGTTTGTCCTACGGTGCCAGAGGATAGATTCGACCACTGTATAGCTTTCGACCTCCTCTGTGCCACTCTGGCAGCCCCTTTTTCTATAAAAGGAGGCCCGCGGCGTACTGAGGGGGGATTCAGACTTTTTAGACCCTGCACGCCTTGTAGCTAATCCAAGAACACCAGATAAACAAAAACCAGCAGGAGTAGGGTATTACGCATCACTTGCGGCCCGAACCTGGATAACCCCCCCCCCCCCCGTGTTGATCTCTCAATTCCGCTCTTTCCACAGCCCCGCGCCCGCTGATATGTCTCCGTCGTATCTACTTTTCCAAACACTTTTGCCCTTGTTTTGGACTCTAACTTGCATGATTTGAATGAAACTAACACGGACTGACGCTGTTTTCAGCAGACTTTCCATTGTGTTATTTATGTGCAGAAACAAAAGTTCTCGGAATGACCTGAAACTCCACGGAACTTATTTTTGTAAAATAATAAAAATACTGGAAGAAGAATCCACGTCAGGGGGGCCTCAACCTGTCCACGAGGGTGGGGGCGCGCCTGCCCCCCTGGGCGCGCCCCCTGCCTTGTGGGCCCCCTGACGCTCCATCAACCTCAACTCCTCCAACTCCATATATTCGTGTTCGGGGAGGAAAAAATCAGAGAGAAGGATTCATCGCATTTTACGATACGGAGCCGCCGCCAAGCCCTAAAACCTCTCGGGAGGGCTGATCTGGAGTCCGTTCGGGGTTCCGGAGAGGGGATTCCGTCGCCGTCGTCATCATCAACCATCCTCCATCACCAATTTCGTGATGCTACCGCCGTGCGTGAGTAATTCCATCGTAGGCTTGCTGGACGGTGATGGGTTGGATGAGATTTATCATGTAATCGAGTTAGTTTTGTTAGGGTTTGATCCCTAGTATCCACTATGTTCTAAGACTGATGTTGCTATGACTTTGCTATGCTTAATGCTTGTCAGTAGGGCCTGAGTGCCATGATTTCAGATCTGAACCTATTATGTTTTCATGAATATATGTGAGTTCTTGATCCTGTCTTGCAAGTCTATAGTCACCTACTATGTGTTATGATCCGGCAACCCCGAAGTGACAATAATCGGGACCACTCTCGGTGATGGCCGTAGTTTGAGGAGTCCATGTATTCACTATGTGTTAATGCTTTGGTCCGGTACTCTATTAAAAGGAGGCCTTAATATCCCTTAGTTTCCATTAGGACTTCGCTGCCATGGAGGGTAGGACAAAAGATGTCATGCAAGTTCTTTTCCGTAAGCACGTATGACTATATTCGAATACATGCCTACATTACATTGATGAATTGAGCTAGTTTCGTGTCAAACTATGTTATGATGTTACATGATGAACCGCATCCCACATAATTCTCCATCACCGATCCAATGCCTACGAGCTTTTCACATATTGTTCTCCGCTTATTTACTTTTCTATTGCTACTGTTACAATCACTACAAAACCCAAAAATATTACTTTTGCTACTGTTACCGTTACTATCATATTACTTTGCTACAAAATACTTTGCTGCAGATACTAAGTTATCCAGGTGTGGTTGAATTGACAACTCAACCGCTAATACTTGAGAATATTCTTTGGCTCCCCTTGTGTCGAATCAATAAATTTGGGTTGAATACTCTACCCTCGAAAACTGTTGCGATCCCCTATACTTGTGGGTTATCAAGACTATTTTCTGGCGTCGTTGCCGGCGAGCATAGTCTATTCTTTGAGTCACTTGGGATTTATATCTGCTGGTCACTATGAAGAACTTGAAATACGCAAAAACAAAAATTTATCCCTCAACTACTAGGAGAGATAAGGAACTTCCATCTAGCTCTGCACTTGATTCACCTTCTGGTTTTAGTAAGCTTGCGACACCTAAACCTGCTTCTGCTATTAATTCTGATATGTCACATGTTATTGATGATGTGACGTCTGCTATGCACGATACTTATGATGAAACTACTTCTATGCTTGATACTACTATGCCACTTGGTGAATTTCTTGATGAACAACTTGCTAGGGCTAGAGAGAATGAAATTATTGAAACTGATAATATTGAAGATAGTGATGATGAAGACTGTCCCCCTAATAAATATGAATTACCTGTTGTGCCTGAGGGTTATGTTCTGGATGAAGAATCCGCTAGAGCCATTTTAGCTTGCAATTATAGAAGTGATCTTAAGAAGTTATTAGATAAATGGAAGCAGCAATCTCTTAATGCTAGAATGAAACCTGACCCTGCTTTTGCTACTTCACCTATCTGTGTTACTGATAAGGATTATTAGTTCTCTATTGATCATGATATAATTACTTTGGTTGAATCTGATCCTATTTATGGCTATGAATCTGAAACCGCTGTGGCACATCTTACTAAATTAAATAATATAGCCACCCTGTTCACTAATGGTGAGAAATCTCGCTACCTTTATATCCTTAAAATATTTCCGTTCTCATTAAAGGGTGATGCTAAGATATGGTTTAATTCTCTTGATCGTGGTTTTGTGCGTAGTCCCCAGGATATGATTTATTACTTCTCTGCTAAATATTTCCCTGCTCATAAGAAACAAGCTGCTTTAAGGGATATATACAATTTTGTGCAGATTGAGGAAGAGAGTCTCCCACAAGCTTGGGGGACGCTTCTCCCATTACTTAATGCTTTGCCTGATCATCCTCTTAAGAAAAATGAAATACTTGATATCTTTTATAATGGACTAAACGATGCTTCCAAAGATTACTGGGATAGTTGTGCTGGTTCTGTTTTCAGGGAAAGAACACTGGATGAAGCTAAAATTCTATTGAATAATATGTTGACCAATGAAAATAATTGGACACTTCCTGAGCCAACTCCCGATCCTATTCCTAAACCAACTCCGAAGAAGAGAGGTGTTCTATTTCACAGTCCTGAAGATATGCAAGAGGCAAAGAAATCTATGAAAGAAAAAGGTATTAAAGCTAAAGATGTTAAGAATTTACCTCCTATTGAAGAAATACATGGTCTTAATTTACCGCCCGTTGAAGAAAATTATGGTCTTAATTCATCACCTATTGAAGAAACTCATGGTCTTGATAACCCGACACAAGTAGTAAAGGTAAATTCTCTCTATAGATTTGATGAAGATGATATCCCTCGTTACAAGTCTATTAGACAATGCTTAGAAGAGTTTGATAATTTTATTGTTAAACAAGAAAACTTCAATGCTTATTTTGGTAGACAATTGAAATACAATTCCGACACACTTGAACACTTGGGTGATTATATGTCTAGAGTTAAAGGTGAACTTAAACTCATTAGTAAACATGCTTCTATGGTTACCACTCAAGTGGAACAAGTACTTAAAGCTCAAAATGATTTGCTCAATGAATTAAATAGTAAGAATAATGATTATGCTGTTAGAGTGGCTACTAGAACTGGTAAAATGACTCAGGAACCTTTGTATCCTGCAAGCCACCCTAAGAGAATTGAGCAAGATTCTCAGAGAAATAATATTGACACACCTAGTTCTTCTAAGAAGAAGAAAAAGAAAAATGATAGGACTTTGCATGCTTCTAGTGAACCTATTGCTGAAACACCTGAGAATCCAAATGATATTTCTATTTCTGATGCTGAAACACAACCTAGTAATGAACATGAACCAAATGAAAATGTTAATGATAATGTTCATGATGGTGCTCGACCTAGAATTGATAATGATGTAGAAATTGAACCTGTTGTTGATCTTGATAACCCACAATCAAAGAATCAACGTTATGATAAGAGAGACTTTGTTGCTAGGAAGCATGGTAAAGAAAGAGAACCATGGGTTCAGAAACCCATGCCTTTTCCTCCCAAACCATCCAAGAAAAAGGATGATGAGGATTTTGAGCGCTTTGCTGAAATGATTAGACCTATCTTTTTGCGTATGCGATTAACTGATATGCTCAAAATGAATCCTTATGCTAAGTATATGAAAGAAATTGTTACTAATAAGAGAAAGATACAGGAAGCTGAAATTTCCACCATGCTTTCTAATTACACTTTTAAGGGTGGAATACCTAAGAAACTAGGAGATCCAGGAGTACCAACTATATCATGCTCCATTAAAAGAAACTATGTTAAAACTGCTTTATGTGATCTTGGAGCCGGTGTTAGTGTTATGCCTCTCTCTTTATATCGTAGACTTGATTTGAATAAGTTGACACCTACTGAAATATCTTTGCAAATGGCTGATAAATCAACTGCTATACCTATCGGTATTTGTGAGGATGTGCCTGTTGTGGTTGCGACGTTACTATTTTGACGGACTTTGTTATTCTTGATATTCCTGAGGACGATAGTATGTCTATTATTCTTGGAAGACCCTTTCTGAATACTGCAGGAGCTGTTATTGATTGCAACAAAGGCAATGTCACTTTTCATGTTAATGGTAATGAGCATACGGTACACTTTCCGAGGAAACAACCTCAAGTCCACAGTATCAATTCTATTGAAAAAATTCCATCGATTATATTTGGAGGTTTTGAATTTCCTCTTCCTACTGTCAAGAAGAAATATGATATTCTTATTATTGGGGATGTGCATATCCCCGTTGAGGGAACATAGTGTTATTTGAAATTTCTCCGGTTCCATGTTATTCGGAATGAGTTTGTTAACAAGACTTGATCAACCTTGTTAGTGGATTCCTTTTGATGAGCATGAGATGGATGAAGTTAGAAAGCACAACCTTCTGTACCATCCCTCTACTTTCTGTTATTTAGTTGAAATAAAGTAAATATAGCATTTTCATGTCTGTTTCTTGAATAACCCGTACAATATAAAAATACCCCGAAAATAAAAGTTCTCCAAATGGCCTGCCAATTTAATATGATTTTTTCTGGAATATTTGAGAATATCTGGCACTGAGAACACAGCAGGGGAGCAAGCACCTGGCCACGAGGGTCCAGGGCGCGCAAACCCCTACAGGGCGGGCCCCCTGCCTCGTGGGCCCATGGTGGCTCCCCTCCACTTATTCCTGCACCCACACACTTCTTATTCCTCCCAAAAAAATCACCATCCAGCTCAAGCGCGAGTTCTAGCTCATTTTGCCGCGATTTTCGATCTCCTTGCTCAAAGCACCTCTCACAAAACTGCTTGGGGAGATTGTTCCTTGGTATGTGACTCCTCCATTGGTCCAATTAGTTCTTGTTCTAGTGCTTTATTCATTGCAAAATTTTGCTGCCTAGGTGACCATGTTCTTGAGCTTGCATGTCAAATTTATATGGTTCCAAGTAGTTATAATGCATGATATAGTCTCTAGGCACTTGTAGGAGTAGTTGCTATCAATTGTGTTGAGCTTGGTTCACTTTTATTTGAAGTTACTAAAATCTTTAGAATTTTTCAGAAAGTAATGAAGAGATTTTTGAGGGGCTCATCGAGCCGTAGCTCGAAAGAAAAGCAAAGTGAAGACGCAGAGAGGCCCAAATATAATCTGCCTCGCATGGCGGAGGTTCGGTCGTGTGAATGGCCTTCCAATGATTTCTTGAGAGCAGCCGGGATTTATGATGATTTTTATTAATTAGCTGAGAATGCAGGCCTCACCGACTTCCTCCGCGACAAACGCGAATAGTATCTCTTACTCACCAATACTTTTGTGCAAAACTTCTACTATTATCCTAAGGAATCACCTCCTTCAGTAGAGTTTCATTTATATGATGTGGTTAAGAAGATATCACTAGATGAATTTTGCAAAGTTTGCAAAATACCTTTCGAGGGTAGTTTAGAGGAACCACATCGTAAAGATGTGGATGAGTTTATTGACACTATTACTGTAGGGGAAACTAGGAAGGTTTCCGATGCAAGAATCACTAGCATACATTTTCCTGTTTTACGCTACTTTGCCATATTTGCTAGTCGTTGCTTAATTGGTCGCGGAAATTGTGGAAATCTTAGTGTTCCTGATATTATGATTTTGTTCCATGGTTTAATCTGTGATAATACTGTTAGTATGGGCGGTATTATTGCCAAACGGTTAAGTCTGAACCGTACAAAGGGCCCCATCTTTGGAGGTGTCTATGCTTCACGCCTTGCTGCATATTATAACATACCTATTAGGCACTATGAAAGAGAAGAAAAATTGCTACCCACTGTTTATTTAGATTATAAGAGTATGGTAGCACATGACTTTATTGTTAAGAATAGGGAAGGGGCGCTTAAATACAAATTGTTCTTTGGTAAACATCACCCTGAGACTATTACCTTGCCTGCTCCTTCCTTGTTTGATTTATCTGCAGGTCCGTATCTTGTTCCGCTGGCGGCCATTCACGCCTACCGGAACCCTACATCAGCCATAGAGCCGAAGCCGGAACCACAATTTGAACCTCCACGACAGTCTAATTACCAGTGGGATCCGGAGATGATTGCCAACCAGTGGCAATCAGAGTCTTCTTCATCTCAGTACGACCCCAGCTACAACTTTGGATATCCGCCAGGCCATCCGTGGCAATAAACCAACTTAGGCCAAAAGCCTAAGCTTGGGGGAGTACGTATTTCTCACCGACATTACATTCATGTTCACCCACTCATTGCTAGTTGTCGGTGTTCATACTCTTTCTCTGTAATATCCATGCTAGTTTATTTTCCTTTTTCTTGCTTCCTTCTTGTGTGTTTAATAAACCTTAAGAAATACAAAAAAAATTAGTGTAGCTTTCAGTTAGTTTACTTTTCTTGCTGTAGTAGTAATTATTAAAAAGAAAACCCAAAAAGATTCCCGTTCTTCTTTTGCTTGTTGGGAGCTTTCCCGTGTAAATAGTTTTATTTATTTTCTTTTCTTTGGGGGTCGATAGGAGAAGACCATGATTAAATTGTTGAAGTGGCTCTTATATGCATTATTGTTGATTTAACCAAGAGCCATATTGCCTTGTCTTCTCCTGTTTATTGAATGCTCGCAGATTCCAGCTTAGTCCAATGCACGTGCACTCTTATTATTATTCACATCGTTCGGTCGTGCAAGTGAAAGGAAATTATGACGATATATGATGGACTGACTGGGATGAGAGAAGCTGATATGAACTCGACCTCTCTTGTTTTTGTAAATATGATTAGTTCATTGTTCCTGATTCAGCCTATTATGAATAAACATGTTTGCAATGACAATTAGAGATCATAGTTGCTTATGCCATGCTTCATTAGCTATGAGTTATAATGGTTTACCTTGCGTGCCAACATGCTATTAAAATGGTTGTGATGTGGTATAGTGGGATGGTATCCTCATTTGAATGATTCAAGTGACTTGACTTGGCACATGTTCACACATATAGTTGAAACAAATCAACATAGCCTTCACGATATTTATGTTCATGGTGGATTATATCCTACTCATGCTTGTACTCAATGTTTATCATATATTTACTAATTGGAGGCACCATTCGAGCCTCCACGTTAACTCTAAAAAACTAGCTATAATAATCGTTGGATTTTAATTGTACGTCCAGGATTAAGAATACATCAGCAGAACTCTATTTACCCAAGTTTTGGAGTCCTGGGCGTACACAACTTACAAGTTGTAATATGATCACGCCTCTTCACGTGAAGCCTAGGTAGAAAAAGTAGTCCTATTCATGTACGTTTGAAGCCTTTGCCATGTGCATTGCTCCCTCCTTCTTTCCTAAATAAAATATAGGGCATGAAATTTAAGAGGTACGTACTTTCTTTTCAGGCTTATTCATGTAAGTTTGGAGTCTAAAAAAAGGAGTCCTATGTTTGGGGTCTTTCCATGTAAAAAAGGATTCAACTTATGTACCCAAAAAAGAATTCTAACCACGTACCTAAAATAGAATTGTACAACTAAAAAAATCCCACGTCGAAAACAAAAGAAGTCGGCAATACACAAGTCAAAGTTCAAAGAAAAAAAGCATGTGTCTTATTTCTTTGCAAAAGATTGACCCGTACAACTAAAAATAATTCCATGCCCATGCTAAAAATAAATCACACATCCCTATTTATCTTGGGAAAAAACCAACTTGCCTGTCCATCTAAACATAGAAAAATGACGCATACAAGTGAAGCGTTCTCAAACCTACATTTATTATTTTTTGAATCTATGCAAGATTAAAATATAACGAATAAAATCCATCCGGCAAAAAACAAACCTAGCCCAGATAGGTCCCTGATACACCACCACCATTGGTGTCATATATTTTGATATTTGTAATCGCCTAATTTTAAGACACGTAAAACACTATGCATAAATTGCCATGTACAAGTAAATTCGAATATAAACGTGTTAATAAATATGAATTGAAGGAATATCATTGTTATTTGTGCTAGGGAGTGGCAAGTTAGAATCCTGATTATCCAAAATAGAATTATTCACAACCACATCCGTTATATTTTAATTTTTGAGGGGTAACAATAGTTTTCATGTACTACAATATACTCTACTTTTAATATCATGCTGGACAGATACAGTCTCAATAAGTATAGAATATTTTTTGCAAGATAAGTTTGGAGCACAACCTAAAGCACTAAGAAGAAATATATATATTATGTAAATGATATGGGTAGCATTGTAGTTTTACTACAAATTTAAAACAACTGTGACAAAGTAATATAACAGAAATAATGGAATCCAACACTAAATGGAACACGTATGCACCCAGCTCCAACTCTTTTAATAATTTATTATATGCAAATAATTGATATATAGATCATGTTTGGAAAAGACAAAATCAACCATGGAACATATACCTCTCACATTTCAAATTTTATTGAGCGGCAGGTGTATGTAGTGTATCTTTCTCCCAACTTCTGTTGAGTTGTGTTATATTTGCTACAATGCGTATCAAATAAGTTGGGAAGATGTGTATCCTGCCATATAGCTTGAATTAATTAATACTCTCTCCATCCCTTAGTAGGTGGCGTAAATTTTGTAAGGAGGTTTATCTCGGGACTATGATATGATAGCTTCATTCAGATAAACAATTGTAGTTTGCACAATGTAGATGGGAACACATATGTCCTCTTCCCTATAATGAAGGTTAAAATACATGTGTTTCTTTTTATCATTGTTTGAATAGCTTAGCATTTGTACCGTCATATGATATGAAATTTAAACACTCGCATACCACACATAAATAAATTTTCTTCATAACCATGTATCCGTATAGAATCTAGGCCGTGCAGGTGCACGTGTAGATGACTAGTTAATTTTGATGCATGTTCATGACTGTTGTCGCTCTCTAGTTGGTCGTTTCCTAGTCTTTTGCTAGCCTTCACTTGTACTAAGCGGAATACTGCTTGTGCATCCAATCCCTTAAACCCCAAAGTTATTCCATATGAGTCCACTATGCCTTCCTATATGCGGTATCTACCTGCCGTTCCAAGTAAATTTGTATGTGCCAAACTCTAAACCTTCAAATGAAATTCTGTTTTGTATGCTCGAATAGCTCATGTATCAACTAGGGCTGTCCGTATCTTCCATGCTTGGCGGGTTATTCTCAAGAGGAGTGGACTCCGCTCCTCACTCACGAGAAAATGGCTGGTCACCGGGATGCCCAGTCCCATGCTTTATGCAAACTAAATCAAAATAATTGGAAACAAAACTCCCCCTGGGACTGTTGCTAGTTGGAGGCACTCGTTGTCTCGAGCAAGCCATGGATTGATGCTTGTTGTGGAGGGGGAGTATAAACTTTACCATTCTGTTTGGGAACCGCCTATAATGTGTGTAGCATGGAAGATATCGCCATCTCTCGGTTGTTATGTTGACAATGAAAGTATGCCGCTCAAAATATTATTTATCTCTGCTTTGAAATCGAGCTCTGGCACCTCTACAAATCCCTGCTTCCCTCTATGAAGGGACTATCTATTTACATTCATGTTGAGTCATCACCCTCTTATTAAAAAGCACTAGTTGGAGAGCGCTGCTGTCATTTGCATTCATTACTATTAATTTATATTGGGTATGATTATGACTGGATCTCTTATACCATGAATTACAATGTCTAGTCAGTCCTTGATCTTTAAAGGTGCTCTGCATTTATGTTTTGCGGTCTCAGAAACGGCTAGCGAGATACCATCTTGTTATATTATATCATGATTGTTTTGAGTCATCATCCTCTTATCCGGGATTTATTATTATTGCTCACTAGTTGATTATGCCATTGATATGAGTAAACATGAGACCTAAGAGTTATTGTGAATGTGGTTAGTCATAATCTTTGCTGAAAACTGGAATGCTGACATTACATATTTACAACAACAAGAGCAAATAGAGTTTGTAAAAGTTTTTCTTTATCACTTTCAGTTTATCAACTGAATTGCTTGAGGACAAGCAAAGGTTTAAGCTTGGGAGAGTTGATACGTCTCCGTCGTATCTACTTTTCCAAACACTTTTGCCCTTGTTTTGGACTCTAACTTGCATGATTTGAATGGAACTAACCCGGACTGACGCTGTTTTCAGCAGACTTTCCATGGTGTTATTTATGTGCAGAAACAGAAGTTCTCGGAATGACCTGAAACTCCATGGAACTTATTTTTGGAAAATAATAAAAATACTAGAAGAAGAATCCACGTCAGGGGGCCTCCACCTGTCCACGAGGGTGGGGGCGCGCCCCCTACCTCGTGGCCCCCCTGACGCTCCACCGACCTCAACTCCAACTCCATATATTCATGTTCGTGGAGGAAAAAAATCAGAGAGAAGGATTCATCACGTTTTACGATACGGAGCCGCCGCCAAGCCCTAAAACCTCTCGGGAGGGCTGATCTGGAGTCCGTTCGGGGCTCCGGAGAGGGGAATACGTCGCCGTCATCATCATCAACCATCCTACATCACCAATTTCATGATGCTCACCGCCGTGTGTGAGTAATTCCATCGTAGGCTTGCTGGACGGTGATGGGTTGGATGAGATTTATCATGTAATCGAGTTAGTTTTGTTAGGGTTTGATCCCTAGTATCCACTATGTTCTGAGATTGATGTTGCTATGACTTTGCTATGCTTAATGCTTGTCACTAGGGCCCGAGTGCCATGATTTCAGATCTGAACCTATTATGTTTTCATGAATATATGTGAGTTCTTGATCCTATCTTGCAAGTCTATAGTCACCTACTATGTGTTATGATCCGGCAACCCCGAAGTGACAATAATCGGGATCACTCGCGGTGATGGCCGTAGTTTGAGGAGTCCATGTATTCACTATGTGTTAATGCTTTGGTCCGGTACTCTATTAAAAGGAGCCTTAATATCCCTTAGTTTCCATTAGGACCCCGCTGCCACGGGAGGGTAGGACAAAAGATGTCATGCAAGTTCTTTTCCATAAGCACGTATGACTATATTCGGACTACATGCCTACATTACATTGATGAATTGGAGCTAGTTCTGTGTCAACCCATGTTATGACTGTTACATGATGAACCGCATCCGGCACAGTTCTCCATCACCGATCCAATTCCTACGAGTTTTTCACATATTGTTCTCCGCTTATTTACTTTTCCGTTGCTACTGTTACAATCACTACAAAACTCAAAAATATTACTTTTGCTACTATTACCGTTACTATCATATTAATTTGCTACTAAATACTTTGCTGCAGATACTAAGTTATCCAGGTGTGGTTGAATTAACAACTCAACCGCTAATACTTGAGAATATCTTTGGCTCCCCTTGTGTCGAATCAATAAATTTGGGTTGAATACTCTACCCTCGAAAACTGTTGTGATCCCCTATACTTGTGGGTTATCACCCGCCAACCGTAGCAAAAGGGATTCCCAGTGATCCCATAGGTGTCGTTTCCCCCGACAAAGTTGATCCGAAGTTTCATGATCATCATCATTAACTTCTTCTCTAGTCGGTGCAGGCACCACAGAAACATGTTCCTGAGCTGCGCTACTCTCCAGTTCGAGAGGCAGTACCTCATAAAGTTCTACTTTCCTCCCACTTACTTCTTTCAAGAGAAACTCTTTATCTAGAAAGGATCCATTCTTGGCAGCAAAGATCTTACCTTCGGATTGAGGTAGAAGGTATACCCAATAGTTTCCTTAGGGTATCCTAGGAAGACGCATTTTTCCGACTTGGGTTCGAGCTTTTCAGGTTGAAGTTTCTTGACATAAGCATCACATCCCCAAACTTTCAGAAACGACAACTTAGGTTTCTTCCCAAACCATAATTCATACGGTGTCGTCTCAACGGATTTCGACGGAGCCCTATTTAAAGTGAATGCGACAGTCTCTAAAGCATAACCCCAAAATGACGGTGGTAGATCTGTAAGAGACATTATAGATCGCACCATATCCCATAGAGTGCGGTTACGACATTCGGACACACCATTACGTTGTGGTGTTCTAGGCGGCTTGAGCTGTGAAACAATTCCACATTTCCTTAAGTGCGTGCCAAACTCGTGACTCAAATATTCCCTTTCACGATCTGATCGTAAGAACTTTATTTTCCTGTCACGTTGATTCTCAACCTCACTCTGAAATTCCTTGAAATTTTCAAAGGTCTCAGACTTGTGTTTCATTAAGTAAACATATCCATATCTACCTAAGTCCTCAGTGAGGGTGAGAACATAACGATAGCCACCGCGGGCCTCAACGCTCATTGGACCGCACTCATCAGTATGTATGATTCCCAATAAGTTGGTTGCTCGCTCCATTGTTCCGGAGAACGGAGTCTTGGTCATTTTTCCCATAAGGCATGGTTCGCATGTGTCAAATGATTCATAATCAAGAGACTCCAAAAGTCCATATGCATGGAGCTTCTTCATGCGTTTGACACCAATGTGACCAAGACGGCAGTGCCACAAGTATGTGGGACTATCATTATCAACCTTACATCTTTTGGTATTCACACTATGAATATGTGTAACATCACGTTCGAGATTCAATAAAAATAAACCATTGACCAGCGGGGCATGACCATAAAACATCTCTCATATATATAGAACAACCATTATTCTCGGATTTAAATGAGTAGCCATCTCGCATTAAACGAGATCCAGATACAACGTTCATGCTCAAAGTTGGCACTAAATAACAATTATTGAGGCTTAAAACTAATCCCGTAGGTAAATGTAGAGGTAGCGTGCCGACGGCAACCACATCGACCTTGGAACCATTCCCCACGTGCATCATAACCATTTCCCTTGCAATAAAAGCACCGAGTCTCGGGCTTTGGTCCATTCGTTGGATTCTTCATGGCAACTGATTTAACGGGCGCGGCAACTCCCTTGCCGTCCTTCTTGAAGTTCTTTTTACCCTTGCCTTTCTTGAAACTAGTGGTCTTATTCACCATCAACAATCCACTTGATGTTCCTTTTTGATTTCCACCTCCGCTGATTTCAGCATTCAATATAACTAAGGAATGGACTTCTCCATCCCTTGCATATTGTCGTTCATCACAAAGCTCTTGTAGCTAGGTGGGAGCAACTGGAGGATCCTGTCATTGACCGAGTCATCTGGAAGATTAACTCCCAGCTGAGACAAAAGGTTGTGCAACCCAGACATTTTGAGTATATGCTCGCTGACAGAACTGTTTTCCTCCATCTTACAACAGTAGAACTTGTCAAAGACTTCATATCTCTCGACCAGAGCGTGAACTTGGAAAACCATTTTCATCTCCTGGAACATCTCATATGCTCCATGCTTCTCAAAACGCTTTTGGAGCCCCGGTTCTAAGCTGTAAAGCATGCCGCACTGAACCAGGGAGTAATCATCACTACGCGACTGCCATGCATTCATAACGTCTTGAGTTGCTTGGAAAATGGGTGCGTCACCTAGCGGTGCTTCAAGGACATATGCTTTCTTGGCATCTATAAGGATGATCCTCAAGTTTAGGACCCAGTCCGTATAGTTGCTACCATCGTCTTTTAGCTTGGTTTTCTCTAGGAACGCATTGAAGTTGAGGGCAACATTAGCGTGGGCCATTGGATCTACAAGACATATGGTAAAGATATTTTAGACTAAGTTCATGATAATTAAGTTTACCTAATCAAATTATTTAATAAACTCCCACTTAGATAGACATCCCTCTAGTCATCTAAGTGATACATGATCTATATCGACTAGGCCGTCTCCGATCATCACGTGAGACGGGCTAGTCATCAACGGTGAACATCTCCATGTTGACCGCATCTACTATACGACTCATGTTCGACCTTTCGGTCTCTCGTGTTCCGAGGCCATGTCTGTACATGCTAGGCTCGTCAAGTCAACTTAAGTGTTTCGCATGTGTAAATCTGGCTTACACCCGTTGTATGCGAACGTTAGAATCTACCACACCCGATCATCACGTGGTGCTTCGAAACAACGAACCTTCGCAATGGTGCACAGTTAGGGGGAACACTTTTCTTGAAATTTTAGTGAGGGATCATCTTATTTATGCTACCGTTGTTCTAAGCAAATAAGATGTGAACATGACAAACATCACATGCAAATCATAAAGTGACATGATATGGCCAATATCATCTTGCGCCTTTCATCTCCATTTTGCGGCACGGCATGATCACCATCGTCACCGGCATGACACCATGATCTCCATCATCATGTCTTCATGAAGTTGTCTCGCCAACTATTACTTCTACTACTATGGCTAACGGTTAGCAATAAAGTAAAATAATTACATGGCGTTTTCATTGACACGCAGGCCATACAATAAATTAAGACAACTCCTATGGCTCCTGCCGGTTGTCATACACATCGACAGGCAAGTCGTGATTCCTATTAAAAGAACATGATCAATCTCATACATCACATCACTACAAAAAAAGACACATCCGTGACATTTTGGACCGAACAAAAAAAATCTGTCATACATATGACACTTCTATGACGATTATTGTGACAAAACCCGGTATCATCATAGATGTGGTGGGCTCCTACTTCTATGACAAAAAATCATGATAGAAAATGGGCTTTTCGTCCTGGGCGGGCCTGAGACGCAGCTGCATGACATTCTTTGGGCCGTCCATGACGGAAAAAACCGTGGTAGAATCGAGGGCGAGGAAAATTTTGGGGAGTTGCCGGTTACGGTGGGAGGTCGGGGGCCGAGCGATGCGCGTTTATCTCGTACGCGTGGGAGGCGTTGGCTCTAACTGAACCCGAGCGAGGCGTTGGGCTCTAACTGAACCCAATCGATTGCACCGCAGCTACGCTACATCGAACTGAGCGATCGATCGATGGCTATTAATCAACCCGATCGAGTGATTCTTCGCATCGCTGCTAATCGAAGCCGATCGATGCTGCCTCAGGATGAACAGTGAGCGTTGCGGGGGTTGGATGAAAAGTGAGCGGTGGCATTGCCTCGGATGAACAGGACCCGTGGTGTGGAGGGCTGGATGAGCATGAGACGGTGGAGGGGTGGCCGTGGAGGGTGGTTGAACAGACCCGTGGAGTGGAGGGCTGGATGAGCAGTGAGCGGTGGAGGGGTGCCCGTGGAGGGGTGGTTGAACAAGAGCCGATGGAGTAAGCGTGGTGGAGGCTGGATGAACAGGAGCCCGTGGAGGCTGGAGGAGGTCGACGGTGGAGATGAACAGTATCCCGTGGAGTCCCATTTTGCGGTACGCCACACCCCTCCCGATGAACAAGACCCCCGTTTCGACCGTAGCACTCCAACACAAGTCCGTTCCGTCCGTTTTGCGGTAAGCCACACCCCTCCCGATCAACGGGACCCCCGTTTCGACCGTAGGAGGTCCGTTTCGTCCGTTTTGCGGTACGCCACACCCCTCCCGATCAACAGGACCCCCATTTCGACCGTAGGAGGTCTGTTTCGTCCGTTTTGCGGTATGCTGCAACCCTCCCGATCAACAGGACCCCCATTTCGACCGTAGGAGGTCCGTTTCGTCCGTTTTGCGGTACGCCACACCCCTCCCGATCAATAGGACCCTGTTCCGAACGTGGCCGGTCGAACACAAGGCCGTTTCCTCCGTTCTACGGGAAGCCAGGCCTCGTTTCCATCACCTGTTCCGTCCAAGCCGGTTGGCTCCCACGCGTTCCATTGCCTCCCGATGAAAACGACGCATTCCGTTGCCTTCCCATGAACACGACGCATTCCGTTGCCTGCCCATGAACACGACGACGGCCCTGTTTCTCCGTTCCAACCCAGCCATGTACACGAGCCCTGGCCGTACGTATGCGCGAGTAGGCGTTCGAGACCCCGCCCGTATGTACACATACGTGGCAGATTTTCTTTCTTGCACCCTGGCGCGCAGACGACGCGTGTACATGCTACGTGCGCGCGCCTCTACTACGACACGTGCGCGCCTCTACATCGACCAGTATGTACGTACACATTCGCGACCAGGATGACAACGCTACGTACGCTTCGACCAGGTGGATCCCGACTGTCAGGCACTTCCTTGCCTGCGAAGATGTAGCTGGTGGGTCCCAGCAGTCAGGGGGGCGAATCGTTTTTTTTTTGCCCAGACGCACTTCCTTGCGTGCGAAGGTGTAGCTGGTGGGTCCTAGCAGTCAGGGGGGCGAATCATTTTTTTGCCCGGACGCACTTCCTTGCATGCGAAGATGAAGATGGTGGGTCTCAGCAGTCAGGGGGAAACATTTTTTCCACGAAATACAGTGGCCCGTCCGGTGGGTTCCAGCTGTCAGGTGGAGGAATCATTATTTTCCGCGTAATAAGGAGGCACTTCCTTGCTGTGGTCGTGGACCCAGCTATCAGCCTCTCCACGTACAGTCCACGTCCGATGGAAGTCATTCCTTGACCATGTTGATCAGGCCGCGCCGAGAGCACCACGGCGGTGGACGACGGCGAGGCCTAGGAAGGGGACGACGCGGAGCCGGGAAAGACGCGGCAGTGGAAGCCCGCGCGGAGAGGAGTACGAGGGTTCACTGGTTCGGCTGCGATGTGAGGCTGCCGTCGCCGCAGGGCCTGGCCAGCGGTGGGAATAGTAGGGGGCGGTGAGGCCTCCGCGGCAACACAACCGGCCACGGGAGGCAGGAGCATGCGGCACGACCGGCGCTGCTTTGGGCGGCTGGAGCAAGAAGACCAGAGGTTGAAGAAGCACTACGGCCGTTGGATGGACATCGTACGGTCACTGGAGCTAGAATCATTCATATTGACTAAGTTGACAAAGCCCTCCGTTCCCGTCAACTTAGTTGGCCCACAAGTCATCCTCCCACTATGGTGGGTCCCAGCTAGCAGGGTGGGTATTCATTTTTTTGTGCGTAATAAGGAGGCACTTCCTTGCATGCGAAGATATAGCTGGTGGGTCCGACATGTCAGCGGGGGGAATATTTTTTTGCGAAATACAGAGGCCCTTCCGGTGGGTCCCAGCTGTCAGGTGGAGGAATCATTATTTTGCGCGTATAGTCCACGGCCGATGGATGTCGTTCGTTGACCATGTTGGCCAGGCCGCGCCGAGAGCACCATGGCGGTGGACGACGGCGAGGCCTAGGAAGGGAACGACATGGAGCCGGGGAAGATTCGGCAATGGTTGCCCACGCGGTGGGGAGTACGAGGGTTTACTGGTCTGGCTGCTGTCGTCGGAAAATAACGGGAGGTGTGGGTGAGTAGAGGAATGGCCTGGCTAGCAATGAAGTAGGGTGGGGCGGTGCGGCTCTTGGCGGCAAGACAGGCCGCCATGGGAGGCGGAGCAGCAGTCCCACCGGAGCTGGTTTGGGCGGATTGAGCAAGAAGATCAGATATTGAAGAAGCAGCACGGCCGTTGGATTAACATCCAACGGTCACTGCTGCTAGAATCGTTCGTGGACTAAGTTGATAAAGCCAAAGTACACGTCAACCTAGTAGACCCACAAGCCAGCCTCCAAATCTATCCCAAACAGCATACAGCCAGAAATTTCTAGCCAGATTCAAATTAATTTTAAATCTAAATATACCTTAATTTAAATTCAATGAAATTTTACCCGCACAAAAACAATGAAATTTAAAATATCAAAATCCGAAAGAAAACAGTATTTTGGAACTAATTGCCTGTTTGCTGTATTTTTTTCATTTTACAGCCCATTTATTATTACTTATAGCCCATTTCTTATTACTTATAGCCCATTTCTTATTACTTATAGCCCATTTTCTGGGCAAAATGCATCCCTCCTCGTCTTGAAAGATTTCCGGCCCAAAGAGGCGAGAAAAGCAAGTAGGCCTATGTTGGTTATTCGCAAAAAACAAAATAGCTGGCTAGCCATTTTGAAAAAGGAAAAACAAACTGGGCTGGTCATGTGCTAAACATATGAAATAAAAGCACAGGCTAGACGGGCCACGGGCCCCGCACAAACCAGTTGATACCCTTCTCCGTCCGGAAAAACAAAATTATCTACAAGATCGCTGGTCCCTATCGTCATCCTCACCATGGACAGTCATCTCCTTATTCCTCTCGGTTGTTGACCATGTTGACAACACCGAAGGGCGGCGCCGTGGCGAGCAAACTAAGGCGGAGGACGATGGTGAGGCCTCGAACGGGAACGAATAGGAGCTAGGGAAGATCACAGTCAGCCGTGGGAGACGGGAGCAGGCGGTCCCGCCGGCGCTGGTTTGGCTTTGGTGGCTCGAGGAAGAAGAGACTGAAGAAATGCGACAAACGTTGAATGTCAATCCAACGGTCAAGGTTGGCACAATCTTTTTTGACTAAGCGGACACCAAGTAGCATACTTTTTTATATATAGGAAGAAAACTGCGAGGAAAATGCATTAAATCGCCGTCCTCCTCACGAGGAACGTTCGCCACATAAGTGACTAGCACCTTGGTTTTCAACCGAGAGGTCTAGGGTTCGAGTCCGAGGAACTCTCAATTTTGTCCTCCTTCCTTCCTCGCAAAAAAAGGGAAAGAAAATCAAAGACTTGGGAAGGCGTACAGAACAAGCTAGTGTACCAGTAAAGAGACATTGCCGAGTTCTAGAAAAAAGAAAGACGTGCTCCTATAGCTGGTTCGAATCCAAACCTAGACTATGACTATATATGGTGCTATGCTACTCTGCAAGTAATGAAACCGACATATCCAACGCTCGCTTCTCCTCTTCTCTACTTACTCGCCTAGCATCGAATCTCTCGCCACAAAGCAACCATGTCCGCTGGTTGCTCGTCCACCGCTCTTCAGCAGCAAAAACCAGATATCGCCAAGTCGCCACCCGCACCATCGCCTGTGGGTCTCATCACACCCCGCCAAGCACGCCGCACCGCATCCGATTGCTCATCGCAACCCGCTGCCATTGGTGTGGTGCCACTGCTGCAAATCACGCAGAGTCATCCGTCGCGTCTCAACCACAATCCGCAACCCTGGCCGAGTCTTCTATAAATGCCCGAATCATGGGGTAATAATATGTTTAAGTGTTGTTCTACTGCTTTCAGTTGCTGATTTTTTAATAGTTTGGTTGATGATCTTCCAATTTGATTCGTGCAGAAAAGGGAAGATTCGTGTGATTTGTATTTCTGGGAAGTTGCTGATGTGGGGGAATGCAACTACACTGATTATTTGGTTAGCCGAGGAATCCCAATACCAGCAGGTTGGGGTGTTGGACAAGTAACTGAAGGAACGACAGAAGAGGAAGATGCAGAGCAGAAGGTTAAAGATGCAGTTCCTCTGATCATGGCCAAGCAACAGCTGCTGAATGGCCTTGATAGCAATGAGCAGATGAAAGATCTTGTGAAGATAATGGGCAAAATCGATGTGCTCTGTAGGATGATTGTCTCTTTATTTGCAGTGTATGTAGCACTCGTGATGTATTCAGTGGCTACGACATGAGCACTTTGCTGAAACTAGTAATGAATGAAACCTGTGAAGCAGGCTGGACGTAGTGTTGTGAACATCTAATGATTTCTATTAACGGAAACCAGGGGGTATCCCCTTTTGCTCATATAAATAAATAAATAGTAGAGGCCCTGTCGGGTCAGCTTTGTTCTCATTCGAAGACGTCGAGCAAATTGCAGTCCAACAGCAAACTATGTCATCAAAATCAAGTTTCATAGCCAAATATGAGTACAAGTAAACAACAATGTCATCATGTTTTAGTTGTCATACAATCACCAAACACAAATCAGCATACATAACAAGTGATATTCTCACAGGAAAATACTAAACAACATGTTCATTAGGTTTCAGTTGTCATAGCAAACACAATTTCACATAGTAGATAAAAAAATGTCTTCTGACCGGCAAATACGACAAAAGCAATGTAATCATCATCCGCAGCAGCAGCGTCAACATCTTCGCCATGTGTATCAGTTTGAATCGTAATTCCCCATGGTGTCATCTTCTTCTTCGTCCTCAACATCCTCGAACATTGGCTTCTTCTTGATCAACTCTTGTATGTCCACAGCACGACAGGCAATCTTTTCGCCGGCGTCATTGACGTGATGGTTCTCAAAGATATTAGGAACATCTGTGTTATCTTGTACATCAGGAGCAGTGTAAGCATCATCTTGTTGTGCAACTTCATTAAACGAATTCCTCTGCTCAAACCTTTGCAATACTCTCCAGACATCGCTACATGCAAATGTGTCTTCCAAGAAAAATATCTGTGTTGCTTGAGCCAAAATAAAAGGCTCGTTGGTCTGGTACGCCGCCTTGACATTGATGGATTTGAAATAATCATCAGCTCTGGGTTTTGCGATCCTGGAAAACAGGTTATACCAACAACAGCACAACAGAACCACACACCGATGATCCTCGAAACTAGAGATATACTGCAACTAAACAATTTCTGTTATGTTAGCATACATTTCAGTTGTCTCTTTGTCATACGTATCCGTGCTCATGATGGCACTGTTTTGTGTCTTCCTGCCTTCGTCTCGTGCAAGGGTGTTGTAGCGCACATCTCCAACAACGCAAGGTTCATAATGTCTTACCCGAGTATCAGGACCCATTGCTAGTGAGTAAAGGGCATCATCAACTGCCTGCCCATCCTCCCGCATCTTCTTAACCTATGGTTAGAAAATAGACAAGCTGATCATCTTATGTACTCAATATATTAAAAAAATTGACAGTGCATGAGGGAGTCCCGGATTAGGGGGTGTCCGGATAGCCGAACTATCACCTTTGGCCGGACTCCTGGACCATGAAGATAGAAGATTGAAGACTTCGTCCCGTGTCCGGATGGGACTTTCCTTGGCGTGGAAGGCAAGCTTGGCGATACGGATATGTAGATCTCCTACCATTGTAACTGACTCTGTGTAACCCTAACCCTGTTTCGTGTTTATATAAACTGGAGGGTTTTAGTCCGTAGGATGAACAACAATCATACCATAGGCCAGCTTCTAGGGTTTAGCCTCTCTGATCTCGTGGTAGATCTACTCTTGTACTACCCATATCATCAATATTAATCAAGCAGGAGTAGGGTTTTACCTCCACCGAGAGGGCCTGAACCTGGGTAAAAACATCGTGTCCCTTGTCTCCTGTTACCATACGCCTAGACGCATAGTTCGGGACCCCCTACCCGAGATCCGCCGGTTTTGACACCGACATTGGTGCTTTCATTGAGAGTTCCTCTGTGCCGTCGCCATCAAGAAGGATGCCTCATCCCGTCTTTAAAGACGGCACTGTTGCTAAAGGAGGTTTGGCTGTCGGACAAACTCTTCGGCTAGGCGGTTTTCTTATGACTGCCTGTCCGGCCGCTGCGCCGACGATGACTTCTCGGGTCATCAAAAACAATCTTCACGTCAACTCGGAACTCGCCGAGCAGTTAGATCCGATGGAGCTCTCTTCCTTAAACGAGCTCTTGGATCGATCGCCCCGGGAGTCGCTACGAGACTACGATCGATTGGGCCTAAACCCGATCCGAGAGATTAACTCCCAGTGTTACCCACCACGTTCTGTGGTAGAGGAACAATACGACGACCCTTCTTCTATCTTATGGACTAGCTATGTCCGGATTCCCGATCCTCCATGCCGATTGCCGCGGAGGAGAGGACGCCACTCAAGCCACGAACCTAAAGTCAGCAGCGGGCTAGATTCATTGGACAACATCCAAGAATCCAAGCTTCCTAGTTCGAAGCTCCTTGGCCCTTAAGTCTCAGATCGGGCGAGGTTCGGATTTAATTCCACCCGCCCACCCAAACATAAGCGATCTATCTCAAACCGCAAGAGCCCGCATGAAGCGATACACCATTATTGGGCGATTCCTCCTGGTTATGGACAGGATAAAGGACTGCCGCGAGGAGGACGCAATCTCATTCTTCGCAATAATTGCACGGACAACGGGATCCTCAACGCTATAAGTCGCCGTGACATTACACGCTTTGCCGACTTGGTGTCCATAGTACGAAAAATCTTGTGCGATGGAAAGCGCTCGAAAACTGAAGCAAGATTTTGGGACAATCCGGCCTTGAATACAACCCCAGTCCGAAATAAAAGGGTGCATCATCGCCAGGCACCTGGGTTAAATATCAAAAAGAAAAAACCCTCTATAGGGCATGGAACCGTACTGGAGGGATGGCTCAATGGACCCTGTAAAATTCATAGTACAGAGGGCGCCACTCCAACTCATAGCCTTAGAGCATGTTGGATACTATAGCAGGTGGCCAAAAGTGGCGAAGAGCTTCTAGCTCCAGAGCACCAGCCCAGGGATACCAGTACGGTATTAACACTCTTCGAGACTCCCGCATCAAATAATATGCGGAAACGAACACTCCGTAGCCTTGCCGAAGTCTACCAAGTAGCAACAATAAACCCATGGAGGACGGCTATTACCTTTAATGCCGTGATTTAACCTAAATTCGAACAGCCCGAGCACCACCGCATTGGTCCTCGGTCCGATAGTGGGCGGCTTTCGCCTTACCAAGGTACTCATGGACGGTGGCAGCGGATTGAACCTCATTTACGAGGAAACCCTCCAAAAATGGAAATAGATGGAGCCGCATTGAGCGAAGCAGCACAACCTTTAGGGAATAATCCCGGTCGGGAAGCATGCTGACAGGAAAAATCTGCTTGGATGTGGTGTTCGCACGCGGATAATTACAGGTCCGAGGAGGTCACGTTCCAAGTGGCCCGTTCAGCAGCGGATACCACGCTCTATTAGGGCGAGAGGCATTCACAATTTTCAAGCTATACCCCATTACGGGTACATGAAGCTCAAAATGCCCGGCCCAACGGAATCATCACTCTTGCTAGTGACCCGGACATAGCACTCCGCGCCGAAAATAAGACAGCTGCACTGGCCCTTGAGGCACTATCCGAAGCCCTAGCGGCCGAGGAACTCACCGCGCTATGCTCCACGGTGAATAGGGACGATGTGATACTCGATAAGAGATCCAAGTCGACCTCCTTTAAACCGGCGGATGAAATAGTAAAATTCCAAGTCCATCCAACGGACCCTACAAAAACGGCCTCCATCGGGACACAATTAAACCCTGATGTAGACGCCGCACTATGAGAATTCCTACGCGAAAATTGGGACATTTTTGCCTGGCACCCTCAGACATGCCAGGAATCCCACGCCGGCTGGCTGAGCACAGCCTAAACATCCTAAAAGGATTCAAGCCAGTCAAACAGGCTCTTCGGCGTTTCTCCGAACCCAAGAGACAGGCCATGGGAGAGGAGCTAGCCAAACTATTGGAGGCCGGATTCATCAGAGATATAAAACATCCGGACTGGCTAGCAAACCTGGTGATGGTACCAAAGAAGGACAAATCCTGGCGCCTATGCGTCGATTTCAAGGACCTCAACAAGGCTTGCCCAAAGGATCCCTTCCCCCTCCTCCGCATCGATCAAATTATCGACGCTACCGCAGGACACGACTCATTGTGCTTCCTCGACGCATACTCCGGCTACCACCAAATTAAGGTGGCAGAGCCTGACCAAGCAGAAACGGCATTCATCACCCCATACGGCCCATTCTGCTTCAACACAATGCCCTTCAGGCTCAAAAACGCCGGCGCAACATATCAGCGCATGATTCAGACATGTCTGGCAAACCAGATTGGCAAAACAGTGGAGGCATACGTAGACGATGTGGTCGTTGAAACCAAGCATGTCGAAACTCTAGTAGACGACTTGAGGATCACATTCGATAATCTCCGAACATATGACATCAAGCTCAACCCGGAAAAATGTGTTTTCGTCATACCAGCCGGAAAGCTCTTGGGCTTCATTGTATCCGGTAGAGGAATTGAAGCAAACCCAGCCAAGATCTGAGCACTGTCACAACTGGATATCCCAAAGGGCCTCAAACAAATACAAAAATTAACTGGATGCGTGGCGGCTCTAAGCCGCTTTATCTCCCATTTGGGAGAAAAGGCATTACCCCTTTATCGCCTCCTCCGGCGCACCGAACACTTCGAGTGGACGGATGCCGCCACGGCCGGACTCGAAGAAATAAAAGCCATATTGGCAACAAACCCGGTCCTGGCCGCGCCCAACATGGGCGAACCAATGCTATTATATATCGCGGCAACTCATCAAGTTGTAAGCGCGGTGCTCGTTGTCGAACGAGAAATGGACGGACACAAGTTTCCCCTTCAAAAACCAGTTTACTACGTGTCCACTGTCCTAACTCCATGCAAGTCACGGTATCCGCATTATCAAAAGATAGCGTACGCGGTGTTTATGGCATCCCGGAAGCTGCGACACTACTTTCAAGAGTGTTCAATAACAGTAGCCTCCGAAGTACCTCTTAACGACATTATAAACAACCGCGACGCAACGGGCCGGATTGCCAAATGGGCCATTGAGCTCGCCGTTCGACATAACCTATAAGCCACGGCGAGCTATTAAGTCGCAAGTATTGGCCGACTTCGTCGCCGAATGGACTGAAGCCGAACTCCCTAAAGAGTACGACGCATATTCCAACTGGATCATGCACTTCGACGGCTCCAAAATGTTGGCTGGTCTGGGGGCTGGCGTCGTTCTGATGTCCCCAACCGGAGATACAGTCCAATACGTAGTTCAGATAATGTACATGGACTCTAACAACGCAGCCGAATACGAGGCCCTTCTACATGGTCTCCGGATGGCAGTCTCCATGGGCATTCAACGCCTAGAGGTGCGCGGGGATTCGAACCTCGCGATATCCCTAATAAATGGAGACTTTGATGCCAAGGATCCGAAAATGGCAGCTTATCGCAATGCCGTCCTAAAAATGTCAGCTCGGTTTGAGGGGCTCGAGTTTCACCATATAGCCCGGGATAACAACCAGGCAGCAGACGTGTTGGCACGCATTGGCGCAAAGCACGATGCCGCCCCCCCCAACATCTTCCTAGAGAGGCTGTTCAAGCCATCCGTATTATGGGAGGGAGAGTTCGGAAATTACAACCCAGACCCAACCTCACTACCCCACACCAAACATTCTGACACAATTGGTGGTTATGCCAACGAAATAACACCCTCAGCCCACGTAATAATGGCAGTCATTGCCCCGTGGACAGAACCATTCCTAGCATCTAAAGCCTATAAGGTCCATGAGGGAGAGCTTTATAAGAAAAGCACAACCAGAGTCCTTCAAAGGTGTATCTCCGAAGAGGAAGGGCGGAATCTTCTGGCTGAAATTCATGCCGGACTCGGCGGGCACCACGCCGCAGCCCGGGCCCTTGTAGGCAAGGCCTTCCATACAGGATTTTATTGGCCGACGGCCCGGGCATATGCTCAGGACTTAGTCCAACGATGCGTCGGATGCCAGCTCTTTGCTAATCAAAGCCACATGCCACCCACCGCCCTCAAAACTATACCCATCACCTGGTCCTTCGCGGTCTGGGGGCTTGACATGGTTGGACCCCTTAAAGGGGGAACCCACAAGCAAAAATACCTGCTGGTCATGGTGGATAAATTCACCAAATGGATAGAGGCCAAGCCTGTTAAGACGGTCGAATCCGGACCGGTGATAGACTTCATATCAGGGGTCGTACACCATTACAGCGTCCCCCACAGCATCATCACTGATAACGACATGAACTTTACAGCCGACGAGGTCAAACTCTGGTGCAAAAACATGGGCATCAAGCTCGACTACGCTTCAGTCTATCACCCTCAAACTAACGGTCAAGTCGAGCGAGCAAATGGTCTAATTATGAGCGGCATCAAACCCAGATTAGTGCGGTCCCTCAAGGAATCTAACACGCACTGGGTAGAGGAGCTCGACTCCGTACTCTAGGGTCTGCGGACCACTCTGAATCACACGACCGGATTCACACCATTCTTTATGGTATACGGCGCAGAGGCAGTTCTGCCTGCGACATAATTCATGACTCACCTCGCGTGCGCATGTACGAAGAAAGAGAAGCCAAGCTCGATCGGCAGGATAGTTTGGATGCCTTGGAGGAGGAGCGTGACGTAGAAAAAGCCCGTTCCACATTCTATCAACAGCAGGCTCGAAGATATCAAAGCAGAGAAGTACGGGCCAAAACTTACAATGTTGGCGAGTTAGTTCTACGTCTGCCGGACAAGAAAAAGGACAAACTCAAGCCCAAATGGGAAGGTCCCTTTATCATCGAAAAAGTCCTGACCGGTGGAGCGTACCGTCTGCGAGATGCATCGGATAACCGACTCGAGCCGAACCCGTGGAATGCAGCCCGTCTCCGAAGATTCTATGCCTAGCGCCGGATTCCGAGTTCGTCTCCTTCCTCTGTCCATATTTTACACATTAGTTGTCTTCTATTTTTCTCCTTCTCCCTCCTTTTTTTCCAGCCTTTGAAGGCTCGTTAGCGCATTGTTCGCACACACTTGCCGTGCTATCCGCGCTCATTGTACCTGGGGGCTTCTTTCACAGAAGCTTATTTATAAGGGCTTCATGCCCAATACATGTGTCACACTACCACATGTACCTTTTACTCACCATTATATGCAGCGATATGACTTAAGTTTTGGCCAAGCTGGGTTGCCTGTCTCCTGTGCTTACCCCTACGTTCCCGATTGTTCGGCTAGGTGGTAAAGGGAGCACCTCTGCGATTGTTACTACCGGGTCAGCCGGATGTGTACCTCAGACTGGGTGAAGCCGAAAGCTAGCGTTCTTAAGAGAATATTCAGTCGGTGAACTAAAAGACGATTTCTTACCTATTTATTTATCTACCCCCAGATGTTTTTCTGCTTTTTTTGTAGTCCGGACATGCACTTTAGGGCATGCCTCCCAGGGAAAGGAACCCCTAACGGAACTATTCTCCCTGGAAGATGTTTCTTACTAACCATGTAATATAACATAACAAGTTGGGCATTTGTCCGATAAAGCACTAATGACCCCTACGCCTGGTCTCCACGCATGCCCCGGTTTTTATATAACCGCGAGGGTATTCAGACACACTCCAGACTATTGGGTCCCGAGGTTGAAGCGGAAAGGTCCGCTATGACAAACGATCTACAATACGGCTAGAAGGCATTTTACATGTCACCTTAAATTACATAGTCAATTTGACTGATTGTATTCCTCTTCAATGCCATCTAACAGGCTGTCTAGTTTACAGTCCTGCTGGGAATACTTTGCGGCCAATTCTACTTGGCCGTACACTAAGCTCACAGGGATCTCCTTCCCATCAGGCCCCACAGGTCTGACCTCGGCCATGTGGTTTGGGTCAGCCTTCGTGTACCGCGTCTTCACCATGGCCCAGGCCTCCCTGGCGCCTTGATGGCAGGCCGATATCTTCCATAATCGGAAGCGCTACCGCGCTCCCTGAAGCTTCTCTGCAAGCTCCCCAAGGCCTTCGGGCAGGGAGACAGATGGCCACAAGGCCTGGGCGACGCCTTTCATCACCTGCCGAACTCGTTCATACAGTTGTAAGAGCTCAGGGAGAAGGTCACCCGTAGAACCGGGCATTTCCTCTGTAGGACGGCCTGTGAGCTTACCTACAGACATAACTCTGTGAGTCGACTTCCTCGTCGAACTCTTTTTTCATAGTTCGTTTAAGCACTTACTAAAATGCCGCGTCGAAGCCTCCGATTCTCCTTAACGGAGTCGACAGTGAGCACGAACATCCTTTAGTTCCTCACCCAGCCGGGTGTTGGCATCTTGGATTATTTTCTCTGCCTCACCCTTGTAAGCACGTTCTCGCCGCCTTTAACGGCGCAAGAGCTGTTGCTTGTCCGGATCTACCCGCGCCATCTGCAATGCTATTGTCGATTATACATCGCCGCACTTCACAACATATTTATCTTTTAGGCGTATATTACGGAGGGGTCTCTTTGGCTTCCCCATCGCGCCAGTGCGGCCTCAAGTTGGGCTTTGCACTCTTCAAGCTCTGGGACAGTTGGGTATTCTTTTCTGTAAGATCCTGCATAACAAATGATCCTTAAATCAGTTATTCTAACTATTTCAAGTCTCGGGGCTACTGGCATATATAACTGTCAAATTTTCTCACCCGTATGTCTTTTACATACTGCTCCGTGGCTCCGGGTAGACCATTTTGAGCGGCACGGAGGTTCGCATGTCCCGAATTGAAGGCATTCAATGCCTCTTGGGAGAAACATGTGTCACGAAGAACTGTCCGGCGGCGCCTGTGATTCATGGCACTCTCCACCTCGGAGTTGGTGGTGGACAATCCGTCGGCATCCTCTGTCGGAGGAGCATCCGACGCACGCCTCGTGTTCGCCTCCACTTCTGGGCCTGGCTTTGGAGCCTGGCTGGCGGAGGCTCGATTGGCAACCTCTTCGGATATTGTCCGGCGAGCGCTCTTTTTCCTGAAGAGAGCACGAGCGTTAGTATGCCTCCCGGGAATCAAACCTGGGAATAAGGTGACACGCCATACCGTTGCACCGGCGTTTCGTTCCGGACTGCACTTCTTTTTAGCCTGCTGGGCCGTGCTGCCCCTTGTTGGCTAGCCGCCGCGGGCTCGGCCTTCCGCCTCAAGGGCACCCCCTGCGAAACACCATTGGTATACGGTGATAAAAAATAAGCACGGATGGGTCATTTTCAAAGTATTGGGACTTCGGTCTCAGTTACCTTCGAGGCTGGAAGTATTCCGGGGTAATCGGCTGTAATGGCAACCAAGGCATTATCGATGCTCAGTTGGTGAAATACCCCATCAATCAGCTCCACCGATATGTCCGGATCCTCTTGGGAGGCCGGATCAAGGAACCGTTCCGGGTCTTCGGGTTGTGGAGGCGGGTTGTTTATATCCTTTACGGCCTGGCGCAATTCCTGCGCCGAAACCACAAAATAAGATACTTGACTATGGGAATATGGATCGGATGGGCAAAAAGAAATGTCCGCTTACCCAGCTTGGAGGATTGTTCATAGAAAATCCGTCCTGTGGATTGACGCGGAGAAATTCCTCCTCTTCTCCCTTGTACAATGCAGGACAAGGTCTTCATCAGATCGGCGACCGATCCCGGCCCCTTACGGCCATGGCGGGTGGCATCATCCTCCCCGTTGAAATCCCACATGGGGTGGCCTCTATACTGGGGCGGCTGCACCCCCCGCATAATGCATGTGGCCATGACCCCGATCATGGTCAGTCCGGAATGAGCCAACAACCTTATTAGGCTCATCAGGTAGAGGACGTCCCTATCATTTTCCCTCTGAGGGCTCCGTGGACGCCAGCTCAGGCGTTTCTTCAAAGGAGCATCACTGAACTCCGGGAGGCCGATCCGAACAAGGTCCGGCAGGGGGACATCTTCTATATAAAACCATTCCGAAGGCCAGTCTTCGGACGCCTTCTTCGGGGTTCCAGATAGATATCCGGTCCCGATGATGCGCCATAGTTCGGCTCCGCCCACTTGATATATCGACCCCTCCTGAGAACGGGGTACGAGGCAGAACAACCTCTTCCACAGCGCGAAATGAGCCTCGATGCCCAAAAACAGCTCGCAAAGGGCCACGAAGCCCGCAATATGCAGAATGGAGGCAGGCGTAAGGTTGTGCAACTGGAGGTCGTAGAACTCCAGGAGCCCCCAGAGAAACAGGTGAATTGGAAATCCGAGCCCTCTTATCAAATAAGGGACAAGGCATACCCGCTCTCCTTTGGAGGGACTGGGGACGCTCTCCGCTTGTTTTCCGCCCTTATAGGTGGCGAGTCCGGCTCGAACCAGAACCATGAAGGCTGGGGGAAGAAATCCCTTGGTTTGGAGCGTCACTAGCTCGCTGTGCAGGACGGAGCATCTCCCCCAATCTCCAAGCTGAGGACTGGGAGGGCGAGAGGAGGAGCCGCGTCGACTGTCCATGATGGAATGGATTTCTGTCAGATGCGCTCCGATGAAAGCTCGCGAAGGGAGGATGGTGTGATTCGGATCTAGATCCTCGTCTCTTATATAGGCAGCTCATTTGCGCAGCTAGGGGGGTAAATGTAAAAATACCCTGGCTTTTCACATTCGTTTGACACGTGGAAGATGTCCATTATTGGGCGTGGAAGCCAAGGAGCGCAATATTCACGAGAAGTCGGACACTATTCAACAGGTACACAAGATTTGGAGAAGAACCCGCCTTGCAATGTCGAAGACAATTCACGCGCCGGACTCGTCGTCATTGAAGCCTGGTTCGGGGGCTACTGAGGGAGTCCCGGATTAGGGGGTGTCCGGATAGCCGAACTATCACCTTTGGCCGGACTCCTGGACCATGAAGATAGAAGATTGAAGACTTCATCTCGTGTCCGGATGGGACTTTCCTTGGCGTGGAAGGCAAGCTTGGTGATACGAATATGTAGATCTCCTACCATTGTAACCGACTCTATGTAACCCTAACCCTCTTCAGTGTTTATATAAACCGGAGGGTTTTAGTCCGTAGGACGAACAACAATCATACCATAGGCTAGCTTCTAGGGTTTAGCCTCTCTAATCTCGTGGTAGATCTACTCTTGTACTACCCATATGATCAATATTAATCAAGCAGGAGTAGGGTTTTACCTCCATCGAGAGGGCCTGAACCTGGGTAAAAACATCGTGTCCCTTGTCTCCTGTTTCCGCCTAGATGCACAGTTCGGGACCCCTACCCGAGATCCGCGGTTTTGACACCGACAGTGCACTTCAAAAGCTTACATGGTTCTTGAACCATTTTGCAAATCCTGCCATAACCAGTTTGTCAATGTTTCTTGGATTTTGCGGCAGTAACTCCTCTTTGTAGATGCTGCACAACATAGTGATCACGTCAAACATCTAAATATATAAGAATGTGCTGCAAATTTAGTAGATTATGATGTATAAGCTTTAGTACTGCACTTACTTGATATAAGGTAGTATCTCAGGACAGTTATTCAACCGTTACCAAACCATTTTCTCCAAATCTTTAGGTTTGTCCTCTTGTCGACTCTTACCTGTAACTCGAATAGAATAATCGAAAACATTGAGCCCGGGATTTTCTTCACCCACCTCTTTGCTAAGCTGATCAGCTGTCTCAATGTATTTTGAGCAGAATGTCAACGCTTCTGTAGCAATGTAGGCCTCCGCAATGGAACCATCGGGTCTAGCTCTGTTCCTAACATAGCCCTTGAAAGTGCCTAGCCGCTTTTCAATAGGGTACATCCAGCCATACTGTACTGGACCTCTAAGTAGTGCCTCATCAGGTAGATGAACAGCCAAATGCACCATCACATCAAAGAAGGCTGGAGGATATATCTTCTCAAGGTCGCATAGGATAGTTGGTATCTTGTCTCTAAGACGCTCCAAAGCATCTATCCTGATATTTCTACTGCAGAGTTCCCTGAAGAATTGTCCCAACTCTGCAACTGCTCTACATAAGTCAGGGCGGCCCAATCCTCTAAGGATAACAGGTAAAAACCTTTGAAATAGGACGTGGTAGTCATGAGTTTTCAACCCTTGTACCTTGTTTCCATCTGCACTGACTATCCTTTCAGGGTTGGAAGCAAATCCATGTGGGAATCTCACACATGACAGGACCTCGCAGAATTATTTTCTTTTTACCTTGTCCAAGACGTACACAACTGGTGCCATATCCCGTGGTTTACCTTCATCTTGCACCTACAAATCCTTTCTAATACCTAGGTTTGTCAAATCAATCCTAGATTTTAAGGTATCTTTCGTCTTGCCTTCAATGTTAAGAAGTGTGCCGATAATGCTGTCACATATATTTTCCTCGATGTGCATCACATCAAGATTATGCCACAAATCCAAATCTTTCCAATACTCCAAGTCCCACAAAGTGGACCTGCGGGTAAACAATAATATCTCTTCTACCGTGCCACGCTTCCTTTTCCCGCTACCATTACAAGGATGGTTTCCTGGTGTAATATGCCTGACCTTCTCTAATTCCACTTGCAACTCATCGGCCGTGAGCCTCTTTGGCGCATCACGGTTTTCATGCTTTGCATTGAACACATGTCTTCGGTATTTTCTAGGATGCGGCTTGTCCTTGGGAAGGAAGCAGCGGTGTCAATGTAACAGATCTTGCTAAGTATTGCGTATGGCGGATTCTGTCTGGCGAACACATGCATTGTAACCATGTGTCGCTCGCCGACATAGTGCCCAAAGCCGGATAATCATGGATGCACCAAATTACAACAACACACAGAAAGAAATCAGCTGGTGGGCTGCTATATAGGTCTCGAGTGAGAACACCCTTCCATAGCTGTTGAAGTTCCTCCACAAGAGGCTCCATGAACAAATCAAAATCCTTTCCAGGACTTTTTGGACCTGGGATGAGCAAGGCCATCATGTAGTTTGATTCTTTGGTGCAGACATTTGGAGACATGTTGTAAGGGATAACAAGCACTGGCCACATGCTATATGTGGCGCCAGTGGCCAAATGGGTTAAATCCATCGAAGCTAAGCCAAGTCTAATGTTTCTCGGTCAGCAGACAAACTCTTTGTGTTTATCATTGAAGCTTTTCCACTCACTACCATGAGATGGATGGCTCATTACATTCGATCTCTGTACTCCTGGTTCCTAGAATGCCACAGTACATCCTCTCTTGTTTCAAACATCATGAAACAACCTCTGCAATCTTGGTGTAATTGGAAAATGTCTCGAGAACATTATGAGGAATCCTCTTCACAAAGATCGCCATCTTTCCATCTTGATGATTTGCATTTGGGCATTCACTTAAGTTGGCATAATCCTTCCGGAATAGAACACAATTATTCTTACAAACATGGATCATATCATATCCAATTCCAAGCGCACGAAGGAAATTTCTTCATTTTTTGTAGGTGTGTGGCAGCTCGGACGATGTCGGGAAAGATTTGCGGAAAGCAGCCAATATCGCATCGAATGATTTGTTGGTCATCCGCTCAGATGTCTTCACGAAGAAAGGTGACCATAGCTGAGAATCTTGACAGCTTATTTCACTGGGGTGACAACAACGTTATGTTGTTCCAACATGCGGGCCCACCGTTTTTCTTCTGCGGTGAAAGTTCACGGAATGCACGAGCATTTCGTAGCATTATTTCAATGTTGGTCAAACTCACTGGCTCCGCCACCACCACCTCCTCCTCCTCTTGCACCTGAGCATCAGGCAGATCAAGATGGTGATCTGCTGCTTCCACGTAGTCAATAACATTGACATTCACAGCTTCACCATGATGAACCCACCTAGTATATGTGACCGACATCCCATACAAGTGTAGATGATTTTGCACAGTTGACTGGGGTCTTGTAACTGAATTCATACAACTGCTACACGGGCAGAGCACATCTGATTTCGGACCACCGTACTCAGCTCTGATAAAGTTCATGAATTTTTCAACCCCCTCGACATATGCAACAGAGAATCTTTAGGCAGAAGTTATCCAAGTCATGTCCATCTGTTAGACATACAAATTAGTTCTTCTACTAGATATTACAGGAAAAAAATATATGCTTTTTTATGAAGTCCAGAAAAAAAATACCTAGGTCGATGTCTAAAGCTATGGAAAGATATTTGGACAAGCATATCTAAGTAACGAAATATATGTAAAGCTAATTTAGCAAACAGATTTGAGTGCTAAATTATGGCAGGTTGTTTTAGCAGTCAATGAGGCCGAGCACACAGCCATCGAACTATCGAAGGCCATCACAGCAACAAAGATCGAGTATAAAACAGTGTAGATCTATTTCACCTAATAGATTGGCTACTAGACCATGGCAATCTACGTCACAATAAATATATGGCAGGATATTTTAGCAACTAATCGGCCTTGGCATGACATCTTAGCTAAGCAGATTGAGTGTAGAACAGGGCAAGGAAGCTTCTTAAGCAGAGCATATTGACAGTAAACTACTTCGGCAAATAGTGAGATTAACAGCGTCTATCAGCTAACATTCAGCACTACACCGACATGAACGGGGCCTCGGTCTAGAATGCGTGTACCGTGGGAGAAGCTGACCGCCGTGCGTCTCCACACGAACGTCGCCAGCGGTGGCGGCGCTGACCGCCGTGCGCCTCCACAAGAACGTAGCGAGAGGTGGCGGCGTGGCTAGAGGACGGCAGTCTACGAGAGCGTACTGTGGGAGCGAGAGGATCGACGTGCATCCCCTCGACGAACCGCGGCGCCGACGTATCGGCCCGGCGGGGAGGGCGGCTTTGGCGGAGCGAATGGAGTGGAGGGGATACGGGGGGAGGGGGGTTTGGGAAATATTTGGCCGAAGGGCGGTTGAATCGGATTTGGGTAGAATTTTTGTGTGGGAGGGGGGAGGATTTTCACGCGGTGGGCGGGGGGAGTTTGGCGCACGGTCGGTTTCTCCAAGTGCAGTCCCACATGTCAGTGAAGAGGCAAGCCGAAGCGCATTCCATTTGCATGAGCCGTGTGCAGGACCGAACGTGTGTGGGGTGCAATGCGACCACGACAGGAGTGTTGTGAGTGTACCGCCTTTCTTCCTTTTAAACTAGGTGCTTCGCCCCCTCAAAAAAAATTTGTTGCTTCGCGCGATCCATCGATACTACTACTAGTAATCCGGTAATCCCGACTAAAATGGCACGGCCGGGTCTTTTCCCGCGCGATATGTTGGGAGGTTGGCTTAGTTGGATTTTTTAGATTTGTCTCGGTTCAATAAAAAGCAGAGTTGGTGATGATGGTGTGCCTGTCATCCTGCAATACGGGCATCTTGATAGTACTCCTACAATATGTATATTATTGTGAAAGTTCATATACACCGGCCGAGATTAATGCAAACACGACAGATTTTCATTACATTTCTAACTTTTATAGGATAGAAAAATAAAAGAAACCCGACCCTAAACCTATTCTATGGCGGCGACTGACGTCCTCCATCTTCGATCTCTATGTACGGGGGCGGGGTTCAAGACCCGTGAAGTGAAGGTGCGGTCTCCGGCGAGGAAGAGTAGAACACGGGATACGGACCGGCCAGTTGACACACCATGCTCTGCCGCCTCCCATGCCCTACTCATCCTCGGAGGAGTCCCCGACCTCGGCGGTGCCGGACGTTGGACGGCGGCAAGTAGGACGCTTGTGCGGTCGCGTCCGCGTCCGGCTACGCCGCTATTGCGTCGTGAGAGGCGACTTGAGCGAGGGCGGCGACCTCGAGCTTCATCCCCGAAGACAAGCTCTCCCGCAGAGCGTTCGCACTTGCGGTCATGGCGGATGTGGTGCCAGGTAGGAGGACGATGCGCTATGGTGTGGAGGTTAGCTGGGCGTTGCCGCTTTAAGTAGCGCATTCCGGTGAGGCCAAGCGTCTGGGTGCGTCATAAAGTCACCGGAGTTGGTTCCTCGGGCACCGAGCCTCTTAACGACGACATACGAACGGACAACATGAATGCGGGCAGCGTTTGGCGGCTGGGAACGCACCGCGTGACGGCGCGAGGGACGAGGGCTTTGGTGTGCCAGGGTAGTCAGTTGCGGTCGTGGCAACATTGGAGATGCCCTTTGATGAAGTGCGATCCCCGCATGTCATTGAAAAAGCAAGATGACCCGGCATGGTCTCAGGTCCAGAGGATGCAGTTGACCGCGCTACACCACTCCGCGGATGCGTCGCGGCGCCCCGTGCATCCTCAACGAGCCGGGTGTTGGGGTGTGTTTGGATTGTGGCCAAAGTGCACCTGACCAAAAATTTGGTCATGACCCAAAGATTGGTCTTTGTTTGGATGGTTGCCATTTCTTTGGCATGCCAATGAACTCTAGCCAACTCTAGTTCATCTTTCTTGCCAATGTCGGGCAAATCATGGGCAACCAATACCTCAACCAAAATTTTGGTCATGACCCAAAGATTGGTCTTTGTTTGGATGGTTGCCATTTCTTTGGCATGCCAATGAACTCTAGCCAACTCTAGTTCATTTTTATTGCCAATGTGGGCCAAATCATGGGAAACCAATACCTCAACCAAAATTTTGGCTACCCAATGCTTTGATGGGGCAACCTTGGGCACAAACCAAACATACCGTTGGTCGTGCCACAGCACTAACGCCACCCTCGCACTGCTGAAACCGACCGTGTCTAGCGGCGATATGGCGTGTCGCTCACCTTGATCGCCGTGTCAGAGGCGGTGCTGGAGCTGCGCCCCATTGTTGGCCCCAATGACCCACATGAACGGTTGTCGGTAGCGAGGAGGTCGTGGGCCAGCTCCTCCATTGGACTAGTCTGCGCTACGTCGTCCCTACGGGTGTGCCCCACATGTTGGTTTCCCTATTTTCCCGGCCATATTCGAGCGTCAGTGCTCCGTGTTGCGCATTAGGCCTTTCACTATGTAGGCCCAGCGAGACAACTTATTGTTTATTTGACCCGTTCAAGTGTAATCATGTGGCGTTTACTTATTTCTCATTCCTCTCCAACCCTCTTCTCCATCGATCATGTCGCCCTCCAGTCGAGTCCATCCTCCCGTATGCCTCATTTGAACATTCCGCTTAGTATCATTCGCATGTACCCACCCTAGTCCTCTTTCAATATATCTCCGGACCCCGAGATGAAATCGAGAGGGAATGAGTGGGGGTACGTGATACCTAAGGCAGATTCAAAATTTTGAACCGGTGATCATAGCATCTGCAAATCGTATATAAGGGGTATTCAATGTTCGTTTTGTTTTTGAACGTACAATATACTCCCTCCTATCCTTTCTACTTTACATATAAGTTTTATGTGTAGTCAAAGTATCTCTACTATGATAAAAAAAGGTATGAACATTCAACAATGCCCAATCAATATTGTTAGATTCGTACGTACTCCTAGATTTGTACTCGAGATGGTTTCCAATTTGACTATTGACAAGATTAATAGTACATGAGATGTATAATGTGAAAATTATATCATTGGAAACTCCTTTCACATACGAAATTGACCGTATGCTTTGTGTAAGTTGCATACCATATATTATTACTCTAACATTTGGTCAAAGTTAGCCTCGAAAAACGCATTAGACCCTGTATGCTTTGTGTAAGTTGCATGTCATATATTATTACTCTAACATTTGTGTAAGTTGCATGTCATATATTATTACTCTAACATTTGGTCAAAGTAGTATAGTGGAAGTGGATCCTCTGACGTAGGTATCCCTGCCTTACCCTCCCTTTCGGTCACTTACTGGCGGACCCCATGCTTGCTAGGCCCCGTATGTCAGTTACTCAATGGGTTCGGCCACGTCAGGGGATCCTCATCCATAGTATACTCCCTCTGTCTTTATTTACTCCGCATAAAACAGAGGGAGTGGTGGTATAATAAATGACGCAGGCGGGGAGGGGAGGGCGTCGGTTTGCTCTCAACTGCGGTCCCACAAGCAAGCGAAAATGCAAGACGAAGCACGTTCCATTCGGTGAGCGACGTGGAGGGTCCAGCATGCCGGGCTGCAACTCGAACGCGACAAGTGCGATGTACAGTCAAAACCGATTGACCGGTCGTCACCGGAACCACTATTCACACCAGAACCTTCGCTACTCGGCCTACGCCAGCCACTGCCCTAAAACCGCACGAAATCTCCAGGCCATTCCCCACCTTTGATCCCTAGCCGCATCAGCGCCCCTAGTTTGCCGGAAAGCCATGGTGCGCCGCAAGATCACTTACTACAAGATGTTGACGCCGGAGCACCGCGCATAAATCGTGGCGGCGGTCGGCGCCACAGACCTCCGTTCCCAAGCTCGCTTTGCGGCGGGCCAATCCCCGAGTTCTCTGGAGCCAAGCTACGAGGAGGAGGAAGCTGATCCAATGTTCACTGCGGAGGTCGCGGCGCAGAAGGCCCCTAATGGGTATGAGACGATGGAAGTCGACTTCGTGTCGGCGTCCGAGTCCCCCATGGTGCAGGCGGACTAGCGGTTCAACATGGCGATACTAAAGGAGGATCGGGAGGCAGAGGCTCAACTCGACGCGGAGCGCGCGCATGCCGCTGCCATCGAGACTCTCCTGCAGGCGGAACCGGATGTCATGAATGTGAACCGGGTGGCGGAGGCTCAACTTGGGGCGGAGCGCGCGGATGCCGCTGCCATCGAGGCCCTCCTGCAGGCGGAACCGGACGTCCTCGACTTGAACCGGGCGGCGAAGGCTCGACTCGACGCGGAGCGCATGGATGCCGCTGCCATCGAGGCCCTCCTGCGCAGCGGAACCGGACGTCCTCGACTTGAACGGGCTGTGCTCTCGTCCGTGCAGAGCGCCCGCATGCTCCGCTTGAGCGAGTAGCTAGAGGCCGAGGACAACCACGGTGCGGAGACACGCGTCGGGAGCGACGGCTGGTTCGCGCCGGCAGCCAAAGACGACGAGGCCGTCTCTTTTCGTGAGCAGTGATAGTTTTTCTTTATGTTGTTGTTTTTATGGATCTTTTGCTGTGTAAAAACATACTATATTTGTTATGCAAGTCGCCTGACTTGGGTCAGTCTACCATTTCAGGCGGTTGGATGAATATCCTACGTCTCCTAACCCTTCTTTCCTTCTTCCTCACCTCTTCTTCTTCCCCAACAGACCACCGCATGGGTCGTACGGATACTCCCCAACATGCGGTTGGATAAACATACTCTATGATCGAAAATTATGTGTCAGCGATAGGATGGCTGAGTTTGGTTTGTTCACATGCGACAACACGTGTCAGTGAGGGTGCGTTCCCTTGGTTGGGTTTGCGGCGTGCAGGAGCGACCGTGTGAGGGTGCGGTGCGACCGCGGCATGCAGGAGCGACCGTGTGAGGGTGCGGTGCGACGCGACGACCGTCGGCGCAAGTGTACCTCCTTCTCATTTTGAAAACTTGAGGCAAGCTTGGCAAAAATGTGTGGCGAAGCTTGGCAATGCAAGGCCTAGACCCAAACAGGATAAGTACGTACGTACTAGGAGTACTAGTGTTAAAAAAGAAAGGCGGGGTTTTCCTTCGCGGGATTTAATCAATACAAATCCTCGTTTCACGTGTCAATTAATGCGTATTTTTTTCTCGAAAGACCAAAGAGCTAACCGTCTCACTCCTCATCGCTTGATTAATGCAGCGCCATGCAAACCAACCTTCTCACTTCCGCATGCATGCAGGGGATATTAATGTCCTTGGTTGCTAACCTCATCAATTTTGCCTCGATTAGTGTTAGTTGCCCTTTGCAAATTGTAATTTTGATATACTGGCCTTGTGTACAAAAAAATGGATGTAGTAACTATATTTGACTTCCTTCCCCATTGCTGTGATGTCGACGATATTTTTTTTGTGGTTTGGCGAAGTGCATTCGACGGAGAACACCATTGAGAGAGACCACGGTAAGTCGTTCGCAAGTGCCGCCTGCAAGCCGAGACAACCTCCTTATTTGCATCCAGGAAGTCCTTTACTAGTACTACTACTAGGAGTACTAGTGCGGTGAGATGGTTTCTCGAAGAAGATGATGGAGAAGTGGAGCCAGTGAATTGTGAAATGATGGTTGCTTCGTCCGTGCTTTGTGATTTGATGCCTGACTGCTTTGTGATTTGTGATAGAAGGGACAGGGAATAGACTCATGCTCTATCTTTGTACTACATGCGTCCAAGCATGGGAGAAAGAGGAGAGGCGTTGCATTTTCTATTCCTTCAATCAATCAATCGAGGAGCTTCGGTTCCATCTTTTGGCTTTGGCAACACCGCCCACAATGGTTCCCACGATGCCAAAAGCTATTTTCACATTTGGCTACACATTGTGGATGCCCTTAACTGTACCACTTGGTTTTGCTCCTGTGTGCTATCTATACAAATCTCAATTATATTGATCTAAAAATTATAGAATCAAGATTAGTAAAAGGAGGTGATTTTTCCGCGGATGGCGGTTTGCTAACATGCGGTCCCACATGTCGATTGCTTTACCAAGCCGATCCGCGCCCCACATGAGGCGTAACAACGGCGAAGCAACACGTGTTTAAGTTGAAGAAGATGAGGGAGAAGCGGATTCAACAATGAGTGAAATGATGGTTGCTTCATCCCTCCAACTTCTTTTTTTGGCATTCTTACTTCGTCCCTCCAACTTAACTGCAGGAAAGGTGCAGCTTTGGTGGGTGCTTCACCCCGCTTCATGCCTCATTGCTCATTACTATGCGGCCCATGGTGGGGTGCTTCACCCCGGCTGCTCTGCACTTTTATTCCGGTATGGCACTTGGACCCGGTAGCTTGATGTCCCACATGTCGGCGAAAGGGACTAGAAGATTTATGAAAGCGAGTGCTCCACTCTTACGACGGAGTAGACGGCGATGGCCGAGTGAACTGTCACCTGTACTGTATAGTACTATAGTTCTGCTGTTTCGCATGATCCATCGATACAAACCCGATTAAACAGGAAAGGGTGGGATTGTTCCCGCGCGGTAGATGATACTGGCCATACATTTCAAAGGCAATTTTAATGTATCCCAAACTGAATAATTATAAGTAACAATATGATATCTAGTAAAACTAAAAACACATATGATTTATTGTGTTAGAGTGTAGTAGTAGTGCTGTATTGCATAGTTGTTAGATGTAACATGCGAAAACGTGTAGAGATGTAGTTTTGGAGGGCCTACGGAGAGAAAAGCGTAATATGGTCACCGAACTTCAGAATAAGCTGATTACGGTCACTATATACGTTTTGCGGTGATTATCCGGTCACTTGCTCACAGTTCAGCATCGGATTGCACTCTGTTGACCGGCCAAATAGTTTGCATGGCGCCATGTTGACTAGCTAAATTGACCACGTTCCTTGTGGGTCCCACCTGTCAATTCGCATAGGGAAAAGGTCGGATAAACACAAATTTACGCAGCGCGACAAGGCTCCAACCCGCGCTTGTGGGAATCACTGGTTGTGTATGTATGCATCGGGGCCTGATGTGTGCATGCACGTGGGTTGAGCACTTGAGCGTGAGAGTGTGTGTTGGTCGTGCGGTGTACTGGTGTGTGCATGCATGCGTGCGTGTGTGCGTGTGAGTGTTGCGTGCGCGCGTGGCTGCGTGTGTACGCGTGAGGGTTGCGTGCGTGCGTGGGTGCATGTGTTTGTGTGAGTGTTGCGTGGATGCAGTTCGTGTGCATGCATGCGTGTGTGTATAATCACCACACCAGCTCATGTGTGTTAAAACAGACGGCTCAGCATACCAATACAAGGCCACCTTGTCCGCTATTCCCGAGGTCATGACTTCGAACCACCATCAAAATATTTTTTTGTCATTTGTTTTCATTCTTACTAGCAAGATGCCCGTGCGTTGCACGTAACATCAAGATGAATTTGTATGACTTGTTTATCTTGTGAGAGAAAAGGATGAATGAAGGAAGGCCTTATTTGCAAATGTGGAGAGGTGTGTGGGTACCTTTTTGCAAAATTGCCATAGTCTCTTTCCTATCCGTCAGGTATAAATCGGATGGCCTATATTGCAGGATGGTAGGCACACCATCATCACCAACTCTGTTTTTTATAAGAGTGTATTTTATGTATTTTATAAGAGTGTAGATGTAGAGTAGATACAAGTCGACAGGTGGGCACGATGGTAGTGAGATAATGTGATGCAACACTAGAGGTGCCACGTGGAGCGTTTAAGCTCGTCAACTAGTCATGTCATGAGCAAATACTGAGTTATGCGGTGAGCTGTGGATGTATAATAACCACTAAGCGTAAGCGGTGATCGTAATGAGTGGATTATGAAGTCAATGTATGTATCGTGCTTTCGCTTCAAATACAATGATCGTCATTGCATATATCTCGAGAGAAAGATGAAACATCGTGAATTTTACGGGGCTTACTTTTAGAGGACTTGGAGATAGTTTGTGTGCATACGTGAAAAGGCGTCACAGGGGGTATCACGATGGAGAGAGATTCTCTTTGTTTCTCTTTATTATGACTAACTTTGTATATAATATAAAAATATACAAATTCACAGTGCGGAATAAATATCATAGTGGGCACCATGCAATGCAAATTAGTGTTCGTACTCCTCCATATAACTTTGTAATGTTGTATATATGTAGAAACTCTAAAATAATTTTTTGGCCACACTTTATTCAAAACGAATGTTGTATGCAAAATAAACGTGAAGAGAGGGCTTTGTAGATCAATGGGGTACGTGATGTAACATGTGTGAATGCGTAGTTGATGCATTTGGCGGGGCCTAGAGAGGTATGTGTGTGTATTACGTATTCGAGAGAGGCATGGATAGAGGGGCCGATGGGGGCGTGGGAGAGATAGCACGAGAAATGAGAGTGGTCTAGAGAGAGAGAAATATGGCGTCACGACAAGAGATTCCATTCCTCGAGTGTGTATATGCAAGGGGAGGGAATAGAGGCACCAGGAGAAATTTTACGTGTGTGTGGTGTTTGTGTTGGTATGTGTGGGTGTGAGAAGATAATGAGGCGTGGGGGCAGAGGGTGTTTCACGCGTGAGGTCCGTGAGTCGAGGTGAGTCCTTCGTTCGGTTCCGTCCCTGTGCCACATTGGTCGGCCCATGACACAATTAGGAAGAACCATGGATGACTAGTCGTACAAGACAAAGATAGCAGAATTTTGAACCGGTGATCATAGCATCTGCAAATCGTATATAAGGGGTATTCAATGTTCGTTTTGTTTTTGAACATACAATATACTCCCTCCTATCCTTTCTACTTTACATATAAGTTTTATGTGTAGTCAAAGTATCTCTACTATGATAAAAAAAGGTATGAACATTCAACAATGCCCAATCAATATTAGATTAAATTCGTACTCCTAGATTTATACTCGAGATGGTTTCCAATTTGACTATTGACAAGATTAATAGTACATGAGATGTATAATGTGAAAATTATATCATTGGAAACTCCTTTCACATACGAAATTGACCGTATGCTTTGTGTAAGTTGCATACCATATATTATTACTCTAACATTTGGTCAAAGTTAGCCTCGAAAAGCGCATTAGACCTGTATGCTTTGTGTAAGTTGCATGTCATATATTATTACTCTAACATTTGTGTAAGTTGCATGTCATATATTATTACTCTAACATTTGGTCAAAGTAGTATAGTGGAAGTGGATCCTCGACGTAGGTATCCCTGCCTTACCCTCCCTTTCGGTCACTTCATTGGCGGACCCCATGCTTGCTAGGCCCGTATGTCGGTTACTCAATGGGTTCGCCACGTCAGGGGATCCTCATCCATAGTATACTCCCTCTGTCTTTATTTACTCCGCATAAAACGGAGGGAGTGGTGGTATAATAAATGATGCGGGCGGGGGAGGGGGAGGGACATCGGTTTGCTCTCAACTGCGGTCCCACAAGCAAGCGAAAATGCAAGACGAAGCACGTTCCATTCGGTGAGCGACGTGGAGGGTCCAGCATGCCGGGCTGCAACTCGAACGCGACAAGTGCGATGTACAGTCAAAACCGATTGACCGGTCTTCACCGGAACCACTATTCACACCAGAACCTTCGCTACTCGGCCTACGCCAGCCACTGCCCTAAAACCGCACGAAATCTCCAGGCCATTCCCCCACCTTTCGATCCCCTAGCCCGCATCAAGCATCCCCTAGTTTGCCGGAAAGCCATGGTGCACCGCAAGATCACTTACTACAAGATGTTGACACCGGAGCACCGCGCATAAATCGAGGAGGCGGTCGGCGCCACAGACCTCCGTTCCCAAGCTCGCTTTGCGGCGGGCCAATCCCCGAGTTCTCTGGAGCCAAGCTACGAGGAGGAGGAAGCTGATCCAATGTTCACTGCGGAGGTCGCGGCGCAGAAGGCCCCTAATGGGTATGAGATGATGGACGTCGACTTCGTGTCGGCGTCCGAGTCCCCCATGGTGCAGGCGGACCAGCGGTTCAACATGGCGATACTAAAGGAGGACCGGGAGGCAGAGGCTCAACTCGACGCGGAGCGCGCGCATGCCGCTGCCATCGAGACTCTCCTGCAGGCGAAACCGGATGTCATGAATGTGAACCGGGTGGCGGAGGCTCAATTTGAGGCGGAGCGCGCGGATGCCGCTGCCATCGAGGCCCTCCTGCAGGCGGAACCGGACGTCCTCGACTTGAACCGGGCGGCGAAGGCTCGACTCGACGCGGAGCGCATGGATGCCGCTGCCATCGAGGCCCTCCTACAGGCGGAACCGGACGTCCTCGACTTGAACCGGGCTGTGCTCTCGTCCGTGCAGAGCGCCCGCATGCTCCGCTTGAACGAGTAGCTAGAGGCCGAGGACAACCACGGTGCGGAGACACACGTCGGGAGCGACGGCTGGTTCGCGCCGGCAGCCAAAGACGACGAGGCCGTCTCTTTTCGTGAGCAGTGATAGTTTTTCTTTATGTTGTTGTTTTTATGGATCTTTTGCTGTGTAAAAACATACTATATTTGTTATGCAAGTCGCCTGACTTGGGTCAGTCTACCATTTCAGGCGGTTGGATGAATATCCTACGTCTCCTAACCCTTCTTTCCTTCTTCCTCACCTCTTCTTCTTCCCCAACAGACCACCGCATGGGTCGTACGGATACTCCCCAACATGCGGTTGGATAAACATACTCTATGAACGAAAATTATGTGTCAGCGATAGGATGGCTGAGTTTGGTTTGTTCACATGCGACAACACGTGTCGGTGAGGTGCGTTCCCTTGGTTGGGTTTGCGGCGTGGGGAGCGATGTGTGAGGTGCGGTGCGACGCGGCATGCAGGAGCGACCGTGTGAGGGTCTTGATGCGACCGCGACAGCCGTCTTAAGTGTACCTCCTTCTCATTTTGAAAACTTGAGGCAAGCTTGGCAAAATGTGTGGCGAAGCTTGGCAATGCAAGGCCTAGACCCAAACAGGATAAATGCGTGCATTACTAGGAGTACTAGTGTTAAAAAGAAAGGCGGGGTTTTCCTTGGCGGGATTTAATCAATACAAATCCTCGTTTCACGTGTCAATTAATGCGTATTTTTTTCTCGAAAGACCAAAGAGCTAACCGTCTCACTCCTCATCGCTTGATTAATGAAGCGCCATGCAAACCAACCTTCTCACTTCCGCATGCATGCAGGGGATATTAATGTCCTTGGTTGCTAACCTCATCAATTTTGCCTCGATTAGTGTTAGTGGCCCTTTGCAAATTGTAATTTTGATATACTGGCCTTGTGTACAAAAAAATGGATGTAGTAACTATATTTGACTTCCTTCCCCATTGCTGTGATGTCGACGATATTTTTTTTGTGGTTTGGCGAAGTGCGTTCGACGGAGAACACCATTGAGAGAGACCACGGTAAGTCGTTCGCAAGTGCCGCCTGCAAGCCGAGACAACCTCCTTATTTGCATCCAGGAAGTCCTTTACTAGTACTACTACTAGGAGTACTAGTGCGGTGAGATGGTTTCTCGAAGAAGACGATGGAGAAGTGGAGCCAGCGAAGTGTGAAATGATGGTTGCTTCGTCCGTGCTTTGTGATTTGATGCCTGACTGCTTTGTGATTTGTGATAGAAGGGACAGGGGAATAGACTCTGTCTCTATACTGTACTACATGCGTCCAAGCATGGGAGAAAGAGGAGAGACGTTGCATTTTTCTATTCCTTCAATCAATCAATCAGGGAGCTTCGGTTCCATCTTTTTGGCTTTGGCAACACCGTCCACAATGGTTCCCACGATGCCAAAAGCTATTTTCACATTTGGCTCCACATTGTGGATGCCCTTAACCGTACCACTTGGTTTTGCTCCTGTGTGCTATCTATACAAATCTCAATTATATTGATCTAAAAAATTATAGAATCAAGATTAGTAAAAAGGAGGTGATTTTTCCGCGCGGATGGCGGTTTGCTAACATGCGGTCCCACATGTCAGTGCTTTACCAAGCCGATCCGCGTCCCACATGAGGCAGAACAACGGCAGAAGCAACACGTGGTTAAGTTGAAGAAGATGAGGGAGAAGCGGATTCAACAATGAGTGAAATGATGGTTGCTTCATCCCTCCAACTTCTTTTTTTGGCATTCTTACTTCGTCCCTCCAACTTAACTGCAGGAAAGGTGCAGCTTTGACTGGGGTGCTTCACCCCGGCTTCATGCCTCATTGCTCATTACTATGCCGGCCCATGACTGGGGTGCTTCACCCCGGCTGCTCTGCACTTTTATTCCGGTATGGCACTTGGACCCGGTAGCTTGATGTCCCACATGTCGGCGAAAGGGACTAGAAGATTTATGAAAGCGAGCGCTCCACTCTTACGACGGAGTAGACGGCGATGGCCGAGTGAACTGTCACTGCATCTTGTATAGTACTATAGTTACTTTGTTTCGCATGATCCATCGATACAAACCCGATTAAACAGGAAAGGGTGGGATTGTTCCCGCGCGGTAGATGATACTGGCCATACATTTCAAAGGCAATTTTAATGTATCCCAAACTGAATAATTATAAGTAACAATATGATATCTAGTAAAACTAAAAACACATATGATTTATTGTGTTAGAGTGTAGTAGTAGTGCTGTATTGCATAGTTGTTAGATGTAACATGCGAAAACGTGTAGAGATGTAGTTTTGGAGGGCCTACGGAGAGAAAAGCGTAATATTGTAACGTCCCAAATTTTGGAATGTTAATATAATTAATTGAATTGTTTGTTTGTTTGCTTGAGTGAATTAAACTTGAGTGAAATTTGAACCTTTTCAAAAACTTTTGAATGAGAGGGAATAAAATGACTTTCCCCTTCTTCGGTAAATTCAAATTCATCCTATTAAAATCAATGAGAGAAGATGACATGACTTCTTCAACTATAAAGAATTTGAACGGAGTTTTGCAATTTAATTCTTTCAAATATTTGCACTTGCTTCTCTATTTTTCTTCCCGAGAAATACCCGAAAAATAAATTCTTGCAAGCAAGAAAGAGCGGAGGAAAATGACCCTCCAAAATCAGGGCATTTTGAAAATATTTGAGCCAAGAAAACCAAAGTTTTATTTAAAATTATTTGCAAAAAGAAATAAAGCCTTTAGGGATTTTCTGAAAAACATTTTTTAAAGTTTTATTTTGGCCGTGGAATAATGCTCATCATCTACATTTTATTTTTCTGATAATTTTAGTATATAAAACTCTTTATTCGAATTGATTTGATTTCCTTTTTATTGTTTTAGTTTCCTAATTTTAAAAATAGGAATGGAATCGTTTTATTAGGAAAAACCTGCTGGCCCATTAAGCACTTTCCTATTCTAGCCCAACAAGAGATCATCTCCTTCCTCTGTTTCCTCTCACGTTCTGAAGCTTTTCATATCCATGGAGACAGGAATCTCCACCTTCCCGATCTCCTTCGTCTTTCCATCCCAGCGCCTCCCGAGACCGCCTATAAAACCCCTCCTCTCCTCGTTCCATTTTTCCCATCACCACGCCCCTCCTGCCCGTAGCCTTCTCGCCACCGTCCTCCTTTTCCTGCCTAGAAACGCTCACCAGGAGCTCTCCTGGAACCTCCCCATCGCCCTGCAGCACCCCAGCGCACCTCCCCAGCGCCGACCCTCCTCCGCCACCCCACCCCGCGCGGAGACCTCGCCCCTCGCCGGAGCAGCCCTCCACATCGCCGTCTCCTTCCTGCCATCTCTGCCTCACGTACAGGTAACTCCGTTTTCGTTTTCAGATTTATTCCTGTAACAGATTTAGTTCCGTCCTTGTTTAGCTTATAACTTTTGATCTAGAAGTCCAATGATGCTGATTCTTTTTGCGTTAGATCACAATTTTCTTGTAGTTTCAAAAATATATAATTTGTCTATGTTTGGATTTATAAAATTGAGTTAGATCAGATTTGAATTAAAGCTTGTTTTGCTTATTCCGGGAGTTTAAAATAGATTTTTATTTGATTCTTTTTCTACTGATCACTAGTAATCATATTTACCAGTGGTAAAAACTTAAAATTGTTTGAGTATTTTAGCTTATTGTTTCATGTAAAACAAATTCTGTTTTAGTTCTATTCAATTATAGCTACTTTTTTTCTATAGTTGTTTTTAAATTATTTTATTTTATATTTCAGAAAGTTTATGTTTGGTTTCTATTAGTTAAACAGTAGGTGTTCAACAAGTTTTTATATTTATTTTATTTTGTTATCGTGAAATCAATTCAAGTTCGCTAATAACTTGCAATGGATTTCTAGTGTTTTAACTCCCAGTTGAAAATACTTTCAAAATAGCTTTATGAAAAAAATACTTTATTATTATTTTCTTTTGTCTTAACTAAATTTATATTTTATTCTCTGTTATTTTAGTGTTTTATTTTCCGTTAGACAAAACTATTTTTTGGGAATGTTGTAGAAGAAGACTCCTAGTTTTATTTGAAGTTCCTTGGATTCTTATTCGCTCTCTCTTTTGTTTTGATTGTTAGTGTGAGTGCTTATGTGAATGATATGTTTGTTATATAGATTTCATCAGAGAGTGACGAGTAGTCTATCAAGTTATTTCTTGAGAACGATAATTCTTCTTCGTCAACATCACCGTGCAAGTTCACTTTGACCATGCTTTCATACCTATGTTTTATTGCATTTAGTGACATCTTTGCAACCACCCTCAAGAGTGTTATTGAATCCTTGTAGTTGAGTAGTATGCATGAGGTAGGAACCCACCCCCTGTTACCAAGCCCGGGCGATATTTTATTTAATGCTACGCTATAGTAGACGGGGTTTGGTATGAGTACTGGAGTGGTGTGAGAATTGGAGGATTCTCGTCAATGACGACAACTCCATGATGGAATCTGCAAGGACTGCATCTTCAAGGCCTCAAGACTTCAAGACTCAAGACAAGAATTCAATACACACTCTTTGGGTGAAGCGGTTGTGGGCACCTGGAGAAACCGGTGGTTGGCGGGATGCATGGAGAAGCGCCATGATATCTTGAAAGCTTCACCCAGACTCAAAGAGACGGAAGAATACTTCACGCCGGAAGCTTACCTGTGCAACCGCAAGTCATTATGGGCTCGACTTGGTTGACTTTAGTTGTGACTGGCTGGGACGGTACTAGCAGATGTAGAACTACGGTAGGATGGGTTGAGTACCGGACGGTGGTCGAGGAACTCTTTGGAAGACCATGTTTGGTCATCTTGTTCTCAAACACCACGAAGTGCGAGAACGTAAAGAGAGGGATCGAATCTTGCGGGTAAAGTGTACAAACCTCTGCAGAGGGTTTAAACCTAATCGATTAGCCGTGTCCCGATTCACGGACAATTTGAGCATCTGGACTGGATCTATCTGGAACTCTCAACACCGGATTGATAACTTAATTGTGGGCAACATATGATGATTTTGGGCTATGAGATATCGGTTGGCGGAACCATGTCATGATAGAAAACTCCATAGTACAGATTTCATTTATTCCTTTGATGTAGGGAAAATAAAATCAGCTTTTACGCAAACAAAACTCAGATACAGAGCCATAAGGCCATATTGCATATAGTATAGTTTTATCATCTGTTTTCTCATGTTGTGATCTTGCCGGTACATTCTATGTACTGACCTACACGGCTGCAACGTATCATGTTGCAGATACTTTCTTCCGACGAGTAAGATTACGAGTGCAGGTTACGGTCTACACTCAACCTGCCGATGGCGTTGATGGGACTCCACACCCGCTTGTTTGTTTCCGCTGAGTATTATGAGGTATATATCATTTTACTTTATTTATACATGTGATTGCACTTTGATATATACATTGATGTCTTGTGTGTGCCGAGATCTTGATCCGTGGATGGCATAAAGAATACGAGGCTTGACCGTCTCGAGGTCGGGTCGCTCTGAGATGGTATCGAGCACATGTTGACTGTAGGACGTGACCCTAGAAATCGGAAAGCCCTTAGGACAGGATATCTCAAAAACTTTATTTACAAAAAGACTCTTACTTCTCATCTTTTCTGATTTTATCGAATGGACACTCTCACCTCAAAATAGATAGAATATACCCCTTTTCCCTTTTGACCACATGAAGGATCAACTGAAGCCACTCCAAGAAAGATATCGGAGAACTGATGACCTCTTCCAAGTAAAGAGGATTTCACCATGTATTAGAAGCTACAACAGTTGAAGACTCTGAAGACTTGAAGGATCTGAAGAATTATTTGACCTTTAGAAGACCAAACCTTGTTATACACCTACGTTAAATGCGATGATTTGTGAGCGGTCATTTGTTTGATGTTTTCTGACAGCCACAAAGAAAAACTTGTCAAAAAACTATTGTTTGTATTGTGTGTATATCCCTCCCCACCTCTCTCATATCCCATCCCAAAACTTTTGAACCCCATAGATGATGAAAGAAGTTGGACTGATATTCTCTGGACCGAAGACTCAGCCGGAGGCAGAGCTATGGATGCAGAACATGGAAAAATCACTTCGGGAACAATTTGGTTTCAAGGAAGTATGAGGTCCAATATGCTCTTCAGTACTTTACAGAAAGTGCTGCAACCTGGTGGAAAATGCATCAAGCCATACAGGGATTTAATGGAGCAAGGACTTGGGAGGAATTCAAGAAGACCCTGATGAAATCACGTCTTATCCGGAAGCACAATGATACACCAAGAAGTAAACCTTGTGCCTGCAAGATTTGCGGAGAAATAGGACACACCGGAGGAACACAAAGATGGATGCCCTCATTGTGAGGAGAAACACCCAGTGTGGAATGCCCAACTAGCCGGTGACTTGCTTCTGTGTGAAGGAACCACCCACTACCCGGTAAAGATGTCACATTTACTCCACGGTGCAACAAACTATTCAAGCAGGAAGATGGAATGAAAGAAGCCCTCAAGGAAGACCTAGAAGAACCAAGAATGAATGAAAGTGTTGAAGACCTGGATGGAGAAGGTCCCAACAGATTTTACTCCAATGCCACGCTATTTATGTGGAGAAGAAGGACATTTTTCACAGATTGCCCCAAGGGAAGAAAAGAGTATCCAGGATATTTCCGACAATGAAGTGAAGTTTGACCCTCTGGAGATAGAAACTCTGATCATTACAAAGAAATCCAGGAAGAGAAAAGGAAGGCAACCCGAGAGCAACACAATTTTTGCAGAGAAGGACTTGAGTCATATCACCTGTTACAGGTGCAAGGATGTAGGTCATTACGCTAGTAAATGCCCAGAAAAGAAACCAAGAATCACAAAGAAGCCCCGAGACATGTCGGAAGTCATTTGTTTTCACTGCAAGGAAGTAGGACATTATGCTATTAAATGTCCCGACAAGATGAAAGCTGGAGTTGAGTAGTTGGGATTTTGATATGGATAATAAGAGTAGTAGAAAGCAATTTCCTTTTCATGAGCTCAATGAGTTGAGTTATGTAATAGATTTCTCAGAGTTTGTAATAGTTCATGACTCAATAAAGTTGTAATGTCACATGCTGAAAAACTTTAAGGAGTTGTCATATTTTATCTTGGAAATTAATATTCTGGATGAACATGGAAGAAAGTGAGTTGTGATGCATAAACAGGAAATTGGAATTGAGTTTGAAGTTTTGTTTGGATGATATGAATGTGTGCCCGGAGATATGTACCTCATTCGAGCACCACTTTTGTTATACAACTGCAGATGACGACCCTTTATGAGTCTTTCCTTAAAGGTCCGAAACCATCATGACCACGACAAGTGATCATGATTACCCAAGATCTGAAGGACATGATGAAGCATATTCACCTTGAAGGAGATGCAGTCTACAAAGGCTACCCTTCATGCAAAAGGGAGTGGAACTTTGGTATGTGGAGGTACACCTCCACCGCTTGAAAGGAGTTTGCCCAAAGAGGATGGGGCATTACTTTTTCATCTCACGTGTGCCACAAGCAACTTTCTTCGACGCTGTTCGTGAAGCAGCCATGGAAGCCATACGCCAGATCGGAGAAATACTTGAAGCAAGACTCCGTTATACTCAGGAATACCTAAGCGAAGTGCATGCAGAGATGATGAAGGTGAAGCTCAAGACCACCATGATGAAACAGAAGATTGAAGATTTCAAGGCTCATGTCGCACAATTCCAGTGGGACTGAAGAATCCTCGAGGAGGAATAAATGAATAAAGTTGGAAGTAATGCCTGACCATACCAAATCATGTGGGTGGCAGCATTTGTAACAAAGTACTTTTTGGAATTTGGATTTACGAAAATGGTTAAGGATGTAATGAAAGATTGATATGAGAATAATGAGATTTCATGGATAAACTCGTGCATTCTTTTGGTCATAGTACTCTGTAAAGCCACAAGATCAATGAAGAAAGAAACGTGTTATTCATGACGGCCATAGAAGGAAGCTGGACAAAATAAGTTGGAGTTTTGTTTTGATATGATGGTATGAAGAAACAGAGTACTACTGGATTTAAGGAGGTGTAACAAGAGAGTTACTCCAAGGATGAGTTAAAGCTGCACTAGTGTTGAAGTGGGCCATAACCCACAGGCCCAGGATTCTGAGAAGGAACCGTTGTAACCTTGATAAAGGAATAAATTTGGAAGAATCAGTGATGCAATCAGCATACGTTTCGTAGGAGGGTACGCAAAAACCTGAGAGTGGTGAAGTAACGATAGATGTTTGTTCAGCTTGCAGAAACCATGGATTTACTCGAACTCAGTTCGAGAACAAGAGAAATTCTGCAATGCTTGTGAGTATGCCCAAGTGTTAAAATACGTGATTCGATATTTACATATGTGGTAATGATTCAAGCACGGGATGGATTGGCCCCATACGGAGACTTCTATCATGAACTATCATATGTTGATGGAAAATCGAGAGCCTTGAAAAACTTAGAAGAGTGTCGACGCGATAAGCCATAAAACCATAAAATGGTAGGACGATGGAACCCCATTACAGCAACCGCTGCCAAACATAGGTTATACGGTGAGGTTCAACCAGACCCGTTTTCTGCAGGAGAAAACCATAAATTGTAGACCACCATGAGTGTTTCGATAGTTGTTTAGAATGGACACAGACCCATCAGCTAAGAAGATCCAGTCTCGGACGAACTTCAACTTTGACGAACCGACCCAAGCTTTTGAGGAAAACTCTATGCTTCTGACAGAAGAACCTTAATGAAGGAGCTATTGTAGGATATGTGAAGAGACATACATTGTCAGCCCTCCAGAGGAAATATCTGAGTTTATTGGAACCATGACCTTGTTTTTAAGTATGGTAGCACCCGACCTTTCGACCAAGACATTTGCTAGAAGACCCCAACCCCTAACCTTTTCTTGTTAGTTTCTTGAATCTCGAGGACTAGATTCATTTTAAGTGTGTAGGTTTGTAACATCCCAAATTTTGGAATGTTAATATAATTAATTGAATTGTTTGTTTGTTTGCTTGAGTGAATTAAACTTGAGTGAAATTTGAACCTTTTCAAAAACTTTTGAATGAGAGGAATAAAATGACTTTCCCTTCTTCGTAAATTCAAATTCATCCTATTAAAATCAATGAGAGAAGATGACATGACTTCTTCAACTATAAAGAATTTGAACGGAGTTTTGCAATTTAATTCTTTCAAATATTTGCACTTGCTTCTCTATTTTTCTTCCCGAGAAATACCCGAAAATAAATTCTTGCAAGCAAGAAAGAGCGGAGGAAAATGACCCTCCAAAATCAGGGGCATTTTGAAAATATTTGAGCCAAGAAAACCAAAGTTTTTATTTAAAATTATTTGCAAAAAGAAATAAAGCCTTTAGGGATTTTCTGAAAAACATTTTTTAAAGTTTTTATTTTGGCCGTGGAATAATGCTCATCATCTACATTTTATTTTTCTGATAATTTTAGTATATAAAAACTCTTTATTCGAATTGATTTGATTTCCTTTTTATTGTTTTAGTTTCCTAATTTTAAAAATAGGAATGGAATCGTTTTATTAGGAAAAACCTGCTGGCCCATTAAGCACTTTCCTATTCTAGCCCAACAAGAGATCATCTCCTTCCTCTGTTTCCTCTCACGTTCTGAAGCTTTCCATATCCATGGAGACAGGAATCTCCACCTTCCCGATCTCCTTCGTCTTTCCATCCCAGCGCCTCCCGAGACCGCCTATAAAACCCCTCCTCTCCTCGCTCCATTTTTCCCATCACCACGCCTCTCCTGCCCGTAGCCTTCTCGCCACCGTCCTCCTTTTCCTGCCTAGAACGCCACCAGAGCTCTCCTGGAACCTCCCATCGCCCTGCAGCACCCCAGCGCACCTCCCAAGCGCCGACCCCTCCTCCGCCACCCCACCTCGCGGAGACCTCGCCCCCTCGAGCAGCCTCCACATCGCCGCCTCCTTCCTGCCATCTCTGCCTCACGACAGGTAACTCCGTTTTGTTTTCAGATTTATTCCCGTAACAGATTTAGTTCTGTTCTTGTTTAGCTTATAACTTTTGATCTAGAAGTCCAATGATGCTGATTCTTTTTGCGTTAGATCACAATTTTCTTGTAGTTTCCAAAATATATAATTTGTCTATGTTTGGATTTATAAAATTGAGTTAGATCAGATTTGAATTAAAGCTTGTTTTGCTTATTCGGGAGTTTAAAAATAGATTTTATTTGATTCTTTTTCTACTGATCACTAGTGATCATATTTACCAGTGGTAAAAACTTAAAATTGTTTGAGTATTTTAGCTTATTGTTTCATGTAAAACAAATTCTGTTTTAGTTCTATTCAATTATAGCTACTTCTTTTTCTATAGTTGTTTTTAAATTATTTTATTTTATATTTCAGAAAGTTTATGTTTGGTTTCTATTAGTTAAACAGTAGGTGTTCAACAAGTTTTTATATTTATTTTTATTTTGTTATCGTGAAATCAATTCAAGTTCGCTAATAACTTGCAATGGATTTCTCTAGTGTTTTAACTCCCAGTTGAAAATACTTTCAAAATAGCTTTATGAAAAAAAATACTTTATTATTATTTTCTTTTGTCTTAACTAAATTTATATTTTATTCTCTGTTATTTTAGTGTTTTATTTTCCGTTAGACAAAACTATTTTTGGGAATTTTGTAGAAGAAGACTCCTAGTTTTATTTGAAGTTCCTTCGGATTCTTATTCGCTCTCTCTTTTGTTTTGATTGTTAGTGTGAGTGCTTATGTGAATGATATGTTTGTTATATAGATTTCATCAGAGAGTGACGAGTAGTCTATCAAGTTATTTCTTGAGAACGATAATTCTTCTTCGTCAACATCACCGTGCAAGTTCACTTTGACCATGCTTTCATACCTATGTTTTATTGCATTTAGTGACATCTTTGCAACCACCCCTCAAGAGTGTTATTGAATCCTTGTAGTTGAGTAGTATGCATGAGGTAGGAACCCACCCCCTGTTACCAAGCCCGGACGATATTTTATTTAATGCTACGCTATAGTAGACGGGTTTGGTATGAGTACTGGAGTGGTGTGAGAATGGAGGATTCTACGTCAATGACGATAACTCCATGATGGAATCTGCAAGGACTGCATCTTCAAGGCCTCAAGACTTCAAGACTCAAGACAAGAATTCAATACACACTCTTGGGTGAAGGATTTGTTGACGGGCACCTGGAGAAACCAGTGGTTGGCGGGATGCATGGAGAAGCGCCATGATATCTTGCGGAAAGCTTCACCTGACTCAAAGAGACGGAAGAATACTTCACGCCGGAAGCTTACTGTGCAACCGCAAGTCATTATGGGCTCGCTTGGTTGACCTTAGTTGTGACTCTGGCTGGGACGGTACTAGCAGATGTAGAACTACGGTAGGATGGGTTGAGTACCGGACGGTGGTCGAGGAACTCTTTGGAAGACCATGTTTGGTCATCTTGTTCTCAAACACCTCAAGTGCGAGAACGTAAAGAGAGGGATCGAATCTTGCGGGTAAAGTGTACAAACCTCTGCAGAGGGTTTAAACCTAATCGATTAGCCGTGTCCCCGGTTACGGACAATTTGAGCATCTGGACCTGGATCTATCTCGGAACTCTCAACACTGGACTGATAACTTAATTGTGGGCAACATATGATGATTTTGGGCTATGAGATATCGGTTGGCGGAACCATGTCATGATAGAAAACTCCATAGTACAGATTTCATTTATTCCTTTGATGTAGGGAAAATAAAATCAGCTTTTACGCAAACAAAACTCAGATACAGAGCCATAAGGCCATATTGCATATAGTATAGTTTTATCATCTGTTTTCTCATGTTGTGATCTTGCCGGTACATTCAATGTACTGACCTACACGGCTGCAACGTATCATGTTGCAGATACTTTCTTCCGACGAGTAAGATTACGGTACAGGGTTACGGTCTACACTCAACCTACCGATGGCGTTGATGGGACTCCACACCCGTTTGTTTGTTTCCGCTGAGTATTATGAGGTATATATCATTTTACGTTATTTATACATGTGATTGCACTTTGATATATACATTGATGTACTGTGTGTGCCAAAGATACTGATCCGAGGATGGCACAAGAATACGCAGGCTTGACCGCCCGAGGTCGGTCGCTATAAATATGGTCACCGAACTTCGTAATAAGCTGATTACGGTCACTATATACGTTTTGGCGGTGATTATCCGTCACTTGCTCACAGTTCAGCATCGGATTGCACTCGCTGACCGCCAAATAGTTTGCATGGCGCCATGTTGACTAGCTAAATTGACCACGTTCCTTGTGGGTCCCACTGTCGATTCAAGATAGGGAAAAGGTCGATAAACACAAATTTACGCAGCGCGACAAGGCTCCAACCCGTGCGCGGGAATCACCTGGTTGTGTATGTGTCTGTCAGGGCCTGATGTGTGCATGCACGTGTGGGTTGAGCACTTGAGCGTGAGAGTGTGTGTTGGTCGTGCGGTGTACTGGTGTGTGCATGCATGCGTGCGTGTGTGCGTGTGAGTGTTGCGTGCGCGCGTGGCTACGTGTGTACGTGTGAGGGTTGCGTGCGTGCGTGGGTGCATGTGTTTGTGTGAGTGTTGCGTGGATGCAGTTCGTGTGCATGCATGCGTGTGTGTATAATCACCACACCAGCTCATGTGTGTTAAAACAGACGGCTCAGCATACCAATACAAGGCCACCTTGTCCGCTATTCCCGAGGTCATGACTTCAACCACCGTCAAAATATTTTTTGTCGCTTGTTTTCATTCTTACTAGCAAGATGCCCGTATGCTGCACATAACATCAAGATGAATTTGTATGACTTGTTTATCTTGTGAGAGAAAAGGATGAATGAAGGAAGGCCTTATTTGCAAATGTGGAGAGGTGTGTGGGTACCTTTTTGCAAAATTGCCATAGTATCTTTCCTATCCGTCAGGTATAAATCGGATGGCCTATATTGCAGGATGGTAGGCACACCATCATCACCAACTCTGTTTTTTATAAGAGTGTATTTTATGTATTTTATAAGAGTGTAGATGTATAGTAGATACAAGTCGACAGGTGGGCACGATGGTAGTGAGATAATGTGATGCAACACTAGAGGTGCCACGTGGAGCGTTTAACTGGTCAACTAGTCATGTCATGAGCAAATACAGAGTTGTACGGTGAGCCTGTGACTGTATAATAACCACTAAACGTAAACGGTGATCGTAATGAGTGGATTATGAAGTCCAATGTATGTATCGTGCTTTTGCTTCAAATACAATGATCGTCATTGCATATATCTCGAGAGAAAGATGAAACATGCGTGAATTTTCTAGGGGCTTACTTTTAGAGGACCTGGAGATAGTTTTGTGTGCATACGTGAAAGGGGCGTACAGGGGGTATGCGATGGAGAGAGAGATGCTCTTTGTTTCTCTTTATTATGACTAACTTTGTATATAATATAAAAATATACAAATTCACAGTGCGGAATAAATATCATAGTGGGCACCATGCAATGCAAATTAGTGTTCGTACTCCTCCATATAACTTTGTAATGTTGTATATATGTAGAAACTCTAAAATAATTTTTTGGCCACACTTTATTCAAAACGAATGTTGTATGCAAAATAAACGTGAAGAGAGGGCTTTGTAGATCAATGGGGTACGTGATGTAACATGTGTGAATGTGTAGTTGATGCATTTGGCGGGGCCTAGAGAGGTATGTGTGTGTATTACGTATTCGAGAGAGGCATGGATAGAGGGGCCGACGGGGGCGTGGGAGAGATAGCACGAGAAATGAGAGTGGTCTAGAGAGAGAGAGAAATATGACGTCACGACAAGAGATTCCATTCCCTCGAGTGTGTATATGCAAGGGGGAGGGAATAGAGGCACCAGGAGAAATTTTCTGTGTGTGTGGTGTTTGTGTTGGTATGTGTGGGTGTGAGAAGATAATAAGACGTGGGGGCAGAGGGTGTTTCACCGCGTGAGGTCCGGTGAGTCGAGGTGAGGCCCTTCGTTCGGTTCCGTCCTGTGCCACATTGGTCGGCCCATGACACAATTAGGAAGAACCATGGATGACTAGTCGTACAAGACAAAGATAGCAGAGTTGTGAAGGTCTCTGTGTCCACTGACAAAGCCGGCTAGGATTTGTAACCCTAGGTTATCAGACTAAGGTAACCCCTTTATCTCGATATTACTATTCATCCAACCTAACTTTAAGGGCATCCTACAGAATGCTCGCTAGAATCATACTAAATCGATTAGGAAGAGAGGTGTGAGACAATGCGTGAGAGACAAAGCGAATATAATGTGCGTACATGAGACACGTAGGCAGGTCCATGTATATAGAAAGGGTCGATGAGGATTGTGCGTGTGTATGTTTGCGAGAGGAAGAGTGCTTGTGATAAAGGTTAGTGAAAACAGTTGTAAATGGTTACGAGAGGGAGGGAGGGTTATATCTAGAGCATGTGTGCGAAAAAGACACCTCGGGAGAGAGTGAGTGAGCATGTGTGAGAGACCACCGAGGGAGAGTGAAACTACATGTAAAAGACTGCTCTAAACATTGATTAAAGATATAAATTGAATCCAAATATTAGGATGGGATTATGATATTTGCAATTCGCGTAAGGAGCGGTCATTGATCCATCAGACATCTAGATTCTATCGAATTTGAGCATGTCTATGTTATTATTCGACACAATTGATCCACATAGTTAGTATTCTGAACTCCAGACAATGCATCGCTTTAGCAATCGAATATAAACGTGAGTATAGTTCATGTTGTGTGTGTAAAGCACATTATACATACGAAAGTTACACAATGGACATTATAAATAGCTACATATGAACTAGCATACATTTGAATTCAACTTAAGGTGGTTTAAAAAAATCGAATTCAACATGAAGTCCATTCAAATATTTGAATTTGATATGATGGCATTTGTAAACCATACCTAAATTATGGGGCACCAATCTTTGCTCTGATTTTGTACATAATATCATATGTAATCGTGTACAAAATAGATTCAAATTTAGCTCCTCCATTCCAAAATAATCGTAGTTATAGGATTTTCAAGTGTCAAAATTTCAAAAAGAAGCGGATAATTTAATGAGGTTTTCAAACATACAAGGTCAAATATAACGTTGTCTATTTAGGTCAATCCTCATAGTCCAAGAGTACTCTAAACGTGAATGCTTGTGTTTCAAAATTTCGAACGAAGCGCCAAAAGAGCATCTACTCGCCCGAAACCGCGTGAGACCAATGTTTGGTAGTACAAGAAATTACTTTTCTAATAACTCCGACCCGTGAAACCTACCGGCCCGACGTCCAAAGATCTAAACCGAGGTAGGTTTGTAGCTCCAAAAAACATTCATACACAATGGCTGCCTAAGCACACATGCGTGCGGCCGAAATCGCTCCCGCCCACTATTTGGGACACTGGATTACCATCCTACCCCGACCCATGCAGAGGTCCGAATTTAAGAGGGGGGCAAAGTTTGTACTTTTCCCCAAATTTCAAACAAGCGCATCCCATCTTTTGTTCAAAAAATCCAAAAACAAGCACGTCCCAGACCAAAACATGGTTTCCCCCACCCGTTCGATTCCCCATTCGTACTCTGTGGGCGCCAAAACTACCTCTCCACTAGCCGCGAAACCCCGGCGTCCTCCGTCCGCTACCCCATCCCACCCATCAACCGCCGCCCTCCTCCATCACGCCGGAGCCGATACCCCGATGTCGTCTTCCACCGCAACCTCAACCGCAACGCCCTCCACGACTAGTAGTTGAAGCCAAGGCCGAGCCGTCCGTACCCGAGCCAGTTCAAGCACGCCGTCCTGCGCCTCACCGCTGCAGCTCCAACTTTGCCACCCTCCACCGCACCGGAGCTGTTCCTGCTACGCCGTCCTTCACCGCCTCGGATCTACTTCCCCTCCGCCGACATACGGCCATGGCAACACAGTCAACAATTTGGCCATGGGTTCGTCCAAGCCTGCACCCTCCAGAACATCGGTTTCCCCGGTAAAAAGATGAAGATCGGCGCGACATGTGGAGGTGACCACAACCAGCAACCGAAGAAGGTACTCCTCTTCCCTTATTCGTGCAAATCTTACGTCTCTGCTTGCACGGTATTCATCCCACAGAAGACACTAGTTGACCGCTTCTTCTTGATACTAGATGTTCCTAGTAACTCGCGATGCACAAGGTTTCTCCTCATATACTATTTCACCTTAGCTAGAGATCCGTCGCCTCCCTGAATTTCAATTTCTGGCCAGTTGATTCCCAATTAACGAAAGCATACCCCAGCGTAACAGGCGCTAGTACGACTATTACGCCGGGGAAGCAGCGCCTTGGTGTTTATCTTAGGGGCGTGTGCGGCCTAGAGCTACTGGCGCCCGATCTGGAGGTTGGCCGGGATTAAAGGGATGGCCTGGGGGCGCTGCCAAGCACGGCGGTGGTGTGAGGTCGATGGGTGGGCAGGGCGGCGGAGGCAGGGGTCTGGGCCGGTGGTCGCTGGCGGTTCGAGAAAGATCATCAACAGTGACTGGCGGGAGGTAGACGAAGGCCATCTACCCATTCCTTATAGATCGGACGGTTCATTAAAAAAATCGACTGACCTATTTATTTTCAGTCGACTGTTATCTTAGATATGACCACATGTGGTGGTGTGCTGGAGGAGTAGCTGCATTTCCTGTGCTCATATATTATAAAATCATATGGAGTAGAATCTAATTTTGTTTGCCATGCAATGTTGTAGAGCTATCATATGTTTCATGTCATTTATTTTTCAACCACCTGCTATCTGCTACTTTTATAGTGCACTAGTTCTGCACACACTTCACCCATACTCTCACTATTGTGTTTTTATGCAAGGGTATTTCAGAGTCTGCCTCGAGAGAAGCAAAAAAGAAAAGAGACAAGTCGTGCCAGCTTTCTACGCAGCTAGGCACGGCACGTTACATCTCTATAAAGGGTGCAGTGTCAGCAGATGGAGACGGTAAACGTAGCTCTGGAGTTGATGACCTCGCTCGCAATGAACCACCATCCCAGGTGCTTGCTTGAACTTCGCGGTGTCATATGTGGTTGCATGTTCCATATGGTGTCTAGCTTGTATTCAAAAGGCCAAAGTCGGTCTTTATTAAGATAAGGAAATATATTTTTTACATGAACCACCATCCCGTGAGCACCAGAAGACAAATAGCTAGTCAGGGCACTGGCCAAGCCAGTGACAAGCCCAGCAAAGACAGGAATCACCTGGAAGCCAACTAAAAAGCCGCGATGGTGGCGAAGCAGCCCTCCTCCCACCAGGCTCTCACGTCCTAGATGATCATGTTCACCACTCCAGCCGGATGTCTAGCTTGTATTGCTTCCAATTTGGTTAAATTGCATCTGCTTAGCTTACACATTATACCTTTGAATATGACATGCCTTTCGTTTTTGGTACATACTAGTACATCGTGTATTAACCATGTTCTTACATCAAACTAATGTTCTTGTGTATCCCTCATCAATCACTTATGACGAGGCAGGAAGGCAAGGGGACTACTCATTTAAAGAATGCAGCGTCGCCTCCGACATGATTCTCAAGAAATGAAATGCTAGATGAAGATAGTGAACGTAGCTCTATAATTGATTACAGCATTTCTACACTAGCATCGCAGGTGCTTGCTCTAACTTGGCAGCGTGATATGTGGTTGCATGTTGCATATGGTGTCTAGATTGTAATTCTTCCAATCTGTTAAACTGCATGTGCTAGTCTGCTTAGCTTATAGTACATTATACCTGTAATGTGACATGCCTTCCTGTATTTAGTACATAGTACATCTGTCTATTAAGCATGTCCTTACATAAAACTATTGTTTTTTGTATCCCGCATCAATCAATATGACGAGACACCTTTAGTATATGCAGTGCGATATTAGTTGCATCTTTCATATGATTTATAGCATTGCTGCTTCTAATTTGTTGAAATTCCATTTATGATGGGACGCTTTTAACTTGGCAGAGTCATATTGGTTGCATCTTTCATGTGGTGTCTAGCTTGCATTGCTTCTTATTTGCTGGAATGGTTTCTGCTTAGTTTACACAAACAGTTGTGAACATGCCATGCCGTCCTGTTTTTCGTACATATTCCATCCTGGACTCTTGGTATCATGTGTTTGCCTTACATCAAAGTAGTGATTGTCAGTATCATGCGTGAATGACTTCCGAAGAGAGAATTTTATTATTTTTTCTTGTCGGTTTTACTTGACAATTCAAAATCAATAAAACGGAAGGAAGTTAGCAAGGCAGCGGATTAAGGTGCTCCTTCCGAACAGAGGGCCTCTACAGTTTCTACTCCTCCACACCCCCAAGATGATTTCCAAGACAACACATGCATAGACACTCAACAAAGTTGTGTTTATGATGAGCACGTCTCCCCTAGTGCAGCATCACTGGTGCTCCCTCTAACTTGGCACTGTTATATGTGGTTGCATTTTATGTGTGATGTCTAGCTTGTATTGCTTCTAATTTTGTTGAATTCCATCTGCTAACTTTACACATTATACTTCAATAAGACACGTGTTCTTGTTTCTAGAACATACAATATCTGTCTATCACACCATGTTCTTACATCAAATTACTACTGTTGTGTAACCTGCAACAATCACTTATCATAAGACACGTTTGACTTCAGAGTGTGATATAGGTTACATCTCACATTCTTTTCTAGCTTGTACTACTAATTTGTTGAAATGGCACTTATGACGAGACAGTTTTAACTTGGTAGAGTGATATTCGTTGCATCTTTCATATGGTGTCTAGCTTTCATTGCTTCTAATTTGTTGAAATGCCTTCTCCTTAGTTTACACATCATAAGCTGTGAATATGCAATGCTGTGAATATGCAATGGCACTAATGACGAGAGACCTCTAACACGGTAGTGTGATGTTGTTTGCATCTTGCATATGATTTATTTCTTGTACTGCTTCACATTTGTTTAAACGCCATTTATGATGAGACACTGTTAACTTGGTAGAGCGATATTTGTAGCATCTTTCATATGGTGTCTACCTTCCATTGCATTGCATCTAATTTGGTGAAATGTCTTCTTCTTAGTTTACACATCATAGTTCTAGTTATCTCTTCCATCCTGTTTTTCATACATATTACATCCTCCTATCATGTGGTTGTCTAACATCAAAGTTCAGTTAAATCAGATCACGCATCAATTTGTTCTGAAGAACGAAATTGTTATTCGTTTTTCTTGTCGGCTTGACTTAACATGGCACAGAGAAAGAGGAAGAAACATATAATGGCAGGGAATGAGAAGCGGATGAATCCTGCAGATTCTGCTGGTACTGATGATGCAATAGAAGGTCAAAGTCCGGCAGAAAATTCTACAAACACGGCATCCCATGCTACACGAGCTGCATAAAAAGCCAAACAGAAACAAATAGCTGCCACCAAACAAGCAGAGACAGCCCTAGTTCTTGCAAAACCTACCATAGTACTACCAGCTGCACGACTTACTCGCAAGGCCAATCGAGCTAGCAGCACGTTCCCAAGCTCCCTTGCCACCTGACACTACTTCCCAAGCACTCTTGACACAAGACGAGTTGGCAATATCAGATGAACCTTGTGATCTTCAACAGCAAGAAGGTAGTTGCTGGAGTCAAGTTACAGATCCATGCTTCTTTATATGTACTCTCACAGTTTGATGTAGACTAACACTTCCTATGTTCGTTGTTGGACTAGCACCTAGGTGCAAGAGGAAACAAACATCAGGGATAATGCTCGATAGGTTAACTAAATCTAGAGGAGGAGGAATGGAGATCCATTTTGAGGCAGGTTTAAAAAGGCCACGTGATGCTACAGAGTCAGCCAAGTTAGTATTAGAGGCAGCGGTTGCCGGCAGGTGTCATGTATGAATCCTCCCAACATGGATTCAGTACAGGAATGACAAAGACGAAACCTAGTTCAACACCTTCCTCGACCATTTATCTGTAAGTATGGTTATGTATGGAAACTAGTAATATCGTCTTGCTCTGTCCCATACTTTCTAGGTTGCTGATAATGAGACTCCTATAATTTTCAACAGATGAGGTTCAAGTTGGATAGCCAAGATGATGCAACCAGAGAAGCTTGCACCCATGTTTTCAAGTCTGCTCTGCGACAGTATCGGTATTACTTGAGGAAAACTCACTTTGAAGGCAAGGCTAACAGTGAACTTTCCCAAACATCTCCAGTGGAAAATATATCGGATGAAGACTGGAGGGGCCTTGTTAAACACTGGTCTACTCTGAAGTATCAGGTACATTATATATATGTGATCAAATCACATGTTGAAGTCCTATTTACGCATGTGCCACACAAATCTATCTTCTTGTAGGTGAACTGTTCAAAGAACAAGGCCAACCGTATGAAAGTGAAATTCCAATGCATTTACGTGATCTCGTAGCTATATTGCACAATGCGAGGCTCTTGTAATTAGCTGCTCTTTCACTCTTTTCGTTATACCATATTATCAGATCTATATTGACTTGTTCGAAATGCAGAGGAAAGCCCGCAAGGACCAAAAAGTACATGAACCAAATGTTGTGGAAATCTTCAAGGACTGTCACACCAGCAAGAAGAAGGGCATGGCTACACCACCAAAGCCGTTGTTGTAAGTCCTTAATCCTCATGCCTTTTAACTACTACTTACTCGACTTGTGCCTTGAACTGCATGGTTTGCAGCCAATGTCTATTACTCTTTTCAATTTTATACACAATTGTCTTAGCGTATCATTGCACCTTACAAGGTTTAAAAGAGAGGAGTGATGTTCCTTTGATCTTGACCCGTAATCTAGTTTCGTCAGGGACTTGCCCACACAATGTTACAATTGCTGTTTGTCTGTTCTCAGTTGTTTTGTGATATGAATGATGTCATACTATGCTTACCGTATTATAAACTTCGTCTCTTTATCCTTAGCCCTCAATACAATGTGAACAAATAGACAATACATTAGCGATGGTACATGGTCATATGTTTGGAACCTGGTTTTATTATGTACTTTGTAATAAAATACAACTAATATTTTACATGGGTTCACCAGAATAAGTTCTGTATATAGACCAAAGCTATTTTGATTGGTTTTGATGCCTCCTTAATATCTTCTGCTCGGTACTACTAATGTAAAACCTCAACTTTTCAATGAGCTATGGAAAAATGTGGAACCGCCACCTTCAAGGTGGCGAGGCAACTATAACCGCAATGTCGCTCTTGCTGCGGTGGGTCAAGACTGTCCACTAACAAAGGCTAAAAGCACGTTCTGCGTAATACCGGGTTGGTTGTTAAGGCAATATCGCCCAAACTGCCTCATGATCAAGATATGCAAGCTCAAAGCAATGTTGTATCTGCGCCCGCACACAAGTCCATTCCCTAACAGAGGCCCTTTGTGAAACAAGGAGAAACATTGCTCAATGTCGCCAAGATATGCATGGTTTGAAACCGACTATCGACATTTGCTATGTTGTTCAGAGCCTAGGGAAATGAAGGCGAGGGTTATGGTGCTCCATCGGACAATACAAGATGAAAACGTAATGCCAGGTCAAATGAACTGAGCTTCTAAACTTCGGTGGTGCATTTATCTCGCTAGATCTAAGTTTTATGCCAACCTTCCTTTTGTTATATAGTTGTAATTTGTTTTGGTTCGATACAAAATTTATTCTTAACGTGCAGCCACCGTCAAGAAAACAACAAGCCATTTTTGTATAGTGTAGGGTGTTCCTTATATTTGCACGGTGGCGATCTTTGATGCCAAGTGGATGTAATCTGTGTAATCGCTTTAATAGCCTAGCATTAGTTTCGCCTTATTTATTTCCTAGTCTTCTTTTTCCTGGTTTGCTAGTGGCGCAACTACCATGGGTTATACACGGGCGTAGGATCCATGGGTCTCCTACGGGCCGTCGATAAATGGTCTCAGAATCGGTGGGCCTCGGGCCTTCGATAAATGGGCCTGTAATCAGTGGGCCTCGGGCCGTCGGATAAATGGGTCTACATGGGCCGTAATCGAGCGTAATTGGTATCGGCCCAGCACGGTAACGGGCCGTTAACAGGCCGTAGGACTGCAAAGGCTTAATTCTTTCACAGGCATAACGGGTCGTTAATGGGCCAGAATATAGGACGGGCTAGAAACGGTGCAACGGGTTAACAGGCCAGAAATGGGCCGACTCTTGCCATGGGCCGAATTTGGCCCATTAGGGTAACAGGCCAGTAACGGGCCGACTCTTGCCATGGGCTGAATTTGGCCCATTTGGGGAACATGCCAGTAACGGGCCGACTCTTACCATGGGCCGAATTTGGCCCATTAGGGGAACAGGCCAGTAACGGGCCAGAAGTAATCGAGGGCCGAAAAGGAGCCCAAGAACGTATGGGCCGTCAATAGGCCGAAAGCTAACACGGGCTGGAAACGGCCCATGTAAATCACGGACCGTTAACGGGTACAAAGAAAATTACTGTTCATTACGGGCTAGAGTCACCATGGGCCTCTAAAGGGACGAAAGATACGAAGGCCTCATATGGGCCGAAAGACGTCATGGGCCATACATGGGCCAAAAGTGAAATGGGCTGGTGTTATATTCGACGGCCCACATGACGTTGTTGGGCCGATTTCCTTTAGGTCCTAACGGGCCGTGAGTTAACGGGCCGTAAAATGGGCTATTTGCAAAGAGACCGTTAACAGGCTTTTCATGGGCCAGCCCGTTAACTTTTGACCAAGTCAAACGGGCCGGCTTTGTAAGCTAAATGGGCCAGTGGTGGGCCGTGGTACGTATCGACATATCATAGGCGCCTATCTGACCCACTCACGAGCTGACACGTGTTTCGTCCGACCAATAAGAATTTTACATGTGGAAATTTCCCATTGGTCGGGGCTATTAACGGGTTATCGGATCCAAAAGCTGACCCGATAGCTTAACAACGTTCCGTTACGGTGGATGCCACATGTCGGTCACCCTTGACGAAAGCACTTCTGTGACACGCGATTTATCGTCATGGAAGTGGACACTTCCGTGATGATAATTTTGGTAATGTCATGGAACACTTCAACGACAGCACAGGTATGACTATCTTGATTCTGTCATAAAATCGTCATGGATGTACATGCATGACAAAAAAAGCGACCTACTATGACAAACACGTATCATCACGGAAGTGTATTTTTGTTGTAGTGCATACATCATTCATCACATCCTTTTAGCCATATCACATCACATAACTGTTAGGGAACGTAGTAATTTCAAAAAAATTCCTATGCACACGCAAGATCATGGTGATGCATAGCAACGAGAGGGGAGAGTGTTGTCCACGTACCCTCACTGCATCAAAGCGTAAGCGCTTAGCACAACGCGCTTGATGTAGTCGACGTCTTCACGATCCGCCGATCAAGTATCAACGCACGGCACCTCCGAAGTTCAGCACACGCTCAGCCCGATGACGCCCCTCGAACTCCGATCCAGCCGAGTGTTGAGGGAGAGTTTCGTCAGCACGACGGCGTGGTGACGATGATGATGTTCTACCGACGCAGGGCTTCGCCTAAGCACCGCTACGATATTATCGAGGTGGATTATGGTGCAGGAGGCACCGCACACGGCTAAAAGATCAATGATCAATTGTTGTGTCTATGGGGTGCCCCCTGCCCCCGTATATAAAGGAGCAAGGGGGGAGAGGCGGCCGGCCAGGAGGAGGCGCACAAAGAGGAGTCCTACTCCCAGGAGTAGAACTCCCTCCACTCCTTGTTGAATTAGGAGAAGGGGGAAAGAGGAGAGAGAGAGGAAGGAAAGGGGGCACCCCCTCCTTGTCCACCCGGACTAGAGGGAGGGGCGCGCCTGCCCTAGCCGCCTCCTCTTCTCCACTAAGGCCCATGTAGGCCCATTAAACCCCTAGGGGTTCCGATAACCTCCCGGCACTCTCAGATATATCCGATAACCCCGAAACCATTCCGTGTCCGAATATAGTCGCCCAATATATCAATCTTCATGTCTCGACCATTTGAGACTCTCGTCATGTCCGTGATCACATCCAGACTCAACTACCTTCGTACATCAAAACATATAAACTCATAATATAACTGTCATCGAAACTTTAAGCGTGCGGACCCTACGGGTTCGAGAACTATGTAGACATGACCAAGACACGTCTCCGGCCGATAACCAATAGCGGAACCTGGATGCTAATATTGGCTCCCACATATTCTACGAAGATCTTTATCGGTCAAACCGCATAAAAACATACGTTGTTCCCTTTGTCATCGGTATGTTACTTGCCTGAGATTCGATCGTCGGTATCTCAATACCTAGTTCAATCTCGTTACCAGCAAGTCTCTTTACTCGTTTCGTAATACATCTTCCCGCAACTAACTTATTAGTTGCAATGCTTGCAAGGCTTAAGTGATGTGCATTACCGACTGGGCCCAGAGATACCTCTCCGACAATCAAAGTGGCAAATCCTAATCTCGAAATACGCCAACCCAACAATTACCTTTGGAGACACCTGTAGAGCACCTTTATAATCACCCAGTTACGTTGTGACGTTTGGTAGCACACAAAGTGTCCTCCGGTAAACGGGAGTTGCATAATCTCATAGTCATAGGAACATGTATAAGTCATGAAGAAAGCAATAGCAGAATACTAAATGATCGTGTGCTAGGCTAACAGAATGGGTCAAGTCAATCACACCATTCTCCTAATGATGTGATCCCGTTAATCAAATGACAACTCATGTCAATGGCTATGAAACATAACCATCTTTGATCAACGAGCTAGTCAAGTAGAGGCATACTAGTGACACTCTGTTTGTCTATGTATTCACACAAGTATTATGTTTCGAGTTAATACAATTCTAGCATGAATAATAAACATTTATCATGATATAAGGAAATAAATAATAACTTTATTATTGCCTCTAGGGCATATTTCCTTCAGTCTCCCACTTGCACTAGAGTCAATAATCTAGATTACACAAGAATGATTCTAACACCCATGGAGCCTTGGTGTTGATCATGTTTTGCTCGTGGAAGAGGCTTAGTCAACGGTCGCACAACATTCAGATCCGTATGTATCTTGAAAATTTCTATGTCTCCCACCTGGACTAGGTCCCGGATGGAATTGAAGCGTCTCTTGATGTGCTTGGTTCTCTTGTGAAATTTAGATTCCTTTGCCAAGGCAATTGCACCAGTATTGTCACAAAAGATTTTCATTGGACCCGATGCACTAGGTATGACACCTAGATCGGATATGAACTCCTTCATCCAGACTCCTTTATTTGCTGCTTCTGAAGCAGCTATGTACTCCGCTTCACACGTAGATCCTGCCACAATGCTTTGTTTAGAACTGCACCAACTGACAGCTCCACCATTCAATGTAAACACGTATCCGGTTTGCGATTTAGAATCGTCCGGATCAGTGAAAAAGCTTGCATCGACGTAACCATTTAGGACTAGCTCTTTTTCACCTCCATAAACGAGAAACATATCCGTAGTCCTTTCAGGTATTTCAGGATGTTCTTGACCGCTGTCTAGTGATCCACTCCTGGATTACTTTGGCACCTCCCTGCTAAACTTATAGCAAGGCACACATCAGGTCTGGTACACAGCACTGCATACATGATAGAGCCTATGGCTGAAGCATAGGGAACATCTTTCATCTTCTCTATCTTCTGCAGTGGTCGGGCATTGAGTCTTACTCAACTTCACACCTTGTAGCATAGGCAAGAAACCTTTCTTTGCTTGATCCATTTTGAACTTCTTCAAAACTTTGTCAAGGTATGTGCTTTGTGAAAGTCAAATTAAGCGTCTTGATCTATCCCTATAGATCTTGATGCCCAATATATAAGCAGCTTCACCTAGGTATTTCATTGAAAAACTCTTATTCAAGTATCCCTTTATGCTATCCAGAAATTCTATATCATTTCCAATCAGCAATATGTCATCCACATATAATATCAGAAATGCTACAGAGCTCCCACTCACTTTCTTGTAAATACAGGCTTCTCCAAAAGTCTGCATAAAACCAAATGCTTTTGATCACACTATCAAAGCGTTTATTCCAACTCCGACAGGATTGCACCAGTCCATAAATGGATCGCTGGAGCTTGCACACTTTGTTAGCTCCTTTTGGATCGACAAAACCTTCCGGTTGCATCATACAACTCTTCTTTCAGAAATCCATTCAGGAATGCAGTTTTTACATCCATTTGCAAAATTTCATAATCATAAAATGCGGAAATTGCTAACATGATTCGGACAGACTTAAGCATCGCTACGGGTGAGAAAGTCTCATCGTATTTAATCCCTTGAACTTGTCGAAAACCTTTCGCAACAAGTCGAGCTTTATAGATGATAACATTACCGCGCCGTCGGTCTTCTTCTTGAAGATCCATTTATTCTCAATGGCTTGCCGATCATCGCGCAAGTCAACCAAAGTCCACACTTTGTTCATATACATGGATCCCATCTTAGATTTCATGGCCTCAAGCCATTTTGCGGAATCTGGGCTCACCATCGCTTCTTCATAGTTCGAGGTTCATCATGGTCTAGTAACATGACTTCCGAACAGGATTACCATACCACTCAGTGCGGATCTTACTCGTTGATCTACGAGGTTCAAGAATAACTTGATCTCAAGTTTCGTGATCATCATCATTAACTTCCTCACCAATTGGTTTAGGTGTCACGAAACCCGTTTCTGTGATGAACTACTTTCCAATAAGGGAGCAGGTACAGTTACCTCATCAAGTTCTACTTTCCTCCCACTCACTTCTTTCGAGGGAAACTCCTTCTCTAGAAAGATTCCAAATTTGGCAACAAAAGTCTTGCCTTCGGATCTGTGATAGAAGGTGTACCCAACAGTCTCTTTTGGGTATCCTATGAAGACACATTTTTCCGATTTGGGTTCAAGCTTATCTGGTTGAAGCTTTTTCACATAAGCATCGCAGCCCCAAACTTTAAGAAATGACAACTTTGGTTTCTTGCCAAACCACAGTTCATAAGGCGTCGTCTCAAAGGATTTCGATGGTGTCCTATTTAACGTGAAGGCAGCTGTCTCTAAAGCATATCCCCAAAATGGGAGCGGTAAATCAGTAAGAGACATTGATACGTCCATTTTGGATCATGCTTTTATATCGATATTTATCGTATTATGTGTTGTTATTTCACGTTATGTCACAATACTTATGGCTATTGTCTCCTATTTTACAAGGTTTACATGAAGAGGGAGAATGCCGACAGCTGGAATTCTGGGCTGGAAAAGGAGCAAATATTGAAGGCCTATTCTGCGCAACTCCAAAAGTCCTGAAACTCCACGGAATACCTTAAAATAAATAAAGAAAAATCATCGCCAAAGATGAAGGCCGGGGGCCACACCTGCTCACGAGGGTGGGGGCGCGCCCCCCTAGGCGCCCCCACCTCGTGGGCCCCCTGGTGGCTCTCCGATGCCCATCTTCTCCTATATGAAGTCTTTCGATGAGAAAAATATTATAAGCAACCTTTCGGGACGAAACTCCGCCGCCACGAGGCGGAACCTTGGCAGAACCAATCTAGGGCTCCGGCGGAGCTGTTCTGCCGGGGACACTTCTCTCCGGGAGGGGGAAATCATCGCCATCATCATCACCAACGCTCCTCTCATCGGGAGAGGGAAATCTCCATCAACATCTTCACCAGCACCATCTCATCTCCAAACCCTAGTTCATTTCTTGTATCCAATTCTTGTCTCCAAGTCCGGGATTGGTGCTAGTAGGTTGCTAGTAGTGTTGATTACTCCTTGTAGTTGATGCTAGTTGGTTTATTTGGTGGAAGATTATATGTTCAGATCCTTTATGCACATTATTACCCCTCTGATTATGAACATGAATATGCTTTGTGAGTAGTTACGTTTGTTCCTGAGGACAAGGGAGAAGTCTTGCTATTAGTAGTCATGTGAATTTGGTATTCGTTCGATATTTTGATAAGATGTACGTTGTCTAACCTCTAGTGGTGTTATGTGAACGTCGACTACATAACACTTCACCATTATTTGGGCCTAGAGGAAGGCATTGGGAAGTAACAAGTAGATGATGGGTTGCTAGAGTGATGAAGCTTAAACCCTAGTTTATGCGTTGTTTCGTAAGGGCTGATTTGGATCCATATGTTTCATGCTATGGTTAGGTTTACCTTAATACTTTTGTTGTAGTTGTGGATGCTTGCAATAGAGGTTAATCATAAGTGGGATGCTTGTCCAAGTAAGGGCAGTACCCAAGCACCGGTCCACCCACATATCAAATTATCAAAATACGAACGCGAATCATATGAACGTGATGAAAACTAGCTTGACGATATTCCCATGTGTCCTCGGGAGCGCTTTTCCTATTATAAGAGTTTGTCCAGGCTTGTCCTTTGCTACAAAAAGGATTGGGCCACCTTGCTGCACTTTATTTACTCTTGTTACTTGTTACTCGTTACAATTTATCTTATCGCAAAACTATTTGTTACCACTTATTTCAGTACTTGCAGAGAATACCTTGCTGAAAACTGCTTATCATTTCCTTCTGCTCCTCGTTGGGTTCGACACTCTTACTTATCGAAAGGAATACGATAGATCCCCTATTCTTGTGGGTCATCAAGACTCTTTTCTGGCGCCGTTGCCGAGGAGTGAAGCGCCTTTGGTAGGTGGAATTTGGTAAGGAAAAATATATTTAGTGTGCTGAAATTTTCTTTCACTTGTTACTATGGAAAGTAATTGTCTGAGGGGCTTGTTCGGTGTATATTCACCCCATCCAGTAGAGCAAAGAGTTGCTCCTCAACCTACTCAACCTACTGAACCTATTGAAAATGAAACTCCTTTTGAATTTCCTTCGGGTATGATGGAAAAACTGCTAGCTAACACTTTTGCAGGAGATGGAACAAAGCATCCTGACGAGCATCTACACTTTGTGGATCATATTTGTGGACTATTTAAGCTTGCAGGTATACCCGATGATGTTGTTAAGAAGAAATTTTTCCCTTTATCTTTGGAGGGAGACGCATTGACGTGGTATAGGCTATGTGATGATACGAGATCATGGAACTATAAAAGAGTGAAATTGGAATTTCATCAAAAGTATTACCCTATGCATCTTGTTCATCGTGATCGCAATTATATATATAATTTTTGGCCTCGTGAAGGAGAAAGCATCGCTCAAGGTTGGGGGAGGCTTAAATCAATGTTATATTCATGCCCCAATCATGACCTCTCAAGACAAACAATTCTTCAGAATTTTTATGCTCGGCTTTCTGATAACAATCGCACCATGCTCGATACTTCTTGTGCTGGCTCTTTTATGATGAAGCCTATTGAATTTAGATGGAATTTAATGGATAGAATTAAACGCAACTCAAGATTGGGACCTCGACGAAGGTAAGGAGTCGTATGACACCTAAGTTTGATTGTGTTAAATCTTTTATGGATACCGATATTTTCCGTAAGTTTAGCACTAAATATGGACTTGACTCGAGATAGTAGCTTCTTTCTCGTGAATCTTTTGCTACTTATGTTGATCTCCTAAGGATAAGTGGTTTAAATATCATCCTCCCATAGAAGTAAAAGTAGCTGCACCTATTAAAGTTGAAGAAAATACTATCACTTATAATGATCCTATTGTTCCCACCTCTTATGTTGAGAAACCACCTTTCCCTGTTAGAGTAAAGGATCATGCTAAAGCTTCAACTGTTGTTCGTAAAAGCAATACTAGAACTTATACACCTCCTGAGAAAGTCAAAGTAGAACCTAATATTGCTATTGTTAAAGATCTCTTGTCTGATAATATTAATGGGCATGTCATTCAATTCTCTGGTGAAACTGCAAGAATTTCTAAACCCTGTGATAGAGATAAACATAGACCTGTGGTAGGCGTGCCTGTTATTTCTGTTAAAATATGAGATCATTGTTACCACGGCTTATGTGATATGGGTGCTAGTGCTAGTGCAATACCCATTGAATTATACAAAGAAATTATGCATGATATTGCACCTATTGAGTTAGAAGAAATCGATGTCACAATTAAGCTTGCCAATAGAGATACTATTTCACCAGTGAGAATTGTTAGAGATGTTGAAGTCTTGTGTGGGAAAGCTAAATATCCTGCTGATTTTCTTGTTCTCAGTTCTCCACAAGATAGCTTTTGTCCCATTATATTTGGTAGACCCTTCTTGAATACTGTTAATGCTAAGATCGACTGCGAAAAGAATGTTGTTACTATTGGCTTGGATGATATGGTTCATGAGTTTAATTTCTCTAAATTTAGTAAACAACATCGTGAGGAAGAATTGCCTAGTAAGGATGAAATTATTGGTCTTGCTTCTATTGCCGTGCCTCCTAGTGATCCTTTAGAACATTATTTGCTAGACCATGAAAATGATATGTTCATGAATGAAAGAAGGGAAATAGATGAAGTATTCTTTAAACAAGAACCTATTCTACAACACAATTTTCCTGTTGAAATCCTAGTGGATCCTCCTCCACCCAAGGGTGATCCCGTGTTTGAGCTTAAACCGTTGCCTGATAATCTTAAGTATGCTTATCTTGATGAAAAGAAAATATATCATGTTATTATTAGTGCTAACCTTTCAGAACATGAAGAAGAAAGATTATTGAAAACTCTGAAGAAGCACCGTGCCGCTATTGGATATACTCTTGATGATCTTAAGGGAATTAGTCCCACTCTATGTCAGCATAAAATAAATTTGGAAGCGGATGCCAAACCAGTTCATGATCCTCAACGACGTTTGAATCCCAAAATGAAAGAAGTGGTAAGAAAAGAAATACTCAAGCTTCGGAGGCAGGTATAATTTATCCCGCTGTCGATAGTCAGTGGGTAAGTCCTGTCCATTGTGTCCCTAAGAAGGGAGGTATTACTGTTGTCCCTAATGATAAAGATGAATTGATTCCGCAAAGAATTATTACAGGTTATAGGATGGTAATCGATTTCCGCAAATTAAATAAAGCTACTAAGAAAGATCATTACCCCTTACCTTTTATTGATCAAATGCTAGAAAGATTATGCAAACATACACATTATTGCTTTCTAGATGGTTATTCTGGTTTCTCTCAAATACCTATGTCGGCTAAAGATCAATCAAAGACTACTTTTACATGCCCTTTTGGTACTTTTGCTTATAGACGTATGCCTTTTGGTTTATGTAATGAACCTACTACCTTTCAAAGATGCATGATGGCTATATTCTCTGATTTTTGTGAAAAGATTTGTGAGGTTTTCATGGAAGACTTTTCCGTCTATGGATCCTCTTTTGATGATTGCTTGAGCAATCTTGATCGAGTTTTGCAGAGATGTGAAGAAACTAATCTTGTCTTGAATTGGGAAAAGTGCCACTTTATGGTTAATGAAGGTATTGTCTTGGGTCACAAAGTTTCTGAAAGAGGTATTGAAGTTGATAAAGCCAAGGTTGATGCTATTGAGAAGATGCCATGTCCCAAGGACATCAAAGGTATAAGAAGTTTCCTTGGTCATGCTGGATTTTATAGAGGTTCATTAAGGACTTCTCAAAAATTTCTCGACCTCTGACTAATTTATTACAAAAAGATGTACCATTTGTCTTTGATGATGATTGTGTAGAAGCATTTGAAATACTTAAGAAAGCATTGGTCTCTGCACCTGTTGTTCAGCCACCGATTGAATTTACCCTTTGAAATTATGTGTGATGCTAGTGATTATGTCAGAGGTGCTGTTCTAGGGCAAAGAGTTGATAAGAAATTAAATGTTATCCATTATGCTAGTAAGACTCTAGACAATGCTCAAAGAAATTATGCTACTACCGAAAAGGAACTTTTAGCAGTTGTATTTGCTTGTGATAAATTCAGACCGTATATTGTTGATTCTAAAGTAACTATTCACACTGATCATGCTGCTATTAAATATCTTATGGAAAAGAAAGATGCTAGACCTATTAGATGGGTTCTCTTGCTGCAAGAATTTGATTTGCATATTGTTGATAGAAAAGGAGTTGAGAACCCCATTGCAGACAACTTATCTAGGATAGAGAATGTTCTTGATGACCCACTACCTATTGATGATAGCTTTCCTGATGAACAATTAAATGTTATAAGCACTTCTCGTAGCACTCCATGGTATGCTGATTATGCTAATTATATTGTTGCTAAATTTATACCCCCTAGCTTCACATACCAAAAAAAGAAAAAGTTCTTTTATGATTTGAGACATTACTTTTGGGATGATCCACATCTTTATAAAGAAGGAGTAGATGGTGTTATTAGACGTTGTGTACCTGAGCATGAACAGGAACAGATCCTACACAAGTGTCACTGCGAGGCTTATGGAGGACACCATGCGGGAGATAGAACTGCGCATAAGGTATTGCAATCCGGTTTTTATTGGCCTACTCTTTTTAAAGATGCTCGTAAGTTTGTCTTGTCTTGTGATGAATGTCAAAGAATTGGTAATATTAGTAGACGTCAAGAAATGCCTATGAATTATTCACTTGTTATTGAACCATTTGATGTTTGGGGCTTTGATTATATGGGACCGTTTCCTGCCTCTAATGGGTATACACATATTTTAGTTGATGTTGATTACGTTACTAAGTGGGTAGAAGCTATTCCAACTAGTAGTGCTGATCATAACACTTCTATTAAAATGCTTAAGGAAGTTATTTTTCCGAGGTTTGGAGTCCCTAGATATTTAATGACTGATGGTGTTTCACACTTTATTCATGGTGCTTTCTGTAAAATGCTTGCTAAATATGACGTTAATCATAGAATTTCATCTCCATATCACCCACAGTCTAGTGGTCAAGTAGAATTGAGTAATAGAGAGCTCAAATTAATTTTGCAAAAGACTGTTAATAGGTCTAGAAAGAATTGGTCCAAGAAACTTGATGATGCATTATGGGCCTATAGAACTGCATATAAGAATCCTATGGGTATGTCTCCGTATAAAATGGTTTATGGAAAAGCATGTCACTTACCTCTCGAACTAGAACATAAGGCATATTGGGCCATTAAAGAGCTCAACTATGATTTCAAACTTGCCGGTGAGAAGAGGTTATTTGATATTAGCTCACTTGATGAATGGAGAACCCACGCTTATGAAAATGCCAAGTTATTTAATGAAAAAGTTAAAATATGGCATGACAAAAGGATACAAAAGCGTGAGTTCAATGTAGGTGATTATGTATTGCTATACAACTCTCGTTTAAGATTTTTTGCAGGAAAACTTCTCTCCAAATGGGAAGGTCCTTACGTTATTGAGGAGGTCTATCCTTCCGGTGCCATAAAAATCAACAACTTCGAAGGCACAAATCCGAAAGTGGTAAACGGTCAAAGAATCAAACACTATATCTCAGGTAATCCTATAAATGTTGAAACCAATGTTATTGAAACCATAACCCCAGAGGAATACAGAAGGGACACTTTCTGGAACGTTTCAGACTCCGAAAAGGAATAGGTATGTGGTACGGTAAGTAAACCGACTCCAAAACAATTTTTAAAGCAATATCTTTCCGTTTTGGAATATTTAGAAAAATAGAAAAATAAGTAGCAGTCCGGGGAGGACACGAGGCCTCCACGATGGTGGAGGGCGCGCCCTACCTCCTGGGCGTGCCCCCCTACCTCGTGAGCACCTCATGTAGCCTCCGGACTCCGTTTTCTTGCACGATGCGTATTTTGGTCGGTAAAAATTAATTATATATTCTCCCGAAGGTTTTGATGACCGTATCATGCAAATATCCTCTGTTTTCATTTCGAGTTGTTTCTGTTGCAAATTTGAGGATTCCGGAGACTCGATCATCCTTCTATGAGGGTGAGCCTATGCCATGGAAGGTGGACGACAAGCTTGCATCATCAACAACACCTCCACCGCCAACAACAAAGAAGGAGACATAATCACATGGGTAAGGGCACTCCCCTTGGCAACTGCCAAGCTTGGGGGAGGTGCCCCAGTATCGTATCACCATCACAACTCCTTTCTTTACCATTTTTCTTAGTTCGATCCTATTAGTAGTATCTTGATTTAGTAGAATAAAGTCATGGCATGATCTAGTTTTGAAGTTTTGCTTTATTATCCCTCTATGCAATCGAGTCCGTGAGTTATATATATATAATAAAGATTAGTGTTGAGTCAAGGGATTGATTATTTTTCCATGATCTTGGGTGAATAAAAAAAAGGGATAAAAAGAATCAAAGAGTTTATATTGATCTTAGTGAAAGTAATGACTCCACGTAGAAAGAGTATGATGATTAAAAGTTGTTGGGAGTTGGCAAATATAGCTTTGGTCATCGTTGCAATTAATAGGAAGTAATAAGGAGAGAGAGGTTTCACATATAGATATATTATCATTGACATCTTTTATGTTTGGTAACACTCATTAAAATATGACATGCTAAAGAGTTGATGTTGGACAAGGAAGACAACGTAATGAGTTATGTTTTCTTATATCTGAGACAAAGTATATTGTCATAGATCTCCTAACATGTTGAGCTTGCCTTTCCCCCTCATGCTAGCCAAATTCTCAGCACCAAGTAGAGATACTACTTGTGCTTCCAAATACCCTTAAACCAGTTTAGCCATGAGAGTCCACCATATCTACCTATGGATTGAGTAAGATCCTTCAAGTAAGTTGTCATCGGTGCAAGAAATAAAAATTGCTCTTTAAATATGCATGACTTATTAGTGCAGAGAAATAAGCTTTGCACGAACTTGTTGTGGACGCAATAAAAGCGACGAACTGCATAATAAAGGTTCACATACAAGGGGCAATATAAAGTGATGTTCTTTTGCATTAAGATTTTGTGCATCAAACCATAAAAGCGCATGGCAACCTCTGCTTCCCTCTGCGAAGGGCCTATCTTTTATTATTATCTTCTACCTTATGCAAGAGTCACGGTGATCTTCACCTTCTCCTTTTTATTTTATCTTTTGGCAAGCTCAGCATGTTGGAAAGAACATGATATATATATCTAATTGGATGTAGGGGAGCATGAATTATTATTGTTGACATTACCCCTGAGGTAAAAGGTTCTGGGGCAAAACTACAAGCCCCTATCTTTCTCTGTGTCCGGTTAAAACTCCGTCACAACAAGTATTGCGTGAGTGTTAGCAATTATGAAAGACTAAGTGACAGTTGAGTATGTGGACTTGCTTTTAAGCTCTGACATAGACTCTTTCCGATGTTATGATAAATTGCAATTGTTTCAATGACTAAGGGTATAATTTGTTGGTGCTCAATAAGGTTTCTGATTCATACTTTGGCTTCGTGAAAGGATCATCATTTGAACATGGGTAATCATATGACAAATCAATATATGTTGCTGTTATGAGAATAATCATGATGCCTTCATGTCCGTATTTTATTTTTATTGGCGCCTCTACCTCTAAACATGAGGACATATTTATTGTTATCGGCTTTTCGCTTGAGGACAAGCGAGGTCTAAGCGTGGGGGAGTTGATACGTCCATTTTGCATCATGCTTTTATATCGATATTTATCGTATTATGGGCTGTTATTTCACGTTATGTCACAATACTTATGGCTATTCTCTCCTATTTTACAAGGTTTACATGAAGAGGGAGAATGCCGGCAGCTGGAATTCTGGGCTGGAAAAGGAGCAAATATTGAAGGCCTATTCTGCGCAACTCCAAAAGTCCTGAAACTCCACGGAATACCTTAAAATAAATAAAGAAAAATCGTCGCCAAAGATGAAGGCCGGGGGCCCACACCTGCTCACGAGGGTGGGGCGCGCCCCCCCAGGCGCGCCTCACCTCGTGGGCCCCCGGTGGCTCTCCGATGCCCATCTTCTCCTATATGAAGTCTTTCGATGAGAAAAATTTATAAGCAACCTTTGGGACGAGACTCGCCGCCACGAGGCGGAACCTTCATGAACTAATCTAGGGCTCCCATGAGCTGTTCTCGCCGAGGACACTTCTCTCCGGGAGGGGGAAATCATCGCCATCATCATCACCAACGCTCCTCTCATCGGGAGAGGGAAATCTCCATCAACATCTTCACCAGCACCATCTCATCTCCAAACCCTAGTTCATCTCTTGTATCCAATTCTTGTCTCCAAGTCCGGGATTGGTGCTAGTAGGTAGCTAGTAGTGTTGATTACTCCTTGTAGTTGATGCTAGTTGGTTTATTTGGTGGAAGATTATATGTTCAGATACTTTATGCACATTATTACCCCTCTTATTATGAACATGAATATGCTTTGTGAGTAGTTACGTTTGTTCCTAAGGACAAGGGAGAAGTCTTGCTATTAGTAGTCATGTGAATTTGGTATTCGTTCGATATTTTGATAAGATGTATGTTGTCTAACCTCTAGTGGTGTTATGTGAACGTCGACTACATAACACTTCACCATTGTTTGGGCCTAGAGGAAGGCATTGGGAAGTAATAAGTAGATGATGGGTTGCTAGAGTGACAGAAGCTTAAACCCTAGTTTATGCGTTGCTTCGTAAGGGGCTCATTTGGATGCATATGTTTCATGCTATGGTTAGGTTTACCTTAATACTTTTGTTGTAGTTGTGGATGCTTGCAATAGAGGTTAATCATAAGTGGGATGCTTGTCCAACTAAGGGCAGTACCCAAGCACCGGTCCACCCACATATCAAATTATCAAAATACCGAACGCGAATCATATGAACGTGATGAAAACTAGCTTGACGATATTCCCATGTGTCCTCGGGAGCGCTTTTCCTATTATAAGAGTTTGTCCAGGCTTGTCCTTTGCTACAAAAAGGATTGGGCCACCTTGCTGCACTTTATTTACTCTTGTTACTTGTTGCTCGTAACAATTTATCTTATCACAAAACTATTTGTTACCACTTATTTAAGTACTTGCAGAGAATACTTGCTGAAAACTGCTTATCATTTCCTTCTGCTCCTCGTTGGGTTCGACTCTCTTACTTATCGAAAGGAATACGATAGATCCCCTATACTTGTGGGTCATCAGACATCATAGATCGCACCATATCTAGTAAAGTACGATTACGACGTTCGGACACACCATTACGCTGTGGTGTTCCGGGTGGCGTGAGTTGCGAAACTATTCCGCATTGTTTCAAATGAACACCAAACTCGTAACTCAAATATTCTCCTCCACGATCAGATCGTAGAAACTTTATTTTCTTGTTATGATGATTTTCAATTCGCTCTAAAGTTCTTTGAACTTTTCACATGTTTCAGACTTTATGTTTCATTAATTAGATATACCCATATCTTCTTAAATCATCTGTGAAGGTGAGAAAATAACGATACCCACCGCGAGCCTCAACATTCATTGGACCACATACATCTGTATGTATGATTTCCAAAAAATTTCCTACGCACACGCAAGATCATGGTGATGCATAGCAAGAAGAGGGGAGAGTGTTGTCCACGTACCCTCGTAGACCGAAAGTGGAAGCGTTAGCACAACGCGGTTGATGTAGTCGTACGTCTTCATGATCCGACCGATCAAGTACCGAACGCACGGCACCGCCGAGTTCAGCACACGTTCAGCCCGATGATGTCCCTCGAACTCCGATCCAGCCGAGTGTTGAGGGAGAGTTTTGTCAGCACGACGGCGTGGTGACGATGATGATGTTCTACCGACGCAGGGCTTCGCCTAAGCACCGCTACGATATTATCGAGGTGGATTATGGTGGAGGGGGGCACCGCACGCGGCTAAAAGATCAATGATCAATTGTTGTGTCTATGGGGTGCCCCCCTGCCCCCGTATATAAAGGAGCAAGGGGGGAGAGGCGGCCGACCAGGAGGAGGCATGCCAGGAGGAGTCCTACTCCCACCGGGAGTAGGACTCCCTCCCTCCCTTGTTGGATTAGGAGAAGGGGGAAAGAGGAGAGAGAGAGAGGAAGGAAAGGGGGCGCCACCCCCCCCCCCCTCCTTGTCCAATTCGGGCTAGAGGGGGAGGGGGCGCGCGGCCTGCCCTAGCCGCCTCTCCTCTTCTCCACTAAGGCCCATGTAGGCCCATTAAACCCTCGGGGTTCCAGACTCAGATATATCCAATAACCCCGAACCATTCCAAAGGTTCAATATAGTCGTCCAATATATCAATCTTCATGTCTCGACCATTTCGAGACTCCTCATCATGTCCGTGATCACATCCAGGACTCCGAACTACCTTCGGTACATCAAAACATATAAACTCATAATATAACTGTCATCGAAACTTTAAGCGTGCGGACCCTACAGGTTTGAGAACTATGTAGACATGACCGATACACGTCTCCGGCCAATAACCAATGGCGGAACCTGGATGCTCATATTGGCTCCCACATATTCTACGAAGATATCTATCGGTCAAACCGCATAACAACATACGTTGTTCCCTTTGTCATCGGTATGTTACTTGCCCGAGATTCGATCGTCGGTATCTCAATACCTAGTTCAATCTCGTTACCGGCAAGTCTCTTTACTCGTTCCGTAATACATCATCCCGCAACTAACTTATTAGTTGCAATGCTTGCAAGGCTTAAGTGATGTGCATTACCGAGTGGGCCCAGAGATACCTCTCCGACAATCGGAGTGACAAATCCTAATCTCGAAATACGCCAACCCAACAAGTACCTTTGGAGACACCTGTAGAGCACCTTTATAATCACCCAGTTACGTTGTGACATTTGGTAGCACACAAAGTGTTCCTCCGGTAAACGAGAGTTGCATAATCTCATAGTCATAGGAGCTGTATAAGTCATGAAGAAAGCAATAGCAGAATACTAAATGATCGTGTGCTAAGCTAACGGAATGGGTCAAGTCAATCACATCATTCTCCTAATGATGTGATCCTGTTAATCAAATGACAACTCATGTCAATGGCTAGGATACATAACTATCTTTGATCAACGAGCTAGTCAAGTAGAGGCATACTAGTGACACTCTGTTTGTCTATGTATTCACACAAGTATTATGTTTCCGGTTAATACAATTCTAGTATGAATAATAAACATTTATCATGATATAAGGAAATAAATAATAACTTTAGTATTGCCTCTAGGGCATATTTCCTTCACTAACATACCCTGCAAAAACAAGTTAGACGTCCTCTAATTGTTGTTGCATGTTTTACGTGGCTGCTATGGGTTTCTAGCAAGAACGTTTCTTACCTACGCAAAAGCCACAACGGTGATATGCCAATTGCTATTTACCCTTCATAAGGACCCTTTTCATCAAATCCGATCCGACTAAAGTGGGAGAGACAGACTCCCGCTAGCCACCTTATGCATCAAGTGCATGTCAGTCGGTGGAACCAGTCTCACGTAAGCATACGTGTAAGGTCGGTATGGGCTGCTTCATCCCACAATGCCATCGAATCAAGATAAGACTAGTAAAGGTAAGCAAATTGAACAAATCATCGCCCACAACTACTTTGTGTTCTACTCGTGCATAGAATCTACGAATAGACCTAGCTCATGATGCCACTGTTGGGGAACGTACTAATAATTCAAAATTTTCCTACGTGTCACCAAGATCAATCTAGGAGATGCTAACAACAAGAGAGAGAGAGGGAGTGCATCTTCATACCCTTGAAGATCGCTAAGCGGAAGCGTTACAAGAACGCGGTTGATGGAGTCGTACTCGCGGCGATTCAAATCGCGAAAGATCCGATCAAGCGCCGAACGGACGGCGCCTCCGCGTTCAACACACGTACAGCCCGGGGACGTCTCCTCCTTCTTGATCCAGCAAGGGGAGAGGAAAGTTAAGGGAGAACTCTGGCAGCACGACGGCTGATACGTCCATTTTGTATCATGCTTTTATATCGATATTTATTGCATTATGGGTTGTTATTACACATTATGTCACAATACTTATGCCTTTTCTCTCTTATTTTACAAGGTTTACATGAAGAGGGAGAATGCCGGAATATGGAATTCTGGGCTGGAAAAGGAGAAAATATTAGAGACCTATTCTGCACAACTCCAAAAGTCCTGAAACTCCATAGAAGTCAGTTTTGGAATATATAAAAAATATTGGGCGAAGAATGCACCAGAGGGGAGCCACCCACCGTCCACGAGCCTCCTGCCTCGTGGGCCCCCTGGCAGGCCTCCGGTGCCCATCTTTGGCTATATGAAGTTTTTCGCCCTGGAAACAATTATAAGCAAGCTTTCGGGACGAAGCACCGCCGCCACGAAGCGGAACCTGGCGAAACCAATCTAGGGCTCCGGCGGAGCTGTTCTGCTAGGGAAACATCCCTCTGGGAGGGGGAAATCATCACCATCGTCATCACCATCGATCCTGTCATCGGGAGGGGGTCAATCTCCATCAGCATCTTCACCAGCACCATCTCCTCTAAAACCCTAGTTCATCTCTTGTATCCAATCTTTGTCCCAAAACCTCAGATTGGTACCTGTGGGTTGCTAGTAGTGGTGATTACTCCTTGTAGTTGATGCTAGTTGGTTTATTTGGTGGAAGATCATATGTTCAGATCCTTTATGCATATTAATACCCATTTTATTATGAACATGAATATGATTTGTGAGTAGTTACGTTTCTTCCTGAGGACATGGGAGAAGTCTTGCTATAAGTGGTCATGTGAATTTGGTATTCGTTCGATATTTTGATGAGATGTGTGTTGTCTTTCCTCTAGTGGTGTTATGTGAATGTCTACTACATGACACTTCACCATTGTTTGGGCCTAGAGGAAGGCATTGGGAAGTAATAAGTAGATGATGGGTTGCTAGAGTGACAAAAGCTTAAACCCTAGTTTATGTGTTGCTTCGTACGGGGCTGATTTGGAACCATATGTTTCATGCTATGGTTAGGTTTACCTTAATACTTCTTTTGTAGTTGCGGATTCTTGCAATAGGGGTTAATCATAAGTGGGATGCTTGTCCAAGGAAGGGCAGCACCCAAGCACCGGTCCACCCACATATCAAATTATCAAAGTAACGAACGTGAATCATATGAGCGTGATGAAAACTAGCATAACGATAATTCACATGTTCCCTCGGGAGCATTTTCCTTTATATAAGAGTTTGTCCAGGCTTATCCTTTGCTACAAAAAGGATTGGGCCATCTTGCTGCACCTTATTTACTTTTATTACTTGTTACCCGTTACAGATTACCTTATCACAAAACTATCTGTTACTGATAATTTCAGTGTTCGTAGAGAATACCTTACTGAAAACCGCTTGTCATTTCCTTTTGCTCCTCATTGGGTTCGACACTCTTACTTATCGAAAGGACTACGATAGATCCCCTATACTTGTGGGTCATCAAGACTCTTTTCTAGTGCCGTTGCCGGGGAGTGAAGCGCCGTTGGTAGGTGGAATTTGGTAAGGAAAAATTTATATAGTGTGCTGAAATTTACTGTCACTTCTTACTATGGAACATAATCCTTTGAGGGGCTTGTTCGGGATATCTTCACCCCGACCAGTAGAGAAAAGAGTTGCTCCTCAACCTACTGAACCTACTGAAAATATTACTTTGAAATTCCTTCTGGTATGATAGAGAAACTGCTAGCTAATCCTTTTACAGGAGATGGAACATTACATCCCGATATGCACCTAATCTATGTGGATGAAGTTTGTGGATTATTTAAGCTTGCAGGTATACTCGAGAATGTTATCAAGAAGAAGGTCTTGCCTTATCTTTGAAGGGAAAGGCATTTACATGGTTTAGGCTATGTGATGATATTGGATCATGGAACTGCAACCGATTGAAATTGGAATTTCATCAGAAGTTTTATCCTATGCATCTGGTTCATCGTGATCGTAACTATATATATAATTTTTGGCCTCGCGAAGGAGAAAGTATCGCTCAATCTTGGGGGAGGCTTAAGTCAATGTTATATTCATGCCCCAATCATGAGCTCTCAAGAGAAATTATTATTCAAAATTTTTATGCTCGGCTTTCTCTCAATAATCGCTCCATGCTCGATACTTCCTGTACTGGTTCTTTTATGATGAAGTCTATTGAATTCAAATGGGATTTGTTTGAAAGAATTAAATGCAACTCTGAAGATCGGGAACTCGACGAAGGTAAGGAGTCAGGTATAACACCTAAGTTTGATTGTGTTAAACCTTTTATGGATACTGATGTTTTCCGTGAATTTAGCACTAAATATGGACTTGACTCTGAGATAGTAGCTTCTTTCTATGAATCATTTGCTACTCATGTTGATCTCCCTAAGGAGAAGTGGTTTAAATATCATCCTCCCATTGAAGTAAAAGTAGTTGAACCTATTAAAGTTGAAGAAAAGACTATCACTTATAATGTTGATCCTATTGTTCCTACTGCTTATATTGAGAACCCACCTTTCCCTGTTAGAATAAAGGATCATGCTAAAGCTTCAACTGTAGTCAACAAAAGTAATATTAGAACACCCAAACCCTTTGAGCAAATCAAAGTTGAACCTAATATTGCTATGGTTAAAGATCTCTTGGTCGATAATATTGATGGGCATGTTATTTACCTCTGTGATGAAGCTGCTAGAATTGCTAGACCCGATACTAAAAATAAACATAGACCTATTGTAGGCATGCCTGTTATTTCTGTTAAAATAGAAGATCATTTCTATCATGGTTTATGTGATATGGGTGCTAGTGCGAGTGCAATACCTCATTCTTTATACGAAGAAATTATGCATGATATTGCACCTGCTGAGTTAGAAGGTATTGATGTTACAATTAAGCTTGCCAATAGGGATACTATATGGCCGGTTGGGATTGTTAGAGATGTTGAAGTCTTGCGTGGGAAAGTTAAATATCCTACTGATTTTCTTGTTCTTGGTTCCCCACAAGATGATTTTTGTCCCATTATATTTGGTAGACCCTTCTTGAATACTGTTAATGCTAGGATAGATTGCAAAAAGGATGTTGTTACTATTGGATTAGGGGATATGTCTCATGATTTTAATTTTGCTAAATTTCCTAGACAACCCCATGATAAAGAATTGCCTAGTAAAGATGAAATTACTGGTCTTGCTTCTATTGTCGTGCCTCCTAATGATCCTTTAGAACAATATTTGCTAGACCATGAAAATGATATGTTTATGAATGAAAGAAGGGAAATAGATGAATTATTATTTAAACAGGGACCTATTATGAAACACAACTTGCCTGTTGAAATTCTAGGGGATCCTCCTCCACCCAAGGGTGATCCCGTGTTTGAACTTAAACCATTACCTGATACTCTTAAATATGCTTATCTTGATGAAAAGAAGATATATCCTGTTATTATTAGTGCTAACCTTTCAGAGCAGGAAGAAGGGAAATTATTGAAAACTCTGAAGAAGCACCGTGCTGCTATTGGACATACTCTTGATGATCTTAAGGGCATTAGTCCCATTCTATGCCAACACAAAATAAATTGGAGGAAGACGCTAAACCGGTTGTTGATCACCAACGAAGGTTAAATCCTAAGATGAAAGAAGTGGTAAGGAAAGAAATACTAAAGCTTCTAGAAGCAGGTATAATTTATCCCGTTGCTGATAGTCAGTGGGTAAGTCCTGTTCATTGTGTCCCTAAGAAGGGAGGTATTACTGCTGTTCCTAATGATAAAGATGAATTGATCCCACAAAGAATTGATACAGGTTATAGAATGGTAATGATTTTCGCAGACTAAATAAAGCTACTAAAAAGGATCATTACCCTTTACCTTTTATTGATCAAATGCTAGAAATATTATCCAAACATACATATTTTTGCTTTCTAGACAGTTATTCTGGTTTCTCTCAAATACCTGTGCCAAAAGAGGATCAATAAAAGACCACTTTTACTTGCCCTTTCGGTACCTTTGCTTATAGACGTATGCCTTTTGGTTTATGCAATGCACATGCTACCTTTCAAAGATGTATGAATGCTATATTCTCTGACTTTTGTGAAAAGATTGTTGAGGTTTTCATGGATGATTTCGTCGTATATGGAACTTCATTTGATGATTGCTTAAGCAACCTTGATCGAGTTTTGCAGATATGTGAAGAAACTAATCTTGTCTTGAATTGTGAGAAGTGCCACTTTATGGTTAATGAAGGTATTGTCTTGGGGCATAAAATTTCTGAAAGAGGTATTGAAGTTGATAAGGCTAAAGTTAATGCTATTGAAAAGATGTCGTGTCCTAAGGACATTAAAGGTATAAGAAGTTTCCTTGGTCATGCCGGTTTTTATAGGAGGTTCATTAAGACTTCTCAAAAATTTCTAGGCCTCTGACTAATCTCTTACAAAAAGATGTTCCTTTTGTCTTTGATGATGATTGTGTAGAAGCATTTGAAGTACTTAAGAAAGCCTTGATTTCTGCACCTATTGTTCAGCCACCTGTCTGGAATTTACCCTTTGAAATTATGTGTGATGCTGGTGATTATGTTGTAGGTGCTGTTTTAGGACAAAGATTTGATAAAAAATTAAATGTTATCCAATATGCTAGTAAAACTCTAGATAGTGCCCAGAGAAATAATGCTACTACTGAAAAAGAATTTTTAGCAGTTGTATTTGCTTTTGATAAGTTCAGACCTTATATTGTTGATTCTAAAGTAACTGTTCACACTGATCATGCTGCTATTAAATATCTTATGGAAAAGAAATATGTTAAACCTAGACTTATTAGATGGGTTCTCTTGCTACAAGAATTTGATTTGCATATTATTGATAGAAAGGGAGCTGAGAACCCCGTTGCAGACAACTTGTCTAGGTTAGAGAATGTTCTTGATGACCCACCACCTATTGATGATAGCTTTCCTGATGAACAATTGGTTGTCATAAATGCCTCTCGTACTGCTCCATGGTATGATGATATGCTAATTACATTGTTGCTAAATTTATACCACCTAGTTTCACATACCAGCAAAAGAAAAAGTTTTTTCTATGATTTAATACATTACTTCTGGGATGATCCACACCTTTATAAAGAAGGAGTAGATGGTGTTATTAGGCATTGTCTACCTGAGCATGAACAGGAACAGATCCTACACAAGTGTCACTGCGAGGCTTATGGAGGACACCATGCGGGAGATAGAACTACGCATAAGGTATTGCAATCCGGTTTTTATTGGCCTACTCTTTTTAAAGATGCCCGTAAGTTTGTCTTGTCTTGTGATGAATGTCAAAGAATTGGTAATATTAGTAGACGTCAAGAAATGCCTATGAACTATTCACTTGTTATTGAACCATTTGATGTTTGGGGCTTTGATTATATGGGACCGTTTCCTTCCTCTAATGGGTATACACATATTTTAGTTGCTGTTGATTACGTTACTAAGTGGGTAGAAGCTATTCCAACTAGTAGTTCTAATCATACCACCTCTATTAAGATGCTTAAAGAAGTTATTTTTTCCGAGGTTTGGAGTCCCTAGATATTTCATGACTAATGGTGGTTCACATTTTATTCATGGTGCCTTTCATAAAATGCTTGCTAAGTATGATGTTAATCATAGAATTGCATCTCCATATCATCCATAGTCTAGTGGTCAAGTAGAACTAAGTAATAGGGAGATTAAATTAATTTTGCAAAAGACTGTTAATAGATCTAGAAAGAATTGGTCTAAAAAACTTGATGATGCATTATGGGCCTATAGAACTGCATATAAAAATCCTATGGGTATGTCTCCGTATAAGATGGTTTATGGAAAAGCATGTCACTTACCTCTCGAACTAGAACATAAAGCATATTGGGCCATTAAAGAGACCAATTATGATTTCAAACTTGCCGGTGAGAAGAGGCTATTTGACATTAGCTCGCTTGATGAATGGAGAACCCGGGCCTATGAGAATGCCAAACTGTAAAAAAAAGATAAAAGATGGCATGACAAAAGGATACAAAAGCGTGACTTTAATGTAGGTGATTATGTCTTGTTATACAACTCTCGTTTAAGATTTTTTTCAGGAAAACTTCTCTCTAAATGGGAAGGTCCTTAAGTTATCGAGGAGGTCTATCGTTCCGGTGCTATAAAAATCAACAACTTCGAAGGCACAAATCCAAAGGTGGTGAACGGTCAAAGAATCAAAAATTATATCTCAGGTAATCCTATAAATGTTGAAACCAATGTTATTGAAACCGTAACCGCGGAGGAATATATAAGGGACACTTTCCAGAACGTTTCAGACTCCGAAAAGGAATAGGTATGTGGTAAGGTAAGTAAACCGACTTCAAAATAGTTCTAATGGCAAATTTTCTCCGTTTTGGAATATTTAAGAAAATAGGAAAATAAGAAGTAGTCCCAAAGGGACACGAGGCATCCACGAGGGTGGAGGGCGCCCCCTGACTCATGGGCACCTCGTGTGCCCTCCGGACTCCATTTTCTTGCATGATACTTCTTTTAGTCGGTAAACATTCATTATATAATATCCCGAAGGTTTTGACCACCGTACCACGCAAATATCCTCTGTTTTTGTTTTGAGTTGTTTCTGTTGCAGATTTAGAGCAGGATGTCATCTCAAGACTCTTTTCGATGAGGAGGATGCTCATCTGATGAGGATCGATGATTCAAGTTCGGAGGAGGAGGATGTTCCTCTACCTCAACCTGGGGATATGCATGTGAAGTTCAAGATGTCTAGCCTCCCTAAGAGGGCTAACTGGTCTAATAACCAATCTATTTCTTCTCGTTTTCGGCAGAAAAGCAAAGGAGATTTATGTGACAAGATCCTGAAGCTGGAGTCGTAGGTCGATGATTTAAAGGAGGAAATTTCTCTCCTCAACTACAACATGAAAAAGCTGAAGGCACAATTGTCACCACCATCACCATCTTCATCGCCACCTCCGAAGAAGGAGAACTGAGTATCGAGTATGGGCACTCCCCTTGGAAACTGCCAAGCTTGGGGGAGGTGCCCCAGTATAGTATCACACTCCTATCTTTACCGTTTTTCTTAGTTCGATCCTTTTAGTAATATCTTGATCTAGTAGAATAAAGTTTTAGTATGATCTAGTTTTGAGCTTTGCTTTATGATCCTTCTATGTAATCGAGTCCGTGAGCTATATATAATAAAGATTAGTTTTGAGTCAAGGGCTTGATTATCTTACTATGATCTTGAGGAATAAAAGAAAGAATAAAAGGAATAAAGAGATCATATTGATCTTATGGAGAGTAATGACTTCACATATAAAAGAGTATGATGAAAAGTTGTTGAGAGTTGACAAACATAGTTTTGGTCATCGTTGCAATTAATAGGAAGTAATAAAGAAAGAGAGGTTTCACATATAAATATACTATCTTGGACATCTTTTATGATTGTGAGCACTCATTAAAATATGACATGCTAAAAAGTTGATGTTGGACAAGGAAAACAACGTAATGGGTTATGTTTTCTTATATCCGAAATAAAGTATATTGTCATGGATCATCCAACATGTTGAGCTTGCCTTTCCCCCTCATGCTATCCAAATGCTTTGCACCAACTGGAGATACTACTTGTGCTTCCAAATGTCCTTAAACCCGGTTTTGCCATGAGAGTCCACCATATCTACCTATGGGTTGAGTAAGATCCTTCAAGTAAGTTGTCATTGTTGCATGCAATAAAAATTGCTCTCTAAATATGTATGATCTATTAGTGTGGAGAAAATAAGCTTTATACGATCTTGCGATATGGAAGCAATAAACGCAACGGACTGCATAATAAGGTCCCTATCACAAGTGGCAGTATAAAGTGACGTTCTTTCGCATTAAGATTTTGTGCATACAACCATAAAAGCACATGACAACCTCTGCTTCCCTCTGCGAAGGGCCAATCTTTTATTTTTGTCTTATGCCTTATGTAAGAGTCATGGTGATCTTCACCTTTCCTTTTTACATTTTATCTTTTGGCAAGCGCATTGTGTTGGAAAGATCCTGATATATATATATCCAATTGGATGTAAGTTATCATAAACTATTATTGTTGACATTACCCTTGAGGTAAAAGGTTGGGAGGCAAAACTATAAAACCCTATCTTTCTCTGTGTCCGATTAAAACTCCATACCATAAGTATTGCGTGAGTGTTAGCAATTGTGAAAGACTAAGTGATAGTTGAGTATGTGGACTTGCTGAAAAGCTCTTATATGTTAGTTCTCAATGAAGTTTCTGATTCATACTTGACATTGTGAATATATTGTTACTTTGGCATAAGAAATCATATGATAATATAAATATGTTGCTGTTATAAGAATGATCATGACGCTCTCATGTCCGTATTTTTATTTTTTTATCAACACCTCTATCTCTAAACATGTGGACATATTTTTCGTTACCGGCTTCCGCTTGAGGACAAGCGAGGTCTAATCTTGGGGGAGTTGATACGTCCATTTTGCATCATGCTTTTATATTGATATTTATTGCATTATGGGTTGTTATTACGCATTATGTCACAATACTTATGCCTTTCTCTCTTATTTTACAAGGTTTACATGAAGAGGGAGAATGCCGACAACTGAATTCTAGGCTGGAAAAGGAGCAAATATTAGAGACCTATTCTGCACAACTCCAAAAGTCCTGAAACTCCACGGAAGTCAGTTTTGGGGCCACCCACCATCCACGAGGGTGGGGGCGCGCCCTACCCCCCTGGGCGCGCCCCCTGCCTCGTGGGCACCTTGGCAGGCCTCTGGTGCCCATCTTTGGTTATATGAAGTCTCTCGCCCTGGAAAAAATCATAAGCAATCTTTCAGGACGAAGCACCGCTGCCACGAGGCGGAACCTGGCGAAACCAATCTAGGGCTCCGGCGGAGCTATTCTGTCGAGGAAACATCCCTCTAGGAGGGGGGAAAACGTCACCATCGTCATCACCATCGATCCTCTCATCGGGAGGGGGTTGATCTCCATCAACATCTTCACCAGCACCATCTCCTCTAAACCCTAGTTCATCTCTTGTATCCAATCTTTGTCCCGAAACCTCAGATTGGTACCTGTGGGTTGCTAGTAGTGTTGATTACTCCTTGTAGTTGATGCTAGTTGGTTTATTTGGTGGAAGATCATATGTTCAGATCCTTTATGCATATTAATACCCCTCTGATTATGAACATGAATATGATTTGTGAGTATTTATGTTTGTTCCCGAGGACATGGGAGAAGTCTTGCTTTAAGTAGTCATGTGAATTTGGTATTCGTTCAATATTTTGATGAGACATATGTTGTCTTTCCTCTAGTGGTGTCATGTGAACATCGACTACATGACACTTCACCATTGTTTGGGCCTAGAGGAAGGAATTGCAAAGTAATAAGTAGATGATGGGTTGCTAGAGTGACCGAAGCTTAAACTCTAGTTTATGCGTTGCTTCGTAAGGGGCTGATCTGGATCCATATATTTCATGCTATGGCTAGGTTTACCTTAGTACTTCTTTTGTAGTTGCGGATGCTTGGAATAGGGGTTAATCATAAGTGGGATGCTTGTCCAAGGAAGGGCAGTACCCAAGCACCGGTCCACCCACATATCAAATTATCAAAGTAATGAACGCGAATCATATGAACGTGATGAAAACTAGCTTGACGATAATTCCCATGTGTCCTCGTGTAACACCCGGATAATTAAGCTACAGTAATCACCCCGGTTACTGTGACTAAACTCACGTTGATTCGAACCCGGTCTAAAACAAATCCAAATCAAAAGCAAACGATAAAAGTTTTCAAAAACTAAAACTAAAATGTTCAGGGGTTGTCAAAAATAACAAACCTAATTATGGTGGGGTGTATACATTTTTGTAAAGTGTTTTGGTATTTTAAATAAACTAAAACAGAAAAGAAGAAAATAAGAAAAAGAACAAAATAAAACAAAAGAGAAGTGGGGGGAGGAAAAACCCAACAGCCCAACTGGGCCAAGCCCCCCCACAGCCCGATCGGCCACACCATGGGCCGCCCAACCGCCTCCCGGCGGGTGGAACCCTAGCCTCACTCCCCCCCCCGATCCCTTTCTCTCCCCGCCCGATCCAGATCGGGCCAGAGCCAATCGCTCCCAGACGCCGACGATCCCGCCGCCCGACCGCGCGCCCCTCTCCCCCCCGCCCCCGCCGCCGGATCCCCCTTCCCACGTGTCCCCCTTGCAGGCTGAGGCACTGCTGGGTCGTCTCAAACACCCCGCCTCACGGATCCTCCCGGCCCGCCGCCGCCCCCCCTCCTCCTTTGGGCGACCACGGCGCCCCAGCCCGCCTCGTGACCCCACGACCCCAGTGAGCTCTCCCTCTTCCCGTCGCTCCCTCGTCCCCTCCCGGCAGCGCGTCGCCCGGACCTCCCGTCGCCCGGCTCGGCCGCCCCCTCGCGGTCACCGCGCCACGCCGTCCCCACCTCCCTCTCCTTTCCCCTCGCCCGGCGCTCTTCCCCCTCCGCCGCACCGGGCGCCCCGCGCCATGAACTCAACGGCGCCCCCTGGTGACCAAGCAGTCACGGGGCGGCTCCCGTGTGGCTCGGCCGCCAAGTACCCCCCGGCCCGTGTACGCCCCGACGGAGACCCAAACCTCGTCGCCGCCTCCGCCCTTCGCCGGCGCGCCGTTCTGCCGAGTCCGGCCGACCCCTGCCCCCATCGGACGCGCCCTCTCCCCTTCGAGCAGCCGACCAGCGCCCGTTTGGCCACCGGAAGCGAAGTCCGCGGGCTCGGCGCCCCCGACGTACGGCGTGGGCCACAGGGCCCCTTTCGTGGCCCGATGGGCCGGGGGCCCCTCGCTCTGTTGACTCGGTCACAGAATCGGCCGATCCACCCCCCCTCGACTATGACATGGGGCCCCACCCTTGAGCGGTTTTAAAAATAAAAAGGAAAAGGATAATGTAATTTAAATAAATAATAAATAAAAATGAATAAAACTAATTAATTAATTAATTAATTAATTAATTAATTAATTAATTTAATTAATCACGATTAATTAAACCTAATGACTAATTAACCTAATTAACTCATTAATTAAACTTAACTAAGTTAATTAGTTAACGATTGTATGATGAACAGGTCCCACATGTCGGGGTTGACTTAGTCAACCCTGTTGACTCTTGACGTCGGCATGGCGTCATCTTGGCGTCATAAATACATTTTTGAATTAATTAATTAATTAATTAAATTCCGAAATTAATAAAATCTTTAAAAAATCATATCTTTTAATCCGTAACTTCGGTTAAAATATTTTCAACATGAAAGTTGCTCGAGCAGCGAGGCGAATCCGGATACGCGATCCGTTCGTCGCCACACACCCCTAACCTATCGAACCTGCAACTTTTCCCCTCCGGCTCCTCTGCCCGAAAACACGAAACACCGGGAATATTTTCCCGGATGTTTCCCCCCTAACCAGTACCCCCTCATAGCACGTTAGGGCACGCCTAGCATCGCTTCTTGACATGTCATGCAACGATATGCATCTGTTTACTTGGTATTCATTGTTTCTTCCCCTCTTCTCTCCGTTAGACTACGAGACCGAGCCATTGCGGTGGCCGGTTCGACTACGGTGTTGACGACCCTCTCTCTTGCGAGAGCAACAGGCAAGCCCCCCTTGATCACCAGATATCGCCTACTCTTATCTACACTGCTTGCATTAGAGTAGTGTAACATGTTCTCGCTTTGAGATACACCTATCTTTCGCTGCATAGCTTTGTCCTTGTTACCTCTGTTGTTACCTTACGCAATCCTATATGCTTAGTATAGGATGCTAGTACTTTCATCTGTGGCCCTACATTCTTGTCCGTCTGCGTGCTATACTATCGGGCCGTGATCACTCGGGAGTTGATCACGGGTATATACTATATACTTTATACATGATACATGTGGAGACTAAAGTCGGTCGGTGATGGAGCACCCATGAGTGGATCTTTGTGGCGGAGGCGGCAGGCAGGTTGAGACCGCCTAGGAGAGAGGTGGGCTGGCCTGTTCGGCGATCGCGGTTACTTAACACGCTTAACGAGGTCTTGGTATTTGATCTGAGTTGGCTACGAGCTTATACGCACTAACCATCTACGCGGAGTAGTTATGGGTATCCGGCGTCGTGGTATCACCGAAATACTTCAGACGTCATGACGGAGCGGCGCGCGCCGGATAGGGCTGGAACGCTGTTAGGCTAGGTGCGCTTCGGCAGCGTCACGCAGCGTCTTGGTGTGCTTTCGAGGCGATGGGCCCGGACCCTGGCGCTTAGGTTTAGACCGGCGTGTTGGCCTCTCTGTTGTGCCTAGGTGGGGCTGCGGCGTGTTGATCTTCCGCGGCGGGCATGACCCAGAAAGTGTGTTCGGCCAAATGGGATCAAGCGTCTTTGGTAAGATGGTGCACCCTGCGGAAGTTAATCTATTCGGATAGCCGTGATCTTGATAGCAGGGCGACTTGGAGTTGTACCTTGAGCTTATGACAACTAGAACCGGATACTTGATAAAACACATCCTTCCAAGTGCGGATACAACGGTGGTCGCTCTCGCTCAGGGATATGAGCGGGGATCGCCGGGTAGGATTATTGCTATGTCATGTTGCTTGGAGGACTACTGGTTTGTCCTCTTCTACTGTTGCAAGACAGGTGTCGAGCGTAGTCTTCGTTAAGACTAGCTATCCCCTCTTATTACGGCGTTCTGCAGTTCAGTCCACCGATATGGCCCTTTACACATATAACGTGCATATGTAGTGTAGCTCCTTGCTTGCAGTACTTTGGATGAGTACTCACGGTTGCCTTGTTCCCCTTTCCCCTACCTCTACTCGATTGCTGCAACTGCACGATGGAGCCAGGGCAGACGCCACCGCCTATGGCGACTACTACTGCGGAGGTGCCTACTACTACGTGCAGCCCGGCGGCGGCGACTGGGAGTAGCTTAGGAGGATCCCAGGCGGGAGGCCTGCTCCTCTTCGTCTGTATCCCGGTTTGTGCTAGCCATCTTATGGCAACTTGTTTAACTTATGTGCGTACTCAGATATTGTTGCTTCACTGACTCGTCTATGATCGAGCACTTGTATTCGAGCCCTCGAGGCCCACGGCTTGTATTATGATGCTTGTATGACTTATTTTATTTGTAGAGTTGTGTTGTGATATCTTCCCGTGAGTCCCTGATCTTGATCGTACACATTTGCGTGCATGATTAGTGTACGATTAAATCGGGGGCGTCACACCTTGGGAGAATTTTCCTTTATATAAGAGTTTGTCCAGAATTGTCCTTTGCTACAAAAAGGATTGGGCCATCTTGCTGCACCTTATTTACTTTTATTACTTGTTACCCGTTACAAATTACCTTATCACATAATTTCAGTGTTTGTAGAGAATACCTTACTGAAAACCGCTTGTCATTTCCTTCTGCTCCTCGTTGGGTTCGACACTCTTACTTATCGAAAGGACTACGATAGTCCCCTATACTTGTGGTTCATCAATGGCGTGGTGGTGGTGGAGCTCGTGGTTCTCTGGCAGGGCTTCGCCAAGCACTACGGAGGAGGAAGATGTGTTAGAGAGGGGGAGGGCTGCGCCAGGGAAGGGGTGCGGCTGCCCTCCCACCCCCACTCTACTTATAGGGTGAAGGGAGAGGGGGCCGGCCCCCCTAGATGCATCTAGAGGGGGGGTGGCGGCCAAGGGGGGAACTTGCCCCCCCCCAAGTTTGGTAGGAGGCGCCCCCGCCCCCTAGGGTTTTCAACCCTAAGCGCCTTGGGTTCTTGGGGAGCGCACAAGCCCACTAGGTGCGGGTTCCCACCCTTGTTCAGCCCACTTGGCCCACCGGGGCAGGTGGCCCCACCCGGTGGACCCCCGGACACCTTTCGGTGGTCCTGGTACAATACCGATAACCCCTGAAGCCATTCCGGCGACTGAAACTGGACATCCCATATATAAATCTTCACCTCCGGACCATTCCTAAACTCCTCGTGACGTTCGGGATCTCACCCGGGACTCTGAACAACCTTCGGTAACCACATACTGTTGGGGAACGTAGTAATTTCAAAAAAATTCCTACGAACACGTAAGACCATGGTGATGGCATAGCAACGAGAGGGGAGAGTATCCGTCCACGTACCCTCGAGACCGAAAGCGGGCGTTATAACAACGCGGTTGATGTAGTCGTCGTCTTCACGATCCGACCGATCCAAGCACCGAGCGTATGGCACCTCCGAGTTACGCACACGTTCAGCTCGATGGCGATCCACGGACTCCGATCCAGCAAAGTGTCGAGGATGAGTTCCGTCGACCGACGGAGTGGTGACGATGATGATGCTCCAGCGGCGCAGGGCCGCCTAAGCTCATGACGATATGACTTTCTCCGGCGCGAGGCTTCGCCTAAGCTCTGACGATATGACGAAGTGGAATATGGTGGAGGGGGCACCGACACGGCTAAGGAGCGATCCGTAGATCAACTTGTGTCTCATGGGGTGCCCCCTCCCCGTATATAAAGGAGCCAAGGGGTGCGGCCAGCCCTAGGGAGGCGCGCTGGAGGAGTCCTACTCCCAGGGAGTAGGACTCCCCCCTCCTAGTTGGATTAGGATTGGAGGGGGGAAGGCGGAAGGCGCCGCCCCCTCTCCTTGTCCTATTAGGACTAGAGGGGAGGGGCGGCCTGCCTGGCCGGCCCTTCCTCTTCTCTCTTATGGCCCATCTAGGCCCATAGACCTCCAGGGGTTCAGTAACCCCGGTGTTCGATAACTTCCTGTTTTCATCCGGAACCTTTCCGAAGTCAAACATAGGCTTCCAATATATCAATCTTTATGTCTCGACCATTTGAGACTCCTCGTCATGTCCGTGATCACATCAGGGACTACGAACAACCTTGGTACATCAATACTTATAAACTCATAATGAGCTGTCATCGAAGCGTTAAGCGTGCGGACCCTACGGGTTCGAGAACTATGTAGACATGACCTAGAACCATTCTCGGTCAATAACCAATAGCGGAACCTGGATGCCCATATTGGTTCCTACATATTCTCGAAGATCTTTATCGGTCAAACCGCATAACGATATCGTTGTTCCCTTTGTCATCGGTATGTTACTTACGAGATTCGATCGTCGGTATCCAATACCTAGTTCAATCTCGTTACCGGTAAGTCTCTTTACTCGTTCCGTAATACATCATCTTACAACTAACTCATTAGTTGTAATGCTTACAAGGCTTATGTGATGTGTATCACCGAGAAGGCGAGAGATACCTCTCAGACAATCGGAGTGACAAAACCTAATCTTGAAATCGCCAACCCAACAAGTACCTTTGGAGACACCTGTAGTACTCCTTTATAATCACCCGATTACGTTGTGGCGTTTGGTAGTACCAAAGTGTTCCTCCGGTAGCAGGGAGTTGCATAATCTCATAGTTACAGGAACATGTATAGGTCATGAAGAAAGCATTAGCAATATACTAAGCGATCAAGTGCTAAGCTAACGGAATGGGTCATGTCAATCACATCATTCTCCTAATGATGTGATCTCATTAATCAAATGACAACACATGTCTATGGTTAGGAAACATAACCATCTTGATTAATGAGCTAGTCTAGTAGAGGCATACTAGTGACTATCTGTTTGTCTATGTATTCACACATGTATTATGTTTCGGTTAATACAATTCTAGCATGAATAATAAACATTTATCATGATATAAGGAAATAAATAATAACTTTATTATTGCCTCTAGGGCATATTTCCTTGATCTCCCACTTGCACTAGAGTCAATAATATAGCTTACAGTAATGATTCTAACACCCATGGAGTCTTGGTGCTGATCATGTTTTGCTCGTGGAAGAGGCTTAGTCAGCAGTGCAACATTCAGATCCGTATGTATTTTGCAAATCTCTATGTCTCCCACTTGGACTTGGTCCCGAATGGAATTGAAGCGTCTCTTGATATGCTTGGTCCTCTTGTGAAATCTGGATTCCTTTGCCAAGGCAATTGCACCGATATTGTCACGAGAAGATCTTCATTGGTCCCGATGCACTAGGTATGACACCTAGATCGGAAATGAACTCTTTCATCGAGACTCCTTCATTTGCTGCTTCGAAGCAGTTATGTACTCCGCTTCACATGTAGATCTCGCCACGACGCTTTGTTTAGAACTGCACCAACCGGCAGCTCCAGCGTTTAATAAAAATACGTATCCGGTTTGCGATTTAGAATCGTCCGGATCGGTGTCAAACTTGCATCGGCGTAACCATTTACGACTAGCTCTTTGTCACCTCCATATCGAGAAACATATCCTTAGTCCTTTTCGGTATTTGAGGATGTTCTTGACCGCTGTCCGATGATCCACTCTGGATTACTTTGGTACCTTCTGCCAAGCTTACAGCTAAGCATATGTCGGTCTGGTACACAGCATTGCATACATGATAGAGCCTATGGCTGAAGCATAGGAACATCTTTCATTTCTCTCTATCTTCTGCTGTGGTCGGGCATTGAGTCGACTCAATCTTACACCTTATGTCTGAGTAAAAACCTTTCTTTGCACGATCCATTTGAACTTCTTCAAAACTTTATCAAGGTATGTGCTTTGTGAAAGTCAATTAAGCGTTTTGATCTATCTCTATAGATCTTGATGCCCAATATGTAAGCAGCTTCACGAGGTCTTTCATTGAAAAACTTTTATTCAAGTATCCTTTTATGCTATCCAGAAATTCATATCATTTCCAATCAACAATATATCGTCCACATACAATATCGAAATGCTACTGAGCTCCCACTCACTTTCTTGTAAATCTGAGGCTTCTCCAAAGTCGTATAAAACCATATCTTTGATCACACTATCAAAGCGTTTATTCAACTCGAGAGGCTTGCAGGACCATAAATTGATCGTTGGAGCTTGCACACTTTGTTAGCACCCTTTGGATCAACAAAACCTTCGGTTGCATCATATACAACTCTTCTTCTAGAAATCCATTCAAGAATGCAGTTTTACATCCATTTGCCAAATTTCATAATCATAAAATGCGGCAATTGCTAACATGATTCGGACGGACTTAAGCATCGCTTCTGGTGAAAAGTCTCATCGTAGTCAACCCCTTGAACTTGTCGAAAACCTTTTGCAACAAGTCGAGCTTTGTAAACGAGTTACATTACCATCGGCGTCGGTCTTCTTCTTAAAGATCCATTTATTCTCAATGGCTTGCCGATCATCGGCAAGTCAACCAAAGTCCATACTTTGTTTTCATACATGGATCCCATCTCAGATTTCATGGCTTCCAGCCATTTTCGGAATCTGGGCTCACCATCGCTTCTTCATAGTTTGTAGGTTCGCCATGGTCAAGTAACATGATTTCCGAATATGAATACCGTACCACTGCAGTGCGTATTTTACTCTGGTTGACCTCTGAAGTTCAGTAGTAACTTGATCTGAAGCTTCATGATCATCATCATTAGTTTCCTCACTAATTGGTGTAGTTGTCACGGAACCGTTTCTTGTGATGAACTACCTTCAATAAGGGAGCGAATCTGATTATCTCATCAAGTTCTACTTTCCTCCCACTCACTTCTTTGAGAGAAACTCCTTCTCTAGAAAGGATCCAAATTAACAACGAAAACTTTGCCTTCAGATCTGTGATAGAAGGTGTACCCAATGATCTCCTTTGGGTATCCTATGAAGACACATTTCTCCGATTTGGGTTCGAGCTTATCGGTTGAAGTTTCTTCACATAAGCATCGCAGCCCCAAACTTTAAGCGACAACTTTGGTTTCTTGCCAAACCACAGTTCATACGGTGTCGTCTCAGCGGACTTAGATGGTGCCCTATTTAGCGTGAATGCGGCCGTCTCTAAAGCATATCCCCAAAGCGATAGCGGTAAATCAGTAAGAGACATCATAGATCGCACCATATCAAGTAAAATCACGATTACGACGTTCGGACACACCATTTCTCGTGGTGTTCGGGTGGCGTGAGTTGAAACTATTCCACATTGTTTCAAATGTAAACCAAACTCGTAACTCAAATATTCTCCTCCACGATCCGATCGTAGAAATTTTATTTTCTTGTTACGATGATTTTCCACTTCACTCTGAAATTCTTTGAACTTTTCAAATGTTTCAGATTTGTGTTTCATTAAGTAGATATACCCATATCTGCTCAAATCATCTGTGAAGGTGAGAAAATAACGATACGCGCGCGTGCCTCAACATTCATTGGACCACAAACATCGGTATGTATGATTTCCAACAAATCGGTTGCTCGCTCCATAGTTCCGGAGAAGCGGCGTTTTAGTCATCTTGCCCATGAGGCACGGTTACGCAAGTACCAAGTGATTCATAATCAAGTGATTCGAAGCCCATCGGTATGGAGTTTCTTCATCGTTTTACGATATGACCCAAGCGGCGATTGCCACAAATAAGTTGCATTATCATTATCAACTCTGCATCTTTTGGTTTCAACACTATGAATATGTGTACTACTATCGAGATTCAATAAAATAGACCACTCTTCAAGGGTGCATGACCATAAAAGATATTATTCATATAAATAGAACAACCATTATTCTCTGTCTTAAATGAATAACCGTCTCGCATCAAACAAGATCCAGATATAATGTTCATGCTTAACGCGGCACCAAATAACAATTATTTAGGTCTAAAACTAATCCCGATGGTAGATGTAGAGGTAGCGTGCCGACCGCGATCACATCGACTTTGGAACCATTTCCACGCGCATCGTCACCTCGTCCTTAGCCAATCTTAAGCTTAATCCGTAGTTCTGTTTGAGTTGCAAATATTAGCAACAGAACCAGTATCAAATACCGGTACTCTGCGGTATTAGTAAGGTACACATCAATAACATGTATATCACATATACCTTTGATCACCTTGCCATCCTTCTTATCCGCCAAATACTTGGGGCAGTTCCGCTTCGATGTCGATCGCTTGAAGTAAAAACACTCGATTTCAGGCTTAGGTCAGACTTGGGTTTCTTCTCTTGATCAGCAACTTTCTTGCTGTTCTTTTTGAAGTTTCCTTCTTCTTTCCTTTGCCCTTTTCTTGAAACTAGTGGTCTTGTTGACCATCAACACTTGATGCTCTTTCTTGATTTCTACCTCCATGACTTTTAGCATTGCGAAGAGCTCGAGGAATTGTTTTGGTCATCCCTTGCATATTATAGTTCATCACGAAGCTCTTGTAGCTTGGTGGCGATGATTGGAGAATTACATCAATGACACTATCATCGGAAGAGTAACTCCCGGTTGAATCAAGTGATTATTATACCCGGACATTTTGAGTATATGTTCCTTGCGAACTATTCTCCTCCATCTTGCAGCTATAGAACTTATTGGAGACTTCATATCTCTCAATCCGGGCATTTGCTTGAAATATTAACTTCAACTCCTGGAACATCTCATATGCTCCATGGCGTTCAAAGCGTCGTTGAAGACCGGTTCTAAGCCGTAAAGCATAGCACACTGAACTATCGAGTAGTCATCAGCTTTGCTCTGCGAGCGTTCACAACCGGCGTTGCTCTGCGGCGGGCTGGCACCCAGCGGTGCTTCGGGGCGTAATTCTTACGTGCAGCAATGAGGATAATCCTCAAATTCTGGACCCAGTCCGTGTAATTACTACCATCATCTTTCAACTTTGCTTTCTCAAGGCGCATTAAAATTCAGCGGAACAACGCACGAGCCATCTATCTACGGTAAACATAGACAAGCACGAGCCATCATCTATGTTTGATTGTAATAGATGGCCCATGTTATTATTCAGATTGATTTTGAAACAGTTTCAAGATGAATGCAGTGTAGTAAATATGAAGTCATACTGCAAGTGAGAATGGTATGGACCACGTTGCTGGCGACTAAATCAAGTGAGTGAACTGCTTTTAAGTGGTTGAAGAAAGTTTATCACGAGTTGGGATTGTGGCTCTACGTGAGTTGTGAGAAATGTGAAGTTGATCAGTTCAAATCGATCAGCCATTGAGATAAAATGGATCCTGGTAACCTTCTGAGAAGTGAGTGGGAGAAAGATGATGAGACTCCCTGAGACTGCTATAGAAAGTAGTTTATCATTCACAAGTGCAACTCAGCAAATTAGTGAAGCCATAATCATGAACATGAAGTGGTGGACTTTGGTGTTTAGAAGAGGAATCATGGATCCTTGCAGGAGTGTCTTGCAGGTCATCACTGTCGTGAATTCTGGACAGCCGAGTGAGATTCATGCACCATGAAATCTGTGTCATGTGTCAGGAAGTTGTGCTTAGATGATGGAGAGTTCAAATGGTGTGAAAGGCTGTTGTGCACGCGACTTGCAAGAGGTGACAGTGAGACTTGATGTACTGAGCTGGCGGATAAAAGCTGATTCATATTGAATCACGGCAGGAGCTGTAACAATGTGTGCAGACCTGAAATGCATTTAATTTGAGAACTTTGCGAAGTGGACCTGTGATTAAAATCTATGCAGTGAATCGAATAACTGGCAAAGCAGTGATGAAGATGTGTTTCTGTGTTACAGGTGTGAGGAGTAGACTCATCTTGCGATCATACAAGCAAATGAAGTGCTAAATGACAATGGTAGGGAGTGCAAGCATGTTGAAAGATGGGTTTCTTTGGAGGGACAAAGAGCTCATCGTGATGGCAGCATTGATGCCAGGAGTGTGCAAGCAGATGAAGGGTTTACTGATCTGGGTGTGTGTAGAGACACTGGCAGTGCGATGAAATGAAGATTGCATGTGCTGTGACGAATCAGGTCCGGAGCAAGCACATCAGAGACATAAATCTGAGATCACGAGATGGAACATGAAGACTGACACCAGACTCAATAGTTTTGGACTTTCCGTCTGTAGAATGGAAGGTGTTGAACAATCAGTGTCAACATGTTAGATGATGGTAATGCATCATCTGGTGTATGTGCATGAAGATTGCCAATAAACATGAAGTGCTGGTAAGTTGATTGCTGTCTTCATGAGATCATCATTGGATCATGCAACTCCGTTCGATTTCTACCAAGCGTCTGAAGTGCCATAAAATTGTTGATGCTAGGAACATCAGACAGGTGTGAGTGCGATGCACGATGACAGGTAAAGTTAACTGATGACGTGCAGGAATGAAAAGCGAGCTTAAATACGTCGATACTGATGATGAAGAACAACGATATGAAGATTTATCAGCCGGAATTCATGGTATTGGCCGTAAGGCATAGGTCGCTAGAGATGAGTTCACCGAACGTGAAATCACGCTGCATTAGATGATATGATTGATATCTGATGCAGAATATTGAAGTCTGATCCACCGTATAACGGCAGTCTCGAAATGGTCAGTATATAATATGAAGCCTATGTTTGATATCGGAAATGTTCCGGTGAAATCAGGATTTTACGAGTGCGGAGGTTACCGAACCCCGGGAGGTAAATGGGCCTTAGTGGGCCTTTACGAGAAGAGGAGAGGCAGCCGTGGCTGGGCCGCACGCCTCCCCTAGTCCGAATAGACGAGGAGAGGCGGCGCCCCCATCCTTCTCCCTCTCCTCTTTCCCCTCCCGAATCCTATTCCAACTAGGAAGGGAGTCCTACTCGGTGGGAGTAGGACTCCTCTGGCGCCTCTCCTGCCGGCCGCACCCCCTTGCTCCTTTATATACGGGGCAGCGGGCACCCCATAGACACAACAATTGATCTGTTTGATCTTTTAGTCGTGTGGTGCCCTCCACCATAGTCCACCTCGATATCAGAAGCGGCGCTTAGGCGAAGCCTGCGTCGTAGAACATCAACATCATCACCACGCCCGTCGTCTTGTGAAACTCTCCTCGACACTCGGCTAGATCGAGTTCGAGGGACGTCATCGGGCTGAACGTGTGCTGAACTTCGAGGTGCCAGACGTTTGGTACTTGATCGGTCGGATCGTGAAGACGTCGACTACATCAACCGCATTGTGCTAACGCTTCGCTTTCGGCTCACGAGGGTGCGGACAACACTCTCCCCTCTCGTTGCTATGCATCACCATGATCTTGCGTGTGCGTAGGAATTTTTCTTAAATTACTACGTTCCCCAACAGGATGTTCCCTTATCTCCATCTCATCTGAAGCATATCATCTTCGCTGACAAAGACAAAAGTCAGGTATTGGGTCTAGGTAAGGTTGCGATCTCAAAGGATCGACACATGGACAAAGTCATGCTTGTCGAGTCCTTAGGATACAACCTCATGTCTGTCTCAATGCTTTATGATCTCGATATGGTCATTATCTTTGGCAAGTATCGTTGTGTTGTGATCATGGAAGCTGACAATTCCAAAGTCTTCGAAAGCTTTAGGAGAGGAGATCTGTACATTGTTGATTTCTCTACAGGACCACAACCAGCCGTATGTCTACTTGCAAAAGCTTCAGAAGGCTGGCTGTGGCATCGACGACTTGGTCATGCAGGCATGAGGAATCTGCACACGCTCGCAAAGAAGAAGCATGTCATTGGCATTGAGAATGTCAAATTCCTCAAGGATCACTTGTGTGGAGCCTGCGAAGCTGGAAAGATCACCAATGCCAAACATCCAGCAAATACAATCATGACTACCACTCGACCATTTGAATTGCTTCACATGGATCTCTTTGGTCCTAATCATTATTCAGCAGTTACAAATGATGCATCTCTATATGGCTTTGTATTGTTGATGATTACTCTCGTTACACATGGGTGCATATTGTCACTTACAAACATGAGGTGTAGGAAGTCTTCAAACGATTTTCCTCGAGGGCTTCAACCAACTTTGGTGTGAAGATCAAGCACATCATAAGTGACAATGGAACTGAGTTCAAGAATTCTGGTCTTGATGACTATCTTGATGAACTTGGTATTACTCATGAGTTATCTGCTACTTATACTCCTCAGCAGAATGGAGTCGTGGAGCACAAGAACAGGACTCTTGTTGAGATGGCTCGCACTATGCTTGATGAATACAAGATGCATCGTCGTTTATGGATTGAGGCAATTGATACTGCGTGCCACATCATCAACAGGGTATATCTTCACAAATTCTTCAAGAAGACTGCATATGAACTCCTCACTGACAAGAAACCCAATGTGAGTTATTTCAAAGTCTTCGGTGCTAAATGTTGGATTAGAGATCCTCATCACAACTCTAAATTTGCACCAAAAGCACATGAAGGTTTTATGCTTGGTTAAGAAAAGGACTCGCACACCTACAGAGTCTTCAACAACGTTCACCACAAAGTTGTTGAAACTGTAGATGTGTGGTTCGATGAAACTAATGGCTCGCAAAGAGAGCATCTACCTTCTGTGTTAGATGAACAGTCACATGAGGAAACTATCAAGTTCAAGGCTACTGAGGTTGTCATTCCTACCGAAGAATCTGTTGAAGAAATCATTCCAGAACGTGAAGAACATCATGCTGTTGCACCTGAGGAAAATGATGCTGAAGAAAATGCTGATCAAATTCCTCAACGACAACCCGCTCATCCTCACGTTGCAAATGAAGTGCAGATTGAGAAAATCATCAACGACATCAACATTCCAGGTCCTCTCACATGCTCAAGAGCTTCGCATTTGTCTAACTTTTGTGCTCACTTTTCTTTCGTCTCTATCACAGAGCCCACTAAGGTAGATGAAGCATTTCTGGAGCCTGAGTGGATTCAAGCTATGTAAGAAGAATTGCATCAGTTCGAGCTCAACAACGTCTGGGAACTGTTCAATCGTCCAGATCCTCACAAGCACAATATCATTGGCACAAAGTGGATCTACCGCAACAAGCAAGATGAAAATGGCCTTGTGGTGGGGAATAATGCTCGGCTTGTAGCTCAAGGCTACACACAGGTTGAAGGAATTGATTTCGATGAAACTTTTGCACCTGTTGCTAGACTTGAGGCTATTCGCATATTACTTGCTTATGCTAACCATCATGATATCACTTTATATCAAATGGATGTAAAAAGTGCATTCCTCAATGGTAAGCTTGAGGAAGAAGTATATGTTGCTAAACCCCCGGGTTTTGAAGATCCAAAGCATCCTGACAAAGTCTTCTAACTCAATAAGGCCCTCTATGGCCTCAAGCAGGCCCCTCGGGCGTGGTATGATACTTTGAAGGAATTCCTCATGAAAAAAGGCTTCAAACCCGGTTCACTTGACCCTAATCTTTTCACTAAATCTTATGATGGTGAATTATTTGTGTGCCAAATATATGTTGATGATTTCATATTTTGGTACTGACCAACGTTACAATGATGAATTCGCCTATATGATGAGTGAAGAATATCAAATGTCTATGATGGGAGAATTGAAATTCTTCTTAGGTCTTCAAATTAGTCAACAGCGCAATGGCATATTCATATCTCAGGAGAAATACCTCAAGGACGTATTGAGGAAATTCGGCATGCAAGATTGCAAAGGGGTCAAAATTCCTATGCCCACAAATGGCCACCTATGCACTGATGAAAATGGTACTGACTTCGATCAAAAGGTATACCGCTCCATGATTGGCTCTTTATTGTATTTATGTGCATCTAGGCTAGATATTATGCTTAGTGTTTGCATGTGTGCCCGATTTCAAGCTACACCGAAGGAATCACACCATAAGGCTGTCAAACATATTCTTCGATATCTAGCTCACACACCAACACTTGGATTATGGTACCCCAAGGGCTCGGCATTTGATCTCATGGGATATTCAGACTCTGACTATGCTGGTGATTGTGTGGACCGCAACATCAGGCACATGCCATTTCCTCGGACGATCTTTGGTCTGTTGGTCCTCGAAGAAACAGAACTGCGTATCACTGTCTACTATTGAAGCTGAGTACATTGCTGCTGGTTCTTGCTGTGCTCAACTACTATGGATGAAGCAAACTCTCAAGAACTACGGCGTCAACGTGGAGAATGTGCCTCTCTACTGTGACAATGAGAGTGCCATCAAGATTTCTCATAACCCAGTTCAGCCCTCGAAGACAAACCACATTCAGATTCGTCATCATTTTCTTCACGATCATGTGTGGAAGGGCGACATCTCCATTGAGCATGTACGGATTGAAGAACAGTTAGCCGATATCTCCACAAAGCCCTTGGATGAGAAGAGATTTAGCAAGTTGCGGTGTGAGCTAAATATCCTAGAATCTTCGAATGTTCTTTGAAAGGACACTCATCCTAACACTTTTGCAAAATTGATGACTTAGATGTGCAACACATGAAGAAACCTTTTTCTTCAATCAATGAAGACTAACACTCTAAGTGTGAAGAAATTAACAAAGAATTTGATTCTAAGAACCCTACGACAATTGTATGCGGTGTCTGGAATCATCATTCTTATACGGTGGGTCACGCCACCACCAAAACTTGAAAATCTTCAATTTGAGTTTTTCCTCAGTCTTGAAATTCCTCAGTTGTTCAATTTCTTCAACTTTGCATTGTCTTCACTGTTTCCATTGTTTTTCTTCACATACATATATATATATATATATATATATATATATATATATATATATATATATATATATATATATATATATATATTTGAGTTTATGTCTTCTATAGCATTCACTTATTGCTAATTCTTCAAGTTGTCTTTTTTTCTGCTAAGTGAATGTGATCGGACCCTTCCCCCTCTATGCTAAACTCAACCCAATCTATTCACAAATTCTTCATGTTCGTTCTATTTGAAACTCGTTCAAAATCTGCACGGTGTCCTTGTCAGCTGAAGAATTTGCGAACGGAACTTTAAAACTTATCTTATCTGAATTTTCAGCGTTTGCCGCTCAAACCGTTCTGCATCCCACGATAATACTTATCTATTCACCCACGATCTCACACGATCGCCACCTCTTAGTACGTGGGTGACACATGTCAAGCGAATGAGAAGTGCCAGGGGCACGTTCGTCCAATTTCTTTGGGCGAACAGTTTTTCACCTCGGCTATATATACCCCTCCCCTTCCTCACTTTGTTTTTACTCTGCTCGACCTCTCTCCCACTCGAGCTTCTCAAACCCTAGCGCCGCCGCTACTTCCATCATCATCGGTGAGGAAGAGCTTCACTGCCTCAACCTCGTCGATGTCGTACTCACACCGGCCGCGGATTTCTTCACTCCGCCGCAGCCGTAGCTGTCTTCCTCAGCCAAGTTAGGGCGTGGAAGATCTGAACTAACAAGCTTCACATCTTCACTTCCCAGTTCGTCGTGTTCTTCTTCAAGGGTAATTAAAAGGTACTTTACTGCCCTCTTTGATTCAAATGTTTTCTACAAAATCTTCAAAAGGTGTTTACACTTCAAATCTTCACACACTAAACACCCCACCTGTCATCTATTCTTGATCCGTTTCTCTAAGCAACATTTTTCTTCAAGATTCCTCAATTGTGTGGATTTTCAATCTGTACAACTCTGGAACCTAAGACAAAGAACGCTTAGTGAAATTCTTCAAGACTCATCTGGTCAAATTCCTCAAACTTGTTCTTTTTGAAAAACTTCTGAGAACGCATATGACCTCTCCAAATTCCTCTCTCATTGTGTACTCATGTCCGCTCTTTGAATCACTAGGTTCTCATCAACTTAACTCATTTGCAGTGTTCCTCGAAGAAAAGTTGCACACCTCTTCAGAAAATTCTGTTGTTCATATTCCTCATCTGAAGAAAATGGCTGACGGTAAAAAGCCACGGAAGGGAGGAAAGAGGCCTGAGGTCAATACTGCTTTCGAGATCCCTGATGACATATACAGGGATTATTGCACTCCTGACGAAGCCAAGTTTGTAAAGGAGGACAAAAATCAGCGCAAGGTGCGTATACAAAGGATAGAGAGGAGATGGGCACGGGAATGGAGGGAGTACAGATATGTTACTCCCAAGTATATGAAGAAATTTGCTCTTAATCCTCCATGCCCAAGACCTCCATTGGCACTGGCCAAGAAGCTGATCCCACCAACCCAAGCGTGGTGAGGATTATCCCGATGAATGGGCCAAGCGCCGAAGCTGCTAGCCAAAATAGCTAAGGAAGCAAAGGAGGAAATTTAATGAAGACTCTCGCTGCTGCTACTAATCACGAGGCCTTTGCAAGAAAGTTTAAAGAAGGCCATGGAAAAGAAGCCTGCTCATAAGCCAAGTGCTTCGCCCCAAATGCCCTCATGGCCAAGTTCCTCAGCAATGCCCTCACGGCCAGATTCTTCAAAGTCCTCACGGCTAACTCCTCGAGCTGCTCCAGCTCCTCCAAAGTCCTCAGCTCCTCCGACAAAATCCTCAGCACCTGTGCATCTCGCCACGTGCCAAAGGACAACAGGCATCTCTATTGCCTCAGGAGCTTCTGCTAGTTCTTCAGCTGCACCAAACTCATCAACTGGCCCCTCTCTGCTGAAAAAAAGGCCACTGCTGGATGAGGCTCTCGACCAAGTCCTCACAAGAAGCAGATCGCCTTTCAAGTGTCGTCTGACGAAGATGAAGCTGATGATGAAGAACTTGCTAAAATCATCAGAGACAGGAAGCTCAAGGCCGCTAGAGCCAAAGGCACAAATGTGCCTCTGCTTTTGGATCCGAAATTGATCCTTGATTACATTGATCTCTGGCACAAAGACCCCAACACTCCTATGCCTGATTTCAAGTTGACTCCTGGCCAAAGTCATATGTTGACTGCCTTCATTCAGGAAGAAAAATGGAAATTTGAAAAGGCCAGGCAGTTGAAGAAAGCGCAATACAAGAAGGAGCGTTTCCTGAAGAAAAACATTGTCTCTATGACAACTGAAGAACTTGTCACTATTCAATCTGAGATCAAGAAAATCAGCGATGAATTTGACGTATACCGCACTGACTGGCTTGGAGCCAAAGTCAGGTTTGTGAATTTAACTGAGAAGTAAACTTCCAATGTTGCAGCCCCAACGCAACAAGAAAATCCTTAGGCTGAGGCATCTGCTCAGCCGACTGAAGAACATGCCAGCACCGCTGATGACAATCAGGCTGCTGAAGAAACTGCTAGTGTCAGGGCTGATGACTGCATTCCAGCCGCTGAAGAAATTGCCAGGGCAACCACTAGTGTTGCGCCTGAAGAAACTGAAGAAGTCGGGCAATCGTGATCGGTTGCTCAAGTAATTGAACCAAATTCTTCTGCTCCTCCTGCACCTACACCAACTCCGATCCTTCCGTCTGCATCAGATGTGAAGAAGACCAAGGCTGCAGAGCGTGCAGCCGTGAAGAAAAGGAAAGCATCAACTTCATCAGATTCTTCAGCTCCGAAGAAGATGAAGCCACTGAGTAGTTCTTATGAAAATCCAATTGATGGTGTTCCTGTCACATCCATGCCATCAAAGGACCTTGTTCCTTTTGATGAAGAATATGTGACCCGAGTGGATCTGATGATGACATTCCTTTTGCTGCTTCTTTAGAGCAGTTGGATGAAGAAATTGAAGCGGATGCAATCCCTTGAACCCCAATAGTCTCTTCGCCCATGCCTCAGTTCACTGCTGAAGAGGCTGGCGTTGAGGAAAAGAGTGAAGAAGAAGATGTGGACATTGGGTGTACAACACCTGTGCTGGATGATGACTTTTGGGAAAGTCAGCACCCCAACTCCCCTCTGTTCACACCTCTGCAACAAATTCCTTAGTCCCCTGTCAATACTGAAGTACAAATGGGATCTGAAGAACCTCATGCAACCCCGTCTGTCCATGAAGAGGTTCCAGCCACTAGTGCTGAACAAAATGTTAATGAAGAATTGAAGACCCAGGCTGTCACTGAAGAAGAACCTGAAATTTCTCAGCCTGTGGATCCTGAGATTACAATTCCTGAGGTGGTGATGCAATTGACCTATACTCCTCGGCCCAAGCCAAAGGATCCCTTCTCGAAGAAGCATAAATTCAAGGCTGATGACTTCTTCAGCGAGCATGTTTTCTTCACTGGTTATAACCCATATGACTCTGCTCGTCTTAGAAGGAAGCGCTTCTGGACTGCCAGCCAAGCAAATTTTTATTCTTCACTGCTCTTCAACAAGGACAAAGTCTTCGACCATGAGCATATTCCTCGCGTGGACATGGAATCACTGCCTTGCTTCACCCCAGTCCTCAGTTTGCTTCATGATGCAGGACTGCTCAACTTTTGCACGGATATTTGCGATTGGAATGAAGAGCTCATTCTTCAATTCTATGCAACCTCGCACATCACAAAGCGGCTTGATGATATCAACTCTTGGGTGTTGGACCGATGACCGAAAATACTCATTACAAAGCACCGCCTCGAATTACTTCATGCCCCGCCAATCAGTCCTCCCCTTGAAGGTGCTCGTTGTCTGTATAAAGAGCCTGAGCTCACTGCCCATTACATGCAAGTGGTAATGAAGCCTCTGAAGCCCGGTCAAGCCCTGTAAGTGCATCTAGTGCCCCTTAGTGATTTTGGTGTATTGAAGACTTATAGGTTAAGGGACTAATGTGTTTATGAGTGTACACAGGTCTATAAGTCTATGAGCAGTTTGATATTTACAGAAAGTCGAATTTCTAAAATGAAGTTCTTCGATCAAGACTTTGATATTTCAAGACTTTCAAGACTTTGAAAGTGAAGAAATTGGTGTGACCTTGAAGACTTGGTATTCATTTGAGGAACATGAAGCGAGAAGGCTTTTGTTTTCAGAGTTTCGCTTTTCCCTTTCTTGAGTCATAGGAAACACCGTGACCGTTAAAGGGGGTCGATGAAATACTAAGGAAAATTTCCATGTGATGCTCAACTCAAAATCCTACACCTACCAATCCTTCGAGTGAAGCCATTGGAAATCTCATACAATTCAGTCAATTTCTTCAAGGATGTAGACGAAGTTCTTCAGTGCCGAGGAATTTGTTATAACCGAGGAGTTAGGAATTCGCCATCGCAGATTGCCTACATGTTGAGGAACATGATAGCCCCGAGGAATTTGAGAGTCAAATTTCCGACCGCTGGTCGTTCTTGGCGCCATTGTGCTAAAATATCTTATCCACCTAACGGTCATATCATTGAAGGGCATTTATGTCTTATCATGTCGGGTTGCTCCCTAGGCTATAAATAGCCGCCCCCTACAACCACTAGCTGTTTGGATGCTCCGAGAGAACTTGACACTTGTCATTTGAGAGCAACCCATCCTCCGAGGACTTTGAGCGAAAATCATCGAGTGAGGAAAAACCCAAAAACCAAACCCCTACAAACCCAAAGTGATTGAGCATCACTGAAGAGATTGATCCTGCATGGGTCCGATGCTTGTTACCTTTGAAGACTATGGTTCTTCCAGACGGTTAGGCGTCATGGTCTAGAGCATCCAAGAGGAATTGTGGATCGCCGAGTGACCGAAGTCTGTGAAGGTTTGGAAGTCGCCTGAAGACTTACCACGAGTGATTGGACGAGGTCTATGTGACCTTAGTTCAAGGAGAAAACGGTGAGGACTTGGTGTCCGAGCTGCGTGCTCAGCCGATCGGGTGTCCGTGGTGTGTGTCCTCGAAGTTTAAATACTCACCGCCCAACCAGCGCATAACCGAGACAGCAGCTGGAACTAATCTACCAAATCATTGTCTTCACCAACCTAATCGGTTCTATTTCCTCAACTCTTTCATTTCCTCATTCTTTGTGTTGAGTGTTCGCTCATATCTGTGTTTGAAGACTTTGATCAAGACTTTCTCAATTTCCTCGGCCCAATTTCTTCACCGCTTTGTCTTCATCTTGTGCTATCATGTGTTTACGCTTTCGCATACTCTGTGATTGTCTTCATTTCATCATGATGACCATGCATGTATTCTGTTATGCTTACTTCTGAGTACTTATTCCGCTGCAAGTAGTTCTTCGCTTAGGAATTTCCTCACCGGCAAATTCCTCAGCGAAGAATTCATAAAAATCGCCTATTCACCCCCCCTCTAGTCGATACAAGGCACTTTCAATTGGTATCAGAGCAAGGTACTCCCTTGTTCTGTGTGATTTTGGTTTAACCACCTGGATTTTTAGTTATGTCGACCGTAGGTATGAAGAAAGTGACATGCCCTATCTTTGACGGTCATGATTATCCCAAGTGGAAGGCCATGATGAGGAAGCGCCTCATGGCAATGGACAGAGCTGTGGACCGTCATCAAATTGGTCTTACTGATCTGCAAGACGGCAAACGAGATGATATTCGCAAGTACACTCGACTTGACATCATGGCGATGGAGATCATCTGCTCCTCGCCTATCTAGAGATGAATTCAAGCGCATTATGCATCTTTGCAATGCGGTTTATCTAGGACCGAATCTCCGCTGCCTATGAAGGTCATCGAACCCGTCTATGATCCTTGGTTTGAGGACTTCAAGGAATCTCTCAAAACGATGACTTTCAAACCAGAATCATCACCTTCTGCATCATGTCTCATGGCAAAGGGTGACAAGTGTCACAGCCCTAGAGCTTGCTCGTAACTAGTGGCATTGCATCCATGCATCATGTTTAATTTTCATGAAATTTGAAATGGGGATGACAAACCCTAGCACTAAATGAAATGCATTTAGGATCAAAATAAAAATATTTTCAATGAACCCAGAATGCCTTTTAGAAAAATTCATTATTTTTATGAAGGTGAAAACCTCTGCCAAAATAATGCACTTATTTTTAGGCCACTCGATTTTTAAATTAACTCATATTGTATTTGAATTGGGGCCTTCAAATATATATATATATATATATATATATATATATATATATATATATATATATATATATATATATATATATATATATATATATATATATATATATATATATATATATATATATATATAGGACAAATGTTTCCTACAAGCAGTGGTAGTTACCACCACTTCATGCTTTTGTATGTTGTATGTAGTATCCGTTAAACCGAGAGTATGTATGTAGTATGTAGTATATAATAATGATTAGGTAGTATATATACTAATTTTTAGGTAGTATGTACCATTTTTTGAGTATGTTTTTTACGCATAAATATGTACGTATTTCACAAATATAAAAAAAAACTATGGGCTCATATGCAATTTTTTTCATGTAACTTGCTTTGAAATATCTTAGATATATTATATGAACATATTTAAAATAATAAAATAGTATATATAGTACCACATGGTAGTATATGAGACATGTGGGGTAACTACCACCGGGTGGTAGGATGGATTTTCCCTATATATATATATATATATATATATATATATATATATATATATATATATATATATATATTAGATGCTCCAAAAATGTTGAAAATTGTTATGGGTCCTTGAAATAATTCAGAAAGCACCCATAACTGTTCCCAGGATTTTATGAAATGGTTTGGTATTATTACTAAATCAAAACAAATAGCAAAAACTAGAAAACATGTGAACAGAAATAAAACAGCAGGAAACTTACTGCCCTCACTGCAGCAGAGCCGGCCCAGCCTGCTCGCCCAGCCCACCATGTAAACCCTCACCTCACAGCGTCTGCCTACCGCCATCGGGCAGAGGCGTGTCGCCTGCGACAGCCAAGGCACGCCACCTCTCGCTTCCCGGCCCTCCTAGCGACGCCACGACGACGCCGCTGGTCCCTCGCTTCTCCTCACCCGCTGCACTTCTCCCTCCGCTTCTCCTGCAACCACCGAACGGAGCCGCCGCCACCGACGCCGCTTGCCGTGAGCCACCGTGGTTCTCACGGCCACCCGGTTCCTGTGAGATCCGCCATCGTTTCTTCGCCGAGAAACGACCGCGGAGCCCCCGCAACGCCGCTTATCACCATTGTTCATCGCCATGGCCGGAGATCGCCGCCGCCGACACGCAGCAACGAGGACGCTCGAGCTCGCCAACCCTTCGCTCGATCCGCTGTGAGCTGCGCCGATCCTCTCTCCTCGCTCTTTTTCTCCCGCTAACGCCAATGTCCACCGGAGCGAGAGCTCACCGCCACCGTGGTTCCTTGCCGCCATGGCTAGGGCCACCGCAGCCCACGCCGAAGCGCCACTGTGTTTCGGTGAACCCCTGTAGCACGAGCACCTGCCGCTTTAATCCCTAGTGCCCCGTAGCGCCGACCTCGCCCACACTAACTCCGGCGACCACCGCGAGCCTGCTCCAGCGAAGCTCGGGCCGCCTCCTCCTCCGCCACACAGAATACGCGCGCCTTCCAGCCTATTCAGAGCCCCTCCTCCGTCTGCTTGGTCGCTGGAGCAAGAAACCCGGAAGGCCTGGGCTGCCCGTTGGCTCGCCCACTAACGCCGGGCGGATTGACCTGCTTGACCTGGGGTTTGACCCCTGTGGTCACCGACGGGCGGGCCCGTGATTCAAGGCTGTTAGTTAGATTTAGGTTAGTGCTAATTACCCCGACAGCTAGTTTAGTCACTAACCAAAGGCCCAGCCCCACTAACCCAAGTTAGTGTTAACGTAACACTAACTAACCCTCGTTAGTTAGTCCGTTACACCGACATGTGGGCCCCAAACAAGTTTGACCTAGGCTGGCGCTTTTGACCTGGTGACGCCACTCCGGACGCCTTGCCGACGCATAGCTTAATCTTTTTCTTTATTTATTCTTATTCAGAAATTCGTAAAATATCCTAAACTTCTAAAATTCATAGTAATTCAACCGTAGCTCGTAATGAAATAATTTATATATGAAAAATGATCAGAAAAATATGAAGAATCTGTTTATGCCATGATCACGATGTTTGAACAAGTTAACCTCACTGAATAGGATGAATCATGATTAGGGCAACTTATGAACTAGCATTTGGAGTTGAGTTTAACCTGTTTGAATTCCACTTCAATTAACTTGGCTTACAGCCTGCATTAGCTCAAAACACCAGCATATTTCCATGTCATTATCATGCATCATATTGTTGCATCGCATTGATTGTGTTCTTTCTTGTTTGCCGGTAATTGTCCCCTCTCGGTAGACGACGTACCGACGATGAATTCGATGACACCGATGAAGAGCTATAATATCTTCAAAAGTGCCAAGCAAGCAAAACCCCCTTGTTCATTCCGATATAATCCCACTCTCTCGCTCCTACTCTATTTTACTGCATTAGGACAACAACGACTCATGTGTTACTTTTCATGTAGCTGAACCCCTTTATCCTCTCGTGATGACCTGTCATTCCACAAGAATTAGATGAAACCCACTAGCATGAGTAGGAGTTGCTTGAGCCATGTTGTGCCTACTCATTCATGCTTGTTTGTCATGCCCGCCACGCTAGAGTTGAGTCGTCCGATTCATCGGGATGAATCGGAGGTGTGTGAACATATCCCACTGTGTGAGCTAAGTGTGTGAACACGACGGTAAAGGTAGTGTGAGAGGCCATGTAGGAGTACATGGTGGGTTGTCCCATTGCAGCCGCCCTCGAACTGAGTTCAGGTTTGTGATCCATGAAACAGCATTACTACCACACATTGGGATCCTTAATTGACTCTCTCTCGCTTCTAACCACCCTTGTCCTCTGTCCGTGAGTTGCAACTAGTTTCTCGTGTTTGTAGGATATGTGTTGGAGGCCGTAAGCAGAAGGCCGACCCTAGGGGTGGGCTATGATGCAGTAGATACACCGTGGCCCGTGCAATTAATGCCTGCTTGGTATCTTGAACCCCCGCACATCGCTCGGGGCCGTTAGTGGAAACTCGGCCGGACTCCCTGTGGATGGAACCCTAATAGGCGATAAACTCGACTAGGGATTTGAGTGTTTAGGTAGGCCGTGGCCTTACACCCTCGCTGGCTTCCGCTGAAGGTTGCCGAGTACATGTCGTAAACGGCGGTAAGTGGTGAGAGCGCAGGTGAAGAAGTACACCGCAGGGTTAATATGATCTATTCAATAGCCGTGTCTCATGAAAAGGACTTCGCTGGTTGCCTATATCAGTTCCTTAGACAAGTGAAAGTGGATACTCTAAAACGCGCGCAAGATAAGCGTGAGTGTTATGGATGCGCTCGTGGGAAGACGGGAGCGGTCCATAGTGGTGTATTGATATGGTGAATATGTGGACTCGTAGCGCCACTCAAAAGAGTTACTTGCAAATGTAGTTCAGATAGCCACCGAAGTCAAAGCTGGCTTGCTGCAGTCAAACTCCACCACCCCTTTGTTGATAATGATGCATATGTAGTTAGTTCTGATGTAAGTCTTGCTGAGTACGCTTTGTACCACGCTTGCTTATTTTATGTTTTGCGAGAGACGCCGGGCCTCGCTTAGTAGTTCCGCTTGGACTTCAATCGTCGGTGTACTGCAGTAGGGGTACCTAGTATCCCAACTTGTGATAAGCTATGCACCCCATGCAAGGCTTCTCGGTGACCGCCAAGGTCCTCCGTGGTTCCTTTGGAGCCATTCAAGAACAAAGTATTCAAGCCAAGGAGACAAGGCCCCGACAAGAGGAGCTTGCCGAAGGCCAACCAAGGCATCTCAGGAACTTGCTGACAAGGCCACGCGTCCTTGCCAGAGGCCCGTGAGCGTATAAGCTTCCTGACGACGACATATTAAGATAACGACCATCGCGGCAAGGCGCTTGCCGCGGCAAACTACCACTCAGACTGGGCTTCCAGCACATCCACCAACGTGTCGCCTCGACCTTCCAGCGCTACAGAAACACGCCTCAATATGCGACCCTATCCAAAGGAACTCAAGGTCCCACCAAGGATAGACCAAGATATTGAAACGCTTTTGCAAGGTGGATATCATTACATCAACATTACATAATAGATGGGGATACATACATAAGGCACAAATGCCACAAGAATACATCAACATCAAATACAAGATCAACATTCGACTACGGATGAAACATAAATAGAAGCTCAAACGACATCCACCTCGCTAGCCCAGGCTGCCGACCGAACCTATCCCCGATCGAAGAAGCGTAAGAAGAACTCCAACACAAGCAAACATCGCTCAAGGCCATGATCATCGCACAACCTGTACCTGCAATCGGTGGTGTAGTAATCGGAGCCACGAGGACTCAAAGAATCCCATTACCATGGGTATCAAGACTAGCAAAGCTTAATGGGAAAGGAAGGGGTAAAGTGGTGAGGTTGCAGAGCGCTAAGCATATATGGTGGCTAACATACGCAAATGAGAGCGAGAAGAGAAACAAAGGAACGGTCGTCAACTAGTAATGATCAAGAAGTGATCCTGAACTCCTACTTACGCTAGACATAACCCAAAAACCGTGTTCTCTCTCGATCAACCCCGAAAAGAGACACTCACTGTTACGCACACGGTTGGTGTATTTTAGAAGAGTTTGCTTCAAGTTTACTACAACCGATATTAACAAATTCCCATCTGCCACATAACCGCTGGCACGGCTCTCGAAAGTTTATACCTGCAGGGTGTCCCAACTTAGCCCATGATAAGCTCTCGCGATCAACGAAGGATATTCTTCTCCCCGGAAGACCCGATCAGTCTCGAATCCTGCCACAAGACATTTCGACAGAATAAAACAAGACCAGCAAAGCCGCCTGACGCGCCGATAATCCCGATAGGAGCTGCACATATCTCGCTTCTCGTGGCAACACCGGATGAGACTAGCGAGTAAAACCAGCCCTCAAGTTGCCTCAAGGTGGCCCCTGCAGAAGCTCGGTTCTGACCAGCACTTAGAGAAGCACCGCCCGGGGGCTAAATAAAGATGACCTCGAGAGAGCGACTCCCAAGGGAAAAGTAGGTGGTGGTGAGGCAAATGGTAAAACCAATGTTGGGCCTTGCTGGAGGAGTCTTATTCAAAGCGAACTGTCAAGGGGGTCCCATAAATCACCCGACCGCGTTAGGGACGCAAAATCCGGGAACATAATACTGATATGACGGAAACTAGGGCGGCAAGAGTGGAACAAAACACCTGCATAAGGCCGAGCCTTCCACCCTTTACCAAGTATATAGATGCATTAATTAAATAAGATATATTGTGATATCCCAACAAGTAAACATGTTCCAACAAGGAACAACATCTCCATGTTCCAGCAAGGAACAAACTTCATCTTCACCTGCAACTAACAACGCTATAAGAGGGGCTGAGTAAAGCGGTAACATAGCCAAACAACGGTTTGCTAGGAATGGTGACAAAAGGTTAGATGTCGACATGGCAATTTGGGATGGCTTGATAAACAGGTAATAGGTAGCGCAAAGATAGCGATAGAACGAAGCAACTAGCATAGCAATGATAGTAGTGAGATCCAAGGTGACGGTCATCTTGCCTAAAATCCCGCAAGGAAGAAGAACAAGTCCATGAAGAAGACGAACGGATGAAGCCGAACCAAGCGTAGACGAACGAATCCTCACGATCGCAACGAATAAGGAACTAACAAGAAGAAGCACACATCATAGTAAACACACCACACATAGACAAGACATGATGCACAACAAGCATGATGCATGACAAAGCTAGATGAGGCTACTCATGGCAAGATATGATGCAAACAAGAGCAACACATCAAGACAAGTTTAAATGAGGTCGGGAACAACATAGAACAACTCCGGTAAGTCCTCATATGCAAATTTCGAAATTGGTCCAGATCTGAATAAACCTTATGTTCAAGTTGTTAAACAGCAAGTTAAAATGCACCACGATGATCTACACGAGATTCTAGTCAAGTTACATATAAAGTTCATTTAATTCGGAGCTACGGCCTAGAAGATATGAGCAAAACAAGTTACACATGGCATTGATGCAAAATGCATACAAACATCACGCAAACACCTCAAAACATGGATGCAACATGGTAATATGAAAGTACATGCACAATCAAGCAAGTTTCATATAGAGCACACTCAAAACGGAGCAACGGTTCAACACATACACCCTATACAAGTTATAGCAACAATCTGTCCAAAACAGCAACTAGGCATATTGCAAGCACCAAAACAACAAGCTACAGCATCTCAACGCAATAACAAAAGGCATGGGCATGATGTACAGGTAAAGCATGACAAAACATGAACACTGAGCTATCTCCAGAAATCACTAGAACATGCTCAAACACACATGGCAAGATTGCAAATAATAACAGCCAGACTTATCAGAAATAACATCAAAGTTGCAATGTTTAGAGCTATGAAACAACATGCTACAGGAACTTATCATGGCAAACAAAGGCATGGCATGAATCTACTAATTGCATAGAACAAAAGTCCCTTACTGACCATGAGCCACAAAGGATCAGAAAATATGATGGCACCCATGTAAACATGGCAAGTTATATGACAGCTTCATACATGGCAGGAACAACAATAAGTAGGCATGTTGGTGAGCTTGAACCACTCACCACAGAGCAATACATGGCATGGCAAGGAAACTCACAGTAAGAAGACATGGCATAGAGAATATACATGGCAAGAACAACATCATATCATACACGGATCAGCTACAACAACCTTGGCAAAATTGAATAACATGTAAACAACCTGCCAGGAAACATTTTATAGCAAAAGTAGAGCTCGATTGACTAAAGCTACGGCACTCCATAATTGCAAACAAGGGCATGGATGGATAGATAATAACCATATGTTCAAAACATCCTTACTGAAGTATCTCAAAATAAGCATGGATCTCTCGGTAGCATCAAGTTTACATGGCATAAAAATATCAGCAGAACATGGGCTGAAATCAGCAACATCATGAAGCCTAGTTTGCATGCTTGTGCTAGTCACCACAGAGGTCACAAAAATACATGGCATACACCCTTGTAAATATGGCATGGCATATTACAAAACACATGTAGGACTCAAGTTCATAGGGTGCACCAATCAATCATGGCAAAAATGACAAAAGTGCATGTTCTGTTAACACACAGCAGACAACGTCATATAGCACTCTTGAAACGATGATTCAGGCATCAAGATGAACTCAAATGAACATGGTGCAATGGAATGAAATGAGGTACTCGTTGAGTCGAACAATTTGACATATTACATGCGCAAAACGGAGCAATATGCTAGGAGATATGGCAGGTCAAACAGGGCATGAAAATGTTACAGAGAAAAGGACTTGGTGGAATTTACCCAGCGCGAAAACGAGATCCATGTCGCTGGAGGAAGAAGCAGGCCATGGCAGCGGCAGTTCTGGCGACATGGGGGCGAGGGGACGGCCCGATCCGGCGGGGCCCGGCCGGATTCCGACGGAGTTGGCCATGGCGAATCCATTTTTGGCAGAGAGGAGGCTTGGGGCGGCACGAGCGCGGAGATCCATGGCTGCCATGGAGGGGCAGCTCCCTGTAGATAACAGGAGAGAGAGAGTTCGTGAGGGGAGAGAGAAAGGAGAGGCAGGGGAACGAGGGAGGAGCAGGAGGTGGGATCCGCCTTGCATGGGACGCCGGCGGGGCTCCGGGAGGTCCGAGAAGGCGGTGGGCGGCGCTTCGATCCAGCTGGATCGAAAGCGAGACACGGAGGAGCGGAGCGCCGGGGAGCGAGGAAGACGGGCATGGCGGCTGCTGCATCGGGTTGCTGGCTGCCCGGGCGGGCGCACACAAGGGCCAAGTGCTGGAGCTGGTTGGGGGCGACGTGGAGGCGGCGGGTTGGCCGGGACGGTGGCGACGATGACGGGCGGCTCGTGATACGCCGGAGTGAGGTGGCGAGGCGTGGGACACGCCCGATGGCGCGAACGGACATGTCCGGGCGTGGTAGGAGGAAGATGGCTAGGGTTTGACCGCGCAAAAATCCGGAGGGGCACATATTTATAGGTAGAGGGAGCTAGGAGAGTCCAAATGAGGAGCGAGCTACCACACGATCGTGATCGAACGCATCGAGAGCATGGAGGGAGTTAGATGGGTTTTGGGCCACTTTGAAAGGGGTGTTGGGCTGCAAAGAGAAGGAGGCTTTTACTTGTTACCCGTTAACTGCTGAGTATCAAACGACCTCCAAATGGCACGAAACTTGACAAAGCGGTTCACCGGTGCTATACCAGGCCGCTTGAAAACCTCGGCCATTCCGAGACCGCTTAACACCCGCACACTAAAAGAGGCAAAAGGGGCGCCGGAGACATAGGAGTGCCGGATTGCAAACGGACAACGGGAAAATGCTTGATGCATGAGACGAACACGATGTAAAATGAAATGCGATGATGACATGGCAAAGTGCAACATGCAAGCAAATGACATGGAAATGACGGCGAATAATCGGAAGACACCGCGATCGGATCTGGGGCGTTACACGGGCGTAGAGGTCAGGCGGCCAGCGGTGCGCGGTGGCAAGCGGTAAGTCGATAAGATTGCCATCATGGTAAGCCGTGGCCCCCGACGGTTCCTTTTTGCACTATTTGGGCGACGATACGGGCATTTAATGCCTTTGTCCCCCCCGCCGTGGTTAGGTATGATACATCAAGTAGTAGTTGTACCAACCGCACCTTTTTCCATTTTTATTCTCTTGTCTACGCTACACCTGTCGGAGACCCCTTTAGCATATAAAAGGAGGCCCATGCGCAACGAGAGGGGGTTCAAGGCAGAAAGACACTCACGCCGGTCTCAAGCAGCTAGTATGCAATCGTAGCACCCCGCCCCGAGCAAGAACTCAATACATTCGCATATGCAGCAAAGAGGGAGTGTTATCTCCGAGAGCTCCAAGCCGGGTAAACTGCTCGTGCCGCCTCAATCCACTTTTCAGGCGACCTTCGCCTCACCAACCGAAGGCTCGGTCCACGTCCCATAGGTGTTCGTGGATCAGCTTCCGACATCTTTGGCGCCGCTGTAGGGCGCCGAGGTTGTGTGAACCTGATCTCGACGCTCACACGAAGCTAGATCTTCATCTTCTTCATCGATATGCCACCGAAGAAGAAGGCTTCGACGGCAGCTGTTCCGGCCCATCGCCGATCCCACCACCACCGAGCAAACGGGTGGTGGGGTAGACGCCGCGAAGAACGGATATCGACGTAGGGAGCCCACGATGCTGCCAGTGTCCAAGGACAAGGCTGCGCAGACCTCAAGGCGCCCAGACATGCACCGCGCCCATCTCAGAGACGCAGGACCGACAACGCCATGGTATTCGCAGTGCCATACGCTCGCTGGGCCAAGATCGAAGCTGGTGGATCTCGGTGCTCAAGACCAGCATGCACGCCAACATGCCGGCACGAAGCGACACGGTCGCTCGATAGATATCGCCCTTCTAACATAGTTAGAAGTCCGAGCATATCCCGCCTCGCGACGTTTCGCCATCGCCGCCACCACTCCAGCAGGCTTTGGCACGAGCTCAATCGCCCCGGATTACCCTCCAACGGCAGATAAGATTAATGAATGGAGGGCCACCATTCGTAGTCTCATCGGCTTCGCTTAACGGCGACACTCCGCGGCAGCCGAAGTACATCGCTGCCGCGCAGGACTGCCAGCACGAGCCGATGGCGATTTAAACCGTGGGTGCAACCACCATGCACTTCCACCCAAGGCTAAGATCGCCGACTCGCCGGATCCACCTCGACAGCCGCTCCACTGCATCATCGATCCACGAGCTCTGCCGCGATTAGCGCCAAGTTCTTCATGAACGACAAAGAAGAAGACGCCGAACTCGCGACGAAAGCCAAGAGAAGCGCGCGCCAATCGACCAACGCTACCGGGCCTCCGTCGACATGCATGCACCAGGGGAACCACCAACTTGCCGTGACGCGTAGGTTGCCCCGCTCACTCGTGAGCTGCGGCAAGTCCAAGGCCCAAAGACGAAGAATTTCGCCGACGCATTCAGTAGAAGTACGACGGCAAGTCGATCCGTCGGAGTTCTCAAGATCTACACCATCGCGTGCAAGCTGCCGGGGCGGACGACAATATCCTCGCTAACTACTTCCGCGGTGCTCAAGCCCAATGTCGATCCCGCTCATGCACTTGCCGACAACTCCATATCCTCCTCGAGACCTATGCCATCATTGTTTGTCGGCGCTTTACAGCGCCACAAGCCTCATGGCTAAGAGAGCGACCTTCATCTCGCCGCCCATGGCGAAGGAGAGCCCCGCAAGTACATTCAGAGATTCAGCCACAGACAAAGACAACATCTCAGATGTCCACCCCGCCACAGAATCAGCTGCTCCATCGAATCGCGCGAACCGCAGGATGCGGGGGAGATGGCGATGTGCAAGATCGAGACGCCTCCGCCTTACCGAAGCAAACGATGTAAAGCTAAGTTGCAAAGTTTGAGCAATCAGTTTTAAAATTTTAAGTTATCTTCCTCGAACGACCGTGCTTTGTATGGAAACCTATGCGCGGAGGAACCAACTCGTAGCTAGTTGCGCCTTACTTTGTTTCGAGTCCGCCAACAACTTAAGTGAGCTGCACTAGTTATGCATAAGGTTTTGTCAGAAGCGGCACCGCCAAAGAGGCTGCCGACGTCTCCGCACTCAGCGCCGTAGCTAAGGTGCTCACGCCGCAAGTTCCCTAAAAGCGAGGGCAAAAACATACAAAGGAAGGAATCGAGTAAAGGAAATAACATAGCAATCGCCATCCAAATAGAGTCATATTATAAGATAGCTTGTCGCAGCTCTAACAGATTGTTTCATAACATGACCAAGAGCGACAAGAAAAAGAGAAACGGGCGGCCTAATCTACGCGATCGCCTCAACCCTCTTGATCCCGCCACCTTGTCCACAATGGATGCTAATGGTCTTGAGCGCCCAGATCAGCATCCGCAGCAAGGTCCCGAGGACGTTGGTGAGGTTGAGGCCTGGGTTGCGGAAGGCCACCTTCACCAAAGACCTTTTGAAGAGCTCACAGATCCGGGCGCGACTCGCCGGGCCAGCTGCATTGGGATCTTCTCCCGAGTCGCTGGAGGGCCGCCGCCATGCCTTTGAAGAACAAGTTGAGCTTGGCGCTGGGTTGAGGTGCTCATCGGAGGAATACCCGAGATCCTCCATCCCCACCTGCGCCAGCCCCGTCGATGGCTGTGGCAACATCCACGAGACCCCGGTCCAAAGGCTCCACATTCTCCTAAAAGTGTTCTCGGCGGCAAAGAGCACTCGCCACAGCACTTTGTCGGCCTTGATCTTCTCCTTCAAGGCCACCTCCCGCTCCTTGGCGCCTGGCCCAAATGCCTTGGTCAAAGTGGACAGCTTCAACTCAAGATCTGCGTTGAGTCCTTGGCGGCGCTAAGCTCCTTGTCTTCTCGGCGAGACGACCGCAGCTCGCCAAGGGTGTAGGCGCCCTTCTCGCGGCCACGCTTGAGCGCAGTGCAAGCTCCTCGCCGCCACCTTGAGATCGGCCTCCACCTGCGCCCACCTTGCCTCCAGCTCCTTCTTGGCGGCCTTGGCAGCAAGCGCAAGATCCTCTCGCTTCCTTGAGAGCCCTCAACGAATGTTTGCTCGTGGCGCTGCAAGCTCCTCCTCGTGGCTGTCAAGGTTAACCTTCCGCAAGCGCCTAACTCGCCTTCCTGCAGACAGCTTCTTCGGCAAGCAAGCCGCTATTGCTTTTCAACTTCAGCCTTCTCGAGGAGGAAGGCTTTACGCCTCGGCGAGTTGCTCCCGCCTCCGCCAGGACCGGAGAGCTTCCTCGTTGAGGCCCCTGAGCTCTTCCGCCGATGTCCACTCCCGCCTTGGCGATAAGCGCTTCGGGATACCAGCTTTGGCCTGCCGGGCGCGGTAGAGTGACAACAGCTTCCGCAGCAGTTCTCCTCCTCCTCAAGCTCGCCATCGCCGCCGTCCGGCGCGGCCGACCAGCGCCACCCAGCCGGAGGCGAGCAACTCTTCATCAAAGGTTTTTCCTTCGATCGGCGCCCGGAGCTCGACGCCCAGGGAGCTTGATGAAGACGCCATCGCCTGCCTTCAAATAGGCTGGCAAGGGGCTTCGAGCCCGACGCTGCAGCAGCGGGCGGAGGGATCGGCGGTCGGCGAAGGCGCTGGCGCCTCCTCGGGCCGCTGGGCACGATCGCCGACCTCGCCACCAAGGGCGGCAGCTTTGGCGGCTCTCCACGGCGGGATCATCAGCCCCGGCTTCTTCTTTTCGGTGACAGCAAGGTTGCCGGTATTGCTGCCGTCCTCCTCGCCGGGCGACTCGGGTTTCCATCGGCTCCGGGCGATGGACCCGACGACCGAAAAAGAAGAAAAGTCAAGAAAATATTCAAAAGAAAATCAGAAGAAGAAGAACCCAAGGAAGTTTTCAAGCAAGAGGATTACCTGTACTAGGATCTACAGTCGTGGTCTCCGCCACCGGGGGCTCGCTGGTGCTGTCCCTTGCCGGAGAACTGCCCCTTGCCGGAGAATCGCCCCTTGCCGGAGAATTCTCCTTGCCGGGAATCTCCCTTGGCGGTGTAGTCAAGCAGATGGCATGTCGGGAGCGGCTTCCGGCACTCTCGTGAGACTGCTCGCCCTACGCAAACCAATAGTCGATGTCAAGAAGAAAGAGCACCCATGCGCGCCTAACAAGCAGGAAGTAAACCATACACTTACGCTGGGGCTGCGCCTGGGCTGCTTTGGGGAATAGTTGCCGGTCCGCAAGGTGGTCTTGACACACCCCCGCTGTCGCAAGTGGGTTCGTCCTCGATGACAATCACCGACCTTGGCTCTTCGCCGCTCTCTGGGCCAGAGTCCTAAAAAGGAATGGGTTCGGAGTAAAGCAAATCAGATACAAGACAAAACAGCAAGAATTGAAGAACTACAAGTACAGCAAAGAATCTTACTCTTCCTCTTCCTTGTCGGAGCTGAGCGCGGAGAGGTCGAAGTCCGCCCACCTTCGCGCGCGACAAGGCGGAGGAGAGGTTCGCTTAGCCGCTGGCGGAGAGAAGCGGTGGTCCGGAGGCCCGCCCTGCCTGCCGCAGCGGGCGTGAGGTGCCCCTGCTGCAACAGTGCTTGCCACGGTGGAGGCAGGGCTGCGCGGGCGGCTGTTGACCCATCTGCCGCCTCGCCACGCCCCTGCCTATGGAGACGCTTCTGGTGGAGCTGGGGGCCATGCTGGGCGAGCTGTCCGAAGGTGAGAAAGAGGAGGAGGCGACTTCAACGAAGTCGCGCAAGGCCGGGCGGGCTCGCCGACTCAGCTTCAGCTCGACAAGCTCTCCTCGCCGCAAGCTCCGCTGCTCAGCAAGGCTTGCCGCCGCTGCCTCTCGCCTCCACGGTGAATCCAACCGCCACGGCAGCGCTGCCGCCGCTTCTTCCAGCCTAGTGGCGACGCTACATCTCCGCATCGGTGGTGTCGCGAGTAAGGCTCTTATGTTCATCGGAGCGACCGCATTTCTACCAAGCCGTTAAAGAACTCCCGCACGACGCCGCCTGCAGGCTCTTGCCAAGTTGGGACAATTCCATGCGAATCGCATACGCATCATTGCACGGATGCGGTCGAGCGAGGAGTTGTTGCACGCCGAACGACACCCTCGCAACCTGAACACTTCGGATGTTGAGGATCGTGCTTGAACAGTTCCAGAGCATCGCAGGCCCAGCCCCCGTGACAGTGAAGTTGAAGCGAGGCCCGGCGCAGCCTCATGATATCCACCGATTCGAACTCCCAGCGGGTCTCCTCCTCTCCCGCAGGAGGGATGGCGCGGCGCTAAGAAAATCTGCGCCAACGGCGCCACGGTGAGCCCGCAAGCCCGAGGCGAGGATCCGGTGACGGCAATCTTCATCCTATCGCCTTCCGGGCCACGTTGTTCCAATCGCTGCTGCGGCCATCGGGCTTGGCGCCATGCGGTAAATGGCTGCGGTTCTCCTCGACAATCCAAAGACCACCGTTCTACACTCATCCCACTTGCTGTGGAGCTCTCTTCCAGATAAGCTTCTTCTTGCCAGCTTCAGATCCAGCGATCCCGCCGATAAAGGCCCTCTCTCAACTCGGGGCATAAAGAAGTGGCGAAAAAGAGCTACATTTGGATAGACTCACAAAGTTTTCGCAGAGATGTGCGAAACCGCCATGGTCGTAATGGCGCTGGGGGTGAAGTCAAGGAGGCGGAACCCGTAGGTGCTCATAATGTCACGTAAAAACTCAGAGAAAGGCGGCAGAGCCCGCAGAGAAGAACAACGCGAAGAAGGGATATCCATTCGAGCCGCCTCAAGCGCAGCTGGGCGACTTTCAGCGCTGGATGCGCCGCTGCCCGGCCGACTAAGAGGTAGTAATACTCCCTCGATCCTTCAAGGGCGAGCTGAGGGGGAAGGTTGCCCGCCTTTTCAGAAGGCGCCATGAGCCGCCAAGGCCGGGCCGATTTCACAACCTTCCCGGCTGGAGCCATGGCGGAGGTGGTGAGGAGATCGACAGCAAGCAGGTGCCGGTGGCGATGGGGGGCGGAGCGCCGCTCTCTTTTCAAATTTTGGGAAGAAGGGGGGAGAGGCGAGGTTTTGAGATTGGAATAGCAACCGGCGTAGATGGGCGAACTGCCCCTGCTTTCCTCGCTTATAAAGAGGGAGGGGCAGACGCCCGCCTTCCTAATAAATAAACCACCCATCGATCTTCTCCCACGACGCCAGATTCGACGCAGGCTGCCTCGAGGAGGGCGTGGTGGATGCAAAGTGAGATACGGCGAACCTGTGCCAAGGCGTCTGCACATGTCTTGGGCCTGGCCCAACAGCGCCTGCACCTTGTGTGGCCCAGTTCGGGGCTCTGCCTGTGTACCAGAGTAGGGGTACCCTAGTATCCCTAACTTGTGACGGGCAGTTGCGGCACCTCGGGCAAGGCTTGTCGGGTGACCGCCAAGGTCCTCCGTGGTTCCTTTGGAGCCATTCAAGAACAAAGTATTCAAGCCAAGGAGACAAGGCCCCGCAAGAGGAGCTTGCCGGAAGGCCAACCAAGGCATCTCAAGGAACTTATCATGAGCGCTACCACGCCGTCCGGCGAGGCTCGTGAGCGACAAGCTCCGGACGCGACAAGACAATGACCGCTGCAAGGCGCTGTCATGGAAACTACCACTCAGACCAAGGCTTCCAAAGACATCTACCAACGTGTCGCCTCGACCTTTCCAGCGCCGCTGGCGCAGAGAGGTCTGTGCGGCCAGCGTGCGCTGTGGCAAGCGACGCCGACAAGATTGCCATCATGGCAGCGTGGCCCCCGACGGTCCTTTTTGCACTATTTGGGCGACGAGACGGGCATTTAATGCCTTTGTCCCCTGCCGCCGGTTAGGTATGATACATCGTGCGTGTAGTTGTACCAACCGCACCTTTTCCATTTTTACCCTTGTCTACGCTGCTACCGTCGGAGACCCCATTAGCATATAAAAGGAGGCCCATGCGCAACGAGAGGGGGTTCAAGGCGTAAAGACACTCACGCCGGTCTCAAGTAGCAGCTAGTATGCATCGTAGCACTCCAGCGCCCCGAGCAAGAACTCAATACATTCAGACATGCAGCAAGAGGAGTGTTATCTCTCCGAGAGCTCAAGCCGGGTAAACTGTTCGTGCTTCTCACCGATCCGCTTTTCAGGCGATCTCCGCCTCACGAACAAAAGGGGCTCGGGTCCACCGTCCCATAGGTGTTCGTGGATCAGTTTCCGACATCGACGCTTAGCTTGTTACCTCAGCTACGATCTTGTGCCTCGGCAGATCTGGTAGATAGTCAGGTTTCTCAGCCTTTTTCATTTGTAGATGTCTGCTCAGACATGTTAAGCTTCCGCTTGTGCTTTGACTTGTATGTTTCGAGTGTTGGGTCATGAGACCCATGTTTGTAATATCTCGCCTCCTGAGCCTAATGAATAAATATTTGAGTCGAGAGTTATGTTGTGATGCCATGTTGTATTTACACATATTGAGCATATTGTGTGTATGTTTGAAATGCTTGGTATGTGGGATCCGACAATCTAGTTGTTTATCCTTGGCAGCCTCTCATATGGGGAAATGTAGTCTCGTGCTTCTGAGCGATAGTAGTCCGCTACAGCCGGTTCACCGGAGTCCTCGCTAGCCCAAAGACTACTGCTGGACACTTGACTGCCGGCATGTGTTTCACTTCGTTCTTATGTCTGTCCTTCGGGAAATGTCACGCGTGATATACGGAGTCCCGCCTAGCTGCTACAGTACCGGATACCGGAGTCCTATTAGCCCGATGCTACAGCCCAATTCATACGCTGATGACCGACATGCTCGATGTGATTCATGTATGCCTGTCCCCATGGGTTAGTGCCGCTTTGGGTTCACGATTAGCCATGTCGGCCCGGTTCTTCTGTCATATGGATGCTAGCGACACTATCATATACGTGAGCCAAAAGGCTTAAACGGTCCCGGCCATGGTAAGGCGACACCGTGGGAATACCCGCGTGAGGCCGCAAAGTGATATGAGGTGTTACCGCTAGATCGATGTGACTTGGAATCGGGTCCCGATAGCGTTGGTATCGAGCCTGACGCCTCAGAGGTTTACCAAGCCAAACTGGTCGGGTTGTGTCTAGAAATGCTTTAGTTATGTAAGGGAATTGATTGTGGAAGGAACGAAGGCTCTTTTTACTCCTTATACCTCATGGCCTTCGATCCGAAGTCATCCTCTTCTCTTCTACGGGTTAAGAACTAGGCTTCTCATCTATCTATCGTGATGACGTGTTACTAATCTGTAGACTTGCAAGATTGTTTGATTTAAGCCCCAGTTCTGTTCCTACTATTTTCGTATGTTAACTTTTGATCTCGGAATCTTGTTATGATGTTGTAGAGTGGTTATGCCACCATTTTTCATGATGTCTCAAATCATTTTGAGCATTTACAGCCGTTATGCTGTCCGAGTCATCCCAGGTCTCTAAATAGTCTGATGCATTTGCAAATCCTTTCCTTCCGTTCCCGATGTCCTTTTTGGTCAGAATAAGCACACTAATCGGTAGGTTGAGGTATTTTGTTGCCTCGGCGTAGATGTTGGAGCTATTATTATGACCCTAGGTGTTTAGGAAGTCACATAGTAATTTAGCAATGCTGTTGTATCCCAGTGCGATGATTCTGGCCATTATTCTTGAAAGCATCCCGTGATGCCATTTAGTAGTAGGCATTCTACTCCTGGGTTTCTGAACCCGAGATTCATCCTACTTCATGTTGTTAGTATTTGCTAGTTCCTTTAGGATATTAGTAACCTTTTCATTAGTCCTCGAGGTCCGTGGTATTTCTTTCTTCCAAATACCATGAACTGCTTATGGCAGAAGTTCTTTGAATTAAAAGATCACAATCAGAGTACTCTTGAGTAGTTCTCCATTCATAATTGTAACTCTGCCAGTCCTACCTTCCCTGCATGGGTTATCCGGAAGAAACCTGTTGAACTTGATTCGACATACTAACCTATGCATCCACAACTCAGAAAGTTATATGCTCCTCGAGTTGTTCCTCCTTAGTTGTATTCTCGACCCCACCATCAATTGATAGTCAAGGGTATGCGTGCATTCGTTTATCGATGCCTATTACTCTTGTGGTCCGTCAAGCCATTCTGTCCTGAATGACTTGGTGAAACAAACTCCAGTACCTTGTCCATTTCTAGGATTGGGTCAAAGCAGTTGTATTCCGCAGATCAAAGTGCCCATCCAGCTTTTGATTCTGTTATATCCTGAAGTATTACCCACTTTATGTCAGGAACGTCATGAGAATTGCACCTTCTCTTATGAATTCTTGACGCAGTGATACTTCTCGCCATCATTATTCATTCCTCGGTCCCGAGTTGTTGTAACCGGAATGCCGACAAGTGAATTGTGATGTGTGAAATCAATACTCCGAGCAACTCGTTGCTTGGTAGCTAATGGACAATATCCTCATTCTTAGCGTGTTGGTTATTAAATCATCATCCTAAGATTGATCGTGCTACCTAGTCCTTATTTCTGGTGCACACTTCGATTGATGAGTTAGGATCTTGTCAAGTCCTCACTGTTTTGATCATATCATCTTGCCCTGTAAAACAAGATTGTTCTCGAGCTTAGTAACATACCGGTGGTTCGTGATTTCCGAATATCTTCTGGAAGTATTACCAGTTGTCCCCGACCGTTATGTTGAGCTTGTGATCAAGTTGGTTTTCCTCTAAACCAACCATTCTCCAAGAATCTGTGTTGGATACCCTCGAGCTAGTTGGTTGAGCTAAACAATAACTTGGAGAGTTGGAAGATAAAAGCTTGTCCGACTTAGTTCATCACAAGGGATATCCTTATGTGTGTGTGTTGAAGAAAGATGATATTTTCATCGATTGGTCCTCGTGATCAGTTGTTGGACCTATTGTCTTATCAATCCTTTGATTTGAGTGTGGGCTATCGTCAAATCAAATCAGTACCAACGATGCTCGTAATGTTGTCTTACTCGTGGTTGATCCTCGCGCATACACCATTACATCTTTCGGTCGACCAATGCTATCACCGTGTTCACATGATGGTGGAAGTCCGATGATATGGAAATTCGATGAGTTGTTGTTGAGCCCATCAGCAGCATTTTGTCTCCCCATGATTCATGTTGAACATCAACCTAGTGTTGGAAACTTTGTAAGCAATGCCTTAGTGTTCCGCTCATGAAGCTTAAGCTTGATGGAAGAAGTGACTTCCTCTAATTCACGTGCATTAGGTGCAAGTTGCCACCATGAATTTGAGAAAGGTTTGTTTTGTTTCCCTTGGAATCATCCCAAGTCAGTCATGCATATGTGCGAAGTATTCTGTAGCCTGGAGACTTGCAACCTTCATTCTATATGTATTCCTAGCACACCAAGCCACTGACTGATTTGCTCAAGGAGAAGAAGTTACTTCTTAAGAATCATGACTTATGTTAGGACTTCGTTATCCTCGATGATGGTTCCCAACCTGAACTCGGTAGTGTTTCATTATAAGACTACCATGTGATCATGTTTGTCTAGGACAGCATGTTCACATGTGTTTAGCAGAACCAGCTCATGTTTTGGAGCTTGCTACCTTGGTTCATTCCTCGAGAATCTCGCAATGCCATCTCGTCAAATTGTGTTGCAAACTTTCTTTTCAGACATGCTGAGTCTGAAGTATCCTGTTTCTAACCAGATCTGAATCTCAGGCAGATATGATGGTTGGAACCTTTCCGACATTTGCATTCTGTTCCCAGCTTGCACCGCCTTGTGCCAATTCTCCATGGGCTGTCCTTCCCAGCAGTTGCTGTCTAGGATCATCCTCAAAAGTGGACTTACTATGGGTCCCATCCATTTCCGATGATAAGCAAAATCATCCATTCCGTTGTCTTCAACAAGGTAGTCCACATCATCCATCCTAGTCCGGGTATGCCATTCCCTTGCACTCCGCCAAACGATCGTTGCGAATTGCCTTAGGCTGGTACGAAGAGTTTGAATGGTCTCTGAATCAAAAGTAATTCTTTTTGCCACTTAAGGGAATAGTTCTTCGCGTCACCTCCCCTGAGGTGCCCCGCTATGGAATCATGACAATTTCCCTCGCTACTTTGAAACCCTCGTAAAATTGTTTCTTCCGTCCCTCCTGATGCATGTTTTGCCTCCCCGCCCCAGAGATGTTTTTATGTCCCATTCCGTGAGTTGATCTTGTGATCATTAAGATGATCCTAAGTTGCTCGAACCTCAGGGAGATCGATTCTTTTAAAATTCTTCCTTTTACTCGTCGTCATGTTGGATGTAGTTCTCAAAGCAAGACGTCGAGATCAAGATGATGCAATGAATCAACATCCTCGAGAAAGAAATCTGGATCGTGAAGTTTGTGCTAGCTTGTGTCCCCTCTGTCTTCTTACCTCACGTCTTGAATCTCGGGACGAGATTCTTGTTTAGTGGGGGTGAGTTGTCACAGCCCTAGAGCTTGCTTGTAACTAGTGGCATTGCATCCATGCATCATGTTTAATTTTCATGAAATTTGAAATGGGGATGACAAACCCTAGCACTAAATGAAATGCATTTAGGATCAAAATAAAAATATTTTCAATGAACCCAGAATGCCTTTAGAAAAATTCATTATTTTTTATGAAGGTGAAAACCTCTGCCAAAAATAATGCACTTATTTTTAGGCCACTCTGGATTTTTAAATTAACTCATATTGTATTTGAATTGGGGCCTTTAAATGCGATATATATTTTTTAGATGCTCCAAAAATGTTGGAAATTATTAAGGGTCCCTGAAATAATTCAGAAAGCACCCATAACTGTTCCCAGGATTTTATGAAATGGTTTGGTATTATTACTAAATCAAAACAAATAGCAAAAACTAGAAAAACAGAACAGAAATAAAACAGAGCAGGGAAACTTACCTGGCGCTCACCTGCAGCAGAGCCGGCCCAGCTTCCGTTTTGGCCCAGCCCACCACCGCAAACCCCCTCACCCCATCGTCTACCTCTGCCTACTGGCAGAGGCGTGTCGCCCGCACAGCCACCGCACGCCACCTCCTGCTTCCCCGGCCCTCCTAGCGACGCCACAACGACGCCGCGTGTCCCCTCGCTCCTCTCCCTCACCCGCTGCACTCTCTCCCCCTCCTCTGCCTCTCCTCTGGCGCAACCACCGAACGGAGCGCCGCCCACCGGCGCCGCTTGTCAGTAGCCACCGTGCTCCTCACGGCCACCGAAGTTCAGGAGATCCGCCTCGATCAGCTCTTCCTTCTCGCCGAGAAACGCACTGAGAGCCCTCAACGCGCCGCCATCACCATCGTCTTCATCGCCATGGCCGGAGATCACCGTCGCTCGATTCGCCACAACGAGGACGCCCTTGAGCTCGCCAACCCCTTCGTTTGATCCGCTGTGAGCTGCTGCGTCGATCCCCTCTCTCCCCTGGCTCTTTTCCTCCCGCTAACGCCAATGTCCACCAGAGCGGAGAGCTCACCGCCGCCGTGGTTAATTGCCGCCGTGGCCAGGGCCACCGCAGCCCACGCCTGAGCGCGTCACCGTTCTCGGTGAACCCCCAGGAGCACGTAGCACCTGCCAGTTTAATCCCTAGTGCCCCGTAGCGTCGACCCCGTCCACACTCGAACTCCGGCGACCACCGCGAGCTCCGTTCCGGCGAGCTCGGGCCGTCTCAGCCTCCTCCGCTCACACAGGAAGACGCGGCGCTCTTCCAGCTATCCGTAGAGCCCCTCCTCTGTCTGTTTGGTCGCCGGAGCAAGAAACCCGAAGGCCTGGGGTTTGACCCCACCAGGGTCACTGACGTGCGGGCCCGTCTCTGTTAGCTGTTAGTTAGATATAGGTTAGTGCTAATTACCCTGATAGTTAGTTTAGTCACTAACCAGTGGGCCCAGGCCCTAATTAACCCAAGTTAGTGCTAACGTAACACTAACTAACCCACATTAGTTAGCTGTTACATCGACATGTGGGCCCCAACTTGCCAGTTTGACTGGCTGGCACCTTTGACCTGGTGACGTCACCCGACGTCTTGGCCGATGATTAATCTTTTTCTTTATTTATTCTTATTCAGGAAATTCAGAAAATATCCTAAACTTCTAAAATTCATAGTAATTCAACTGTAGCTCAGAATGAAATAATTTATATATGAAAAATGATCAGAAAAATATGATGAATCTGTTTATGCCATGATCACGCATGTTTGAACAAGTTAACCTCACTGAATAGGATGAATCATGATTAGGGCAACTTATGAACTAGCATTTGGAGTTGGAGTTTAACCTTGTTTGAATTCCACTTCAATTAACTTGGCTTACAGCTGCATTAGCTCAAAACACCAGCATATTTCCATGTCATTATCATGCATCATATTGTTGCATCGCATTGATTGTGTTCTTTCTTGTTTGCCGGTAATTGTCCCCTCTCGGTAGACGATGTACCGACGATGAATTTGATGACACCGATGAAGAGCTATAATATCTTCAAAAGTGCCAGGCAAGCAAAACCCCCTTGTTCATTCCGATATAATCCCACTCTCGCGCTCCTGCTCTATTTTCTTGCATTAGGACAACAACGACTCATGTGTTACTTGTCATGTAGCTGAACCCCTTTATCCTCTGCATGACCTGTCATTCCACAGTAATTAGATGAAACCCACTAGCATGAGTAGGAGTTGCTTGAGCCATGTTGTGCCTACTCAATAATGCTTGTTTGTCATGCCTGCTAATGCTTAGAGTTGAGTGGTCCGATTCATCGGGATGAATCGGAGGTGTGTGAACATGTCCTCTTGTGTGTGAGCTAAGTGTGTGAACACGATTTGGTAAAGGTAGCGGTGAGAGGCCATGTAGGAGTACATGGTGGGTTGTCCCATTGCAGCCGTCCTCGGGAACTGCGTTACGTGTTTGTGATCCATGAAACAGTTACTACCACACATTGGGATCCTTAATTGACTCTCTCTCGCTTCGAACCACCCTTGTCCTCTGTCCGGGAGTTGCAACTAGTTTACGGTGTTTGTAGGATATGTGTTGGAGGCCGCGTGAAGCGCTGACCCTAGGGTGGGCTATGATGCGGTAGATACACCGTGGCCGGTGTACCAAATGCCCGTTTGGTATCTCGAACCCTGCACACATCGTTCGGGGCCGTTAGTGGAAACCTCGGCGGACTCCTGCGGATGGAACCCGAATAGGCGATCAACCTGGACTAGGGATTTGAGTGTTTAGGTAGGCCGTGGCCGACACCCTCGCTTGGGCTTCCGCTGAAGGTTGCCGAGTACATGTCGTGTGGCGGCGGTAAGTGGTGAGAGCGTGTGTGAAGAAGTACACCGCTGCGGGGTTAATATGATCTATTCGAATAGCCGTGTCCATGAAAAGGACTTTGGGTTGCCTATATCAGTTCATAGACAAGTGAAAGTGGATACTCTAAAACGCGCAAGATAAGCGTGAGTGCTATGGATGGCGTTCTCGTAGGAAGGCGGAGCGGGTCCATAGTGGTGTATTGATATGGTGAATATGTGGACTCGTAGCGCCACCTCAAAAGAGTTACTTGCAAATCGTAGTTCGGGATAGCCACCGAGTCAAAGCTGGCTTCTGCGGTCAAACTCCACCACCCCTTTGTTGATAATGATGCATATGTAGTTAGTTCGATGTAAGTCTTCTTGAGTACGTTTGTACTCACGTTTTCTTATTTTATGTTTTGCGAGAGGCGTCGGTCTACGCTAGTAGTTCGCTTGGACTTGACGTTTAGCTTGTTACCTCAGCTACGATCTTGTGCCCTCGGCAGGATCTGGTAGATAGTCAGGTTTCTCAGCCTTTTTCATTTGTAGATGTCTGTACTCAGACATGTTAAGCTTCCGCTTGTGCTTTGACTTGTATGCTCTGAGTGTTGGGTCATGAGACCCATGTTTGTAATATCTCGCTCCTCGGAGCCTAATGAATAAATATTTGAGTCGTAGAGTTATGTTGTGATGCCATGTTGTATTTACACCTATTGAGCATATTGTGTGTATGTTTGAAATCCTTGGTATGTGTGGGATCCGACAATCTAGTTGTTTATCCTTGGCAGCCTCTCATATCGGGAAATGTAGTCTCGTGCTTCACGGCGATAGTAGTCGCTACAGCCGGTTCACGAGTCTGCTAGCCCAACACTACTGCTCTGGACACTTGACTCGCCGGCATGTGTTTCACTTCGTTCCTATGTACGTCCCTTCGGGAAATGTCACGCGGTGATATTCGAGTCTGCCTAGCTCTGCTACAGCCGGGATACCGAGTCTGTTAGATGCTACAGCCGAATTCATACATTGATGACCGACATGCTCGATGTGATTCATGTATGCCTGTCCCCATGGGTTAGTGCCGCTTTGGGTTCACGACTAGCCATGTCGGCCCGGTTCTCTGTCATATGGATGCTAGCGACACTATCATATCGTGAGCAAAAGCATAAGCGGTCCGGGCCATGGTAAGGCGACACGGGTGGAATACCGTGCGTGAGGCGCAAAGTGATATGAGGTGTTACCGGCTAGATCGATGTGACTTGGAATCGGGTCCCGACAACAAGGTAACGAATGTTCCTCATCCGAGTTTAGTGACGATGAATCGATGATGATGGATCGATGATGATATTGAACCTAGCTATACCAAGCTTGTTTGTATTGCCACAAACAACAACATGTCTTGAAAAGGTTCAAAACATGCTAGATAAAAGTGATGATATGTTGGGTGAAGAAATTGATCGCACTAAAATACGATGAAAATCTTGAGACTTGGTCTAGGTTTGACAGCCTTCAAGGTCATCATAACACTCTCTTATCGATCATGAGAAACTTTCTTATGAATTTCTTCAAAGAAAGCAAGATCTTGAGAAGCTAAGAGTGAGTTATGAAGATCTTCGAAGGAGCGCGATTCATTACTTGCTCAACAAATCATCGCTTCTCGATAAATTTGTTCCTCCATGCTTAAAGTGCATTGAGCGTGAATCGCTAATTCTTCACTGAATGTTCAAATGCTTCAATTGTTACAAATTCTTCACCTGCCTCTGCTATCACTAATTCCTCATCTGAGGACATTGCTAGTATCACTGACAATGCAGGGCTGAAGGAATTGTACATGGCAGGCATGTATAAAAGCCTCAAAGGGCATCAGACTCTTTGTGATGTGCTTAAAAAGCAGATCCTCAACAGAAACCCTAGGAAAGAGGGTATTGCCTTTGAGAGGAAACTCAATGCTGATGGAACATATTGGAAGCATGAGCAATACCCCCAAAACCTCATGGGTTGCTGCAAAGGGACCTCCAGTTGATCCATCTAACTTATCTGGCTTTACATGTGAATCTCCTCATTTTCTTGATGAGTCATTTGACTCCAACTATAAACTGTTCAAAAATCAGAATGGTGAAGTATTTGCTAGATATGTTGGCACTAACTGCAGGAACGGTTCCCCTATGAAGAAAATCTGGGTCCCCAAGAAGTGCCTTAAAAGTCTTTAGGCGAATGTCCTCATGACACCACCTGTGAAGAATAGGAACCCTAGATCAAACTCTTCATATGGACCAAATTCTTCATATGGATCCAAGTCCTCACACAGACCAAATTCCTCACGTGGATCAAATTTCTCAAAAGGATCAAAGTCCTCATATGATTATTATCGTGCTAATAACTCTGTTACGCAGGGTAGAGCTAAGGGCTATGAATATGTGCATTATTCTTCAAACCAATATGTTCATAAGTCCTTGAAGAATTTCTCTGCTTATTCATATGCTTACCCTAACCCCTCATATGTGAAACGAAATGGATTGGCCTCTATGCCACCATTCTCAAATGGAGCTCGCAGAGTGATGAACTCTTTGCCACCCCTTCAGATGTGGGTGGTGAAGAAAAAGAACTAATCTTTTCTGCAGGGTCAGGTCTCCAGACGTGCTTTAATGTCTGAAGAATTTGCTGGGGACCTGACAACATTGGCTGAAAGGACGCAGGCTAATCATGAAGAAATGAACTTTCATTTCACACGTCCTCATCTGCTATATCGTATTCTTTGCTTGATGAAATTCATCGATGAAATTGATATCATATTCTTCACCGATGAAGTATATGAGATCGTAAGTTGCACTAATTCATATGCAGGATGATCAACCCAAAGCAAATGAGTGGGTCCTCGATAGTGGATGTACAAATCACATGATTGGTGACAAGAATTTATTGATGGATGCTCCCTTATCACCGTCACATCTGAAGCATATCATCTTTCTTTGACAAAGGCAAAAGTCGGTATTGGGTCTTGGTAAGGTTGCGATCTCTAAGGACATACACATGGACAAAGTCATGCTTGTTGAGTCCTTAGGATACAACCCCATGTCGATCTCAATGCTTTGTGATCTTGATATGGTTGTTGTCTTTGGCAAGTATCGTTGTGTTGTGATCATGGGCGACAATTCCAAATTCTTGAAGGCTTTAGGAGAGGAGACTTGTATATTGTTGATTTCTCTGGGACCACAACCAGCCGTGTGCCTACTTGCAAAAGCTTCGAAGGCTGGCTATGGCATCGACGACTTGGTCACATGCAGCATGAGGAATTTGCTGCGCTTGCGAAGAAGAAGCATGTCATTGGCATTGAGAATGTCAAATTCCTCAAGGATCACTTGTGTGGAGCCTGTGAAGCTGGAAAATGACCAAGGCCAAGCATCCAGCGAAGACTATCATGACCACTACTCGTCCATTCGAATTGCTTCACATGGACCTCTTTGGTCCTAATAATTACTCAGCAGTCACTAATGATGCATCTCTATACGGATTTGTTATTGTTGATGATTACTCTTGTTGTACATGGGTACACATTGTTACTTACAAACATGAAGTGCAGGAAGTCTTCAAACGATTTTCCTCGAGGGCTTCAACCAACTTTGGTGTGAAGATCAGGCACATCAGGAGTGACAATGGAACTGAGTTCAAGAATTCGGTCTTGATGACTATCTTGATGAACTTGGTATTACTCATGAGTTATCTGCTCCCTATACTCCTCGGCAAAATGGCGTCGTGGGCGCAAGAACAGAACTCTTGTTGAGATGGCTCGCACTATGCTTGATGAATACAAAGCATACTCGTCGTTTTTGGATTGATGCAATTGATACCGCGTGCCACATCATCAACAGAGTATATCTTCACAAATTCTTCAAGAAGACTGCCTATGAACTCCTCACCGACAAGAAACCCAATGTGAGTTATTTCAAAGTCTTGATTGCTAAATGCTGGATTAGAGATCCTCATCACAATGCTAAATTTGCAGAAAGCACATGAAGGTTTTATGCTTGGTTATGGAAAGGACTCGCACACCTCTGAGTCTTCAACAATGTTCTTTACAAGATTGTTGAAAGCTGTAGATGTCGGTTCGATGAAACTAATGGCTGCAAAGAGAGCACCTACCTTCTGTGATAGATGAACCAGCACCGAGGAATCTATCAAGTTCAAGGCAACCGAGGATGTCATTCCTCTTCAAGAATCTGCTTGAAGAATTCATTCCTGAACGTGAAGAACGTCGAGCTGATGCACGAAGATAATGTGAAGAAAATGGTCTTTGAAGAAAATGCTGATCAAATTCCTCGGCGACAACCAGCCCATCCTCGCGTTGCAAAAGAAGTGCAAGTTGACAAGATCATCGATGACATTGAAGCGCGGAGTCCTCTCACACACGCTCAAAAGCTTCACATTTATCTAACTTTTGTGGGCACTATGCTTTTGTCTCTATCACAGAGCCCACTAAGGTAGATGAAGCATTTTCGAGCCCGAGTGGATTCAGGCCATGCAAGAAGAATTACATCAGTTCAAGCTCAACAACGTGCAGGAACTGGTCAAATGTCCAGATCCTCGCAAGCATAATATCATTGGCACAAAGTGGATCTACCGCAACAAGCAAGATGAAAATGACCTTGTGGTGAGGAATAAGGCACGACTTGTAGCTCAAGGCTACACACAGTTGAAGGAATTGATTTCGATGAAACTTTTGCACTGTTGCTAGACTTGAGGCTATTCGCATATTGCTTGCTTATGCTAACCATCATAATATCACTTTATATCAAATGGATGTGAAAAGTGCATTCCTCAATGGTAAGCTTGAGGAAGAAGTATATGTTGCTCAACCCCCAGGTTTTGAAGATCCAGAGAATCCCGACAAAGTCTTCAGACTCAACAAGGCCCTCTATGGCCTCAAGCAGGCCCCTCGGGCGTGGTATGATACATTGAAGGAATTCTTCGTGACGAATGGCTTCACACCCGGTTCACTCGACCCTACTCTCTTTACTAAATCTTATGATGGTGAACTGTTTGTGTGCCAAATATACGTTGATGATATTATCTTTGGCTGTACTGACCAACGTTATAGTAATGAATTTGCCTATATGATGAGTGAAGGATATCAAATGTCTATGATGGGAGAGTTGAAATTCTTCTTAGGTCTTCAAATTCGTGAACAACACAATGGCATATACATATCTCAGGAGAAATACCTCAAAGATGTTCTGAAGAAATTCGGCATGCAAGATTGCAAAGGCGTCAAAATTCCTATGCCCACAAATGGACATCTATGCACTGATGAAAATGGTATTGACTTCGATCACAAGGTATACCGCTCCATGATTGGTTCTTTATTGTACTTATGTGCATCTAGGCTAGATATAATGCTTAGTGTTTGCATCTGTGCCCGATTTCAAGCTACACCGAAGGAATCACACCATAAGGCTGTGAAGCATATTCTTCGATATTTAGCTCACACACCAACACTAGGATTATGGTACCCCAAGGGCTCTACTTTTGATCTCATTGGATATTCGACTCGACTATCTTTGGTGATCGTGTGGACCGCAAGTCAACATCTGGTACTTGTCATTTCCTCGGACAATCTTTGGTCCGTTGGTCCTCGAAGAAAGCAGAAACTGCGTATCACCGTCTCATCGGAAGCTGAGTACATTTCTGCTGGTTCTTCTTGTGCTCATTTCTTTGTGGATGAAGCAAACTCTCAAGGACTATGGCATCAACGTGAAGAATGTGCCTCTCTCTGTGACAATGAGAGTGCCATCAAGATTGCTCACAACCCAGTTCAGCACTCGAAGACAAAACACATTCAGATTCGTCATCATTTTCTTCGTGATCATGTGTTGAAGGCGACATCTCCATCGAGCATGTGAAGATCAAGAACACTAGCTGATATCTTCACAAAGCTCTTGGATGAGAAGAGATTTAGCAAGTTGCGTGTGAGCTAAATATCTTAGAATCTTCTAATGTTCTTTGAAAAGGACACACATCCGACACTTATGCAAAATTGATGACTTAGATGTGCAACACATGAAGAAAGCGTTTTTCTTCAATCAATGAAGAATAACACTCTAAGTGTGAAGAAATTAATGAAGAATTTGATTCTCGAGAACCCACGACAATTGTACGCGGTGTCTGAAATCATCATTCTTATCTGATGGGTCACGCCACCACCAAAGTTGAAAATCTTCAATTTGAGTTTTTCCTCAGTTTTGAAATTCTTCGCTTTTTCAAATTCTTCAACTTTCCAAAATCTTCATTGTTTTCGTTGTCTTTCTTCATTGACTATATATATATATATATATATATATATATATATATATATATATATATATATATATATATATATATATATATATATATATATATATATATATATATATATATATATATATATATATATATATGGTTTATGTCCTCACAACATTCACTTATGGCTATTTCTTCAAGTTGCTTTTTCTGCTAAGTGAATGTGATCGGACCCTTCCCCTCTATGCTATACTCAACCCAATCTATTCACAAATTCTTCATGTGTGTTCTATTTGAAACTCATTCAAAATCTTCACTGTGTCCTTGTCAGCTGAAGAAATTGCGAATGGAACTTTTAACTTATCTTATCCAAATTTTCGGCTTTGCCGCTCAATCCATTCCGCTTCCCATGATAGACTTATCTATTCACCCATGATCTAACATGATCTCCACTTTTCAGTACGTGGGTGACACATGTCATGCGAAAGAAAAGGGTCAGGGCACGTCAGTCCAAAATCTTTGGTAACGGTATTTTTCACCGTGGCTATATATACCCCTCTCCCTTCCTCACTTCCTTTACTCCGCCGACCGCTCCTCTCTCGCCGAGCTTCAAACCCTAGCGCGCCGCTACTCCATCGTCAGCCGGTGAGGAGGAGCTTCACTGCCTCGACCTCGTCGTCGTCAGATTACTCAGCCGGCGCGGAAATCTTCACTCCGCCGCCGCCGTAGTTGTCTTCCTCCGCCGAGTTAGGGTGTGGAAGATCTGAACTGACGAACTTCTAATCTACACTTTACAGTTCGTCGTGTTCTTCAGTTTGAGTAATTAAAAGTTACTTTTATTACTCGCTTTGATTCTCAAACCTTCCTGAAAATCTTCAAAGGTGTTTATTCTTCAAATCTTCACACATATGAACACCTCAAACGTAATATGTTCTTGATTCGTTTATCTAAGCATCATTTCTTCAAGATTCCTCAATTATGTGGATCCTCGATCTATACAACTCTGGAACCTAAGACAAAGAACGCTTAGTGAAATTCTTCAAGGCTCATCTGGTCAAATTCCTCAAACTAGTTCTTTTTTAAAACCTTCCGAGCATATGACCTCTCCAAATTCCTGCAACTATACTCTGTTCACACGTACTCATGTCCGCTGCTGAATCACTAGGTTCTCATCAACTTAACTCATTTGCAGCGTTCCTCGAAGAAAAGTTGCATACTTCTTCAGAGAATTCGATTGTTCAAATTCCTTAGCTGAAGAATATGGCGTATGAAAGAAGCCACGTAAAGGAGGAAAGAGGCCACGAGGTCATGGCCTGCTTCGAGATACCGAGGAAATATACGCTGACTATTGCACACCTGATGAAGCCAAGTTTGGCAAGGAAAACAAAAATCAGTGCAAGGTGCGCATTCAGAGGATTGAAAGGAGATGGGCAAGGGAATGGAGGGAGTACAGGTATGTTACTCCAAAGTACATGAAGAAATTCGCACTGAATCCTCCATGCCCAAGAGCTCCATTGGCACCTAGCCAAGAAGCTGAACCCACCAGCATCAAGCCTGGTGAGGACTTTCCTGAAGAATGGGACAAGCTCCAAGCCAAGTTGGCGAGACAAGCCAAAGAACAGTGAGGAAATTCAATGAAGACTCTGCTCCTGCTGCTGCCACTGAGGCCCCTGTTCAGCCCAGAAGATCAATGGCAAAGAAGCCAGCGCACAAGCCAAGTGCTTCACAAACAGTGCCCTCACGGCCAAAATCCTCAACAATGCCCTCACGGCCAGAATCTTCTATGCCCTCACGGCCAGTTCCTCATGCTGCACCTGCTCCTCCCAAATCCTCAGCTCCTTCTCCAATGTCCTCAACAGCTCCTCCAAAGTCCTCAGCACCTATGCCTCTGGCCACGTGCCAAAGGACTGCAGGCATCTCAATTGCCTCTGGTGTCTCAGCAAGTTCCTCGGTTGCACCAAATTCTTCATCAGCGCCATCTGCTGAAGAAAAAGGCAATCTTCGGGCGAGGTCCTCGCCAAGTCCGAAGAAGAAACAGGTCGCCTTCCAAGTGCCATCTGATGATGAAGCTGATGATGATGAACTTGCAGAAATCATCAGAGATCGACAAGAAATGGCCGCTAGAGCCAAAGGCACACCTGTGTCACTGCTTTTGGATCCAAGGGCGATCCTCGAGTACATTGGTCTCTGGCACAAGGATCCAGAGACACCTATGCCTGATTTTCATCTGACACCGGGACAAAGTCACATGCTGACCCATTTCATCTCTGAAGAGAAATGGAAATTTGAAAAGGCTAGGCAGATGAAGAAGGCTCAGTTTAGGAAAGAGAAGTTCCTGAAGAAAAACGTTGTCAGAATGACAACTCGGGAACTCCTCAAGATCCAGTCTGAAATCAAAGCCCTCAGTGATAACTTTGATGCCTATTATGCTGATTGGCAAGGAGCCAAAGTCAGATTTGTAAACCTGACAAAGAAGTTCACAAATGTTGCAGCTCCAACGCAACAAGAAGTTCCTCAGGCTGGAGCCTCTGCTCAGCCTGTTGAAGAACATGCCAGCACCGCTGATGACTTTTAGTCTGCTGAAGACAATGCCAGTTCCAGGGCTGATGACTCCATTCCAACCGCTGAAGAAATTGCCAGGGCATCCACTAGTGGTGCGCCTGAAGCAACTGAAGAAGTCAGGGCAACTGCATCAGTTGCTCCTGAGGAAATTCAACCAGATTCCTCAGCTCCTCCCGCGCCTACACCAACTCCAATCCTTCCATCTGCATCAGATGTGAAGAAGACCAAGGCTGCAGAGCGAGCTACAGTGAAGAAAAGGAAAGCATCAACTGCTTCAAATTCTTCAGCCCCGAAGAAGATGAAGACAATGACTGGCTCATTTGAAAATCCCATTGATGTTGTTCCGATTTCCTCCATGCCATCAAAGGACCTTGTTCCTTTTGGTGAAGAATATGAGATCCCAAACGGATGTGATGAAGATGTGGATATTGGATGCACCACGCCTGTGATGAATGTTGAATTTTGGCAAAGTTAGCATCCCAATTCTCCACTCTTCACCCCAATCCAACAAATTCCTCAGTCCCCTGCACCAACGGTTCAAATGGGCTCTAAAGAAACTCATCCGTGCATGAAGAAATTCCAGCTACTAGTGCTGAAGAACCTGCTGCTGCTGATCCTATGAACGCGCAGACTGCAAATGAAGAGGAACCAGAAAATCCTCAGCCTGAAGAACCTGAGATTGCGATTCCTGAGGTCGTGATGCAACTCATCGACACTCCAACGCCAAAGCCAAAGAATCCATTCTCAACGAAGCAAAAGTTCAAGGCTGAAGATTTCTTTGGCGAGCATGTATTCTTCACTGACTACAACCCATATGACTCTGCTCGCATAAAGAATAGGCGTTTCTGGACTGCTAGTCAAGTCGACTTCTATTCCTCTGTGCTATTAAACAAAGACAAAGTCTTTGATCATGCACATATTCCTCATGTGGACATGGAATCTCTACCAGGCTTCGAGCCAGTCCTCAGTGTTCTTCACGATGCAGGATTGCTGAATTTCTGCACTGACATCTGTGATTGGAATGAAGAACTCATTCTTCAATTCTATGTGACGCTGCACATCAACGGAGACTCTGAATATGTGAACTCATGGGTATTGGACTGGATGACGGAAAATACTCACTACAAGGCACCAGCAACTGAATTGCTTTGTGCCCTCCCACTCAGTCCTCCCCTTGATGGTGCGCGTTGCATCTACAACGAACCGAGCTTTCAAATCATTACATGCAAGTCTTGATGAAGCCTTTGAAGCCGTGGCAGGCCCTCGAACCAAATTCTTCGTCAAGGAATTACTATATGTGCCTCGGATCGTCTATCGCATTCGACGAAGATAATGAGTCCTATCAAAGGCCACGACTCAAATGATGAAGAAGTCGTTGGCATCATGAAGAATATGCTTTTCAATATCATTCATGGCATTCCGCCAACTTCCATGATTTCTTCATGAGGACTCGTGAACATTGCTATGTCACCTTTTGAGTCAAGCCTTATGCACCATGGATTATGAGGTTCATCGGGACAAGGTCTTCACTCAACTATAAGGCTGATACTACGAACCCTTTGGAGCTACTTGCCTCCAATTGAAGTCCTCAAATGGACATTTTCCTCACCGATGACAAGGGCAAGGCAACTGCTGTGATAGATGAAGGCATTCGTCCATTGGATGGTCAATTTTGCAAAGCTGCATCCTACTCCACCAATGATGACTCGCCACACATGACTCTGCCGCCAATACCTCAGCCAAGCAAAATCCTCAAGCCACAAGAGACTGTGGTGATGATCGGTCGTGAGTTACTCCTCGATCTTCATCGGAAGGTTGATCGCAATCATAAATGGGTCAAGCGCCGTTTGGTTCAATTCTTCACAACATGACCTCAACACACAATGCAGTGAGGAAAACCAATACTACCTCCATGAAACCTTCAACCGCTACTGGGCTGTTCTTTCTCATGTCTCTGTTGCAGAAGAACTCAAGAAAATGGGTCTCAAGGAAGAATTTGACTGGTCTACACCTCCGCCGAAGAAATTCAAGAAGGTCAAGGTTCCTTCCTTGGTGGCCAGCTCCTATTCTTCATCGCGCGACACTGATGAAAATGAAGACTTGGACGACACTGCGGCAGGCCCTACTACGACAACCGACCCCGACAACGCTGGCACTCCTTCTTCAACTTGAAATTCTTCAGGGGCGTTAGTCCTCAGTTTCAATCCTTTTGGTCATTTGATGACAAAGGGGGAGAAATTTGAGTTAGTCTTCAAGTGGGTCTACTATATGGGCGTTTTTTTTTGCTAAGTTACAACTCTCGTTCTTCTGAAACTTTTATTGGATCGAGTTGTAATCTTAAACCCGATGGTGCTCTGATACTTTTGATGTGTTCCTCTGCATGCTTATTCCTCGATATATGTTAATACACGCATGCTGAATTACATCAGTCATCATATTTCATCATGCATTTCAAATTCTTCATATTATATTTCAAATGCGTGTATGAATTACAAGATATAGGGGGAGATCTCCATGATTTAACTCTTCAAATGTGCATTGCCTCAAAAGCAAATTCCTCACTATGCACATCTTCAGGGGGAGTTCTTCTATATCTTGCAATCAAATTCCTCAATATCAGTATTTACACTTCATATGTTTATCCCCATTGAAAATTTAACCTATATTGTCATCAATCACCAAAAAGGGGGAGATTGTAAGTGCATCTAGTGCCCCTTAGTGATTTTGGTGTATTGAAGACTTATAGGTTAAGGGACTAATGTGTTTATGAGTGTACACAGGTCTATAAGTCTATGAGGAGTTTGATATTTACAGAGAAAGTCGATTCCTAAAAATGAAGTTCTTCAAGTGAAGACTTTGATATTCTGAAGACTTACTGAAGAATTTGAAAGTGAAGAAATTGGTGTGACCTTGAAGAATTGGTATTCATTTAAGGAACATGAAGTGAGAAGAATTTTGTTTTCGTAGTTTCATTTTCTATTTCTTGAGTCATAGGAAACACCGTACTGTTAAAGGGGGTCAAGGAAATACTAAGGAAAAATTTCCATGTGATGCTCAACTCAAAATCCTACACCTACCAATCCCTTGAGTGAAGCCATTGGAAATCTCATACTGATTCAGTCAATTTCTTCAAAGGATGAGACGAAGTTCTTACGTATTGAGTAATTTGTTCTAACCGAGGAGTTAGGAATTCGCCGATGGATTGCCTACACAGTGAGGAACATGATAGCCTCGAGGAATTTGAGAGTCAAATTTCCAACTATTCTTGTGTTATGCGCCACTGTTCCAAAATATCTTATCCACCTAACGGTCATATCATTGAAGGGCATTTATGTCTTATCATGTCGGGCTGCTCCCTAGGCTATAAATAGCCGCCCCTACAACCACTAGCTGGTTGGCTGCTCTGAGAGAACTTGACACTTGTCATTTGAGAGCAACCCATCCTCCGAGGACTTTGAGCGAAAATCATCGAGTGAGGAAAACCCAAAACCAAACCCCTATAAACCCAAAGTGATTGAGCATCATCAAGAGATTGATCCTGCGTGGATCCGACGCTTGTTACCTTTGAAGACTATGCTTCTTCCAGACGGTTAGGCGTCATGGTCTAGAGCATCCAAGAGGAATTGTGGATCACCGAGTGACCAAGTCTGTGAAGGTTTGGAAGTCGCTCAAGACTTACCACAAGTGATTGGACGAGGTCGTGTGACCTTAGTTCAAGGAGAATACGGTGAGGACTTGGTGTCCTAAGCTGCGTGCTCAGCGATCGGGTGTCCGGACTGTGTGTCCTCGAGTTTAAATACTCAGCCGCTCCAACCAGACGCATAACCGAGACAGCAGTTGGAACTGGTCTACCAAATCATTGTCTTCACCAACCTAACTGGTTCTATTTCCTCAACTCTTTCATTTCCTCATTCTTGTGTTGAGTGTTCGTTCATATCTATGTTTGAAGACTTTGATCAAGACTTTCTCAATTTCCTCGAGTTCAATTTCTTCAGTCTGTTTGTCTTCATCTTGTGCTATCCTGTCTTTACGCTTTCTGTACTCTGTGATTGTCTTCATTTCATCATGATGACCATGCATGTATTCTGTTATGCTTACTTCTGAGTACTTATTCTGCTGCAAGTAGTTCTTCACTTAGGAATTTCCTCACCGGCAAATTCCTCAGCGAAGAATTCATACAAATCGCCTATTCACCCCCCCCCCTCTAGTCGATATAACGCACTTTCAAGCCCCAAGGACCAAATTCCTCATGAAGGAATTGCTATATGTGCCAACAACAATCTATCGCATTCTGACGAAGACTATGAGTCCAACCAAAGGCCACGACTCGTCTGATGAGGAAATTGTTGGCATCATGAAGAATATGCTATTCAACATCATACATGGCATTCCTGTCAATTATCATGATTTCTTCATGAGGACTCTGGCAAATGTTGCACTCTCTCCGTTTGAGTTGAAGCCTTACGCACCTTGGATTATGAGATTCCTCAGAATAAGGTCTTCACTTAACTACAAGGCTGATTTTCAGAATCACCTCAACTACTTGCCCCCAATTGAAGTCTTCAAGCGGGCGTTTTCCTCAGCTGATGAAAAGGGCAAGGCCGCTGCTGTTATTGATGAAGGCATTCGTCCATTGAATGGTCAGTTTCGCCAAGCTGCATCTTATTCCACCAATGATGACTCTGCCACTCATGATTCTAATGCCAATGCATCCAAGCCAAATCCTCAAGCCACAACTCCAAGAGTGATGACTGACCGTGAGCTTCTTCTTAGTCTTCACCAGAAGGTGGATTGAAACCACAAATGGGTTAAGTGTCAGTTTGGTTCTATTCTTCACAACATGACTGCTACACACAATGCAGTGAAGAAAAACCATGTCTACCTCCATGAAGTCTTCGGTCGCACCTGGGCTATTCTGTCACATCTGTATGGTGACGAAGATCTGCAGCAAATGGGTCTCAAGGAGGATTTTGACTGGTCTGCACCTCCACCAAAGAAATTCAAGAAGGTCAAGGTTCCTTCCTTGGTGGCCAGCTCATATTCTTCATCACGCGAAACCGATGAGCATGAAGACTTGGACGACACTGCGGCAGGCCCTACAACAACAAACGACCCCAACAACGCTGGCGCTCCTCCATCAACTTGATATTCTTCAGGGGCGTTAGTCCTCATTTTCGATCATTTTGGTCATTCGATGACAAAGGGGGAGAAATTTGAGTTAGTCTTCAAGCGGGTCTACTTATATGGGCGTTTTTTGCAAAGTTACAACTCTCATTCTTCTGAGACTTTATTCGATCGAGTAGTAAACTTAAACTCTATGGTGGCCTGATACTTCTGCTGTGTTTTTCCGCATGCTTATTCCTCATTAAAGTTAATGCACGCATGCTGAATTACATCAATCACCATATTTCATCATGCATTTCAAATTCTTCATATTATATGTCAAATGCGTGTACGAATTACAAGATATAGGGGGAGATCTCCATGATTCTACTCTTCAAGTGTGCATTGCTTCAAAAGCAAATTCCTCACTATGCACATCTTCAGGGGGAGTTCTTCTATATCTTGCAATCAAATTCCTCAATATCAGTATTTACACTTCATATGTTTATCCCCGTTGAAAACTAAACCGATATTGTCATCAATCACCAAAAAGGGGGAGATTGTAAGTGCATCTAGTGCCCCTTAGTGATTTTGGTGTATTTAAGACTTATAGGTTAAGGGACTAATGAGTTTATGAGTGTACACAGGTCTATAAGTCTATGAGGAGTTTGATATTTACAGAGAAAGTCGACCCCTAAAAATGAAGTTCTTTGACTAAAGACTTTGGATTTCTGAAGACTTTCTGAAGACTTTGAAAGTGAAGAAATTGGTGTGACCTTGAAGACTTGGTATTCATTCAAGGAACATGAAGCGTGAAGACTTTTATTTTCTTAGTTTCATTTTCTCTTTCTTGAGTCATAGAAAACACCGCACTGTTAAAGGGGGTCGAGGAAATACTAAGGAAAAATTTCCATGTGATGCTCAACTCAAAATCCTACACCTACCAATTCCTTCGAGTGAAGCCATTGGAAATCTCATACAGTTCAGCCATATTCTTCAGTGACAGAGACAAAGTTCTTCTGGTCTCTGAGGAATTTGTTCTGACTGAGGAGTTAGGAATTTGCCAGTGCGGATTACCTACATAGTGAGGAACATGATAGCCCTGAGGTATTTGATACTAAAAATTCCGACCGTTGCTGTGCTACGCGCCAGCTGTCCCAAAATATCTACCCACCTAACGGTCATATCATTGAAGGGCATTTATGTCTTATCATGTCGAGCTGCTCCCTAGGCTATAAATAGCCACCCCCTACAACCACTAGCTGGTTGGCTGCTCCGAGAGAAACTGACACTTGTCATTTGAGAGCATCCCATCCTCCGAGGACTTTGAGCGAAAATCATCAAGTGAGGAAAACCCAAACCCAAACACCTACAAACCCGAAGTGATTGAGCATCACTGAAGAGATTTATCTTGCGTAGATCCGACGCTTGTTACCTTTGAAGACTGTGCTGCTTCCAGACGGTTAGGCGTCATGGTCTAAGCATCCAAGAGGAAATTGTGGATCGCCAAGTGACCAAGTTTGTGAAGGTTTGGAAGTCACCTGAAGACTTACCACGAGTGATTGGGCGAGATCTGTGTGACCTTAGCTCAAGGAGAATACGGTGAGGACTGTGTGTTCGGGACTGTGTGTCCTTAGGTTTAAATACCTAGCCGCTCTAATCAGACGTACAGCTGAGACAGCAGTTGGAACTGGTCTACCAAATCATTGTCTTCACCAAGCTTACTGGTTCTATTTCCTCAACTCTTTCATTTCCTCATTACTGTGTTGTGTACCTGTTCATATCTGTTTGAGGACTTTGACTGAAGACTTTCTCAATTTCCTCAGTTTAATTTCTTCAGTCTGTTTGTATTTATCATGTGCTATCATGTGTTTAGGCTTTCTCTACTCTGTGCTTGTCTTCATTTCATCATGATGACCATGCTTGTGTTGTGTTATGTTTACATCTGAGTACTTATTCTGCTGCAAGTAGATCTTCACTTAGGAATTTCCTCACCCTGAAATTCCTCAGTGAAGAATTCATAAAAATCGCCTATTCACCCCCCCTCTAGTCGATATAACGCACTTTCAGTATTATAATCCCAGAACTTGATAAGACAGTCCCCAAAGGTAGTTCCCACCTTTTTTAAATCAACTGCTCTTTCCTTCTGTTCATTTTGTTTGCTTTCACTGTATTGAGTTTTTACTTCCAATTTGGTTGTTTCAGTTTTTGCAATGTCCTGCCTTCTTTTTACATGCTTCGTAGTTTTTCATACCAAAGCTTATTATATGCAATTGGTTCATTGGCCAGATCCTGTAGTACCTGAGGTACCTGAGCACAAATCATCTCATGCAGCATTGAATATATTTGGTCCCGGCACTATAGAGAAGAGAAATCGAAAGAAAAGGAAAGCAAAAGATCTATCTACTCAAGAAAAGATACCAAAGATAACTGTTGAACCTCATGTTCATGAGTTTTGTGAGAAATACCTTGGAAACAAATTTTTCAAGAATGAAAAGTAAGTTATTTCAGGAGCATCTTACTTTATAGGCATGAAACAATCTATCTTGTTGTATATTCTGTATGTTAACTGTTTCAATTTTAAAAAATGCAGTCCAACCATTATTGACATCAATGGCTTTACTGTGGAGTATGATCATTTCTATAATTCACTCAAGGCAATAGAAAATGTTGACAATGAAGTGTTCAATGCTTATGTCCAAGTTTTCAATTATGAGAATGAAAATCCAGATCCAAAAAGTAAGGAACCTTCGAAATACTGCTTTACTTCCTACTTCACGGTAATTCTCTATTCCTCATCTATAGTATTTCCTTTTTTGTTCCGTGTTGCACTCTTTGCAACTTCTGTTCTTAGTGTTGTTATCTCTTTCATTGGATGGCAGGAGAAGTTACTTGTTGATCCCAAGAATTTCAACTCTCGGTCTTGTGTAAGAGAATTCAAGAAACTGAACTGTGGCAAGAACTTACATAAGTGTGATATGGTAAACATTAGTTATCAATGCAACAAACTCTAAATTATCACATCCTCTCTCCATCTCTACTGATTTTACTTCTTTGTTTGCCATCCAGCTATGTTTTCCCAGAGTTAATTCATTCCACTGGACTTTGTTCTGCATTAACAATCTGTTTGAAACTGTCAATTTCGTTGATTCAAGGAGTTCGGTTCCTCAAAATCAAGTCAATAAGTTAACATCAAATCTGGTTTGTTTTCTTCTCTTTTTAGTTTTTACTCTTGTGCCTTTTGTAACATCAAATCTTTTGTGACTTTTAGTTTTTACCCTGTCATCATCCGTATGCCAGTAGGTCCTCGTAGATAATTGAACTATTGTTCTTTTTTTATAAAAGTTTTGCACTGGTTGAATTCTTATACTTATTTTAATATAGATCATCAACATGGGCACCATTTTCTAGTCTTCTGGATACACATACAAGAATATTGAGAATTTCGAGTGCATTTCCCCTAAGGACTACCCCCAACAAGACAACCTGTGAGTAAAGCAAGCATCATTATGCTCCATCACTTTTCTGTCTTTAACTCTTATAATCAATTAACATTCTGTCACCCAAGAAGTTCCTTTGCTGAATTTTATGTCTACCTTTCTACAGCCACAATTGTGCTCTCTATGCTATCATGTATATGGATATCTGGGATGGGAAGAACATGAAGGAATTTGATGATGTATGTCACCAGCAAATCACTCTTTCTCTTTCTTGGTCTATACTTTCTTTCACAAATTATCCCCCCCCCTACGTTTTTATGCATGTTAATGTGTTGTTTACTGTTTCATTTGTCCCGGGAAATTATTCCTCAATTTCGTCAGGTCATTGGTTACAAGTTGGCAAAGTCTGACATCAATGAAAAAGGTATTGATGGACTTCAAGATGATGTTTCAACCAAGAAGAGGAAGAAGCACCGCTAGTTGTGTGCAGAAAGCAAATACTTTGAGTTTCTAGAATTGATCTGTCCAATTTGCCACTTGAATGTGCACCACAACTACTTATAACTCACCAGTGTCGTCATTGCTTGGAATACTTTTCAGTTCCCTTTTTCCCTTTGTGTGGAAATCACTCTTTTGTGTGGAAAACATTTATGTTGGAGACTCAGTACATTTATATTTTCTGAGAGTAGTGTCACCAGCACAATTTATTTTTCTGTTCTTGTGTGAGAGATAGTCAAAGTGTAACGCCCCGGATTCGATGCGCCAGGTGTCCACCAGTTATTCGCCATCTTTGCCATGTCATTTGCTTGCGTGTTGCATTTTATCATGTTATCATGTGTATTTCATTTTGCATACGTGTTCGTCTCATGCATCCGAGCCTTTTCCCCGTTGTCCGTTTTGCAATCCGCACTCCTATGTCTCCGGCCCCCTTTTGCCTCTTTTAGGTATGTAAGGGTATTAAACGGTCTCGAATGGACCGAGGTTTGTCAAGCGGCCTTGGTATAGCACCGTAGACCGCTGTCAAGTTTCGTGCCATTTGGAGGTCGCTGATACTCCAACGGTTAACCGGTAACCGCAAAAGCCTCTTTGTATTGCAGCCCAACACCCTTCCAAAGTGGCCCAAAACCCAGCAAACTCCCTCCATGCTCTCGGTCGCTCGATCACGATCGCGTGGCAAAACCGCTCCTCATTTGGAGTCTCCTAGCTCCCTCTACCTATAAATATGTGCACCCTTCAAATTTCGGGTCCAAAACCCTAGCTCCTTCCTCCTCCCACGACGGACACGTCCACGCCGCCACCGGACGTGTCCGCCCGTCACCGCCCGCCCGTGCCCAATCCCCGCCACCTGTCCACGCCGCCTCCTCAGGCAGGTCTGGCCTGCCCGGCCCTTGATCGGCCCGCCCGGCCGGCAGCTCCGCCGGCCGAGCTCGGCCACCGGAGCCTCGCGAGTCTGACCTCGCCGGCCCGGCCGGCCGCCGCCCGCAGCGCCGCCATCGCCGCCGCCGCTCCGGCCGCCCCTGCCCTCCGCCTTCCTCCGCCCGGCCCCTCGCCGGGCGCCCGCCTGCCGCCTCCGGCTCCGCTCCGCACGCCATGGAGTCTCGGCCCAAGGCCTCGCCGCTCCGCCCCGTCCAGCCAAGACCGTGGCGGATCCGGGCAGCGCCGCCGGATCCGCCGCCCGACCTCCGGCGAGCCTTCCCGGCCTCCTCGCGACGAACCCCGCAGACCAGAGTCCGTGCCCGATCCACGGAGGTTGACTTTTTCCCCTACCCCGAAATGCCCAAGTCCCAGGATTTCTGTTATTTTCATGCATTTTCATCATGCCATAACTCTGCATCCGTAGCTCCGTTTCGTGCGTGTAATATGTCAAATTGTTCGCCTCGAAGAGTAGATCATTTCATCTCATTGCATCATTTTAATTTGAGCTCATCTTGGTGCCCTAAATGCTGTTAGAAGAGTGCTATGTGATGTTAGTTTCAGATTCTTATCAGAACATGCACTTTTGTCATTTTTGCCATGGTTGATGTGTGCACCCTATGAATTTGAGTCCTACATGTGTTTTGTACTATGCCATGCCATCTTTACAGGGGTGCATGCCATGTATTTTTGTGATCTCTGTGGTGACTAGCACAAGCATGCAAACTAGGCTTCATGATGTTGCTGATTTCAGCCCTGTTCTGCTGATATTTTTATGCCATGTTAACTTGATGCTACCGAGAGATCCATGCATATTTTGAGATACTTCAGTAAGGATGTTTTGAACATATGGTTATTCTCTATCCATCCATGCCCTTGTTTGCAATTATGGTGTGCCATAGCTTGAGTCAATCGAGCTCTACTTTTGCTATAAAATGTTTCCTGGCAGATTGTTTACATGTTATTCAATTTTGCCAAGGTTGTTGTAGTTGATCCTTGTATGCTATGATGTTGCTATTGCCATGAATAGCTTCTATGCCATGTCTTCTTACTATTGGTTGCCTTGCCATGCCATGTATTACTCTGTGGTGAGTGGTTCAAGCTCACCAACATGCCTACTTATCGTTGTTCCTGCCATGTATGAATCTGTAATATAACTTGCCATGTTTACATGGGTGCCATCATATCTTCTGATCCTTTTTGGCTTATGGTCAGTAAAGGACATTTGATCTATGCAATTAGTAGATTCATGTCATGCCTTTGTTTACCTTGTTAAGTTCCTGTAACATGTTGTTTGATAGCTCTAAACATTGCAACCTGATGTTATTTCTGCTAAAGTCTGAAACTGTTATTATTTGCAATCTTGTCATGTGTTTTTGAGCATGTTCTAGTGATTTCTGGAGATAGCTCAGTGTTCATGTTTTGTAATGCTTTACCTGTACATCATGCCTATGCCTTTTGTTTTCTTGTTGAGGTCCTGTAGCATGTTGTTTTGATGCTTGCAATATGCCTACTTGCTGTTATGGACAGATTGTTGCCATGTCTTGTATAGGGTGTATGTGTTGAACCGTTGCTCCGTTTTGAGTGTGCTCTATATGGAACTTGCTTGTTTTTGCATGTAGTTTCATATTATCATGTTGCATCCATGTTTTGAGGTGTTTGCTTGATGTTTGTATGCATTTTGCATCAATGCCATGTTTAACTTGTTGTGCTCATATCTCCTAGGCCGTAGCTCCGAATCTAATGAACTTTATATGTAACTTGACTAGAATTTCTTGTAGATCATCGTGGTGCATCTTAACTTGCTGTTTAACAACTTGAACATAAGGTTTATTCAGATCTGGACCAATTTCGAAATTTGCATATGAGGACTTACCGGAATTGTTCTATGTTGTTTTCGGCCTCATTTAAACTTGTTTTGATGTGTTGCTCTTGTTTGCATCATCTCTTGCCATGAGTAGCTTCATGTAGCTTTGTCATGCATCATGCTTGTTGTGCATCATGCCTTGTTCATGTGTGGTGTGTTTACCTATGTCGTGTGTTTCTTCTTGTTAGTTCCTGTTGCGTTGCGATCGTGAGGATTCGTTCGTCTACGCTTGGTTCGGCTTCATCCGTTCGTCTTTTTCATGGACTCGTTCTTCTTCCTTGCGGGATTTCAGGCAAGATGACCGCTACCCTGGATCTCACTACTATCATTGCTATGCTAGTTGCTTCGTTCTTTCGCAATGCTGCGCTACCTATCACTTGCTGCTCAAGCCTACCTAATTGCCATGTCAGCCTCTAACCTTTTGCACCCTTCCTAGCAAACCGTTGTTTGGCTATGTTACCGCTTTGCTCAGCCCTCTTATAGCGTTGTTAGTTGCAGGTGAAGGTGAAGTTTGTTCCTTGTTGAACATGGAGATGTTGTTCCTTGTTGGAACATGTTTACTTGTTGGGATATCACAATATATCTTATTTAATTAATGCATCTATATACTTGGTAAAGGGTGGAAGGCTCGGCCTTATGCCTGGTGTTTTGTTCCACTCTTGCCGCCTAGTTTCCGTCATATCGGTATTATGTTCCCGGATTTTGCGTCCCTAACGCGGTCGGGTGATTTATGGGACCCCTTGACAGTTCGCTTTGAATAAGACTTTTCCAAAGAAGGCCCAACATTGGTTTTACCATTTGCCGACCTATTACCTTTTTCCCTTGGGAGTCGCGCTCTCAAGGGTCATCTTCATTTTAGCCCCCGGCCAATGCTTGTCTAAGTGTTGGTCCAAACCAGAGCCACTTGTGGTGCCACCCTAGGCAACTTGGGGTATCGTTGGTTGTCAGACGTAGTGTTCATCCGGTCGTGGCTCGAGACGAGATATGTGCAGCTACTATCGGGGTGTCGCACGCCGGAGGTCTTGCTGGTCTTGTTTTATTGTTGTCGAAATGTCTTGTAGCCGGATTCCGAGACTGATCGGGTCTTCCGGGAGAAGGAATATCCTTCGTTGATCGCGAGAGCTTATCATGGGCTAAGTTGGGACACCCCTGCAGGGTATAAACTTTCGAAAGCCGTGCCCGCCGTTATGTGGCAGATGGGAATTTGTTAATATCCGGTTGTAGTAAACTTGAAGCAAACTCTTCTAAAATACACCAACCGTGTGTGTAACCGTGAGTGTCTCTTTTCGGGGTTGATCGAGAGGAGAACACGGTTTCTGGGTTATGTTTGACATAAGTAGGAGTTCAGGATCACTTCTTGATCATTACTAGTTGACAACCGTCCTTTGTTTCTCTTCTCGCTCTCATTTGCGTATGTTAGCCACCATATATGCTTAGTCGCTGCTGCAACCTCACCACTTTACCCCTTCCTTTCCCATTTAAGCTTTGCTAGTCTTGATACCCATGGTAATGGGATTGCTGAGTCCTCGTGGCTCACAGATTACTACAACACCAGTTGCAGGTACAGGTTTGCGATGATCATGACGCGAGAGCGATGCTTGCTTGTCTTGAGTTCTTCTTCTGCTTCTTCGATCAGGGGATAGGTTCCAGGTCGGCAGCCTGGGCTAGCAGGGTGGATGTCGTTTGAGTTTCTGTTTATGTTCCATCCGTAGTCGGATGTTGATCTTGTATATGATGATGTTGATGTATTCTTGTGGCATTTGTGCCTTATGTATGTATCCCCATCTATTATGTAATGTTGATGTAATGATATCCACCTTGCAAAAGCGTTTCAATATGCGGGTCTATCCTTGGTGGGACCTTCGAGTTCCTTTTGGATAGGGTCGCATATTGGGCGTGACAAGTTGGTATCAGAGCCTCGACCGACCTTAGGAGCCCCCTTGATTGATCGTGTAGTTTGGCCGATGTTGAGTCTAGAAGAAAACTATTTTCGGAGTCTAGTTATATCGGAGAGTAGGAATTCTTTTTACTCCTCTGCCCCTTCGTCGCTCTGGTAAGGAATCTTGACGTAGGTGTTTTGAACTACTCCTCTTCTCTTCAAATTTTTTCTTTAGGATCACGCAGTTGGTTTTCCGGTAGTTGTTCCTCAGCTCTTTTCATCCGGTGCATTTCTCGTCAAGTTGACTCGAGCCTCTTCATCTTTGAGTTCAATCCTCAGTTGTTTTCTTTCCCACCCACCCACCCTTTTCTTCTCGAAGCCGGAGTCCGTAATCGAGTATCCATCCTACTCGTGCGAAGTCTTTGCTTTCTTTCCTCAATGATTTCAACCGGTGTTTTCTCTTCAAGATATTCGTCGGTTCCCCTTCCAAATTGCCTTTGTTTTCCCGCCCTCCCACCCTTTTTCTTCCCGGAGTTTGACTCTCTTTCAACCATCAATTTCATTCGTGCGGAACCTCTTCAGTCTTTCGTAAATTATTTCAACCGGTGAATTCTCGTCTCGTTCGTCATTCTTCATCTCTTCTCCGGTAGACTCAATTCATGCTTTTTTCGGGTTCATTATATTCTTTCCATCGGCTCAAGTGTTTTCCCTGCTCGTTCTCCTCTCGCCAGTTTATCCTTCCGGAGTATTCAAGACATCTCAGGAGATTCGTCTGTGTTCCAATTAATTCGAGGTTGTCACCTCATTCAAATATTTCAATTGTTCTGGTGCATCATCTATCTGTTCAACAATCCTTTCCAATGGTGTTTTCTTTTAGTGGGCCCTAACCCACAGGTCTTTTCCCAGGATCTTACCTGACTCTTCTAATTTCCGGAGCTATTCTCAAATCCTTTTGAAGTTGACGTAAGTATGAACTTCATCAGTCAGATGTTTTTCCAAGATCGATTTCAAATCATTTTCATTGTTGACTCAACGTCTTTGTTTTTCATTCTCCCGGAGCGTCTCAACAATTCTGCATGGTGGTTCTCGTCGTCATTCTCAACATTTGAAGACCGTCGTAGATTTTTTTTCTCTTAAATCTTGTCCGTTCTCCCGGAGATTCGCGGTGCTAGCTCGATGTTATCCTATCCAGTTGTTTCCAGTTGTGCAATTCTTTTCATCCATCCGGAGTACTTCAGGTGTTGCTTTCGCTCTCGATCATCCGGAGGCCGTCTTTTCGGAAGATTTCTTTGTTCCAAGTTTTCAGATTCGTTCTCCAATTATTCCACATTCGTGCCCCTTCATTCGTCTCAATATTCTTCCGGTGCTTCGTTCAAGCATTCGTTAATCACTTTGCGATCTCTTCGATCTCTTTTCTCTAAATTCCCTCAAGTATCTTCGTGGTTTCTAATTCTTCCCGGTGATTCATCCTCTTTCGTCAGACATTTCCGAATTCTAACGGTGGTTTGTTCAAGATTCTTTTTCCTTGATTATCATATCAATTCATTCATTCTTTCAATCCTACCGGTGGTTCTTGAAGACCTTCTCAAGTTTGCGATATGTCACTTCTCAATCCTTTTTCAAGAAGAATAAGTTGCATGCCAAATCCATTGCTTATCATCAATTTAATTTGATGAAGGATAAGCATACAATAAATCTTATTTTTATTTCATCAAAGTGATTAATCTTTTTCTTTAGAGTTTGTTCGTAATGAATAAATTCTAGTCCCAAGTGTTTTCATCTTTTCTTTTCCGGAGTTCAAATTTCATTGGCCATCTTGTCGGAACCTCCATCATCGCAAGGCTCATCTTATTCTTTCTTCATTCATTCTATCTCATCATCCTTTTGTCACCGGTGTTCTCCATGGTGGTTCTTCATGATTTAATTCATTCTTTAAGTGTTCATCAAGATTTTGTTGGCGGAGTTTAAGTATCTTTTCTTCTCGCGTCTCGAAGTGCAATTAATTCTCCTTATTCTTTTGAAGTGGAGTTTTGCATCTCTTCGTTCTTCTCAGCTATTCAATCTTTTCTGCTTGTGGCTGGTTATCACCTCATAATTTTGAGATGTAATCCATAAGTCCATAATAAGCTTATTCTTTTCGTTGTTGATTTTCTCGACAACTCCGTTCAATCCTTCCTTCTAAGTTCTTTTCATTAAATTCTTTCAGTTCTTCCGGAGGCATTGTGTTGTTCCTCTCGTCAACTATCGTTCCATTTTGTCAAACTCAGTTCCAACTCCTTCCATGTTTTAGCCGGAGTGCTGCCTAAATCCTTTCAGTCTTATCCGTTTCTTTTCTCACTCTAACCACTCCGGCTAGAACGAGTGGTTTCATAGTCTATCTGATTCCGCGAGCTTTCGATTCTCGTCATTCTCGTCGTTCCTCTCTTCTTCTTGAGTGCTCTCGATTCTTTGCTTCTTCTCCTGAGTTCTTGTTTCACCTCACCCCTTTTCTCTTCTGTCTCGGTCCTAAGATCTCGGGACGAGATCTCTTGTTAGTGGAGGAGTGTTGTAACGCCCCAGATTCGATGCGCCAGGTGTCCGCCAGTTATTCGCCGTCGTTGCCACGTCATTTTCTTGCGTGTTGCATTTTATCATGTCATCATGTGTATTTCATTTTGCATATGTGTTCGTCTCATGCATCCGAGCCTTTTCCCCGTTGTCCGTTTTGCAATCCGGCACTCCTATGTCTCCCGGCGCCCCCTTTTGCCTCTTTTCGTGTGCGGGTATTAAACGGTCTCGGAATGGACCGAGGTTTGTCAAGCGGCCTTGGTATAGCACCGGTAGACTGCCTGTCAAGTTTCGTGCCATTTGGAGGTCGTTTGATACTCCAACGGTTAACCGGGTAACCGCAAAAGCCTCTTTTGTATTGCAGCCCAACACCCCTTCCAAAGTGGCCCAAAACCCAGCAAATTCCCCTCCATGCTCTCGGTCGTTCGATCACGACCGCGTGGCCGAAAACCGCTCCTCATTTGGAGTCTCCTAGCTCCCTCTACCTATAAATATGAGCAACCCTTCGAAATTTCTGGTCCAAAACCCTAGCTCCTTCCTCCTCCCGCCGACGGACACGTCCACCCGCCGCCCGGACATGTCCGCCCATCAGCGCGCCGCCCATGCCTAATCCCTTCGCCACCTGTCCGCGCCGCCGTTCCCAGCGCCTGGCCTGGGTCCCGCCGCTCCGCCGCCGACCGCCTGCCGCCGCCGCCCGCCGAGCTCGGCCACTAGAGCCTCGCCGAGCCCGACCTCGCCGCCCGGCAATCCGCCCGCCCCGCGCCGCCGATCGCCCGCCGCCCGCTTCCGGCCGCCCGGCCCTCGCCGCCTTCCTCCGCCCGGCCCCTCGCGGAGGGCGCCCGCCGCCGCCTCCGGTTCCCGCCCGCGCGCCTCGCCGCTCCGGCCCGTCAGGCCGTGGCGGATCCGGGCAGCGCCGCCTGGATCCGCCGCCCCGACCCTCCGGCGAGCCTTCCCCGGCCTCCTCCGGCGACGAACCCCGGCGTACCTCGTAGCCCGTGCCCGATCCACGGAGGTTGACTTTTTCCCCTTCCCCGAAATGCCTAAGTCCCAAGATTTTTGTTATTTTCATGCATTTTCATCATGCCATAACTCTGCATCCGTAGCTCCGTTTCGTGCGTGTAATATGTCAAATTGTTTGCCTCGAATAGTAGATCATTTCATCTCATTGCATAATTTTCATTTGATCTCATCTTGGTGCCCTAAATGCTGTTAGAAGAGTGCTATGTGATGTTAGTTTCAGATTCTTATCAGAACATGCACTTTTGTCATTTTTGCCATGGTTGATGTGTGCATCCTATGAATTTGACTCCTACATGTGTTTTGTACTATGCCATGCCATCTTTACAGGGGTGCATTCCATGTATTTTTGTGATCTCTGTGGTGACTAGCACAAGCATGCAAACTAGGCTTCATGATGTTGCTGATTTCAGCCCTGTTCTGCTGATATTTTTATGCCATGTTAACTTGATGCTACCGAGAGATCCATGCATATTTTGAGATACTTCAGTAAGGATGTTTTGAACATATGGTTATTCTCTATCCATCCATGCCCTTGTTTGCAATTATGGAGTGCCATAGCTTGAGTCAATCGAGCTCTACTTTTGCTATAAATGTTTCCTGGCAGTTTGTTTACATGTTATTCAATTTTGCCAAGGTTGTTGTAGTTGATCATTGTATGCTATGATGTTGTTCTTGCCATGTATAGCTTCTATGCCATGTCTTCTTACTGTTGGTTGCCTTTCCATGCCATGTATTGCTCTGTGGTGAGTGGTTCAAGCTCACCAACATGCCTACTTATCGTTGTTCCTGCCATCTATGAATCTGTAATATAACTTGCCATGTTTACATGGGTGCCATCATATCTTCTGATCCTTTTTGGCTTATGGTCAGTAAAGGACATTTGATCTATGCAATTAGTAGATTCATTCCATGCCTTTGTTTACCTTGTTAAGTTCCTGTAACATGTTGTTTGATAGCTCTAAACATTGCAACCTGATGTTATTTCTGCTAAAGTCTGAAACTGCTATTATTTGCAATCTTGCCATGTGTTTTTGAGCATGTTCTAGTGATTTCTGGAGATAGCTCAGTGTTCATGTTTTGTAATGCTTTACCTTTACATCATGCCCATGCCTTTTGTTTTCTTCTTGAGGTCCTGTAGCATGTTGTTTTGATGCTTGCAATATGCCTACTTGCTGTTATGGACAGATTGTTGCCATGTCTTGTATAGGGTGTATGTGTTGAACCGTTGCTCCGTTTTGAGTGTGCTCTATATGAAACTTGCTTGTTTTTGCATGTAGTTTCATATTATCATGTTGCATCCATGTTTTGAGGTGTTTGCTTGATGTTTGTATGCATTTTGCATCAATGCCATGTTTAACTTGTTGTGCTCATATCTTCTAGGCCGTAGCTCCGAATCTAATGAACTTTATATGTAACTTGACTAGAATTTCGTGTAGATCATCGTGGTGCATCTTAACTTGCTGTTTAACAACTTGAACATAAGGTTTATTCAGATCTGGACCAATTTCGAAATTTGCATATGAGGACTTACCGGAATTGTTCTATGTTGTTTCCGGCCTCATTTAAACTTGTTTTGATGTGTTGCTCTTGTTTGCATCATCTCTTGCCATGAGTAGCTTCATGTAGCTTTGTCATGCATCATGCTTGTTGTGCATCATGCCTTGTTCATGTGTGGTGTGTTTACCTATGTCGTGTGTTTCTTCTTGTTAGTTCCTGTTGCGTTGCGATCGTGAGGATTCGTTCGTCTACGCTTGGTTCGGCTTCATCCGTTTGTATTCTTCATGGACTCGTCCTTCTTCCTTGCGGGATTTCAGGCAAGATGACCGCTACCCTGGATCTCACTACTATCATTGCTATGCTAGTTGCTTCGTTCTTTCGCAATGCTGCGCTACCTATCACTTGCTGCTCAAGCCTACCTAATTGCCATGTCAGCCTCTAACCTTTTGCACCCTTCCTAGCAAACCGTTGTTTGGCTATGTTACCGCTTTGCTCAGCCCCTCTTATAGCGTTGTTAGTTGCAGGTGAAGGTGAAGTTTGTTCCTTGTTGGAACATGGAGATGTTGTTCCTTGTTGGAACATGTTTACTTGTTGGGATATCACAATATATCTTATTTAATTAATGCATCTATATACTTGGTAAAGGGTGGAAGGCTCGGCCTTATGCCTGGTGTTTTGTTCCACTCTTGCCGCCCTAGTTTCCGTCATATCGGTATTATGTTCCCGGATTTTGCGTCCCTAACGCGGTCGGGTGATTTATGGGACCCCCTTGACAGTTCGCTTTGAATAAGACTTTTCCAGCAAGGCCCAACATTGGTTTTACCATTTGCCTGACCTATTACCTTTTTCCCTTGGGAGTCGCGCTCTCAAGGGTCATATTCATTTTAGCCCCCCGGGGCCAATGCTTGTCTAAGTGTTGGTCCAAACCAGAGCCACTTGCGGTGCCACCCCTAGGCAACTTGGGGTATCGTTGGTTGCCGTACGTAGTGTTCATCCGGTCGTGGCCTGAGACGAGATACGTGCGGCTACTATCGGGATGTCGGCACGCCGGAGGTCTTGCTGGTCTTGTTTTATTTTTGTCGAAATGTCTTGTAGCCGGATTCGAGACTGATCGGGTCTTCCCGGGAGAAGGAATATCCTTCGTTGATCGCGAGAGCTTATCATGGGCTAAGTTGGGACACCCCTGCAGGGTATAAACTTTCGAAAGCCATGCCCGCGGATATGTGGTAGATGGGAATTTGTTAATATCCGGTTGTAGTAAACTTGAAGCAAACTCTTCTAAAATACACCAACCGTGTGTGTAACCGTGAGTGTCTCTTTTCGGGGTTGATCGAGAGGAGAACACGGTTTCTGGGTTATGTTTGACGTAAGTAGGAGTTCAGGATCACTTCTTGATCATTACTAGTTGACGACCGTTCCTTTGTTTCTCTTCTCGCTCTCATTTGCGTATGTTAGCCACCATATATGCTTAGTCGCTGCTGCAACCTCACCACTTTACCCCTTCCTTTCCCATTTAAGCTTTGCTAGTCTTGATACCCATGGTAATGGGATTGCTGAGTCCTCGTGGCTCACAGATTACTACAACACCAGTTGCAGGTACAGGTTTGCGATGATCATGACGCGAGAGTGATGCTTGCTTGTCTTGAGTTCTTCTTCTGCTTCTTCGATCAGGGGATAGGTTCCAGGTCGGCAGCCTGGGCTAGCAGGGTGGATGTCGTTTGAGTTTCTGTTTATGTTCCATCCGTAGTCGGATGTTGATCTTGTATATGATGATGTTGATGTATTCTTGTGGCATGTGTGCCTTATGTATGTATCCCCATCTATTATGTAATGTTGATGTAATGATATCCACCTTGCAAAAGTGTTTCAATATGCGGGTCTATCCTTGGTGGGACCTTCGAGTTCCTTTTGGATAGGGTCGCATATTGGGCGTGACACAAAGAAACTTAGCTGTAGAATAACAATGAGGAATAATTAAAGGTGTTTTTGCTTTTCAATACCAACATGAGTGTCTTCAAGGATTTTTTTTTCAATGAAGTGTGTTGTTATTTTTTTGCAAAGCATATGTGTGATTGATTTCCATGAAAGGGATCACTATTGCTTTTGTAAATATAATGACATTGTTGCCTTTCGTCTCGTTTGCTACGAAAAAATGCACAATTTTCTTGTAAAATATATCTAAGATGTTTGAGAATTGAACTTCAAATAATATGTTCCATACATTCAGTGAATTCTCTTAGGAAATTTGGCAATTAGGAGGTACGGCCTCATAACCATACTCTCTACTTTTGCATCAAGAATGTCTACTTCAAAAGAGTTTTGTAAAAAATGTTCCATTAAAATTGTTGTCAAACAATTGTTTACTTCAAAAGGATGTCTAATTCAAAAAGATTAGCCGAAAAAATGAAAAAAGTCCCCCAAATAACGTTCCGTAAGTAATGTTCAATGTTGATAACGTTCCCCAAATAATGTTCTCTAAGAAATGTTTTGTGATGCCCCCGATTCAATCATACACTAATCATACACGCAAACATGTACGATCAAAATCAGGGACTCACGGGAAGATATCACAACACAACTCTAAAATAAAATAAGTCATACAAGCATCATAAAACAAGCCAGGGCCTCGAGGGCTCGAATACAAGTGCTCGATCATAGACGAGGCAGCGGAAGCAACAATATCTGAGTACAGACATAAGTTAAACAAGTTGCCATAAGATGGCTAGCACAAACTGGGATACAGATCGAAAGAGGCGCAAGCCTCCTGCCTGGGATCCTCCTAAACTACTCCTGGTTGTCGGCGGCGGCCTGCCCGTAGTAGTAGGCACCCGCGGTGTAGTAGGAGTCACCGTCGACAGTGGCGTCTGGCTCCTGGGCTCCAACATCTGGTCGCGACAACCGAGAAAAAAGGAAAGGGGGGAAAGGGGGAGCAAAGCAACCTTGAGTACTCATCCAAAGTACTCTCAAGCAAGGATCTACACTACATATGCATGGGTATCTGTGTAAGGGGCAATGTCGGTGGACTGAACTGCATAATGCCAGAATAAGAGGGGGATAGCTAGTCCTGTCGAAGACTACGCTTCTGACAGCCTCCTTCTTGCAGCATGTAGAAGAGAGTAGATGGTAAGTTCACCAAGTATCATCACACAGCATAATCCTACCCGGCGATCCTCCCCTCGTCACCCTGTGTGAGAGCGATCACCGGGTTGTATCTGGTACTTAGAAGGGTGTGTTTTATTTAAGTATCCGGTTCTAGTTGTCATAAGGTCAAGGTACAACTCTGGGTCGTCCTGTTACCGAGGATCATGGCTATTCGAATAGATAAACTTCCCTGCTGGGGTGCACCACATTACCCAACACGCTCGATCCCCTTTGGCCGGACACACTTTCCTAGGTCATGCCCGGCCTCGGAAGATCAACACGTCGCAGCCCCACCTAGGCACAACAGAGAGGTCAGGACGCAGGTCTAAATCCTATGCATGTAGGGGTCTGGGCCCATCGCCCATTACACACCTGCATGTTGCGTACACGGCCGGTAAGCAGACCTAGACTCCCTAAAACAAGAGCAGGTGTTCCAGTCCAATCCGGCGCGCGCCGCTCAGTCGCTAACGTCAAGAAGGCTTCGGCTGATACCACGACGTCGAGTGCCCATAACTGTTCCCGCGTAGTTGGTTAGTGCGTATAGGCCAGTGGCCAGACTCAGATCAAATACCAAGATCTCGTTAAGCGTGTTAATTGATGTAACCGCGGACGTCGACCAGGGCCAGGCCCGCCTCTCTCCTAGGTGGTCTCAACCTGCCCTGTCGCTCCGCCACAAAGATCCACATAGAGGGCCGTCGGGAAAGTATGTCCTTTCAGCCCCCAATCCGTGAATCAACCGCGGGTACTCAACGAGCTGACCCGACTTTAGTCACCACATGTATCATACATTATGTATATAGGTATATACCCGTGATCACCTCCATAGTGATCACGACCCAGTAGTATAGCATGGTAGACGGACAAGAATGTCGGGCCACTAATGGAATACTAGCATCCTATTCTAAGCATTTAGGATTGCAAGTAAGGGTAACAATTGTAGCAACAATGACAGGCTATGCAGCAGAATAGGATTAACCGAAAGCAGTAACATGCTATACTACTCTAATGCGAGCAGTAGAGAGAACGAATAGGCGATATCTGGTGATCAAGGGGGGCTTGCATGGAAGCTCAGCCGAGAAGGAGGGGTCGTCAACACCGTAGTCGTACTAGGTAGCAGTAGCATCGGTCTAGGTGTCTAGCGAGAGTAGAAGGGGAAGAAACAATAAATATAATGCAAACATATGCATGACAAGACAACGAGCGGTGTTAGGTGTGCCTTAACGCGGTAGTAGGTGATGCCGGTGAAGGGGGGAAACATCCGGGAAAGTATTCCCAGTGTTTCGCGTTTTCGGACAGATGAACCAGAGGGGGAAAGTTGCGTGTTTGCTATGCTAGGGATGTGTGGCGGACGAACGGTTGCCTATCCAGATTCATCTCGTCGTTCTGAGCAACTTTCATGTACAAAGTTTTTCCATCCGAGCTATGGTTTATTTTATATTAATTTTTAAAGATTTAAATCATTTTTAGAATTTATTAATTATTTTAAATCAACATTATCCAGAATAGTGTATGCTGACGTCAGCAGTCAACAGGGCGTTGACTGGGTCAAACTGACGTGTGGGTCCTACTCGTCATAGACTCAGGTTAACTAAACCGGGTTAATTAGACTAACTAAGTGATTAGGCTAATTTATTTTAATTAGATTGGTTAAACATGATTAATTAACTTAATTAACTCATTAATTAATTAATTATTCTAACATTTTTTTATTCTCTTTTTTTCGTTCTGGGGCGGGGCCCATATGCCAATGGCCCAGGAGGCCACTGGAGCGGGCGCGCGGGTGCGGGCGCCTGGACTAGGCACGGCCAGTCGGGGCCACGGTGAGGGGGGACGCCGACACGGCGCAGCGTGGCAGCGGCAAGGCCACGACGGGCGAGGCTGTGGTGACGCGGGCGATGCCGGGCGCCGGATGGTGCGTCGTGGCGACGAGGCGAGGCCGGGCGCAGCAGTGGCAGCGTGCTGCAGGGAGCAATGGGCGACGGAGGTGAGGAGCGACGCGAGCGGGGCGAGCGGCGGCGACGGGTGGAGCTGGCGAGGCACGGGCATACAGATCGTGGGGCCAGGCGCGCATGCGCGACAACAGGCAAAGCCGAGCAGCAGTAGCGGGCAGCAGGGGCGGCGGCCGAACGAGCCACGGCGAAAGCGTGCGGCGTGCGGGCGCGAGGGAGAGAGGAGGGGAAGGGCACTCATGGTGGCCGTAGGGTAAATGGCAGCGGGGCGCGGGGAGGAGGTAGTCCGGTGAGGTGGCCGAGGCGGAGGCTCGGCTCCGGGCGGCGGGGATCAGCGACGACAGCGGGGCGGCGTCGGGTTGGCTCCCCCCGATCCAGATCGGGAGGAGGCAGACAGAGTGGGACGAGTGGGGGCGAAGTGGGGAGTGGGCTAGGGTTCGGTTCGGTGGGAGGGGAGTTAAGCGGGGCAGTGGGGGAGGCCGGTTGGGCCAGGTGGGCCGGGAGGCCGGTTGGGCCAGGTGGGCCGGGTGGCCACCTAGGCCAGTTGGACCAGAGGGGTGCTTCTCCCCTTTTTCCTTTTTTTGTGTTTGTTTTTATTTATTATTTTCTCTTCTCTGTTTTCTATTATAGTTCATTTAGTTTTAGTTTTATAAAATACCAAGTTAGCACCTAAATTAGTATCATTAATATAGGCCACTGCCAAACCTGGTTTGGACCCAAAACAAGTTAGTTAAATATTTATATAATTTAAAAAGCAATTAAATTGTTATTTTAGCCACTGTTTTTATTTAGATTAGGGCATTTAAACATTTTGAGAAAGGTTGGTTTCACCACCAAAATGAGTTAGGGATTATTTGCTACATGATGAACATTTTAGTTTTAATATTTGAAAACTTTTATTGTTTGCTTGGTTTTGAAATTGAATTTGAATCGGTTTCGAACTAACGCGAGATTAGCAACATTAATCGAGGTAACATGACACCATTAGCAGAGAGTTACTCTAGCTTAACTATCCGGGCGTCACAATTCTCCTCCACTACAAGAAATCTCGTCCCGAGATTTAAGGGGGAAGTAAGGGGGAACGGATTTGGTTACGAAATTCTAATGTATCTTCTTGGTCTTGGTTGCTCTTCTCGAAGAGGTTGATCCACTATGTTGATGTCTTCATTTCTCTTCTCCAGGTCATCATGATAAAGCCGGCATCCTTTTCTTCAGGATCTCCATCATACTTATGGAAAAGATAAGGGAGGGAGACTAGGGAAGGACGGAGCTCAACACATGCTAGGTACCTGGGGGCTATCTCAGAGAACGAGGCATAGAGGCATCTCTCGAGATGAAATTCAAGAGAGTCATCCATAGCAAGGTAACAAGGTGCAATAAGAAATTTCAAGCAGATAGGCAATCGTTTGTTGCCTGAAACAGAGGGTGAAAGGGGTTCGGAGCAATGAAGAAAAATGTTGCATCCGATACCGGAATGAAATATGGCAAGGAAATTAGCTCGTGGATTACAACGAAGCCAAGCATAAGGGATAACTTTGGCAACAGGGGGTGTATAAGAGAGTCAGGTTTCGATCCTGTGGAACTGTGGTTATGGGCCCACCATGTGGGCTAAAAGTAGAAAGGGCGGTGATATTTTGCACAGTCATGATAACAAGGCATGTCAGAGGGTAGTCTGTCAGTTATGTCGGCAACAACATCGATACCAAGGGCGAGGGACGAAGAGAACCATTTTCCTGCTCGTTGAACGAGGCGGACCGATAGGCAAAGTTCTCGTCCATCTATGGTTACCGGGATGCCATCGACAAATGCAACAGGGTCTTACTAACACGGTTGTACACCAAAGTGTTTATATAAGCAGAAGAATATTACTTCTTAGATCATATAGATCACAAGAAACGTTAAACCAACCAATGGAAAGGAAAATACGATTATCAGATTAAACAGAACAATGGAAAGGAAAATGTGTTTAAACACATATTTCAAGGGTATATCCTTCCCAAGGACAAGCAGAGCATGATATCCATGACAAGATATAATGTAGAAAACTCTTTAGGTGCAGGAGAGAATTTTCATGACATTACCCATACAACGGTGTTTGGATAATTTGATAAGGAAAATTTAGCATTGTGCTTTAAATGTTCTTATTGAAGATCAGAGTACCACAGACATGCTTCAAGATAGCATTGACATGGTCTTCAAGCAAAGATCGTACTTTGGATACTCAATGGATTCATCAGGAACAACCTATAGAATAAGTCTTTCAATTTCCTCTTAGAAGAATGGTTAACATTGCTAAAAGGAAGAACTGTAACAATAGGCCCTCCAGCCAGGTGTGCTAGGCATGACATCACCTTACTGGATCATATAAAGACCAATGTTATAACTCTCGGAAAATGCGTCCCAACCATCATATCTGACCGGGATTCATATCTGATTGGTGTTAGGATATCTCAGACTCAGGATGCCTGAGAAGAAGAGGTGCAACACAATTGACGAGATGACATTATATGATTCACGGGAAATGAACTATGGAAGCGAGTTCCGAACAAGGGTTCATCATTAAACCAAGGAGAGGATGAGGGGGTGGCTGATGGACTCAGCGACAATTCCTCGAGATTTCCAAAAAGATGGATTTCCACAATCATGTGAACAAGGAGATAACATTTGTCAGATCAAATGATATAGTGAAGTATGCTCGAGGAAAACATACACAATTAAACATTGGTTGAAAGGTGCACCCGAAATATGGGTTGGGTTGCACGACCAATGTCAGAATAGCGATTCAATCAATATTCTAAGAATGAATGGCCGACCATTAGCTTCAAAGCAATAGGGTTGCTAGAAGGGCAGAATCCAAACAACACCATTCACTTGTTGGTACCCCGGTTGGAATCAACACGAGGACCAAGAAAGAATGGTGATGGTGAGAAGTATCACTATCCCAAGAATTCTTAAGAGGTGGAGCAATCCTCACAACATCCTTGTCATAAAGGACATTAATACTTCAAGGTAGAACATCATACAAGCTCGATAGCAAGTTGCATCCATAACCTGAACAAGTTTGTGTTGGGGGAAGGCAAGAATGTTGTCGATGATAACACAATCATCGAGGGCAAGGATGGTATTTCCCATCATAAATTTGATTGATATCCTGGAAGAGCTCAAAATTTTGATGATGATCATGAAAAAATTTGTCGAGAGGCTCCATGAAGATGCAATCGCTCGGCGACGACATCAAGACAAGGGAATGGTGAAGCAAAAGGCTATTATAACCATAGATAAGATGCCATCTCAGAATTCAAAGTTGTCTCTCAAGACAAACAATATGATGGTGAAAGTTCGATGTAAGCTTAGAGCACTATCGGGATTGTGTCCCGAGGATGAAGGACATAGGTAGAATGGTTAAGCAGTCAGCCTAACGATGATGATGTAGTAAATCAGCTAGGAATGATGCGATCGAGTACAAACTCGTAAGCAATGAAGATTACTAAGAGTTGTTGAATCACAAAGCAGACTCGATTCAGTTGTCGGTATCCTTGAGGGGTTCTAACAACTCAAAACCCGTTGGAAAAATGGAATCGGCGAGAATAATAGTTAATGAAGAACTCATAAGAAGTTATGTAGTTCCATGGTATTCTCGAGATACCAGAGGGTAATACTCGAAGGCAGATCAGAATAGAAACTGAATTGGAGCGTTGACTTGCAATAGCAGATACTTTAATCTTGTCATAATAGACGAGGCAATGGAATGGTTTCCTTTCATATATAATGAATAAGGTTAGCATGGTCGGAACCATAAACTGCAAGGGATCCAATTTAAGACACCGAAAGAATTATTCTAATGATTAAATATTCTTGCAAGAAGCTTTCATGATAAGTTCCACATCGTGTCTGTGGGCATGAACACAAAGTTCAAGGTCGACTCCCACTTCTTCAATGCATAACCTTTCATTCACTGCTCTACTAAAAATGATTTGAGTGCGAAGATCTACCTGCTGAATTACCAGAGTAGTATGAACCTTGGAAAACTTTCGGGTTCACACATATTGAGGAAGGCATAGGTTTAACCCATCGGGGCACCTTAGAAACATATACTACAAGCTTCAAGAGTAAATATCACCAACTCGAAAGCAGAGCATGGTTGGCCAAATCAAAGAATAGGATTTACCAATGGCATTATGTATCATGGAAAGAACTTCCAAAGTGATTGAATATGAAGGATGTTGTAGGATAAAATCCAATAAAGGATCAGGTGGTTCTCAAGGTATCTGATGTGAGCATCGGTACTCAAACAGAGAAATAAAGAATGCAAGAAAATCTGATTATAGAAACAACTGACTAATTCAAAGCTCAAATGCAAAAGAATTATGATTTCCAAATCAAGGGATGAGAAGAAAACACTCTGATCAAGGATGGATAAGTTGAGTAGGCTTAGGGGTACAATCGATGGCAATTTGATTGGTCGAGATCCAGCTCATGTCTAAAATGACGTCTGAGCCAAAATGATGAATTCTAGGATCTGATTAAGGATTGAAACATTGGCAACATAATGAATCAAGGGACCCAAGATGATAAAGGCAAAGGACGTCAATGAATATTGCTAGGCATTTGGAATTAACCATAATGCAGGCAGACAAGAATTTCAAGAGCCATAGGCTGCAGAGGATTCTCGAAAGATCGGATAATATTTCAAAGAATTTTGTGAAACACATGAGCAACTGGGAATGAGCGGATACTCGGTAAGAGCGAGGAATTATCCGTAGGGGTATTCATGTGACAAAGAACTGCAAGGCAGTAGGCACAAAGTATGCTCAGAACAATAGAGAGAATTTTGAGGTATCTTATAATAACAGGATCAACGGGAATTACAAAAGAGATGGCACAAAGTCTCGAGAGAATATCATAGAGTATCTTCGGGATCCTTCGATGCACCAAGCTATCATCTGGAGTGTGGGCTGTCCGGGAGGAAGTAGTTACGAGAACCTAGTCTTAGGGTTAGCAAAATCATTTAATCCGAGTAGAAGAGAGATCAAAGTCCCAGAGTATAGACGAGGAATAAAAGATCCTAATACCAGCCAATGGTGACGTGGGCCCTTAAGCCACACAACCATGTTAGTAAAACTTTTTCAATGACTAGACTCAACTTCGGCCAAGGAGTTTGGAAGGGGGATTCCTACAAGCAGTCGGCTCTGATACCAACTTGTGACGCCCCCGATTCAATCATACACTAATCATACACGCAAAAATTTACGATCAAAATCAAGGACTCACGGGAAGATATCACAACACAACTCTAAAATAAAATAAGTCATACAAGCAACATAATACAAGCCAGGGGCCTCGAGGGCTCAAATACAAGTGCTCGATCATAGAAGAGTCAGCGGAAGCAACAATTCTGAGTACAGACATAAGTTAAACAAGTTGCCATAAGATGGCTAGCACAAACTGGGATACAGATCGGAAGAGGCGCATGCCTCCTGCCTGGGATCCTCCTAAACTACTCCTGGTCGTGGGCGGCGGCCTGCACGTAGTAGTAGGCACCCGCGGTGTAGTAGGAGTCATCGTCGACGGTGGCGCCTAGCTCCTGGGCTCCAGCATCTGGTTGCGACAGACGAGAATAAAGGAAAGGGGGAAAGGGGGAGCAAAGCAATCGTGAGTACTCATCCAAAGTACTCGCAAGCAAGGATCTACATGATACGTCTCCAATGTATCTATAATTTTTGATTGCTCCATGCTATATTATCTATTGTTTTGGACTATATTGGGCTTTATTTTCCACTTTTATATTACTTTTGGGACTAACCTATTAACCGGAGGCCCGGCCCAGATTTGCTGTTTTTTGCCTATTTCAGTGTTTCGAAGAAACGGAATATCAAACGGAGTCGAAACGGAATGAAATCTTCAGGAACGTGATTTTCTCATCAGATAAGATCCAGGAGACTTGGACCTCGGTCAAGAAAGGAGGAGGCGGCCACGAGGTGGAGGCGCCCCCTAGGCGCGCCCCGCCTCGTGGGCCCCTCAAGCTCCACCGACGCACTCCTTCCTCCTATATATACCCACGCACTACCCCCAATAGATCAGATATGGAGCCAAAAACCTAATTCCACCGCCGCAACTTTCTGTATCCACGAGCCCATCTTGGGGCCTGTTCCGGAGCTCCGCCGAAAGGGGAATCCACCATGGAGGGCTTCTACATCATCATCATAGCCTCTCCGATGAAGTGTGAGTAGTTTACTTCAGACCTTCGGGTCCATAGTTAGTAGCTAGATGGCTTCTTCTCTCTTTTTGGATCTCAATACAATGTTTTCCCCCTCTCTCGTGGAGATCTATTCGATGTAATCTTCTTTTTGTGGTGTGTTTGTTGAGACCGATGAATTGTGGGTTTATGATCAAGATTATCTATGAGCAATATTCGAATCTTATCTGAATACTTTTATGTATGATTGGTTATCTTTGTAAGTCTCTTCGAATTATCCGTTTGGTTTGGCCAACTAGATTGGTAGTTCTTGCAATGGGAGAAGTGCTTAGCTTTGGGTTCAATCTTGCGGTGTCCTTTCCCAGTGACAGTAAGTGCAACAAGGCACGTATTGTATTGTTGCCATCGAGGATAACAAGATGGGGTTTTTATCATATTGCATGAATTTATCCCTCTACATCATGTCATCTTGCTTAAGGCGTTACTCTGTTTTCATTAACTTAATACTCTAGATGCATCTTTGGATAGCGGTCGATGAGTGGAGTAATAGTAGTAGATGCAGCAGTGAGTCGGTCTACTTGTCTCGGACGTGATGCCTATATACATGATCATACCTAGATATTCTCATAACTATGCTCAATTCATCAATTGCTCAACAAGAATTGCTCACCCACCATAGAATACTTATGCTCTTGAGAGAAGCCACTAGTGAAATCTATGGCCCTCGGGTCTATTCTCACCATATTAATCTTCCTACGCTTTATTATTGCTTTGCTTTTTTACTTTGCCTTTTATTTTACTTTGCATCTTTATACCAAAAATACCAAAAATATTATCTATCATCTCTATCAGATCTCACTCTCGTAAGTGACCGTGAAGGGATTGACAACCCCTATTTGCGTTGGTTGCAGGAGTTATTTGCTTTGTGTAGGTACGAGGGACTTTGCGTGGCCTCCTCATGGATTGATACCTTGGTTCTCAAAAACTAAGGGAAATACTTATGCTACTCTGCTGCATCATCCTCTCCTCTTCGGGGAAAACCAACTTAATCTTAAGACGTAGCAAGAAGGATTTCTGGCGCCGTTGCCGGGGAGTCTACGTAAAAGTCAACATACCAAGTACCCATCACAATCCCTTATCTCTCGCATTACATTATTTGCCATTTGCCTCTCGTTTCTCTCCCCCACTTCACCTTTGCCGTTTTATTCGCCCTCTCTTTTCCGTTTGCCTTCCCGTTGCCATGGCCGAATCAAAAAGAACTAAGGGTCCTTTCCAGGGTTCTAATACCTTGGATAACCCCTCTATCCTCTCTAAGCTCATAAATAATGATGCTACGGAAAGACCCACCAGGGTTACCAATGATAGCTTAAATAATTTTGATGAAGATGACTCTGGAATTTTTCGTTATTTACTTGATGAGTCTTTAAAAGATGTTTGGGATAGGTTACTTATTATTCGGGCTAGCTATGTACCACAATATCAAATTGAGGTTTACTTAAAAAGTTTCTATGTTGGATTGCCCGCCTCTTTCAAACAAGTTCTAGACTCTATTTTTTATGAAGGTTTTCTTGAAGGGGATGCTATAGATACCTATGAAAAATGAAAACTATATTTGGGCATCCCATGAATGATAAGGTTGAGTCTACCACTCTCTTATGCTTCTATCAAAACGAAATTATCAAAGAGATGAAATCTAGTTTAGATACAAATTTCTGTAACGTGCTTAATCTCACTTCCTCCATTAATGGCAATGTGCTTTCCCAAAATAGAAGGATGAATGCCATAGAAAGGAAATTTGCTCTTTTCTCTCTGAGTACCAAAGATGGCAATACCTAAATCTATCCTTGCTTTTATGCCTAGCTAGGGGCGTTAAACGATAGCGCTTGTTGGGAGGCAACCCAATTTTATTTTAGTTTTTTTGTTTTTGCTTCTGTTTAGGAATAAATAATCCATCTACCTTATGTTTAGATGTGGTTTTATGTTTTAATTAGTGTTTGTGCCAAGTTAAACCTATAGGATCTTCTTGGATAATAGTTATTTGATCTTGCTGTAATTTCCAGAAACTTTCGGTTCACGAAAACAATTGTTAAAACTCACCGGAACGTGATAAAATAGTGATTCCAATTTCTGCTGATCAATAAACAAATTGCCTAGGTCGTCCTATTTTGGCTGAATTTTTGGAGTTCCAGAAGTTTGCGTTAGTTATAGATTACTACAGACAGATTCTGTTTTTCGTGTGTTGTTAGCTTATTTTGATGAATCTATGGCTAGTAAAATAGTTTATAATCCATAGAGAAGTTGGAATACAGTAGGTTTAACACCAAAATAAATAAAGAATGAGTTCATTATAGTACCTTGAAGTGTTCTTTTGTTTTCTTTCGCTAACGGAGCTTACGAGATTTCTGTTGTGTTTTGTGTTGTGAAGTTTTCAAGTTTTGGGTGAAATCTTTTGATGGATTATGGAACAAGGAGTGGCAAGAGCCTAAGCTTGGGGATGCCCATGGCACCCCCAAGATAATCTAAGTACACCAAAAAGTCAAAGCTTGGGGATGCCCCGGAAGGCATCCCCTCTTTCGTCCACTTCCATCGGTAACTTTACTTGGAGCTATATTTTTATTCACTACATGATATGTGTTTTGCTTGGAGCGTCTTGTATTATTTGCGTCTTTGCTTTTTAGTTTATCACAATAATCCTTTCTGTACACACCTTTTGAGAGAGCCATACATGAATTGGAATTTTTTAGAATACTCTATGTGCTTCACTTATATCTTTTGAGCTATATAGTTTTGCTCTAGTGCTTCACTTATATCTTTTAGAGCACTGTGGTGGATTTGTTTTAAAGAAACTATTGATCTCTCATGCTTCACTTAGATTATTTTGAGAGTCTTAAATAGCATGGTAATTTGCTTAAACAATCCTAATATGCTAGGTATACAAAAATAGTAAAAACTTTCTTATGAGTGTGTTGAATACTAAGAAAAGTTTGATGCTTGATAATTTTTTTGAGATATGGAGGTGATAATATCAAAGTTGTGCTAGTTGAGTAGCTGTGAATTTGAGAAATGCTTGTGTTGAAGTTTGCAAGTCCCGTAGCATGCACGTATGGTAAACGTTATGTAACAAATTTGAAACATGAGGTGTTATTTGATTGTCCTCCTTATGAGTGGCGGTCGGGGACGAGCGATGGTCTTTTCCTACCAATCTATCCCCTAGGAGCATGCGTAGTGCTTTGGTTTTGATGGCTTGTAGATTTTTGCAATAAGTATGTGAGTTCTTTATGACTAATGTTGAGTCCATGGATTATCGCACTCTCACCCTTCCATCATTGCTAGCCTCTTGATGCCGTGCATTGCCCTTTCTCACATTGAGAGTTGGTGCAAACTTCAGCGGTGCATCCAAACCCGTGATATGATACGCTCTTTCACACATAAACCTCCTTATATCTTCCTCAAAACAGCCACCATACCTACATATTATGGCATTTCCTTAGCCATTCCGAGATATATTGCCATGCAACTTTCCACCATACCGTTCTTCATGACACATTCATCATTGTCACATTGCTTAGCATGATCCTGTGGTTAGCATAGTATTTGTGGCAAAGTCACCGTTCATAATTCTTTCATACATGTCACTCTTGATTCATTGCATATCCCGGTACACCGCCGGAGGCATTCATATAGAGTCATACTTTGTTCTAGTATCGAGTTGTAATCATTGAGTTGTAAATAAATAGTAGTGTGATGATCATCATTTTCTAGAGCATTGTCCCAAAAAAAGAGAGAAAGGCCAAAAGAAAAAAAAAGAAGGCCCCAAAAAAAAGAGAAATAAAAAGGGGCAATGTTACTATCTCTTTTTCCACACTTGTGCTTCAAAGTAGCACCATGTTCTTCATATAGCGAGTCTCATATATTGTGCTTCAAAGTAGCACCATGTTTTTCATATAGAGAGTTTCATATGTTGTCACTTTCATATACTAGTGGGAATTTTACATTATAGAACTTGGCTTGTATATTCCAACGATGGGCTTCCTCAAATGCCCTAGGTCTTCGTGAGCAAGCAAGTTGGATGCACACCCACTTAGTTTCTTTTGTTGAGCTTTCATACATTTATAGCTCTAGTGCATCCTTTGCATGGCAATCCCTACTCCTTGCATTAACATCAATTGATGGGCATCTCCATAGTCCGTTGACTAGCCTCGTTGACGTAAGACCTTCTCCTTTTTTTATATTCTCCACATAACCCCCATCATCATATTCTATTCCACCCATAGTGCTATGTCCATGGCTCGCGCTCATATATTGCGTGAAAGTTTATAGGTTTGAGATTACTAAAGTATGAAACAATTGCTTGGTTTGTCATCGGGTTGTGCATGATGAGAGCATTCTTGTGTGTGAAAATGGAGCATGACTAAACTATATGATTTTGTAGGATGAACTTTCTTTGGCCATGTTATTTTGAGAAGACATAATTGCTTAGTTAGTATGCTTGAAGTATTATTATTTTTATGTCCATATGAACTTTTGTCTTGAATCTTTCGGATCTGAATATTCATACCACAATTAAGAAGAGTTACATTGAAATTATGCCAAGTAGCACTCCACATAAAAAATTCTTTTTTTATCATTTACCTACTCGAGGACGAGCAGGAATTAAGCTTGGGGATGCCTGATACGTCTCCAACGTATCTATAATTTTTTATTGCTCCATGCTATATTATCTATTGTTTTGGACTATATTGGGCTTTATTTTCCACTTCTATATTACTTTTGGGACTAACCTATTAACCGGAGGCCCAGCCCAGATTTGCTGTTTTTTGCCTATTTCAGTGCTTCGAAGAAACAGAATATCAAATGGAGTCCAAACGGAATGAAATCTTCAGGAACGTGATTTTATCATCAGATAAGATCCAGGAGACTTGGATCCTCGGTAAAGAAAGGAGGGAGGTGGCCACGAGGGTGGAGGGCGCCCCCCCCCCCCTAGGGCGCGCCCCCCTGCCTCGTGGGTGACCGTGAAGGGATTGACAACCCCTATTCGCGTTGGTTGCGAGGAGTTATTTGCTTTGTGTAGGTACCAGGGACTTGCGTGTGGCCTCCTACTGGATTGATACCTTGGTTCTCAAAAACTGAGGGAAATACTTACGCTACTCTGCTGCATCATCCTCTCCTCTTCGGGGAAAACCAACGCAAGCTCAAGACATAGCACTACACTACATATGCATGGGTATGTGTGTAAAGGGGCAATATCGGTGGACTGAACTACAGAATGCCAGAATAAGAGGGGGATAGCAAGTCCTGTCGAAGACTACGCTTCTGGTAGCCTCCATCTTGCAGCATGTACAAGAGAGTAGATGGTAAGTTCACCAAGTATCATCGCATAGCATAATCCTACCCGGCGATCCTCCCCTCGTCGCCCTGTGTGAGAGCGATAAACGGTTGTATCTGGTACTTGGAAGGGTGTGTTTTATTAAGTATCCGGTTCTAGTTGTCATAAGGTCAAGGTACAACTCCGGGTCGTCCTGTTACCGAGGATCACGGCTATTTTAATAGATAAACTTCCCTGCAGGGGTGCACCACATTACCCAACACGCTCGATCCCCTTTGGCCAAACACACTTTCCTAGGACATGTCCGGCCTCGGAATATCAACACGTCGCAGCCCCACCTAGGCACAACAGAGAGGTCAGCACGCTGGTTTAAATCCTGTGCACGCAGGGGTCTGGGCCCATCGCCCATTGCACACTTGCACGTTGCGTACGCGGTCGATAAGCAGACCTAGCCTCCCTAAAACAAGAGTAGGCATTCTAGTCCAATCCGGCGCGCGCCGCTTAGTCGCTGACGTCAAGAAGGCTTCGGCTGATACCACAACGTCGAGTGCCCATAACTGTTCCCGCGTAGTTGGTTAGTGCGTATAGGCCAGTGGCCAGACTCAGATAAAATACCAAGATCTCGTTAAGCGTGTTAATTGATGTAACCGCGGACGCCGACCAGGGACAGGCCCACCTCTCTCCTAGGTGGTCTCAGCCCGCACTGACGCTCCGCCACAAAGATCCACACAGAGGGCCGTCGGGAAAGTATGTCCTTTCAGCCCCCAATCCGTGAATCAACTGCGGGTACTCAACGAGCCGACCCGACTTTAGTCACCACATGTATCATACATTATGTATATAAGTATATACCCGTGATTACCTCCCGAGTGATCACGGCCCAGTAGTATAGCATGGCAGACGGACAAGAATGTACGGCCACTGATGGAATACTAGCATCATATACTAAGCATTTAGGATTGCAAGTAAGGGTAACAATTGTAGCAACAATGACAGGCTATGCAGCAGAATAGGATTAACCGAATGCAGTAACATGCTACACTACTCTAATGCAAGTAGTAGAGAGAACGAATAGGCGACATCTGGTGATCAGGGAAGGGGGGCTTGCTTGGAAGCTCAGCCGAGAAGGAGGGGTCATCAACATCGTAGTCGTACTCGGTAGCAGCGGCGTCGGTGTCGATGTCTAGCGAGAGTAGAGGGGGAAGAAACAATAAGTATAATGCAAACATATGCATGACAAGACAACGAGCGGTGTTAGGTGTGCCCTAACGCGGTAGTAGATGATGCCGGCGAAGGGGCGAAAACATCTGGGAAAGTATTCCTAGTGTTTCACGTTTTCGGACAAATGAGCCGGAGGGGGAAAGTTGCGTGTTTGCTATGCTAGGGATGTGTGGCGGACGAACGGGTTGCGTATCCGGATTCGTCTCGTCGTTTTGAGCAACTTTCATGTACAAAGTTTTTCCATCCAAGCTACGGTTTATTTTATATTAATTTTTAAAGATTTAAATCATTTTTAGAATTTATTTAATTATTTTAAATCAGCATTATCCAGAATAGTGTATGCTGACGTCAGCAGTCAACAGGGCGTTGACTGGGTCAAACTGGCGTGTGGGTCCCACTCGTCATAGACTCAGGTTAACTAAACCGGGTTAATTAGACTAACTAAGTGATTAGGATAATTTATTTTAATTAGATTGGTTAAACAGGATTAGTTAACTCATTAATTAATTAATTAATTATTCTAACATTTTTTATTCTCTTTTTTTCATTCTGGGGGTGGGGCCCATATGCTAGTGGCCCACGAGGCCACTGGAGCAGGCGCTAGCGGGCGCGCGGGTGCGGGCGCCTGGACTAGGCACGACCAGTTGGGGCCACGGCGAGGGGGGACGCCGGCACGGCGCAGAGCAGGCAGCAGCAAGGCCACGACAGGTCGAGGTTGTGGTGATGCGGGCGGTGCCGGGCGCCGGGCGGTCTTGTCAGGACGAGGCGAGGCCGGGCGCAGTAGCAGGGCAGCGTGCAGGGAGGGAGGCGATGAGGCGAGGAGCGACGCGAGCGGGCGCAGCAGCGGCGCGGCGGGGTGGAGCTGGTGTGGCGCCTGTAATAAGCTACAGAATCCCCACGATGATGCCACGTCACCTCGCCATGTGGATAAACTCGCGTTAGTTCGAACCTAGTTCGAATTTCAAATTCAAGATCGAGCAAAGGATAAAAGTTTTCAAATATTAAGATTTAAATGTTCGGAGTGAACCAAATAATACATAGGTAATTGTGGTGGAGAAACCACACCTTTATAAAATGTTTAACCACTCTAAAATGAATAAAATAGTAGCAATAATAATTATTTAAAAGCTTTTAAAATGATAAACAATTTCTAAACTATTTTGTTTCAGTGCTAAGTTGTTTGTGGCTGTCGCATAAATTGTAACATCTATTTGGGTGCCACTTTAGTATTTTACCAAAACTAAAAATAAAAGAAAACTAAAAAGAAACAAAAGAGAAATAAACACCGAAACCCCCAAGGCCAAATGGGCCTCGGCCCAGCCGGCTAACCACAGCCACCCCGCGCAGGCCGGCCCAGCCATGGCCTATATGGCCCCTCACCCCTCACCCGGAAACCCTAGCCTCTCCCCTCCCCGATCCCCTCCCACTCCCATCGGCCCCAGGATCTGGACGACGCCCATCCCGTCGCCTCCCACCCCGCACCCCCCCTCCTCGCCCCTCCCCCCCGATCTGATCGAGACAGAGGCTCGCCTTCGCTCGGTGCAAGCCTCTCGCCTGGCGCCGCCAAGACCACGCTGACGACGTGTCGCCTCCCCATGGTCCGCCTCCTCAACGCCCGTCGTCCCGCCCCCCCCACCTCGCGCCCCGTTGCCATGTACCCTACAGCTCCGATGTGAGCGCCTCCCCATGCTCCCTCTCCTCCTCTCTCCCCCAAGGCCGCCTCGGCGTCCACCCTGGAAGGAAGCCCACTGCTCACGCGCCATGACCCCCCTGCACCGACCTGCTCGGCCGCGCCACTGGCTGCTCTGGCGCGCAGAACCGTGCCTCCTGGCTCAGATCGCCTGCACATGAGCACACGCCTCGTGCCGCCCGCGACTCCCCATCGCCGCCTGCGCCAGGCGCCCAGGCGTGGCTCCTCAGCCACGAGGCCTGCCCGCCCTGCCTCCCCGCACCCCCACTCCGTGGCGCCTTCTTCCCGCCACACACGGCCTCGCTTCACGGGCACAGGCTACGACCTCGCCGCGCCGCCCGCGGGCCTCCCTCGTCGCCGATGGCCTCGCCCCGGGGCGCAGCTCCCTCGGCCCGGCGCCCGCTCTCGTTATCCACTCCGCCCCGGGGGCGGATACATCCGAGATGGGCCCCACTGCCCTCCCCTTTTTCTAACAAAAAACGGAAAAGAAAAGAAACAAAAATATATATATATAAAATAAATAATTAATAATAAAATTAATTAATTAATTAACTTAATTAAGTTAATTAACTCTGATTAAATTAACTAATTATGATTAATTAACCTAATATGTAATTAACCTAAACAGAGAATGACAGGTGGGACCCACTGGACCCACATGTCAGGTTGACTAAGTCAACCATGTTGACTGCTGACGTCAGCATGACATCATGCTGACGTCATAAATTCATTTTTTCGAATTAATTAATTAATTAATTAAAATCCAAAAATTAATAAAATCTTTAGAAAATCATATCTTTTAATCCGTAACTCGGATTAAAATATTTTCAACATGAAAGTTGCTCAGAACGACGAGACGAATCCGGATACGCAGTCCGTTCGTCCGCCACACCCCCCTAACCTATCGAACTCGCAACTTTCCCCCTCCGGCTCCTCTGCCCGAAAACACGAAACACCGGGGATACTTTCCCGGATGTTTCCCCCCTTCACCAGTATCACCTCCTACAGCAATAGGTCACCTCTAGCACCGCGTATTGCCACGTTACGCTTTGTGATACTTTGATTGCTCTGTTATTTATTGTGTTCCCCCTCCGTTACTTCTTTCCGGTAGACCCCGAGACGCCATGACCCTGATTCGACTACGGAGTTGACGACCCCTCTCTCTTGCCAGAGCAACCAGCAAGCCCCCCCTTGATCACAGATATCGCCTACTCTTCTCTATACTGCTTGCATTAGAGTAGTGTAGCATGTTATCGCTTTCAGATACTCCTATATCGCTGCATAGCTTTGTCCTTGTTACTTACATTGTTACCTTACGCAATCCTATATGCTTAGTATAGGATGCTAGTACTTTCATCTGTGGCCCTACATCCTTGTCCGTCGCCGTGCTATACTATCGGGCCGTGATCACTCGGGAGGTGATCACGGGTATATACTATATACTTTACACTATTACATTACCTCGTGGTACTGTTAGGAGATGGGGCTGAAAGGACGGGTGGCTCCATCCCTGAGAGGTGGGCACAGGTTCCCGACGGCCCCGATTGTTACTTTGTGGCAGAGCGACAGGCAGGTTGAGACCGCTTAGAGAGAGGTGGGCCTGGCCCTATTCGGCGTTCGCGGATACTTAACACGCTTAACGAGGTCTTGGTATTTGATCTGAGTTGGCTACGAGCTTATACGCACTAACCATCTACGCGGAGTAGTTATGGGTATCCCGGCGCCGTGGTATCACCAAGCACTTTAGACGTCCACGACGGGCGGGCGCGCGCCGGATTGGACTGGGAACGCTCATTGGCTAGGGTCGCTTCGGCGCGTCACAGACATAACGCAGGTGTGTTTCGAGGCGATGGGCCTGCACTTCGGCGCTTAGGTTTAGACCGCGTGTTGGCCTCTCTGTTGTGCCTAGGTGGGGCTGCGACGTGTTGATCTTCCGCGGCGGGCATGACCCAGAAAGTGTGTCCGCCAAATGGGATCAAGCGTCTGGGTAAGATGGTGCACCCTGCAGGGAAGTTAATCTATTCGGATAGCCGTGATCTTGATAACAGGACGACTTGGAGTTGTACCTTGAGCTTATGACAACTAGAACCGGATACTTGATAAAACACACCCTTTCAAGTGCGGATACAACCGGTGGTCGCTCTCTCGTGGATATGAGGAGGGATCGCGGGTAGGATTATTGCTATGTGATGTTACTTGGAGGAATTCAGATCGTCCTCTTCTACTGTTGCAAGACAGTGTCCGAGCGTAGTCTCCGTTAAGACTAGCTATCCCCTCTTATTCTCGGCATTCTGCGATTCACCCACCGATATGGCCCTTTACACATATATCCATGCATAGGTAGTGTAGCTCCTTGCTTGCGTAGTACTTTGGATGAGTACTCACGGTTGCCTTGTTCCCCTTTTCCCCTACCTCTACTCGATTGCTGCAACAGACTATGGAGCCAGGAGCGACGCCACCGCCGATGGCGACTACTACTGGAGGTGCCTACTACTACGTGCAGCCCGCCGACGACGACGTGGAGTAGCTTAGGAGGATCCTGTGGGAGGCCTGCTCCTCTTCGATCTGTACCCTAGTTTGTGCTAGCCTTCTTAAGGCAAACTTGTTTAACTTATGTCCGTACTCAGATATTGTTCCTTCCACTGACTCGCCTATGATCGAGCACTTGTATTCGAGCCCTCGAGGCCCTGGCTTGTATTATGATGCTTGTATGACTTATTTTATTTGTAGAGTTGTGTTGTGATATCTTCCGTGAGTCCTTGATCTTGATCGCACACATTTGCGTGCATGATTAGTGTACGATTAAATCGGGGCGCCAAGTTGGTATCGAGCCGATTGCTGTAGGAATCCCCTTCCCAACTCCTTGGCAAGTCGAGTCTAGACATTGCAAAACTTTTACTAACTTGGCTGTGTGCCTTACGGGCCCACGCCGCCATCGGGTGGTTGTAGCGACTGACCCAAAATCGGTCAAATCTACGTATGCATTCATCCCAAGATCATCTTTGGTACTCACAAGACATCGATAAAGTAATCAAAGTTCAATCACACCTGAATTTTATTACACGATTCTCATATAGAGTCTTTATTACAAGAGAATAAATTCGCTCAAGGCCAACTCATGAGAAATAAACTACTAATGCTGCGGAAGCGTCGAAGTAAAGCGAGTCCATCCGACTCAAAGGGCAATCGCCAAGCGCGGAGCATAGCCTCACTCGATCGGAATATACCTCGCAACATAAGACGTTGCAGCCATGTAGGTCAGCTTTTGGAATAAGCGGCAAGTCATGAAGAACAACAATAATAAACTTACTATCACTATATGCATTTGGCTGTGGAGCTCTAAGTTTCATCATTTTGCGAAAAGCAAATTTTTCCCTACTACAGTGGACTTGCTTGCAAATTACTACAATTGTTGGTAGTTATTGAGATGGTTCCGCCAACCAATATCTCATTCCCAATTATTAAGTCATAAAACCCCTCAAATTAATTCATTAGTTTTTAGTGTTGAGATATCCGAAGCACGGTACGAACTTTTATGCAACGATTGGGTTCGGCATTTTTAGAAGAATTTTTTATGGAAGAAGAGCAATTTTTTTCTTTGATGTTCACCAAAACAACTCTTTTTTCTTTCAGTGGATCACACACTGAGCGTATTTGGTATTTGGATATTATATGTATCAATGACCTGGTCAACCCTCTTAATTAATCATTAGACGAAATTAAGAAACAGGAAAGGGTTGATAAATGATCAAGAAAAAACTTTTCTATTTTTCATTCTGAAATGTTCTTTTATTATAATAAAGAGTAGGTGAATCAACTTACTAATTAAAAATTAGTAGAACTTCCTCTTTGGAATAGAAATTGGCTATTTCTACATAGGGAAAGTCGTGTGCAATGAAAATGCAAGCACGATTTGGGGAGGATTTTCTCTATTGTAACAAGGAAGAATTATCTACTCCATCCGACTAGTTCCGGTTCGAGTCCCGCAACCCATATAGAAAAGACCCATCAAAGTTTTTAACTTTGAATCACTTCATTTACAAATACAAAATTATTGGTTTGGTTAATTTAGTTATATGGATAGCTAATCTTTGGGCTGACTTGGTTGACATTGGTATATAGTCTATGTTATATTGTTAAATAACAAGCCTTCTATTATCTATATTCTAGTTAATACGTGTGCTTGGGAGTCCTTGCAATTTGAATAAACCAAGATCTTACCATGACTGCAATTTTAGAGAGACGCGAAAGTACAAGCCTGTGGGGTCGCTTCAGAATCGGATAACTAGCACTCGAAAATCGTCTTTACATCGGATGGTTCGGTGTTTTGATGATCCCTACCTTATTGACCGCAACTTCGTATTTATTATCGCCTTCATCGCCCCTCCAAAGAGATATTGATGGTATTCGTGAGCCTGTTTCGGTTCTTTACTTTATGGAAACAATATTATCTCTCGGTGCTATTATCCCTACTTACTGGGCGATCGGATTGCACTTTTACCCAATTTGGGAAGCTGCATCTGTTGATGAGTGGTTATACAATGGTGGTCCTTATGAGCTAATTGTTCTACACTTCTTACTTGGTGTAGCTTGTTATATGGGTCGTGAGTGGGAACTTAGTTTCCGTCTGGGTATGCGTCCTTGGATTGTTGTTGCATATTCAGCTCCTGCTGCAACTGCCATCTGCTGTTTTCTTGATTTACCCTATTGGTCAAGGAAGCTTTTACGATGGTATGCCTTTAGGAATCTCTGGTACTTTCAACTTTATTATTGTATTCCAGGCAGAGCACAACATCCTTATGCATCCATTCCACATGTTAGGTGTAGTTGGTGTATTCGGCGGTTCCCTATTCAAGGCTATGCATGGTTCCTTGGTAACCTCTAGTTTGATCGGAAACTACTGAAAATGAATCTGCTAATGAGGGTTACAAATTTGGTCAAGAGGAAGAAACTTATAATATTGTGGCTGCTCATGGTTATTTTGGCGATTAATCTTCCAATATGCTAGTTTCAACAACTCTCGTTCTTTACACTTCTTCTTGGCTGCTTGGCCTGTAGTAGGAATCTGGTTCACTGCTTTAGGTATTAGTACTATGGCTTTCAACCTAAATGGTTTCAATTTCAACCAATCTGTAGTTGATAGTCAAGGTCGCGTTATTAATACTTTGGCTGATATCATCAACCGTGCTAACCTTGGTATGGAAGTAATGCACTAACGTAATGCTCACAACTTCCTCTAGACTTAGCTGCTGTTGAAGTTCCATCTATTAATGGATAAGGTTTTTCGCTAACATATAAGAATTTTGAAGAAGAAGATAGAAATACCCAATATCTTGTTCTAGCAAGATATTGGGTATTTCTGTCTTTATTTTGAATCTTTTTTCTTCTTAATCTTTCTATTCGTAATTCAGTTAACATTTAGATTTAGTATCCTTTCTTGCATTTTCATAACTCGTGAAATGCCGAGTAGGCACGAATTCCCCCAATTTGTGACCTACCATAGGATTTGTTATGTAAATAGGTATATGTTCCTTTCCATTATGAATCGCGATTGTATGGCCAACCATTGTGGGTAGAATGCTAGATGCCCGGGACCACGTTACTATTTTTTCTTTCTCCTCCTTCATATTGACCTTTTCTATCTTTGCCAATAAATGATGAGCTACAAAAGGATTCGTTTTTTTTCGTGTCACAGCTGATTACTCCTTTTTTTTTTCCTTTTTAAAGAGTGGCATTCTATGTCCAATATCTCGATCGAAGTACGGAGGTCAGAATAAATAGAATAATGATCAATGGAAAAAAGAAAAAAATCCTTTAGCTGGATAAGGGGCGGATGTAGCCAAGTGGATCAAGGCGTGGATTGTGAATCCACCATGCGCTGGTTCAATTCCGTCGTTCGCCCATCGCATTATTGCAAATTCCAAAAATGCAATTTTCCATATTCCTAGTTACGTATTTACTTACGGCGACGAAGAATAAAACTATCGCTATATTTTTTCCTTTTCCTAGTTCTTCTTCCAAGCGCAGGATAACCCCAAGGGGTTGTGGGTTTTTTTCTACCAATGGGAGCTTTCCCTTCACCGCCCCCATGGGGGTGGTCCACAGGGTTCATAACTACCCCTCTTACTACGGGGCGTTTACCTAGCCAACACTTAGATCCGGCTCTACCCAAACTTTTTTGGTTCACCCCAACATTACCCACTTGTCCGACTGTTGCTAAGCAGTTTTGGGATACTAAACGGACCTCCCCAGATGGTAATATTAAAGTGCCGATTTACCCTCTTTTGCAATGAGTTTCGCTACAAGACTGCTGCTCTAGCTAATTGCCCACCCCTTCCACGTGTGATTTCTATGTTATGCATGGCCGTGCCTAAGGGCATATCGGTTGAAGTAGATTCTTCTTTTCTCTCAAAAAACCCCTTCCCAAACTGTACAAGCTTCTTCCAAAGCATACGGCTTTCTAGATGTATATGACGATCTCTAGACAGATGGATCTTATATGAATCATATGATGAAGTACCACATGAGTGGATATATAGGAAAGGAATCCAAATCTGCAGAATCGCTCATGTTATGATCTTCTACATCCTAGGTCTCTGCGTTCATTATCCGGCTTATGTTCTTCATGTAGCATTCAGATCGAATGACTCTATGAAATTACGCCGATACTTCCACATATTATGGGTAACGAGGAGACATCCCTATTTTCCCGGGGTCTTAATTACCACTGCTTAGCTTTCAATTTGCCTCGACCATCAAATTAAATGTGAATAACCCGTCCTCCTCTCTTTGAAACAAAGGGCGCCGGTTACATGCGTGCTTCAAACAATTTTGTCTTCTCCATATTACCATATCTCTAGAGCCAATAATTTTCTATGAGGAACTACTGAACTCAATCACTTGCTGCCGTTACTCAACAGTTTTCTGTTGAGGTCTATCCCGAGAGGTAGTAAAATTGGATCGATGATCGATTTCTAGGTTTCGTCGTAAACCTAATTGGTTACTTCCAATTACGTAAATCAATAGTTCAAACCGCACTCAAAGGTAGGGCATTTCCCATTGATATAGGAACTTTTGTACCAGAAACAATAGTATCTCCAATTATAGCCCCTCTGGGATGTAAAATATATCTTTTATGTTTACGAGCTAAAATGTCAAGAATGTTCTGAGATTTGTTCCACCTCTTGAGAATCCTTGACATAGTAATACTTCTCACCATCACCATTCCTTCTTGGTCCCCGTGTTAATTCCAACCAGTGAACGGTGTTGTTTGGATTCTTTCCTTCTAGCAACCCTATTTTTTTGAAGTTAATGGTCGAAGGTTCATTCTTAGGCTATCGATTATTGAATCACCATTCTGACATTGGTCGTGCAACCCAACCCATCGGGCGCACCTTTCAACCAATGTTTACTTGTGTATGTTTTCCTCGAGCATACTTCCTTATATCATTTGATCTGACAAATGTTATCTCCTTGTTCACTTAATTGTGGAAGTCCATCTTTTGGGAACCTCGGTGAATTGCCGTTGAGTTCACCAGACACCTTGTCCTCTCCTTGGGTTAATGATGGACTCTTGTTAACGGAAGACACTTCATAGTTCATTTCCCCGAGAATCTTACAATGTCATCTCGTCAATTTGCGTTGCACCTTTTCTTCTCAGGTATCCTAAGTCTGAGGTATCCTGACACCAATCGGATCTGAATCTCGGTCAGATATGATGGTTGGGACAGCTTTCCAAGAGTTATGATGTTGATCCTTGATGACCCGGTAGCATGATGTCATGCCTAGCACCCCCCCCCCCGGTTGGAGGACCTATCATTATAGATTCCTTTTCAGCAGGGTTATCCATTCATCCATGAGGGAATTGTAGACTTATTCTACAAGTTATTCCTGATGGATCCTTCGTGTTTCCAAAGTCTGATCTTCACCTGAAGACCACGTCCATGCTATCCCGAAGCATGTCAATGGTACTCTGATTTTCAACAGGAACATTTGAAGCACGATGCTGAATTTTATTTATCATTTATCCTAACACCGTTGTATGGGTTATATCATGAGGTTCCTCCCCGCCTTACCTAACTGGTTTTTTTTACTTTATATCCTGTCATGGATATCTTGCTCTGCTCGTCCTTGGGAAGGATATACCCCTGAAATATGTGTTTAAACACATTTTTCCTTTCCATTGTTCTGTTTAACCTAATGATCACATTTTCCTCTCCATTGGTCTGTTTGACCTTTCTTGTAGTCTATATAACCTAAGCAGTAATAATTTACTTCTTATGTAAACACCTCGTGTACAACTCGCCAATGAGACCCGTTACTTTTGTTGATGACATTTCGGTAACCACCGATGGGCGAGAACTTTGCCTAATGGTCCGCCTCGCTCAACGAAAGCAGAAAAAGGTTCTCTTCGTCCCTCGCCCTTGGTACCAACATTGTTGCCGACATAACCGACTTGCTACTCTCGACATGCCTTGCTATCGTGATCGTACAAGATGTCAGCCCCTTTCTACTTTTAACCCACATGGTGGGCCCATAACCACAGTTCCACAGGATCGAAACTCGACTCTCCTGTACACCACGCTTCCAAATATATTCCTCACGCTTGACTTTGTATGTAATTCACGGGCCACTTGCCCGTTGATCTATTACGGTATCGGACGCAATACTTATTCCCGCTGTTCTGAACCCTTTCGCTCGCTCGCTTGTGCAATGAACGATTGCCTATCCGCTTGAAACTTCTTATCGCCTTTGTCTTACTTTGCTCTCGATGTGTGTCATTTGTTCAACTCGAGGGATACTCATAAGTTCATTCTTGGGATACCCCCAGATGAGTTTCCCTTATAACATCCTATCATTGAAGAGCTACCCCTTACCTATTCGTAAGTACGATGGAGTTCCCGAAGAAATGGTGACAAGTTTATCTTGATGCATCGGAATAAAGGATTGAAGACATCAACGAAAGGAATTAACTTCTTCGAGAAGATCCGTTAGAATATCGTAACCAGAACTTTCCCCTTACTCCCCTCTTAAATCTCGGGACGAGATTTCTTGTAGTGGAGGAGAATTGTGACGCCCGGGTAATTAAGCTACAAGAATCCCCATCGATGATGCCACGTCACCTCGATTCATCGTGGATAAACTCGCGTTAGTTCGGAACCTAGTTCGAATTTCAAATTCAAGATCGAGCAAAGGATAAAAGTTTTCAAATATTAAGATTTAAATGTTCGGAGTGAACCAAATAATACATAGGTAATTGTGGTGGAGAAACCACACCTTTATAAAATGTTTAACCACTCTAAAATGAATAAAATAGTAGCAATAATAATTATTTAAAAGCTTTTAAAATGATAAACAATTTCTAAACTATTTTGTTTTAGTGCTAAGTTGTTTGTGGCTGTCGCATAAATTGTAACATCTATTTGGGTGCCACTTTAGTATTTTACCAAAACTAAAAAATAAAAGAAAACTAAAAAGAAACAAAAGAGAAATAAACACCGAAACCCCCATGGCTAAATGGGCCTCGGCCCAGCCGGCTAACCACAGCCACCCCGCGCAGGCCGGCCCAGCCATGGCCTATATGGCCCCTCACCCCTCACCCGGAAACCCTAGCCTCTCCCCTCCCCGATCCCCTCCCACTCCCATCGGCCCCAGGATCTGGACGACGCCCATCCCGCCGCCAGACCCAAGACCTCCTGGCCTCAGCCTTGCTGCCACATGAGCACACGCCGTGCCGCCATGACTCCCCTGTCGCCGCCTGCGCCTCAGGCGCCAAGACCGTGGCTCCTCAGCCACGAGGCTGCCCTCTGGCCTCCCCGCACCTCTCCCCACTCGTGGCGCTTCTTCGCCGCCATGGCCACGACCTCGCTTCATGGCACACTCACGACCTCGCCCGCGCCCGTGGCTCCTCGTCGCCGATGGCCTCGCCCCCCGCCAGGCGCAGCTCCCCTCGGCCCAGGCGCCCGCTCAGATTATCCACCCGCTCCAAAGTGGCGGGATGGGCCACTATCGATGGGCCCCAGCCCCTCCCCTTTTTCTAACAAAAAATACGGAAAAGAAAAGAAAAAAAAATATATATATATATATATATATATAATAAATAATTAATAATAAAATTAATTAATTAATTAACTTAATTAACTCTGATTAAATTAACTAATTATGATTAATTAACCTAATATGTAATTAACCTAATATGTAATTAACCTAATATGTAATTAATTAACTTAATTAACTAAGTCAACCCTGTTGATTGCTGACGTCAGCATGACATCATGCCGACGTCATAAATTCATTTTTTCAATTAATTAATTAATTAATTAAATTCGAAATTAATAAAATCTTTAGAAAATCATATCTTTTAATCCGTAACTTCGGATTAAAATATTTTCAACATGAAAGTTGCTCGTAACGACGAGGCGAATCCGGATACGCAGTCTGCTCGTCGCCACACCCCCTAACCTATCGAACTCGCAACTTTCCTCCTCCTCTCCGCTCGAAAACACGAAACACCGGGATACTTTCCGGATGTTTCCCTTCACCGAGATCACCTCCTACAGCAATAGGTCACCTCTAGCACCGCCAGACACACGTTACGCTTTGTGATACTTTGATTGCTCGTTATTTATTGTGTTCCTCCGTTATTTCTTTCCTAGAGACCCGAGACCGCCGCGACCCCCGATTCGACTACACGGAGTTGACGACCCTCTCTCTTGCCAGAGCAACCAGGCAAGCCCCCCTTGATCACCAGATATCGCCTACTCTTCTCTATCTGCTTGCATTAGAGTAGTGTAGCATGTTCCGCTTTCGAGATACTCCTATCTTTCTGCATAGCTTTGTCCTTGTTACTACATTGTTACCTTACCGCAATCCTATATGCTTAGTATAGGATGCTAGTACTTTCATCTGTGGCCCTACATCCTTGTCCGTCTGCGTGCTATACTATCGGGCCGTGATCACTCGGGAGGTGATCACGGTATATACTATATACTTTACACTATTACATTACGTGGTACTGTTCGGAGATGGGGGCTGAAAGGACGGGTGGCTCCATCCCAGTAGAGGTGGGCCTGGGTTCCCACGGCCCCGATTGTTACTTTGTGGCGGAGCGGCAGGGCAGGTTGAGACCGCCTAGAGAGAGGTGGGCCTGGCCTGTTCGGCGCTCGCGGATACTTAACACGCTTAACGAGGTCTTGGTATTTGATCTGAGTTGGCTACTGAGCTTATACGCACTAACCATCTACGCTGGAGTAGTTATGGGTATCCGGCGCCGTGGTATCAGCCGGCACTTCAGACGTCAACGACGGAGGCGGCGCGCCGGATTGGACTGGAACGCTTCTTTGGGCTAGGTCTGCGCGTCACAGACGCGAACGTGCAGTGTGTGCTCGAGGCGATGGGCCTGCACCCTGCGCGCTTAGGTTTAGACCGCGTGTTGGCCTCCTGTTGTGCCTAGGTGGGGCTGCGACGTGTTGATCTTCCGCGGCGGGCATGACCCAGAAAGTGTGTCCGCCAAATGGGATCAAGCGTCTTTGGGTAAGATGGTGCACCCCGCAGGGAAGTTAATCTATTCGGATAGCCGTGATCTTCGGTAACAGGACGACTTGGAGTTGTACCTTGAGCTTATGACAACTAGAACCGGATACTTGATAAAACACACCCTTTCAAGTGCGGATACAACCGTGGTCGCTCTCTCGTGGATATGAGGAGGGGATCGCCGGGTAGGATTATTGCTATGTGATGTTACTTGGAGGACTTCAGATCGTCCTCTTCTACCTGTTGCAAGAAAGGTGTCCAGAAGCGTAGTCTCCGTTAAGACTAGCTATCCCCCTCTTATTCTGGCATTCTGCAGTTCAGTCCACTGATATGGCCCTTTACACATATATCCATGCATAGGTAGTGTAGCTCCTTGCTTGCGAGTACTTTGGATGAGTACTCACGGTTGCCTTGTTCCCCCTTTTCCCCCTACCTCTACTCGATTGCTGCAACCAGACTATGGAGCCCAGGAGCCAGACGCCACGGCCGATGACGACTACTACTGGAGGTGCCTACTACTACGTGCAGCCCGCCGACGACGACCAGGAGTAGCTTAGGAGGATCCTGCAGAGGCCTGCTCCTCTTCGATCTGTACCCAGTTTGTGCTAGCCTTCTTAAGGAAAACTTGTTTAACTTATGTCCGTACTCAGATATTGTTGCTTCGGCTGACTCGCCTATGATCGAGCACTTGTATTCGAGCCCTCGAGGCCCCGGCTTGTATTATGATGCTTGTATGACTTATTTTATTTGTAGAGTTGTGTTGTGATATCTTCCGTGAGTCCTTGATCTTGATCGTATACATTTGCGTGCATGATTAGTGTACGATTAAATCGGGGCGCCATAAATGGCGAGGCGTAGGCGCAAGTCATGGTCATGAAGCAGGCAAGATGTGACAAACAGTAAAGCCGGGCAGCAGCAGAGTAGGTGGGCAGGCCGAACGAGCCAGCCAAAGTGGCGCAAGGGCGTGTGGGCGCGAGGGAGAGAGGAGGGGAAGGGCCGCTCACGGTGGTCGTAGGGTAAATGGCAGCGGGGCGCGGGGAGGAGGTCGGGGACGACGGCGACGTGGAGGAGGCAGTCCGGTGAGGTGGCCGTGGCGGAGGCTCAGCTCCGGGCGGCGGGGATCGGCGACGATAGCGGGGCGGCGTCGGGCGGCTTCGGTTCGGCTCCCCTCGATCCAGATCGGGAGGATGCAGAGAGAGTGGGACGAGTGGGGGCGAAGTTGGGAGTGGGCTAGGGTTCGGTTCGGTGGGAGGGGAGTTAAGCAGGGTAGTGGGGGAGGCCGGTTGGGCCAGGTGGGCCAGTTGGCCACCTGGGCCAGTTAGACGAGAGGGGTGCTTCTCCCATTTTTCCTTTTTTTTCTTTGTTTTTATTTATTATTTTCTCTTCTCTGTTTTCTATTATAGTTCATTTACTTTTAGTTTTATAAAATACCAAGTTAGCACCTAAATTAGTATCATTAATATAGGCCACTGCCAAACCTGGTTTGGACCCAAAACAAGTTAGTTAAATATTTATATAATTTAAAAAGCAATTAAATTGTTATTTTAGCCACTGTTTTTATTTAGATTAGGGCATTTAATCATTTTGAAAAAGGTTGGTTTCACCACCAAAATTAGTTATGGATTATTTGCTTCATGATGAACATTTTAGTTTTAATATTTGAAAACTTTTATTGTTTGCTTTATTTTGAAATTGAATTTGAATCGGTTTTGAACTAACGCGAGATTAGCAACATTAATCGAGGTGACGTGACATCATTAGTAGAGGGTTACTGTAGCTTAACTATCCGGGCGTCACATGTTTGCTGAATTTTTGTTCACTATTATTTTGTTTCCCTCAAAATGTGAATTCTTAGGGGATCTCATAACGTCATTATGCACTTGCTCAAGATTTTTATTGCGAAATCTTTTTTTGGACCCACACACGGGTTAGGACTATAGTTTGTTTGGACTAGAATTTTTTTCGCTCCTTCCTGGCAATGTTTTTTTGGTCAAAACCGTTCGTATCAAACAAATTGGAAATCATGGACTCGAGCGAAGGATACAAATGGACATATGTCTAACATGAGGCCAATCTTACCATTTTTTGACCTGAATAATGTTTTTATAATATTGTTCTCCAAATAATTGTTGATGCCGACGAAATTTTTTGACTTGAAGAACATTTTTACACTCCAGAGAACATTATTTATTTTGTTAAACAATTACTGCTTTTCTAGAACATTATTGAGGGAACATTATTCAAGGAACATTATTATATTTTGAATGTAGTAAACATTTTTTCTCCAATGAAGTTTTGTTAGCCCAAAGGAACATTATGCAATTATCATTTTTAATGTTCATTCAGAAATGTCCATTTAATAATGTTCCCCAAATAAATCTTTAATTTCTTTTGTTCCCCAATAATGTTCCCTGAATATTGTTTCTTTAATAATGGTCCCCAAATAATGTTCCCCAAATAGTTACTGATGCTGAGGAAAAATTATTTGACTTGAAGAACAATTTTAAATTTCAAAGAACATTTTTTTCAAAACATTTAGTGATTATTTTAGAACAATATTGAGGAACATTATTCAAGGAACATTATTATATTCTTGTAGTAAACTTTTTTCAAGGAAATTTTGTTGACCCAAAGGAACATTATTAAATTATCATTTTTAATGTCCATTCAAAATGTCCCTTTAATAATGTTCCACAAATAAATATTCAATTTCTTTTGTTCCCCATTAATGTTCCTGAATAATTTTTATTTAATAATGGTCCCCAAATAATTGTGTATGCCGACGAAATTATTTGACTTGAAGAACATTTTTACACTCCAGAGAACATTATTTATTTTTTTAAGCATTTATTGATTTTTTTAGAACGTTATTGAGGGAACATTATTCAAGAACATTACTATATTCAGAATGTAGTACACATTTTTTTCTCCAACAAAATTTGGTTGACCCAAAGGAACATTATTCAATTATCATTTTTTTAATGTTCATACAAAAATGTCCCTTTAAAAAATGTTCCCCAAATAAATCTTCAATTTTTTGGTTTTCCCAATAATGTTCCCTGAATATTGTTTCTTCAATAATGGTCTTTGTTCATGTAGCGACCCGACCTCAGACGGTCAAGCCTCTGTGTTGCTGTGCCATCTCTGGATCAGTATGCTGGCACACACAGTACATCAATGTATATATCAAAGTGCAATCACATGTATAAATAACGTAAAACTGATATATACCTCATAAGTCACAGTGGAAACAAATAGTCGGGTGTGGAGTCCCACCAACGCCATCGGCAGGTTGAGTGTAGACCGTAACCCTGTACCGTACTCTTACTCGTCGGAAGAAAGTATCTGCAACATGATACGTTGCAGCCGTGTAGGTCAGTACATTGAATGTACCGGCAAGATCACAACATGAGAAAACAGATAATAAAACTATACTATATGCAATATGGCTTTGTGGCTCTGTGTCTGAGTTTTGTTTGCGTAAAAGCTGATTTATTTTCCCTACATCAAAGGAATAAATGAAGTCTGTACTATGGAGTTTTCTATCATGACATGGTTTCGCCAACCGATGTCTCATAGCCCAAAATCATCATAAGTTGCCCACAATTAAGTTATCAATCCGGTGTTGAGAGTTCCGAGATAGATCCAAGTCCAGATGCTCAAATTGTCCGCAACCGGGGACACGGCTAATCGATTAGGTTTAAGCCCTCTGCAGAGGTTTGTACACTTTACCCGCAAGATTCGATCCCTCTTTTTACGTTCTCGCACTTCAGGGTGTTTGAGAACAAGACGACCGAAACATGGTCTTCCGAAGAGTTCCTCTGACCACTGTCTGGTGCTCATCCAATCCTACCGTAGTTCTACATCTGCTAGCACCGTCCCAGCCAGAGTCACAACTAAGGTCAACCAAGCCAGAGCCCATAGTGACTTGCGGTTGCACAGTAAGCTTCGGGCATGAAGTATTCTTCCGTCTCTTTGAGTCTGGGTGAAGCTTTCCGCAAGATGTCATGGCGCTTCTCCATGCATCCTGCCATCCTTTGGTTTCTCCAGGTGCCCGTCAACCGTCCTTCACCCAAGAGTGTGTATTGAATTCTTGTCTCGAGTCTTGAAGTCTTGAGGCCTTGAAGATGCAGTCCTTGCAGATGTCATCATGGAGTTGTCATCATTGACGAGAGTCCTCCTTCTTCACACCACTCGTGCACTCATACCAAACCCGTCTACTATAGCGTAGCATTAAAATAAATAACGCCCCAGGCTTGGTAACAGGTGATGGGTTCCTACCTCATGCATACTAATCAACTACAAGAATTCAATATCACTCTTTGGAGGGTGGTTGCAAAGATGCCACTAAATGCAATAAAACATAGGTATGAAAGCATGGTCAAAGTGAACTTGCACGGTAAGTTGATGAAGATAATAACGCTCTCGTAATAAAGACTTGGTAGAACTATTCGTCACTCGTTAAAAATCTATATTAAAGCAGACAATCATATAAGCAATCATCCTAGCAATCAATTCTATCAATCATAACAATACTCAAAAAATAAAAGCAGCAAAGAAAACCAAGTCGAAAACCAAAGGAAAAACTTCGAAAGAAAATTCAAGGAAAAACTAGTGGTGACCAACTCACACAAATCTTAACATAACATCACTAAATTACTCTAATATTTTTTCTACAGCAAAGAAAATATAAATCTAATAAAATAACAGAAAATAAATTACTAATTTAATAACTAACAAAAAGAACTAATATAAAACTACTATAACCATCTAGTTAATACTAGAACAAATATAGCAACTAGCAAAACACTAAGACAACTATAACAGCAAATCATTTATTAAAACATTAATAAACTATACTAAATAAATATAACAACTAATGTGTTCACAAATAACAGAAACAAAAACAATATAACTTGAAGTGGAAAAGAATTACTTTTAAAACTAATAGAACTATTTTTATCCACTATCACTATGAACTAAACAAGCAATTACAAAAACAGTAGCTAAACACTAATAAATAACTACAAAATTTATCTACTGTAGTTAAACATAAACATATAACAACAAGTGAAAATCTACAAAAGGAATGAACTAAAATAATTAAAAACAATAATTACATAACCAAAACAACTATATAAGCAAAACAGTACTGTTTTTACTAAAATCTAATTTAAAATACTCCAAAATTACCAAACTAAATCCTACAGCTAAAAATATCACAAGTGACCAGGAGCAAAAAGAATTAATTAAAACCTATTTTTAAACTCAAGTTTTGGCCAAAATACTAATCAGAAAAAAAATTATCAAATTCAAATTTAAACTACTCAAATTTGAAATCCAGAGACACTAACAGAAACTTCAGCAAATTTGTGACACATAGCAATTGGAATCACTCAAAATACTAAAACTCTAAAAGATATGAATTTTCTAAGATTGCTATTTTCTGAAAAAAAATGAATTACGGGATTTCGTGGATCTCACCGGAGTAGTCGTCGGAGTTGGGGAAGAAGATCGGATCCGATGTTGCGGTTGCTCCTAGAGGAAAGGAGATCACGAGACGGTGGAGAGGAGATCATATAAACCTCAGGAGAGGTCGAGGGCGCGGCGGCAGCACTTGGCGGCGGCGGTGGTGCTGCACTGCTGCTGCTGCGGAGAGGAGAGGAGAGGTGTTGGTTTGATGTGTTGGAGGGGGGGGTGCTTGGGTATTTATATTGGGGAGAGGAGGGTTTTGCTTGGGGTAGGGGACAAGAAATAGACTAGGATTAGGAAACAAAAGGGAAAAGATCTAGAAACAAATCGGAATAAACGGAAGTAGGACAAGAGTCCTACTAGGAAAGGAAAAGGAAAAGGAAAGGAGCGGCTCCTCCTGGCTCCTGTCTTGTGGGCGTGGGCGTTGGCCTTGGCCGGCCGGCCGCTGGCTTGGCCTTGGGCCTTGGCCCTTGGCCAAGGGCGATAGCGATTTTTTTTTGACAGAGACAACAAAACAAAAATAAATAAAAATTTTATATAGGCATATAATATATCAAAATTTTCAGAAAAAGATTTTCTACAACATGAATAGTATTTTAGCTTCAAATAAAATACACACAAATTTTAATAATTCACACAGTGCTACCGGTCCAATAAAATCCAATAAAAATCATTTTTAAAATACCAAAATGACTTCAAATTAATTTCTCTCCAATTTTCTGATGTAGGGAATCATGTTACCCTATTTTCCATATATTTTGTTTTTGGAGAAAAATAATTTGAATAAAACTCAAATAACTCCAATTGGAAATAAATTCAAAAGAACTTTGAATTTAATTCTTTTAAAACTCCCTACTCATATTTCATTTAATTTGAAGAAGTCATTTTATGTTCTCTCGTGAAAATCATTGAGTTGCATAAAGTTTCAGAATTGGAAATATTTTCCAAATGAAATTCAAATATTTTCAACACCCTTATCATTTAAATAAATGGAAGAAGTCATGTCATATTCTCTCCGGGTTTTGTGATGAAAAGAATTTGAATTCTCAAGATCATAAAAGCAAAATGAAAGTTTGGGAAAGTCCTTTTATTCCTCTCATTCAACTTTCAAAAAGTTTCAAATTCACTCACTTTCAGTCAATCAATCAAACAATCAACCAAAACTATCTATGTGTTTATAACATTCCAAAATTTAGAATTTTGGGATGTTACAAACCTACCACCCTTAAAATGAATCACGCCCTCGAGATTCGGAGAGGCTAGAAAGAAATAGGTTAGGGATTGGGGGTCTTCAAAATCCATCGATCATCACAAGGGGTCTGGGGTGCTACCACCCTTAGAAGCATGGTTACGGTTCCATCAAAACTCATATACTCCATCCTTATTACTGACAGTGTCGGTCTTCTCAGATCTCGGAAAATTTCATCTCCGGGCTCTTCCGGTAGCGGCATAACCTTTTCCTCAATTCTTTTGTCCTTTCATCTTGGTAAGGTTATTCCGAGACTGGGTCTTCATAACTGATAGGTCTGGCGCCAATGCTAAACAACTATCGATATCTCATGGTGGTCAACAATTTATGGTTTCTCCCGCAGAAATGGGTCAGGTTGATCCTCACCGTATATCCTACGGTTGGCAACAACGGCCTTGTACAAGGGAAAATGCTTATACCATTCTAAGGTTCAACAAGGTTTAATATCGTCGTCACTCTACTATAGGTAGGTTACTCAGATTTACCATCCCATATAGCAAAGCGAATAATAAGAGTAAGTCGGTATGGTGATCAATCCATCCCGCACTCCAAATCATTACCTTGTACATGGTTTAGCTTAATCTCGCATTCTAACACTCGGTCATCCTCACAAGCATTGCAGAATTTCTCTTGTCGATTTAACCAAGTTCGGAAAAATCCATTGATTCTGCAGGCCAAACAAACATCTATCGTTCCTTAACAACTCTCAGGTTTTGCGTAAACTCTTATAGAATCGTTGGTTGATCAAATCGTGGTCTATTCCCAAAATTTCTTTCTCCAGTGGGTACTTGATCCTTATTAATTCTTGGGCATGTGGGTTATGGCCCACTTCAACACTAGTGCAGCTTTAACTCATCCTTGGGGTAACTCTCTTGTTCCATATTACACATCCTTTAAATCCAAGAGTACTGCTTTCTTCATACCATCATATCAAAAGCAAAACTCCAACTTTTTTTTTCCAAACTCCAACCTGTGGGACACATTTCCATTTCCATTGGTCCAGTGTTCTTCATAGGGTACTATCACCCTAAAAATGAAATTCACAAATCCATCCATAGACCATATTTCTCATATCCTCGAAAATGGTCAAAATCCGTGTTCATAGAGTAACAACTCATACAATTAAACATATGAAAACACGTCACCTTAACTTTATTGATTTCATGAATCCATTACAAACTCTGAGCACCCATTACATAACTCAACTTATTGTACTCATAAAAAAAAATTGGTTTCTACCACTCTTATTATCCATATCAAAAATTACAACTACTCAACTCCAGCTTCCTTCTTGTAGGAACATTTAGTAGCATAATATCCTGCTTCCTTGCAATGAAAACACATAACTTTCGATAAGTCTTTGGGCTTCTTGGAGATGGTGCCTGCTCCTTGAGTTCCTTGCTTCCTTTCAAGACAATGATTGGCATAATGCCCGACGTCCTTACATTCAAAACAGGTAATATGACTCTTGTCCCTCTTTGCAGAAATTGGGTTGTTCTGAGGGTGTCTTTGTTTTCTCTTCTGGGTTTCTTCGTTCGATCAAACCTTCTATTCCCTGTGGATCAAACTCTATTGCTTCCATCAGGAAGTATCCCAGATACTCTTTTCTTCCCTTGGTGCAATACTGTGAAAAATGTCCTTCTTCTCCACATGAATAGCAGGCATTGGAGTAAAATCTCTTGAGGCCTTCTCCATCAGGGTCTTCAACACATTCCTTCATCAAAGGTTCTTTCATAACTTCTCGGAGGGCTTCTTTCATTCCTTCTTCCTGCTCCTGAATAGTTTGTTGCACCATGGGGTAAATGTGACACTGAGTCGGGTAGTGGGTGGTTCCTTCACACAAGAAACAAGTCACCGACTAGTTGGGCATTCCTCACTGGTGTTTCTCCTCACAATGAGGGCATCCATCCTTGTGTTCCTCCTGGGTGTGTCCTATTTCTCCGCAAATCTTGCAGGCACAAGGTTTATTTCTTGGCTTATCATGGTGCTTCCGGATAAGACGAGATCTTGTCAGAGTCTTCTTGAATTCTTCCCAAGTCTTTGCTCCATTCCATCCCTGTATAGCTTGATGCATCTGCCACCATGTTGCAGCACTTCCTTCAAAGTACTGAAGAGCGTACGATACTTCATTCTTCCTTGAAACCAAATTGCTCCCGAAGTGATTCTCCATGTTCCGAATCCATAGCTCAGCTGTCACAGCCCCAGATCAGCCCTAGAGCTTGCTTGTAACCAGTGGCATTGCATCCATGCATCATGTTTAATTTCATGAAATTTTGAAATGGGGATGACCAAGCCCTAGCACCAAAAACAATTCAAATAGGTTCAATTAAGAAATATTTTTCAATGAACCAAATGGCCTTCAAAATGTTCACCATTTTTGGAAAAATGCCGAAACAAGATAACAGAGATGTTGCACATTTTTCCATGACATTTGGACTTTTGAATTAATTCATATGGTATTTGCATTTGGGCATTTAAATACTATAAAATATTTTAAATGCTCAAATAATCATAAACTTAAATGTTTGCTGTTGGATATTTTCCAAACAGAGGCCTGAAGCAAGTTTCATGATTTTGGGGTAGCATTAGTATTTTTAATAAAGCCACGAAAGTTACAGAAAATTAGAAAACTAAAACAAATAAAAGAGAGAGAGAGAAGGACTACACTGGCGCCACTGGCAGCCCACTTACGGCCTTCTCAGAAAGCAGCCCAGCCCACCACCGCAGCCATCCTGTCGTCTTCCTCCTCGGACAAGAGGGGGGGCGTGCCGGCCAAGGCGTGGCCACACGCCGCCACCTCCTCCTGCCTGGCTGCCTCCTCCTCCCCTAGACGCTTCCCGACGCCACGCACCCCCACCGATCCCTTTCTCCCCGCCTGTGGCCTCTCCCTCCTCGGCCCTCTCCCTCACGCGACCGAGCGGAGCTCGTCGCCGCCGCTCGCCACCACCGCGGCCACAGGGCCTCCCTCGCTCCCCCAACTAGCCCACCAGCTCCGCCACTCCATCCTCGCCTCCCGCCTTCACACGCGACCGAGAAGCCCCGAGGCGCCGCCCGCCGCTTTTCCTCCTCGGACCTGAGTGCCGCCGCCCGATTCATCAGCTCCGGTGCCTCCCCGAGCTCGCCGATGCCATCGCTACACCCGCCGTGAGCTCCTCTGTCGTTTCCCCCTCTTCCCCGACTCGTTCTCCTCCTCTAGCCACCGTTCCCACCGCGGCCGAAGCTCGCCGCCGCCATGCCTCGTCGCCGGCGTGGCTAGAGCCTCAATGGCTCGAAGCCAACCCCACCTCTGTGCTCAGCGCAGCACCAGGAGCCCGCAGCACCCCTCCGCACCTCCTGCAGTGCCTCCTAGCGGCGTGCCCGAACTCGCCGAGCTCCGCCGCCGCCAAACACGTCGCCGGGCCGATCCCGCCACCCGACCGGCTAACCCCACCAATAGCCGGCTCCTCCCGGCTCCTCCTAGATGCCCTCCGGGCCATTTGGTCGCCGGAGTGGCAAAAACCACTCTCGCCGCCGCGTCGGGCTCGCCGGCAGCTAAACGCCGGCAGCCAACATGGAATTTGACCACGGGTGGGCCCTGGTTGACTCTCCTGAGTCAATGACAGGTGGGGCCCAACCCTGTTAAATAATTAGGTTTAGTTTTAATTAAAAGTTAGTTAAGCTAATTACTCTGACACGTGGGACCCACCGCCAGTTTGACCTGGACCGCCCCAGTTGACTTGATGACGTCACCCTGACGTGGTGCTGACGCCATAATCATTTTCTGGATTTAATTTAATTCAGGAAATTTCAGAAAATACCCCAAACTTCTAAAATTCATATAAATTCAACCGTAACTCCAATGGAAATAATTTATATATGAAAAATGATCAGAAAAATATGAAGAATCTGTTTATGGCATTTTCATGCATGTTTGAGCAAGTTAACCTCACTGAATAGGATGAATCATGATTAGGGTAAATTATGAAATAGCATTTGGAGTTGGAGTTCAACCTTGTTTGAATTCCACTTCAACTAACTTGGATTACTGTTGCATTAGGTGAATTCAGTACCTTAACATGACATGTCATTCATGTGATTGTGCATTGCATTGATTGTGTTCTCTCTTGTTTGCCGGTAATTGCTCCCCCCCCCCTCAGTAGACGACGTACCGACGATGAGATCGATGACACCGATGAAGAACTATATTATCTTGAAGTGCGTGCAAGCAAAACCCCTTGTTCATTCCGATATAATCCCACTCTCTCGCTCCTGCTCTATTTTACTGCATTAGGACAATAACGATTCATGTGTTACTTGCTGCGGTAGCTGAACCCCTTGATCCTTTGCATGACCTGTCATTCCACAGTAATTAGATGAAACCCACTAGCATGAGTAGGAATTGTTTGAGCCATGTTGTGCCTACTCATTTTGCTTGTTTGTCATGCCTGCTACTGCTTAGAGTTGAGTCGGGTCTGATTCATCGGGAATGAATTGGAATAGTTATGAACATGTCCTATTGTGTGAGAGCTAAGTGTGTGAACACGATTTGGTAAAGGTAGCGGTGAGAGGCCATGTAGGAGTACATGGTGGGTTGTCTCATTGCAGCCGTCCTCGAGAACTGAGTTCTGTGTTTGTGATCCATGATCTGATTACTACCACGCATTGGGCCCGAAACCAATGGACCTCTCGGCTTCTTAACCATCCTTGTTCTCTGTCCGGGAGTTGCAACTAGTTTCGTGTTTGTAGGATATGTGTTGGAGGCCGTGCGTAGCGCTGACCCTAGGGGTGGGCTATGATGCGGTAGATACACCGTGGCCGGTGTACCGAGTGCCCGCTTGGTATCTCGAGAACCCTGCACACATCGTTCGGGCTGTATGGGAAACCTCGGCGGACTCCTGCGGATGGAACCCGAATAGGCGATAAACCTGGACTAGGGACTTGAGTGTTTAGGTAGGCCGTGGCCGACACCCACGTTGGGCTTCCGCTTGAAGGTTGCCGAGTACATGTCGTGTAAACGGCGGTAAGTGGTGAGAGCGTGTGTGAAGAAGTACACCCCTGCAGGGTTTAATATGATCTATTCGAATAGCCGTGTCCACGGAAAAGGACTTCTAGGTTGCCTATATCAGTTCATAGACAAGTGAAAGTGGATACTCTAAAATGCGCAAGATAAGCGTGAGTGCTATGGATGGCGTTCTCGTAGGGAGAAGGGAGCGGGTCCATAGTGGTGTATTTGATATGGTGAATATGTGGACTCGTGTGCGCCACCTCAAAAGAGTTACTTGCAGTCGTAGTTCAGGATAGCCACCGAGTCAAAGCTGGCTTGCTGCAGTCAAACTCCACCACCCCCTTTTGATAATGATGCATATGTAGTTAGATCTGATGTAAGTCTTGCTGAGTACAATTGTACTCACGTTTTCTTATTTTATGTTTTGCAGAGAGACGTCAGTCTCGCTAGTAGTTCCGCTTGGACTTCGACGTTTAGCTTGTTACCTCAGCTACGATCTTGTGCCCTCGGCAGATCGGTAGATAGTCGAGCTTCTCAGCCTTTTTCATTTATAGTTATCTGCCCTGACATGTTTAGCTTCCGCTTGTGCCTTGACTTGTATGCTCTGAGTGTTGGGTCATGAGACCCATGTTTGTAATATCTCGCTCCTCGGAGCCTAATGAATAAATATCTGAGTCGTAGAGTTATGTTGTGATGCCACGTCGTATTTACACATATTGAGCATATTGTGTGTATGTTTGAAATGCTTGGTATGTGTGGGATCCGACAAACTAGTTGTTTATCCTCGGCAGCCTCTCATATGGGGAAATGTAGTCTCGTGCTTCTGAGCGATAGTAGTCCGCTACAGCCCGGTTCACCGGAGTCCTGCTAGCCCAGCACTACTGCTTGGACACTTGACTGGCCGGCATGTGTTTCACTTCGTTCCTATATACGTCCCTTCGGGAAATGTCACGCGGTGTTATTCGAGTCCTGCCTAGCTGCTACAGCCGGGATCCGGAGTCCTGTTAGCCAGTGCTACAGCCCGAATATATACGTTGATGACCGACATGCTCGATGTGATTCATGTATGCCTGTCCCCATAGGTTAGCGCCGCTTTGGGTTCACGACTAGCCATGTCGGCCCGGTTCTTTGTCATATGGATGCTAGCGACACTATCATATCGTGAGCCAAAAGGCTTAAACGGTCCCGGGCCATGGTAAGGCGACACCGTGGAATACCGTGCGTGAGGCCACAAAGTGATATGATGTGTTACATGCTAGATCGGTGTGACTTAGGATCGGGTCTGACATCAGCCTCCGGTGAGCCTTGATCAGAGAATATCACCAACTTCATTCATCATCTATGGGGTCCAAAAGTTTTGGGATGAGATATGAGAGAGGTGGGGAGGATATACACACAATACAAACAATAGTTTTTGAAGAAACAAGTTTTACTTTGTGGCTGTCGGAAAACATCAAACAAATGACAGCTCACAAATCATCGCATCTAACGTAAGTATGTAACAGGGGTTTGGTCTTCTAAAGGTCAAATAATTCTTCAAATTCTTCAAATTCTTCTAGTCTTCGGAGTCTTCAATTGTTGCAGCTTCAACTCTTCTAATGCATGGTGAAACCCTTTGTTACTTTGAAGAGGTCATCAGCTGTCCGATATCTTTCTTGGAGCGGCTTCAGTTGATCCTTCATGTGGTCAAAAGGGAAAAGGGGTATATTCTAACTATTTGAGGTGAGAGGGTCTATTTGATAAAATCTGAAAAGATGAGAAGTAAGAGTCTTTTTGAAAATAAAGTTTTAGAAATTTCCTGTCCTAGGGCTTTCCGGTTTCTAGGGTCACGTCCTACAGTCAACATGTGCTCGATACCATATCAGAGCGACCGACCTCGAGACGGTCAAGCCTACGTGTTTTTGTGCCATCCTCGGATCAGTATCTTTGGCACACAGTACATCAATGTATATATCAAAGTGCAATCACATGTATAAATAACGTAAAACTGATATATACCTCATAAGTCACAATGAAACAAATAGTCGGTGTGGAGTCCCATCAACGCCATCGGCAGGTTGAGTGTAGACCGTAACCCTGCACTGTACTCTTACTCGTCGGAAGAAAGTATTCGCAACATGATACGTTGCAGCCGTGTAGGTCAAGTACATTGAATGTACCGCAAGATCACAACATGAGAAAACAGATAATAAAACTATACTATATGCAATGTGGCTTTGTGGCTCGTGTTCGAGTTTTGTTTGCGTAAAAGCTGATTTATTTTCCCTACATCAAAGGAATAAATGAAGTCTGTACTATGGAGTTTTCTATCATGACATGGTTCCGCCAACCGATGTCTCATAGCCAAAAATCATCATAAGTTGCCCACAATTAAGTTATCAATCCGTGTTGAGAGTTCGAGATAGATCCAAGTCCAGATGCTCAAATTGTCCGTAATCGGGACACGGCTAATCGATTAGGTTTAAACCTCTGCAGAGGTTTGTACACTTTACCCGCAAGATTCGATCCCTCTTTTTACGTTCTCGCACTTCGTGGTGTTTGAGAACAAGACGATCAAACATGGTCTTCGAAGAGTTCCTCGACCACCGTCCGGTGCTCATCCAATCCTACCGTAGTTCTACATCTGCTAGCACCATCCCAGCCAGAGTCACAACTAAGGTCAACCAAGCCGAGCCCATAGTGACTTGCGGTTGCACAGGTAAGCTTCCGGGCATGAAGTATTCTTCCGTCTCTTTGAGTCTGGGTGAAGCTTTCCGCAAGATGTCATGGCGCTTCTCCATGCATCCCGGCCATCCACTGGTTTCTCCAGGGTGCCCGTCAACCGTCCTTCACCCAGTAGTGTGTATTGAATTCTTGTCTCGAGTCTTGAAGTCTTGAGGCCTTGAAGATGCAGTCCTTGCAGATGTCATCATGGAGTTGTCATCATTGACGTAGAGTCCTCCTTCACACCACTCTCGTGCACTCATACCAAACCCCGTCTACTATAGCGTAGCATTAAAATAAATAACGTCCCGGGCTTGGTAACAGGGTGATGGGTTCCTACCTCATGCATACTAATCAACTACAAGAATTCAATATCACTACTGGAGGGTGGTTGCAAAGATGCCACTAAATGCAATAAAACATAGGTATGAAAGCATGGTCAAAGTGAACTTGCCTGGTAAGTTGATGAAGATAATAACGCTCTCAGAATAAAGACTTGGTAGAACTATTCGTCACTCCGTTGAAAATCTATATTAAACAGACAATCATATAAGCAATCATCCTAGCAATCAATTCTATCAATCATAACAATACTCAAAAAATAAAAGCAGCAAAGAAAACCAAGTCGAAAACCAAAGGAAAAACTTCGAAAGAAAATTCAAGGAAAAACTAGTGGTGACCAACTCACACAAATCTTAACATAACATCACTAAATTACTCTAATATTTTTTTCTACAGCAAAGAAAATATAAATCTAATAAAATAACAGAAAATAAATTACTAATTTAATAACTAACAAAAAGAACTAATATAAAACTACTATAACCATCTAGTTAATACTAGAACAAATATAGCAACTAGCAAAACACTAAGACAACTATAACAGCAAATCATTTATTAAAACATTAATAAACTATACTAAATAAATATAACAACTAATGTGTTCACAAATAACAGAAACAAAAACAATATAACTTGAAGTGGAAAAATAATTACTTTTAAAACTAATAGAACTATTTTTATCCACTATCACTATGAACTAAACAAGCAATTACAAAAACAGTAGCTAAACACTAATAAATAACTACAAAAATTTATCTACTGTAGCTAAACATAAACATATAACAACAAGTGAAAATCTACAAAAGGAATGAACTAAAATAATTAAAACAATAATTACATAACCAAAACAACTATATAAGCAAAACAGTACTGTTTTTACTAAAAATCTAATTTAAAATACTCCAAAATTACCAAACTAAATCCTACAGCTAAAAAAGTATCACAAGTGACCAGGAGCAAAAAGAATTAATTAAAAACCTATTTTTAAACTCAAGTTATGGCCAAAATACTAATCAGAACAAAATTTATCAAATTCAAATTTTAAACTACTCAAATTTGAAATCCAGAGACACTAACAAAAACTTCAGCAAATTTGTGACACATAGCAATTGGAATCACTCAAAAATACTAAAAACTCTAAAAGATATGAATTTTCTAAGATTGCTATTTTCTGAAAAAAATGAATCACGGGATTTCGTGGATCTCACCGGAGTAGTCGTCGGAGTTGGGGAAGAAGATCGGATCCGATGTTGCGGTTGCTCCTAGAGGAAAGGAGATCATGGGGACGGTGGAGAGGAGATCATATAAACCTCGGGAGAGGTCGAGAGCGAGGGCGGCAGCGCTTGGGCGGCGGTGGTGGCAAGCGGTGGTCTGCTGCTGACTGCTTCATGGAGAGGAGAGGAGAGGTGTTGGTTTGATGTGTTGGAGGGGGGGTGCTTGGGTATTTATATTGGGGAGGGGAGGGTTTTGCTTGGGGTAGGGGACAAGAAATAGACTAGGATTAGGAAACAAAAGGGAAAAGATCTAGAAACAAATCGAATAAGCGGAAGTAGGACAAGAGTCCTACTAGGAAAGGAAAAGGAAAAGGAAAGGAGCGGCTCCCTCCTGGCTCCCTGTGCGCGCGTGGGCGTTGGCCTTGGCCGGCCGGCCGCTGGCTTGGCCTTGGGCCTTGGCCCTTGGCCAAGGGCGCAGCAAATTTTTTTTTTTTTGACAGAGACAACAAAACAAAAATAAATAAAATTTTATATAGGCATATAATATATCAAAATTTTCAGAAAAAGATTTTCTACAACATGAATACTATTTTAGCTTCAAATAAAATACACACAAATTTTAATAATTCACACAGTGCTACCGGTCCAATAAAATCCAATAAAATCATTTTTAAAATACCAAAATGACTTCAAATTAATTTCTCTCCAATTTTCTGATGTAGGGAATCATGTTACCCTATTTTCCATATATTTTGTTTTGGAGAAAATAATTTGAATAAAACTCAAATAACTCCAATTGGAAATAAATTCAAAAGAACTTTGAATTTAATTCTTTTAAAACTCCCAACTCATATTTCATTTAATTTGAAGAAGTCATTTTATCTTCTCGTGAAAATCATTGAGTTGCATAAAGTTTCAGAATTGGAAATATTTTCCAAATGAAATTCAAATATTTTCAACACCCTTGTCATTTAAATAAATGGAAGAAGTCATGTCATATTCTCTCCAGGGTTTTGTGATGAAAAGAATTTGAATTCTCAAGATCATAAAAGCAAAATGAAAGTTTGGGAAAGTCCTTTTATTCCTCTCATTCAACTTTCAAAAGTTTCAAATTCACTCACTTTCAGTCAATCAATCAAACAATCAACCAAAACTATCTATGTGTTTATAACATTCCAAAATTTAGAATTTTGGGATGTTACAGTTCATGCCGAGGAAAAATTCTTTGACTTGAAGAACATTTTTAAATTTCAAAGATCATTATTTTTTTAAAACATTTATGAGTTTTTTGAACAATATTGAGGGAACATTATTCAAGGAACATTATTCATTCTTGTAGTAAACTTTTTTTCTTCAAGGAAGTTTTGTTGACCCAGAGCATTATTCAATTATCATTTTTTAATGTTCATTAAAAAATGTCCCTTTAATACTGTTCCCCAAATAAATATTCAATTTCTTTTGTTCCCCCATTAATGTTCCCTGAATAATGTTTCCTTAATTATGGTCCCCAAATAAATGTAGATGCCGAGGAAAAATTATTTGACTTGAAGAACATTGTTTATTTTCAAAAACTAGTGATTTTTATAACATTATTGAGGAACATTATTCAAGGAACATTATTATATTCTTGTAGTAAACTTTTTTACTAACGGAAATTTGGTTGACCGAAAGGAACATTATTCAATTATCATTTTTAAATGTTCATACAAAAATGTCCCTTTTAATAATGTTCCCCAAATAAATCTTCAGTTTCTTTTGTTCCCCCAATAATGTTCTTTGAATATTGTTTCTTTAATCATGGTCCCCAAATAATATTCCCAAATAATTGTTGATGCCGAGGAAAAATTATGTGACTTGAAGAACATTTTAAATTTGAAAAACATTATTATTTTTAGAAAACTTTAGTGATTTTTTAGAACAATATTGAGGAACATTATTCAAGGAACAATATTATATTCTTGTAGTAATCTTTTTTCAAGGAAATTTTGTTGACCAAAAGGAACATTATTCAATCATCATTTTTTAATTTCATTCAAAATGTCCCTTTAATAATGTTCCCCAAATAAATGTTTAATTTCTTTTGCTCCCTAATAATGTTCCCTGAATAATGTATCTTTAATATTGTTCTCCAAATAATGTTCCCCAAATAATTGTTGATGCCGAGGAGTAATTATTTGACTGGAAGAACATTTTAAAATTTCAGAGAACATTGTTTTTTCGAAAAACATTTAGTGATTTTTTAAGAACATTATTGAGGTAACATTATTCCAAGAACATTACTATATTCTTGTAGTAAACTTTTTTATTCAAGGAAATTTGGTTGACCCAAGGAACATTATTCAATTATCATTTTTTAATGTTCATTGGAAAATGTCCCTTTAATAATGTCCCCAAATAAATGTTCAATTTTCCCTATAATGTTCCCTGATTAATATAATACTGTTTCGCCAAATAATGTTCCCTCAACAATGTTTTTCTTTAAATATGGTTCCCAAATAATGTTCCCCAAATAATTGTTGATGCCGAGGAAAAATTATTTGACTTGAAGAACATTTTAAACTTCAGAGAACATTATTTGTGTTGAAAAAAAATAGTGATTTTTTAGAACATTATTAGAGGAAACATTATTCAAGGAATATTATTGACGAAACTTTTTTATAGAACATTTTCTTGTTTCCTCAATAATGTTTCTTCAAGAATGTCCCGTCAACAATGTTCCTCAAGGGGCATCAATTGATAGAAATGTTCGAAGACCGAGTTATTCATACATGCACACATCTAACACTTCCTGTGTCTCAAATCTACCTAGCAAGGCATATGTAACAACATATCTACCTAGCAAGGCATATGTAACAACATATCAACGAAACATATTATTTTTTTAACTTTTCTTATTGCCACAAAATAAACTAAATAGTTCAAGCTCAACTATAGCTATAACAAGTGTAACTTATCAAAAAAAAAATATATCGACACAATAATTAAAATCCATCTAAATTTTCTCAGCTAACAATGCAGAAAGTTCTTCATCGAGAGAAATTATCTTCTTCCTTGCTGCAAATTGAAATTATCTTCTTCCTTGGTGCAAACATAATGATGAGCATCAACCAGTCTTCTTTTTTGGAGCCGCTTTCTTCCTAGATTTCTTTTCAGATTGTGGCTTCAATCTTTCTCCTTTGTTCACAGACTTGGATGGCCGTATAGGAGGATGTTTCAACGAATTTTCCGACTGCACTTCCGGTTGCTATTTCTTTCCTTGCAAGTACTTCGAATGAATTTGAGCAACAGCATCCAAAAGTTCTTTGCTAACTTCAGAATCTTTGCTGATGTCTGAGCAAGCTTCACCAACTTTACTCGTCAGAATAGCATATCTGACTGCATTGTGTGACTGATCTTCACCTGTAAGCAGCACCATCTCTCAACAATCAACTTATCTGGAATATGGGTAATGTCAAACTGCGTAAAAATTCTGAGGATATGGCAACAAACAATACCATCACGCTTAAACTTCCCACAGAAAAACATTTGAATGAACCAGTAGTAAGGTCCACATGGACTCTGAACATTTCTCTTGTAAATTCTGGTTTCTCATACCTGATGTGTTTTTTCAAATCATACACTTTATTCTTCTCAATTTCAATAACTTTAAAAGTTGTCGCATTCACTAATTCTGTCAAAAACTTCAAGTAGATTCCTCTGGTATATATTGCTGCTGCATGCCGTTCAACAACGTGATGACTCCAAAAGACAGGAGTCTTCTCATTCGACAAGAATCTGTCATGGTTTTCTATGTGAACAACATTCTCTTGGAATAGCACGTACCGTTTCATGAATGCCTCTATAGTATCTTTCCTCTTGATATAGTCTTTGAAATTTGAGTTTAAGATTTCACTACGGCTGGTTGACCTGATGAAAGGGCAAAACATCCCTCGAACATAAGCTGGAACAAAGAAGGTCCAGTTCTCCCACATCCTTTTGATGTGAGCATGTTCAGCACACTTACACTTCAGAACAAATTTCGCCCATCTTTCTTCAAATTCTTCAACATTAATGGATTGCAATAAACACTTCATCATATCTTTTTCCATGTTTTCCCTCGTAGCCATGAAAGCACTCATGTTTTCCCGCACATTTTTAAATATATGCCAAAGACAGAACCTATGTAATGCATCTGGAAATATTTGAGGAATAGTAGCTTTCATCCCTGCGTCTTGGTCTGTCAATATTATTCCTGTTTTTTTCCACTGCATGACCTCCATGAAAGTTTCAAACAGCCACACAAAAGTATCTGAAGTCTCATCTTGCAATAGCGCCCAACCAAACACAATTATTCTTCCATGGCCATTAATTCCCACTATAGGTGCAAAAGGCATGTTATATTTGGTTGTGTTATAAGTGGTGTCAAATGAAATGATCTCACCAAACAACCGGTAGTTCAATCGGGTACGAGCATCTGTCCAGAACAAGCTGAGAACCGTGTTGTCTGTATCTCTTTGCATCCTATAGCAGAAACCAGGAGTACCAATTTGTAGCTTCTCAATGTACTGCAATGTCCATTCAATATATGTGTTCTCCTTTTTGCGCACCCGTTCTCCCTGTTTCAAATTATCCAGTTTCTTCACATCAAAGGTAATGTTTCCCAGCTTCCCACCACAGAGCTTTCTGAATATGCTCATGATTCTTCTCGATTTCACTCTGTGTTCTTGAAGCAATTTTGACAACATGATTTCTGCTTCATTCATGTTTCTGTGGCTTAAGAAAAAATTTGTAAGTGATGAAGACCTTACTAGATCATGGTCATGCTCGAGAGACATTGATGCAATATGCCACTTGTCATCCACCAACTTCACTGTTATACTCATTGGACAATTTTTCCCTTCAACAATGTTTCTTTTCCTTTTCCTCAAACCAGTTTTGACACTTGGTCTTTTCCTACTTTTGTTGCACTAGAAATACAACTTCCTGTTCTTAAAATTCCTTCCTTTTATCATTGCGAAACCATTCAACTGAGCATAAACATTTACAAACCAGGAAGCATCATCTAGTGTTGAGAACATTTTACCAACTTCTGGCGTACTAGCATTGTATGCTTCGTCTGGTGTAGGGAACACATACTCTTCATTCACTGCGCAAGCTACTGTCTCTTCATCAGAATCTTCGCTCTCAGAATTTCCTTCAGAACCACACTTAGAATTCCGAGCCAAAGAAAGTACCTGCAAAGGGAAGGAACACAACTATTCGACATCAGAATACGAATCTTTAGAAAACAAAGTTAACATCTAGAAAGTCTTTTTTATTCTTTATTACAGAAATGCAGAATCTTAGCTCACAGCAAATATTTTCCACTTCTTCTGTTGTTGTCAAAGGTTCACTGCACATGTTCTCACCAACACTGTCCTGTAAAGATTTATTTACGTTTTAATAGCCATATCATTTCTCAATTTAATTTATTTTCCAACACAATCACTTGCAGCTTTTCCCTTTTCTTCTCACACTGACCTGCTTGCTCAAACTTAGCACTACTGCTGAAGATGATTCAGTAACATTGTAGTTGTTCTATCATTTATGTCCATTGGCTGGCAAAAACAATGAAGATATACTTTCTGTCAAACATTACAACTGTATTCAAGATCTTGCCACATTTTTGGTTGACAAAAATATGTGCTAGAATTATAATTGCACTACCCAATTTGTAAGTACTTATAGTCTATTCATAGTTATTTGACATTCGCAAATCTTCGGTGATGATGTTTCGTGTAGCTTCTTCTATTTCTTTGTCAATGCCACCAAATAAATTGAACCCTATTTCAGCTTCTTGACTCTCAATCAGTTCCTGGACACCATTTTTGTGTGTGTTAAAGTTTGTTAGTTCATATCACTTCCTAAGAAGAAATGCATTTGAAATCAGACATGTCAAACAACCAACCTCAGTTTCTTTCCTCAAACTTCGATGTTGAACAAACTGATCAAATTCTTCCATCAAAGGACAACCCTAAGAGAAAAGTGGAAGAAATTTAAATGATTTTTCATCCTAACTGAAATCCTACGTAAAGTGATGATTGAATCAAGGATAGTGACTCACCACACTTGCAGGTTCTGCAGCACATTTGCCTGCTATAGGTTCGAGCAGCTTGTTATCATTGTTGTTCCTTCTCTTCTTCACTTCTTTTCCATTGGATGTAGTTCTTTTCTCAGTTTGCTTCTGCATCCACAAGAAAGCAGCACACATTTTCTCTTTTTTCAGTTTTTTCCTCGTGTTGTAATCACTAAGTTTTTAAATGAGCACACTCAACTTCTATTTTTATAAACAAGAAATGTAGAGGCTAACCTTCTTAGTAATCTCTTTCTTCTTACTGATTACTTGCTGGTTAGAAAAATTGCTTTCACTTTCCATCTGGATGTACCGTAGGCTGCAACCATAATTCAGAATCTTCTGTTACTTTTTTTAAACAAACAAGACACCATGTACTGCTTATTACATTTTTCTGTGAACTTTGTCAAACTTGAGAATATGCGAAGTAAAAAGAAACGGATGGAGCAAAAGCAGACATAAACGTGAACCCAAACACTATAGTGCTGTAAGAATGGATGCTCTTGGTTCCCAATTACTACTTGCTTTCTTCATAAATCTCCAATGTACACGAAAAAGCAAGACTGAACTTGATGTTCCCAAGTAACCAACAACAGTAACATGAGGTTCATCCAACTCCAAAGCTGGATCTATCTCTAATTGTAACAACAAGTGCAAATCATGCCACAGGAAATTATTCACAGCATTAAACTAGGCAATCCTCAAGGTTCAACGACTCCCCAATTTTAGATAATTCTTAAACTAGGTATTTGTTCACCAAATCAACAGCAACTAACTGGCCAATTCTACCTGTTACTCTCCTAGAACTACAACTAAATTTTCTTTCACTTCTTCCGCCTTTTCCCCCAACCAATCTTTCTTCAATGCACAACAGAATTAAGGAAAGGAAAGGAAGAACATCAAGAAGAGGGGGCGAGGTATTACATGTGCGCTCGAGGAGCGCCGCCGGTGGAAACAAGATGGAGGTGCACTGGCGGCGCCGCCGCTACCTTGCCACCGCCTATCTTATCTGCGGATTGGTGGAACAGATCGAGCCACGTAACCCCCCAGGTCTTATCTGGTCTGAGCCTATTTTTTTCATCGTCTATTTTCTGTTCAGCAACAGACAAGTGGGACCGTCCACTTACAACACTTTCCTCATTTCGCTTCTCTGTTCTCTCCCCCCTCCGCTCGCCGTCGGCCCTCCTCAGATCTGAATCCCTCTCTTCACCGGAATTTTTCTGCTACGTTGAATCGGCTCTAAACAAAAGGTTCCATCCCTTCTCCCTTCCGACCTCCCTAGGTTCTACTCGCCTCTAATGTCTTCATATGTGTATATATTTCCTTTTTTTAACTTGCGGAAGCATCATCGTGATTTAGATCTTCTTCCAAGGATTGGAACTTTTTTAGCTGGGACGGCGTGTTCTGATGGACTAGTGTTTGTTTAATTCACATCTACTCCATGGGCTAATTGAGTTTCTGTACTAGGGCATGGAACAATTTTCATCACAAAATTTTTATGTTCAATTCCACGTACAAGCTGCATCTCTATTTTGTTGTCTAACTGCATCTCTAATAGCAGCCATGTTGCATTTCATGAGAAAGAAGTTAGGGGTTAGGGGTGTGCAGCAGCCATGAAATGCAACATGTGCTTCTGCATCATCTTCCACCACATCTATATGTGGAATTGCATTTCATGAAATTTTCAGCAGCCATATACTGAAATTAGAACATGTCAGGACTAGTAGCCTTGTCGAAATACTGTTGTCTCGGTTGGGCTGTACACTTTTGTAGGAGCCATTACTCAATGTCTCTGTTTGGTCATGTTGATTTTCTACTCCGCGACTGTGTTCATGCCAATTAAGATGTTTTTCCTGCTGATTTACGCTAATTCCTGGAAGTACTATAACAAGTGCTTATTAGAAGATATTTTCAGTAATCCCTAGTTCTACCAAACAGTGCTTATTACAAGTTTTGACGAGCTCCTGTTTGTTAGTAGTTCAACACAGTGCTCACAATGAATGTAGATCAGAAATTCGCATCAATATTGTTAGTGTTCATTCCATAGCGAACCAACTACCATGCTCTCGTACTTTGACTTACTTTCGCTTACTTTCATTGGAACAATTAATAATATTGTATTCACTATAGATGGAACAAGGATGTACAAAGAAAAGAGAAGCAGAAGAGATTGTACATGCAGATCAGAAGAGATCCAAGGTAATGGACATATGCTCTATACCATTCCTTTCTCAAATGAAAAAAACATCTAATATTTCCATTTCTTCCTTTATTTTTTTCTTGCAGTGCAATCAATTTCAGCATGTCGAATCATTTATCAAGCTTGCATCTGAAATGACTGATAGTCACAAACAGTGTGCATGTAGAATGGGTTTTCAAACATTCCTACAAATAACCAGCATGTCCAATATTGACTCCATTTACTTCTGGCTTGCAAACATTTGAACACTACCGCTTGCTCCATTGAAATGCCAAATTGATTCAAATTCCCAATTACAACTACAATTGTTCACAAGATTTTTGGCATACCAATTGGTGGAGTTCCTGTCATCACGAAACCATCAAAAGCAACCTATGAATTCATCAAGCACGAGTTAGGAACAACTGCACCCACTATTGAGTACCTTTTCTCAATTATCAATGATGATCTTCCTGAAGATAAATACTGCCGAATCTTCATTCTCATACTACTATCACTGTTTGTTGCCCCTAATTCAAGTTGTTACCAAGTTTGTCAACAATGCAATAGTTGACATAGACAATATTTCCCAATATGATTGGTGTCTGCTATGTTTGAGCTACATGGTTTATTCAATAAAGAAAGCAAAACTAAACAACACAAGCACCAAAAAGTTCATTCCTGGAGGAAGCAAATTACTTATGGTGGTAAGTATATTTCCCATGACAAAATTTCTTTAACTTTTCTTTTTCTATGTACCATTTAATTTTTTTCTTTTCTGATTAACACTTTTCATTTCTACCCAATCTGTCTGAATTTTGTTTTCAATGTCAGATATCCTATTTTGAGTTCCTCATAATAACTGAGTTCAAGTTGCCAAGCATTGAACCAAGACTACCACTATGGTCGGCAACCATGCTAAATTCATACATGGCTCTCGATGCGCTCCATGGCAAAAGTAATGGATATGGCAGACTACCGGTATATGGCCTTGTTCTTCATAGATATTACTATTACACATTACATAGTTCTATTCCGTGTCTTTAATTTTGATTTTATAGTTTTAGTACTTCTTCAAACTGTAGTGAAACATTATATAAATATTAAACATCCTCTTCTTACCCAACAGATAAAGCACATCTCCTCTACTCCATTCAATGATTCAGTTTACATTGAACTCCCTGAAGAGATATCGTAGTATATTGAATACAAATACACATATATTAATCTGACACAAGTAAGTTCTCTTGTTGGTTTTCATCTTTTTTCTTAGCAACAATAAACTGGCATTCTCGTTTTTTATAGTTTGTTTAACAAAACATGCTCTCTCATTTTAACAAGACAAGATAATTCTTCAAATGCAAGCTCAAAAATTCTACATGAATATCATTTGGAACTCAGCATCTACACTGAAGACCTGTGTAGATGATATGCATTCTTCATTCCTCAAGACCTGGACATCTTCCAACAGCCCAAACCTCTAATTTAAATCAACAGTTTCGGAGAACACATTCAAAGTTCCCAAAACTGAACAATTGTTGGCTACAGAATCACCTCCAAATTTCCCAATGCTAAATGTGCCAACAATCATTGATGAAGATAAACAAGTCACCATCAATGAAATTCATCGGGAATTGGTCATTGATTTCACTCAGTCTGTGAACATAACAAGCTCTAATTTCTCTCTATATTTTAATGGTAATCTACCATCTTTATAAGAGCTTGCTTGTCCGGAATTATTTGTGAAGACATCAAGTCAAAGAACAGCACCTCCCACTGATGTTTTAGCACAGTTGCACCGTAAGTTTATCTTTCATACCTCTTCTAAGATCTTTTTTTCTTTGCACCAAAATAGATCATGAAATAAAAAATCACAACTTTTTTTCTACAGGATACTTGTCTGAATCAAAACCCCCAATCCAAAGAGTGCAAGAAACAAAATTTTGCTTACCATTGTTCAGATTCTTATTACCAGGAGAGCGTTTGGAAGGTCATTTCTCTTACAGAACTTCATTTTGTCCAAAGTAATTTTTTCAGACATATAAATGAACTGAGTTGTTAACATTTCTTATTCTTAATGTTCTCTTCACTTTTTTCAACCAGATTTCATTGATGCTGAACTGGATAAAGGCTCATTGCTTGATGAAAATTTACTTGTAGCTCACAATACTTTCAACAATACAATGCATGGCAATTCAAATGGAGAGGCTGGTACAGGCACTCAATATGAAGGTGCAGATTCTCCTTCATTTGATGCAATTACCAATTCAATTGACATAGTTTAGAATGTTCCATTTGCATCTCGTGCCTCTAATGAGTTCAGCCTACCAGAAAATCAGTATAGCACGCATTACAATAGTCATGCCAACCCCAATGTTCCTGGAACTCAGAGCCCAATAAGGGTAATGGATTTCCTATCACCAAAACTCTATCCAAACAATATTGCCACACCTATTGAAGATCCTTTGCTAGTTCAAGCACTCGAAGAACATGAAGCACATTCCACTAAGTTTTCAAAACCACAAACTTCAACTTGGTAACAACGTGTGAACAATTCTTTCAAATCTGTGACACTAGTAATTCAAGAACCCAAAAAGGCTAGTAAGCAGGTCATCTTATCAGACGGAATAGAGAATGATTTCTACCAAACATTGGTTGGACTTCTTCCCAAACTAACTTACAGGTGTAACGCCCTGAGGTTCAAGCTACATTAACCTCACCCTAATGATGCCATGTCACCACCAACTTACTAAGGCAATTGTCACTTCATTAAAATCAAAGTCAAATTCCAATTTAAAATACAAGTCAAATTTTATTCTTTTCAAATGGTAAATTAAAAATGTTCATGAGGTTGAAAATATTAACCACACAATTGTCTTGCATTAACAAACAATTTTGGAGATGTTTAAAATGGCCATGGGAATTATAACAGTGAACCAACAACCAATTAGTTAACCTTTTCAATTTCTAAAAATAGATAAACAATCCCAAATGGTTTGAAACCTTTTGTGTAGCCCCAGGGTGTTTCCCTAAATTTGTGTGACAATTTTCATATTAAACAAAAACCAGTTGCTATCTAAACTAAATAGGAGACAGTAGCAGTTTTTGTTACAGAAATGTAAAATAGGAAAATGGCACGATGCGCTTAGGCTTAGCAATGCACAGACCTTGGCCCAGCCCAACAACCCCCTCTGTATCCCCTTCCTACTGCTCACAGGAGCGCGTTGGACGCCGGTGCGCCGTCCATGGCGTAGCTAGCGCACGCATCCGTCATCCGGCGACCCTCCTCGCGGGTTAAGAGCATCCCAGACCCCAGTGTACGAACCCTAGCACCCACTCACTCCCTCTCCCTCACTCGTTCTTTCCCTCTGTATCCCGCCCGACGCCGCCGTCGTCATGCGCCGCTCGATCCCGCGGCCACCGTCGTCCTCGCGCCCCGCCAAGGTGTCCGGCAGCTCTGGCGTGGACTTCTTCACCTTCATCGCCTCTGGATCGAAGCTGGGGAGCCGCCTTAATGTCCCCTACGCCTTCTTCTTCCTCCACGGCCAACGCACGCCCCGCCCAATTCGGCTACTCCTCTCCACGCCCGACCTCGCTGGCCTGCTCATCTGGACCACAGTGAGCCCCTATATCGATTCCCTCGCTTTCCCCTTTCGACATGTGTCGTTTATCGTTGCTCCCGTACTCGGCCGTGGTCGCCATGCCTGTAGCTCCGCCCGGTCGCGTCCGCGTCCCGCGCACCCTGCCTCGCCTATGGTTGTGGCTTGGCAGCGAGCGCTGCTCCCCGGCCGCGCCCAGGCGCTTCCCTGCACCGCCCGCGGTCCTGCCGCTAGTGCTACTACTCTATGCTGCCACCTACTGCTGCTTGCTGCTCGTGCCCGTGCTACTTACGACTACTGCTGCTCCTAGTTGTTTGCTGATGTTCCTTAGCCGCTGCTACTGTCGCCGTTGCTGCGCTGCTTGTGCCGCTGCTAACTGCAGCTGCTGCTCCTAAGCTGTTGTTGCTCCTGGCCTCCACCCGTGTGAGCCCTCCTGGCCATGGCTGCCATGCGCCCATGCCTATGCGTGCCCAGCCATGGGCACCGTTGTGCCTCTAGCCAGCCTGTTTAGATTAGGATAGGGATTAGTTTAATGCTAATTAGCAGAATGGCCTAATGACAGTGGGACCCAACAGCTAAAGTAACTTTTAATCTAACTCTAGTCAATGACACGCGGGACCCACCTACACTATTCACTATTTGACTAGTCAACCGTTGACTGCTGACTCAGCAGTCAACGGGTCCCACATGTCAGCCTCTCTGAACCACTGGCTGGGTACGCAACTTGGTACCCCTAGCAATTTCATTTATTTTTGAAACAAAAATTGAAATATAGAAATTCCAGAAAATCATTTAAAACTTTGGAAATTAATATAAAATAATCTATAACTCGGATGGAAAATTTTTATACATGAAAGTTGCTCAGAACGACGAGACGAACCCGAATACGCTAACCACATATCTGTCAGGTGCCTCTAACTATCTGAACATGGAACATTCCCCTCCGGTCATCTGTCTGACACAGGTCCGGAACCGGGAATACATTCCCGGTTGAGTTTCCCCTTCACATATATCGTGTAGCCATACGTTAGGTCACACCCGGCACAACATATTGCCACATTATGCTTTGTGATGTTATGTTTGCTTTATATTTACTGTTTCTTCCCCCTCTTCTCTCCGGTAGACCCCAAGACCGATGCCGCCCCTGTGATCGACTACGTCGATGACGACCCCTTCTTGCCAGAGCAACCAGGCAAGCCCCCCCCCCCTTTGATCATCCCGATATCGCCCATTCCCTTCTCTCAAGCTTGCATTAGATTTTGCTACTGTTATTGTTCTCTCCTATTCTGATGCATAGCCTGATTTTGTAACCTGCTTATTGTACCTTACCTGCTTATCCTAAACTGCTTAGCATAGGTTGGTTAGTGATCCATCAGTGACCCCCACCTTGTCCTTGTTGCCCCTGTTTCATCATTGAAGACCCGATCAACGGGATCGAAGACCAGGCCCCGGCACCGCACATCACTTTCTCCTTAGTTGCTCGACACTACACGGTTATTATCGAGTGCGGAGGGTGAGACCTCTTCAGCACTTCTGATGTTAACCCTGTAGTGTAGCTATTCGGTTGTGGTCATCGAGGGTGATTTACTCCTTAACCACCTCTGATATGACTCTGTCGTGCAACCCCACAAGTGTGAACCTCGAGGGTGGTCCCTCTTACTTTCACCTTGATGATTACATCGAGTGGAATTCGCCGGGGGTGATTCCTCGGGTTTTCGCCTTGATGTTTGGACACACGGATACTTGGACTTTACCACTGCTACTTGGAAAGGCAGGTCGACCACGAGGGTACCATGAGTGATGTGGAGACGGGTTGACCTGGAGGGTGCCCGCGAGATAATTACGAGGCGTGGCCGGGCATTCCTAGCCCTTGCCGCAAGTCCTCGAGATGGGGCAATGGGGTCACATCTTTCGTGAGTCTCTGCTTGTTACCGCATGCTCCTAATCCACTATGATTTGGATATTTGATCCGAGGGGCCTCTGGCCTGATAGCACTAACCATCACGTGGGCATAGTATGGGCATTCTGCGTCGTATGCATCAGCCGAAGCTTAATAGACGTCAGCAAATGAGCGGCACGCACCGGGTTGGACTGGTAAGCACCTGCCTTTTTTAAGGAGGTAGCTAGGTCTGCTCAACGGCCGCGTTCGCAACGTGCTGGAGTTCTCAGGGCGATGGCCCATGACCCCTGGGGGCATAGGTTTAGTCCGGCGTGCTGACCTCTCTATTAAGCCTAGGTCGGGTTGCGGCGTATTGTTTGGCCTAGACCGGACATGACCCAGGAAAGTGTGTCCGGCCGGAGTTAATCGAGCGTGGTGGGTAAGTTGGTGCACCCCTGCAGGGAAGAAAACATCTATCGATAGCCTGTCCTACGGTAACAGACACTTGGAGTTGTATCCCGATTGATACAACTAGAACTGGATACTTGAGATGAGACATGGAGATGAGAAATGGATAGTATGGCTCTAGGATTGCTTTCTCGCAGGGAGTCGAGAAAGGATCTCTGGCCGAGGTTGATAACACTACTACTACTTTACTTTATGCTACTCTTATCTCTTCTGAAGCTGCAAGATGCTTGGAGCTGCTTGAAGATGCTAGTCTTCGATAGGCTAGGCTTTCCCCTTCTATTCTGGTATTCTGTAGTCCAGTCCACAGATGCAGCCCATTTCATTGATACCGATGCATATGTAGTGTAGATCCTTGCTTGCGAGTACTTTGGATGAGTACTCACGGTTGCTTTGCTCCCCTTTTTCCACCTCTTTCCATTCTTCCCGGATGCTGCAACTAGGTGGTGGAGTCCAGGAGCCAGATGCCACCACCGACGGCTACTACAACCCCGAGGGTGCCTACTACCACATGGAGGTTGCCGACGACCAGGAGTAGTTAGCAGGGTCCCAGGCAGGAGGCCTTGCCTTTTTTTATCGTTGTTGCTTTTGTGCTAGCCTTCTTAAGGCAAACTTGTCTAACTTATGGTTGTACTCAGATATTGTTGCTTCCGCTGACTCTTGTGTTTTCGAGCTGATGTATTCGAGCCCTTGAGGCCCTTGGCTTGTAATATAAGGCTTGTATTATTTTAATTTGTGTCTAGAGTTGTGTTGTGATATCTTCCCATGAGTCCCTGATCTTGATCGTACACATTTGTGTGTATGATTAGTGTATGATTGAATCGGGGGCGTCACAAGTTGGTATCAGAGCCGACTGCCTGTAGGTAGCCCCCTTTCCAACTCCTTGGCTGAAGTTGAGTGTAGACTTTGAAAAACTTTTTACTAACATGGCTGTGTGGCTGATGGGCCCACGTCGCCATTGGGTGGTATTAGTATCTTTTATTCCTCGTCTATACTATGGGTTCTGATCTCTCTTCTATTCTGGTTTAAATGGATTTGCTAATGCCGACACTTAGGTTCTTGTACCCACTTCCTCCCGGAGAGCCCCGACATTACCGATGATCGCTTGCTGCACCAGAAGATTTCGAAGATACTCTCCGATGTTTCCCCAAGGCCCCTGTGCCCACTGCCTTGCAGTTCCTGACCATGTTAATCCCCGTGAGTAACATCCTTGCCGCTTGTACCTTCATACCCAGTTGCTCCTGTTATTACAAGATGCCCCTAGTACTCTCCGTTGTTCCGAGAATCCTTCGTGCCTTCTTCTTTGTGGCTTCTTTTTGCACCGTGGATAATTCACTTAACCGGGGTCCGTTCATCCCCAGTTGTTCAGATGCTTTCCAAAATACTTGGAAATACTGTCTGATCTTCCGAAAATCCTCTGCAGCATATTGCTCTTGATTCACCTTGCCTGCTTGCATTAGGATTAATTCCATATGTCTAGCAATATTCTTTAAAATTCTTTGTGATTGTCATTTTGTTCCTATGGATTCAGCGTGTGAGCGAATACTCACAATCATCAATTAATCCTTGGAAATTTCCTTTCCGGCTCCGACATCGCTCCGGATATGAGCTGGTTCTTGCCCAATCAAGATTTGATCAGGTGCACCTCTAAGTCTATTCAACTTACTCATCTTTTGATCAGAGCCTCTGCTTCTGATCCTTCGTCTTGAAATCATAACTCCTTTGTACTCAAGCATCGAATTATTCAGACGTTTCTTTAAGCCGATGCCTTTGCATCCCCTTCTTCATCTGATTGATTATCGATACTCACATCAACTCTGTCGTGAATCGCCATATCCATTGTTGGGTTGTTATCCGACAATGTCCTTCACATCCAAAATCTTGTGAGTTTTTCCCTGATACATAATACCTTTGGTAAATTGTATCATCCGCTTTGACTTCGATACTCTGCTTTCGAACTCGTATCTCTTGCTTGGTTGATGGTTGTATAGATTTGTAGAAACGCCCCGATGGGTTGAACTTATGCCTTCCATAATCCGTGTGAACTTGAGAATTCTCACGAGTCATACTCTTCTGGTGTTTCGCCAGATAAATTCCAACACTTACAACTCCATCGAAAGCGAGAAGTGAATGAGAGGTTATGCATTGAAGAGTGGGAGTCGACCTTGAACTTTTTGTTCATGCCCATGGACACGATGTAGATCCTATCATATAAGCTTCTTGTAATAATAACTTCCTTCATATAATATCATCCGGTCTCTGGGATTTGATCTTTTGCAATCATGGTTCTCGCCATATTGTTCTTCTTTGATCCCATTTCTCGAACAAGTTAAAGTACTTGTCTTGTGCAAATCGTTTCACCTATCAAGCATCTATTCTACTCTACCTTTGAGTATTACCCTCTGGTATCTCGAGAATATCAAACATCTGTGTTGCTTCCTGTGAGTCTTCTTCTAGTATTGCTTCTCACCGATTCCAATTTTCATCGGGTTCTGAGTTATTAGTCACTCGAGAACACCGATAAGTGAATTGATTTCACACTCTGATTCAATAACTCTAAGTAATTTTCATTGCTTACGAGTTTAATAATCCTTCAAGTCATTCCTAGCCTAGTCGGCTATATCATTACCGTGCTAAATTTTAGCTGTGCTACCTGGTCCTTCCCGGAGCACAATTTTCATGATGAGCTAAGCTTACGTCGATCTTCCTTGTCATATCATTTCACCTTGAACAACAAGCTTGATCTCTAGTTTGTGTCATACCCGTGGTTCCAATAACCTTTCGCTTTATCATTCCTTTGACTTGATGTCGTCGCCGATTGATTACATCTTCATGAAATCTCTCAAAAAATGTGTCGTGATCATCATCAACATTCTGAGCTCTTCCAAGATATCAATTGAATTCATGATGAGAAATACCATCCTTGCCCCTCGATGATTTGTGTTATCATCGACAACATTCTTGCCTCCCCCAACACGAATTTGTTCATATAAATTTTGGAAATACATCCTTTTTGACATGTCGATGGATTTTTGCTGAAACCATCGGCCACCTCCTCATCTTCCCTGATAAAATTGCATGAGGTGTTCAAGTAATTCCCGATGGATCCTTTGTGTTCCCAAGGTCCGGCCTTTACCGGATGACCATGTCAATGCTATCCAAAAGTATGATTGCGTTACTCCGAACATCATTACAAACATTGGAGGCGCAATGCTAAATGTTTCTTGATCAATTATCTAAACACCATTGTATGGGTAACATCATGAGTTTCCTCGCCCTTTTCCCTAAATGGTTACATACTTGGAGTCCTATTATGTATATCATGCTCTGCCTTCCTTGGGAAGGATATACTCCTGATACTCGGGTATAATCACCTTTTCCTTTCGTTTGTTCTGATTAATATACTAATCACATTTTCCTTTCCATGGTTTTTTTAACCTTTATGTTGATCTAGATGATATAAGCGGTAATATTTCACTGCTTATTTAAACACCTCGATGTACAACTTGGTCAGAATACCCATGTTTCTATTGATGGTGGCATTCTGAGCCACTGATGGACGAGAACTTTGCCTATTGGTCCGCCTCGTTCAACGAGCAGGAAAATGGTTCTCTTCGTCCCTTGCCCTTGGTACCAACGTTTTTGCCAACATAACTGATAGTCTATGCTCTAACATGCCTTGCTATCATCGCCCTTCCTACTTTTAACCCACATGGTGGGCCCATAACCCATAGTTCCACAGGGTCGAAACCTGACTCAAATGTACACCCTTGTTTCCAAAGTTATTCCTCACACTTGGCTTCATATGCTAATCACTAGCCACCTTCCTAGAGATGATCTACTTTGGTAACAAACAAAATCTTATTTTCGTTGTTCTGAAACCCTTTCACCTTCTGATTAGGCATCGAACTTTTGCCTGCACGCTTGAAACTTCTTATCGCACCTTCTTACTTTGCTCTCGATGACTTTCTTAAATTTCAACTCAAGAGATGCCTCTATGCCTCGTTCACCGAGATAACCCCTAGGTACCTAATGATAACCCACAAGTGTAGGGGATCGCAACAGATTTCGAGGGTAGAGTATTCAACCCAAATTTATTGATTCGACACAAGGGGAGCCAAAGAATATTCTCAAGTATCAGCAGTTGAGTTGTCAATTCAACCACACCTGGATAACTTAATATCTGCAGCAAAGTATTTAGTAGCAAAGTAATATGATAGTAGTGGTAACGGTAACAAAAGAGTAATGAAAGCAAAAGTAATATTTTTGGTGTTTTGTAGTGATTGTAACAGTAGCAACGGGAAAGTAAATAAGCGAGAACTAGTATATGAAAAGCTCGTAGGCATTGGATCGGTGATGGATAATTATGCCGGATGCGGTTCATCATGTAACAGTCATAACATAGGGTGACACAGAACTGGCTCCAATTCATCAATGTAATGTAGGCATGTATTCCGAATATAGTCATACGTGCTTATGGAAAAGAACTTGCATGACATCTTTTGTCCTACCCTCCCGTTGCAGCGGGGTCCTATTGGAAACTAAGGGATATTAAGGCCTCCTTTTAATAGAGTATCGGAACAAAGCATTAGCACATAGTGAATACATGAACTCCTCAAACTATGGTCATCACCGGGGGTGGTCCCGATTATTGTCACTTCGGGGTTGCCGGATCATAACACATAGTAGGTGACTATAGACTTGCAAGATAGGATCAAGAACACACATATATTCATGAAAACATAATAGGTTCAGATCTGAAATCGTGGCACTCGGGCCCTAGTGACAAGCATTAAGCATAGCAAAGTCATAGCAACATCAATCTCAGAACATAGTGGATACTAGGGATCAAACCCTAACAATACTAACTCGATTACATGATAGATCTCATCCAACCCATCACCGTCCAGCAAGCCTACGATGGAATTACTCACGCACGGCGGTGAGCATCATGAAATTGGTGATGAAGGATGGTTGATGATGACGACAGCGAGGAATCCCCCTCTCCGGAGCCTCGAACGGACTCCAGATCAGCCCTCCCGAGAGGTTTTAGGGCTTGGCGGCGGCTCCGTATCGTAAAACATGATGATTCCTTCTCCTTTATTTTTTTTCTCCCCAAAAGCAAATATATAGAGTTGGATTTGGCGTCGGAGGAGCTCCAGGGGGCCCAGGTAGGGGGGCGCGCCCCCCCACCCCCATGGACAGGGTGTGGGCCCCCTGGTCTTCATCTTTGGCGAGGATTTTTTTATTATTTTCAACTAGATGTTCCGTGGAGTTTCAGGTCATTCCGAGAACTTTTGTTTCTGCACATAAATAGCACCATGGCAATTCTGCTGAAAACAGCGTCAGTCCGGGTTAGTTTCATTCAAATCATGCAAGTTAGAGTCCAAAACAAGGGCAAAAGTGTTTGGAAAAGTAGATACGACGGAGACGTATCAACTCCCCCAAGCTTAAACCTTTGCTTGTCCTCAAGCAATTCACTTGATAAACTGAAAGTGATAAAGAAAAACTTTTACAAACTCTGTTTGCTCTTGTTGTTGTAAATATGTAAAGCCATCATTCAAGTTTTCAGCAAAGATTATGACTAACCACATTCGCAATAACTCTCAGGTCTCATGTTTACTCATATCAATAGCATAATCAACTAGCGAGTCATAATAATAAATCTCGGATGACAACACTTTCTCAAAACAATCATGATATAATATAACAAGATGGTATCTCGCTAGCCTTTTCTGAGACCGCAAAACATAAATGCAGAGCACCTTTAAAGATCAAGGACTGACTAGACATTGTAATTCATGGTAAAAGAGATCCAATCATAGTCATACCCAATATAAATTAATAGTAATGAATGCAAATGACAGATGTGCTCCCCAGCTAGTGCTTTTAATAAGAGGGTGATGACTCAACATAAAAGTAAATAGATAGGCCCTTCGTAGAGGGAAGCAGGGATTTGTAGAGGTGCCAGAGCTCGGTTTTGAAATAGAGACAAATAATATTTTGAGCGGCATACTTTCATTGTCAACATAACAACTAAGAGATGGCGATATCTTCCATGCTGCACACATTATAGGCGGTTCCCAAACAGAATGGTAAAGTTTATACTCCCCCTCCACCAACAAGCATCAATCCATGACTTGCTCGAAACAACGAGTGTCTCCAACTAGCAACAGTCCCAGGGGGAGTTCTGTTTGCAATTAATTTTGATTTAGTTTGCACAAAGCATGGGACTGGGCATCCCAGTGACCAGCCATTTTCTCGTGAATGAGGAGCGGAGTCCACTCCTCTTGAGAATAACCCGCCTAACATGGAAGATAAGGGCAGCCCTAGTTGATACATGAGCTATTCGAGCATACAAAATAGAATGTTTATTTGAAGGTTTAGAGTTTGGCACATACAAATTAACTTGGAACGGTAGGTAGATACCGTATATAGGAAGGTATGGTGGACTCATATGGAATAACTTTGGGGTTTAAGGGATTGGATGCACAAGCAGTATTCCCGCTTAGTACAAGTGAAGGCTAGCAAAAGGCTGGAAGCGACCAACTAGAGGCGACAGCAGTCATGAACATGCATTAAAATTAATAAACATTGGGTGCAAGCATGAGTAGGATATAATCCACCATGAACATAAATATCGTGAAGGCTATGTTGATTTGTTTCAACTACATGTGTGAACATGTGCCAAGTCAAGTCACTTAAATCATTCAAAGGAGGATACCACCCCATCATACCACATCACAACCATTTTAATAGCATGTTGGCACGCAAGGTAAATCATTATAACTCATAGCTAATTAAGCATGGCACAAGCAACTATGATCTCTAATTGTCATTGCAAACATGTTTATCCATAATAAGCTGAATCAGGAACGATGAACTCATCATATTTACAAAAACAAGAGAGGTCGAGTTCATACCAGCTTTTCTCATCTCAGTCAGTCCATCATATATCATCATAATTGCCTTTCACTTGCACGTCCGAATGATGTGAATAATAATAAGAGTGCACGTGCATTGGACTAAGCTGGAATCTGCGAGCATTCAATAAACAGGAGAAGACAAGGCAATATGGGCTCTTGGTTAAATCAACAATAATGCATATAAGAGCCACTTCAACAATTTAATCATGGTCTTCTCCTATCAACCCCCAAAGAAAAGAAAAGAAAAAAATAAAACTATTTACACCGGAAAGCTCCCAACAAGCAAAAGAAGAACGGGAAATATTTTTTTGGGTTTTCTTTTAATTATTACTACTGCGGCAAGAAAGGTAAACTACTACTAATTTTTTTGGATTTTCTTAAGGTTTATCAAACACACAAGAAGAAAGCAGGAAAAAGAAAATAAACTAACATGGATATTACAGTGAAAAAGTATGAGCACCGACATCTAGCAATGAGTGTGCGTAAACATAAATGTAATGTCGGTGGGAAATACTGTCAGGACCGGTTTTCCAATAAAACATTTATTGAGAAACCGACCCTTATATTTCCAGTATGGGAGAATCCTCCTTACTGGTAGACAAATCCTTGATACAGAAATCCAGAAGTACTAAATATTATACAAGGTTGAGCTGAGGCTGCTCAACAGTTTATTACAAGCACGCCGATATAATACATAAGGGCGGATATGACACAAGGAGTGTGGGGGCATAACTACTGACTCGCAATACTTGTGGTGGTGGGTATGTCACAGTGAAGTGGGTGACATGACTCCTAATCCTACAGCTCATTGAGCGCCGGAGTGGGGCTCGATGATTTTATTTGGGTAGCGGAAGCGTATATGATACAAGTGACCAATTCCAGGATCGCACGGGACTGACTGGGACTCCTCTAGGCGTCGGACTCGCTATGGAACTCTTCATCCATAAGATCGCCTTCATGAACATCTGGCCAAATCAACAAGCCAGGTGAGTACTTTGAATGTACTCGCAAGACGGATTGGACATAAGATATAACAAATGCAAACATGATGCACATGAGCAGGTTAGTAATGCGCACTCAGATAATAAATTGCACTGTATGTAAAATAAAAAGGAAGTCAGGCGGTAGTCCTCCCGAAATCCAAAAAAAGAAATAGCTGAAGACCGATCGGTGTGCAAGCGGCGCCTCAACGGTAAAATTAAATTAACATGCATGATCAAGGCGTCAGGCGACACCACATAAAGGGCTTATAATGAAAGTAAATGACAAGGATGCTACGATCGGACGTCGGCGACATCACATAAAGGGCTTATATCGAAGTAAGCAGTAAGCATGCATGATCGGACGTCTGGCGACATCACATAAAGGGCTTATATCAAAAGTAAATAACAAGAGTGCTACGATCGGACGTCTGAGCGACATCACATAAAGGGCTTATATCAAAAGTAAATAACAAGAATGCCACAGTCGGACGTCTGAGCGACATCACATAAAGGGCTTATATCAAAAGTAAATAATAAGAATGCCATAGTCGGACGTATGAGCGACATCACACAACGGGCTTATATTTCATCATTCAAATTCAAGTAGCTTATGAATTTAAATCATCCCAAGGAAATACTCAATACATAATAATAAATTGGTTAGTCCATCCACAGGAATGACATTCATCCAAGTTTACCACCCTTGTTTATTCACCAGAGATTGTCACTGAGACTGACATTGCGACTAACGCTGAGATGGACGTTGAGACTGACACTGATACTGACATTGATATGTTGGTCACAGTCCTTGACCACGGACACGGTTACTCGAATGGTTTTGACTCTGCAGAGTTTGTACTCTTTAACCACAGCTAACGGATTTCAGTAGTCACAAAGGACTAGTTCCGTTTACGGTATTTTAGAATAAACACATCTAACCAGTACACACCCATTCCACATTCCGCTGCCAGGAATCACCCTAGGCAACGTTCAAGAAAAACTCTAAGACGGGGAGGTCACAACCTCGAGTAGCATGGGATCAAATTTATATCGCGTGCTCTAAGGGGTGCCCCCTTCTCGGTCCCAACCGGAAACACCCATGCCCCCTGACCGGATGACGGGCTTTAATCCAGGGCCATGGAACCCTCATCGCGGTCCCTCTGTTTGGTGTGTACAAGGAAAGAGGTTTGCAACTTACTAAACCGCACTCTTTGCAGAAAACATGTGGCAGCACGAAGGGGGAAACGAACGGGATCGAGACTTGATCCACGTTAACACTAGTGTTAGACGGCTGACGTAAGACTGGCATGCCACAACAATACCAGCTTACCACCTTCATGTCACCACATGATCATGTTGTCTTCCATCAAATGAACACACCAAGTTTCGAAGCTCACACGTAGTTGCCTTGCATGCAATATAACACTCATAGTTGCTTATATGAACATGCCATGAAATAACTACTCAAGCAAACATGCAAAACACTCATCATATCAAAGGTTCAAACATGCTTGCCTGGTTCGGAGTAGTCGGAGTCTAGCTTGGTGAAGTTTGCGGTTCCGTCACCTCCTTCGGTATCTACAGTATAAAATAAAGTCGGATACTACGTAAATACCGTGCGTGCACAAAAAGTGTTCCAAATATTTTTCAAATAAATATGATAAAAAACTAGACGAAAAATAAAGATGACAGAAAAATAATCAATTCAAAATCGTCTTCTGTTTAAAAGTTATTAAGGTTTTAGCCTAGGGACTCATCTGTAATGAAATAGAAAGTTTCCAGGGGGTAGTTTATAAAAAGACAGAAAAACGTTTCAGTTAGAAAGCGCATTTTGCCCGAAGGAATTTTCAGAAAACGGTTCGAAGAAGAGAAAAAGCTGACGAGGGGGTCCCACCCGTCAGGTTTGAATTCAAAACAGAGCTCCCGGCGCCCGAGGGCCGTGGTGGTGGCCGGCGGCGATCCACGGCGAGGTAGGGGGAATGGATGGTACCTATGGACTCACAGTGCTCTCCCGCGTCTGTTGGTGGTGGAGTTGGTCGTCAGTGAGCACCACGTCGACGGCAGCCTTCACTCCGGCGGACGGTGGCTCGGGTGGTGGTGGATCTCGCCGAGGAGAGCTGCAGGTGTCAAACTGAGGCTAGGGTCAGACGAGTGGGTGCACTAGAAGGTTGCTGACGCGGTTTGGGAGGCGGAGGTGCCCTCACCGGAGAGAATCGTGCCGGAGCCCGAAGCGGATCGGGGCGGCCGGAGTCGGGAAGAAGGCCTCCCCGAGGTCTTCCTAGTGGCTGGGCGTGGTTCTGGTGAGGTGGAGGGGTGATGCCTGGTCGAAGGAGAGCTCGGGGCGCTATTTATAGCCGGCCCGAGGCGGTTGCCGAGAACGAGATAACTCCGGCGAGTGATTACGGCGAGGCAGTGGTCGGGCAGGCGATTTAGGTGGCTGGGCATCATCTTATTGGTCTACTAGATCCATTCAAGGGCTAAACCTGGCCTGACTTGGGTGATACTCCAAGTTCCCGATGGAACGGCCTCGCGGGCACGACGGCGGCAGGGAGCGTGCCCTGTGCTTCTCAGGCCACGGCGACGGTGCTGCAGCATGCACAGGCAAGCGGACAGCCACGCGAAGGTTTTCTGGTGGCTTGGGCGGTGTTGGATGGCGCCAAAAGGCAGGGCCGGCCCCTGCTGGCCGCCACGGGTGGTTCTGCTACCGCAGAAGACGCCGGCGATGAGGTGCCACGTCGCCACCGACACTTGCGCCCGTCCAAACGATTGTGCGGTGCACTGGATAAGAAGGGGAGCAGTGAGCAACGATCCAAGGTGGCTACTGGCGAGATTGTCGACGGGTTCTGACGAAAACGACACCGTCGTGGCCGAACTCTTGAAACCTGAACTTTTCTGAATTTTGACAGAAACAGTGCATGCCAGGTGTTCGATGAAATGTTTTTGGCATGTGGAAAATTTTTCTGGAGCTGATCTTTGGTGAGGTGACCTCTCAATGCATCTGGTGGCTGCCTGATTTATCTCAGAATTTTTGGAGAAGAAACATAATGAATTTCATCAAAAATGGCAAAACTGGTTCAAACTTGCAGCAAGCAAAATTTGAAAATTTTGAACTGTGGACAAGTGGATCTTGATGGATCTAGGTTGAGGGTACTAAGGACTATTCAGAGGAGTTTGTTTGGGACCAAAACTCAAAAGGAAACTTGTAGTTCCTTTGTAAGTCACCTAGGTCCAAAATAAATGACAGAAATTATTTTGAGGATAAAATAAATAGAATAAAAATCAAAAATGGGTTCAAAATTGCTGGAGTTGGATATTTGACTTGATCCAAGGTAGGGAGGTAGGTTTAGAAGAAAATTTTCAACCTAGGTCATGGCAAGAGAAAATTTTTAAAAGGGAAAGGAATAAAACCAAAATCCAAAGGATTTCTTTTTAATAAAAAGAAATGCAAAACCCTCCATTATTATTTGTGTTGAGCCAACATAATTTATGAAAAACCCTTAACACCAAAGATCAAGGTTGAGAAGGATCTTTCAAAAAAAAATTGTCATAAAAATTTTTTGAGAAGGAGAGTCCTTAAAAAAATTATCAAATAACCTCCTTTAAATCAGATAAATATTTTAATAAAAACCAAATCAAAATTTTTGGAGTGTTACAACACCTACCCCCTTAGGAAAAATCTCGTCCCCGAGATTTCAGCTGATCCTCAAATAGGTGTGGGTGTTCTGTCCGAAGAAAATCCTCTCTTTCCCATGTTGCTTCATCCTTGGTGTGATTGCTCCACTGAACTTTGAAAAACTTAATTGTTTTCTGACGGGTTCTCCTTTCAGACTCTCCCAATATTTTTATTGGACATTCCCTGTAGGTGAGGTCTGGTTGCACGTCAATGTCCTCATGAGATACATGCTTCTCTGGGTTGCTTACACATTTCCTTAACTGTGAGATGTGGAACACGTCGTGGACGTCTAACAGCTCTTCGGGTAGGTCTAGCTGGTTGGCTACTGTGCCTCTTCGCGCAACTACACAGAAGGGTCCAATAAACCTTGGTGCTAGCTTTCCTTTAACTTTGAACCGTTGCAGGCCCCTCGTAGGAGAAACTCGTAGATACACCTGTTCACCGGGTTCAAAGCTGACTTCCCGATGTTTTCGATCGTAATAACTCTTTTCTCGGCTTTGAGCTGTCTTGAGTCGTTCCCTGATTAGTCTAACTTTCTCCTCAGCTTCCTTGAGCATGTCTGGGCCGAAGATACGACTGTCTCCTGTTTCTGACCAATTTAATGGAGTGCGACATCTCCGCCCGTACAAGGCTTCAAAAGGTGCCATTTGTAGACTGGCTTGGTAACTATTGTTGTATGCAAACTCGGCATATGGCAAGCTTTCTTCCCAACTGGCTCCATAGGTGAGAACACATGCTCTCAGCATGTCCTCTAGAATTTGGTTCACACGTTCAGTTTGTCCATCAGTCTGGGGGTGGTATGTTGTAAACACTAGTTGAGTTCCCAAAGCCTGTTGTAAATGATCCCAAAATCTAGAGACGAATTGAGTGCCCCTGTCGGATATTATAGTCTTTGGGATTCCATGCAGACAAACTATGCGGGAGAGATAAAGTTTGGCAAGTTTCTGAGTGGTGTAGGTTGTCCTTACGGGAATGAAAAGTGCCACCTTGGTTAATCTATCTGCGATGACCCATATGGCATCATTTCCGTGTTGTGATCGAGGTAGTCTGACAATAAAATCCATCCCAATTTCGTCCCATTTCCACTCAGGTATCCTGTTTGGCCGTAATAGTCCTGCTGGTTTTTGATGCTCGGCTTTAATGCGCTGACACGAATCACAACATGCAATGAATGTGGCTATATCCCTCTTCATACCGTGCCACCAAATTTTTTCCTGGATGTCCTTATACATTTTGGTTCCTCCAGGGTGGATTGAATATGGAGCGGTGTGGCCTTCGGCTAGAATTTGTTGTTTGAGGTCCCCTATATTTGGTACGCAAAGTCTGTCTCCGTACCATAGTATTCCCTTATCGTCTATGACGAATTCTGAAGCTTTTCCCAGAATCACTTTTCTCTTTATGCCTTCGATGCTGGGGTGTCCATGCTGAGCCTTCTTAATCTGTTCCATCAGGGTGGGCTATATTTCCAAATTTGACACATTGCCTTCAGTGACCATCACCAAGTTGAGTTTGGCGAACTCCTGTTGAAATTTAGGTCTCAACTTTGGTAGACCGTCGTTGCCCGAGCTGGGGTTTCGACTCACAGTGTCTGCCACTACATTCGCCTTTCCTGGATGATAGTGAATGCCAACATCATAATCTTTGACTAATTCCAACTGGCGTCGTTGCCGCAGATTTAGTTCTGGCTGCGTGAAAATATATTTGAGACTTTTATGGTCCGTATATATTTCACAACGATTTCCAAGCAAAAAGTGTCTCCACTCTTTAAGTGCATGAATGAGTGCTGCCAATTCCAAGTCATGAGTAGGATAATTTTCTTCATGCTTTCATAGTTGCTCGGAAGCGTATGCGACTACCTTGCCTTCTTGCATTAGTACGCATCTGAGGCCCTTCCGGGATGCGTCACAATATACTTCAAAGCTTTTGTGTATGTCTGGTACAACCAATACTGGTGCTGTTGTTAACTTTTGAGTTCTTGGAAACTTTTCTCGCAAGCTTCAGTCCATACAAATTTCTTATCCTTTTTGAGTAACTGTGTCATTGGTTTCGCTATGGTGGAGAACCCCTCAATAAACCTCCGGTAATATCCAGCCATTCCTAGGAAACTTCGTACATCTGTCACGTTGGCTAGTGGTTTCCAGCCAAGCACGGCCTTGACTTTTTCTGGGTCCACGGCAACACCTTCTTGGGTCAATACGTGGCCTAGAAAACCAACCTGTCTTAACCAAAATTCACATTTGCTGAATTTGGCGTATAATTGATGTTCCCTTAATTCTCCCAGTACAATTTTGAGATGTTCAGCATGTTCTTCCGGTGTCTTAGAGTATACCAGAATATCATCAATGAACACCACAACAAATTTGTCCATAAATTTCATAAACACTTTGTTCATGATATGGACAAAATATGCGGGGGCGTTTGTCACTCCAAACGGCATTACTGTAAATTCATATAGTCCGTATCTGGAGGTGAATGCTGTCTTAGGGATATCTTCTGTCCGTACTTTTAATTGATGATACCCTGACCTTAAATCAATTTTTGAGAAAACCTTGGCTTGCGCAAGCTGGTCAAACAAATCGCTTATCCGTGGCATCGGATATTTGTTTTTGATGGTGACCATGTTGAGTGCTTGATAGTCTATACATAATCTCAGTGTCCCATCCTTTTTCTTTGCAAATAATACTGGTGAACCCCAAGGTGAGGAGCTGGCTCGTATAAATCCTTTGTCCAGTAATTCTTTTATTTGCTTCTTCAATTCTACCAACTCGGAGGGTGCCATTCTATAGGGCTTCTTGTAAATGGGGGTGGTTCCAGGTGCTAGTTCAATGATGAACTCTATTTCCCGGTCTGGTGGCATGCCTGGCAGTTCTTCGAGAAATACATCGGGAACTCACATGCCACTAGAACTTTGCTTAATTCTGAAATGTCCACCTTGTTTAACCTTGGTTGCCGTGACGTTTGTCTTTCTTGAGCTGCAATTTTTATTGTCTTCCCGTGATGATGGGTAAGAATTACAGTCCGATTGAAGCAGTCGATAAATCCCTTTGGTGGTTAACCAGTCTATTCCCAGGATAACATCCAGTCCTTTATTTTCCAATACAATGAGATTTTCTTGAAACTTTAGTCCCTCAAACTCAATAATCACACCTTGGCAGTAACTCTAAGTGATTTGCTTAATCCCGGGGGACTTGATGATCATGGATTTTTCCAAGGGAAGCATCGAAAGGTTATTTTGCAAAGCAAATTTCTTTGAAACGAACGAGTGAGAAGCTCCAGAATCAAACAAAACCGTGGCAGGTATTGTGTTGACAGGGAACATACCGAGTACGATATCCAGGGCATTTTGTGCTTCCTCCTTGGTCACATGGTTCAAGTGACCCTTCTTGTGGTCGTTATTGGGGTTGAAGTTGTTACGCTTAGGTGTTGAATTATTTCCATTGTTGTTCGGCTTGGGGGCTGAGTTTCTTGGCTTTGGGCACTGTTTGTGTAACACCCCGGAAGTAACTTTCCATATTTGTAACTCCAACTCTTGCCATTTTCGGCATTGATATATGATGTTCCCTACGTGGTTGGGTTTTCTCCTTTTTGCATTTTGTCCATGTCATGCATTTTATATTATGTCATCATGTGCATCGCATTTGCATACGTGTTCGTCTCATGATTCCGAGCATTTTTCCCGTTGTCCGTTTTGCAATCCGGCACTCCTATCTCCCCCGGCGGTCCCTTTTACGTTTTTCCGTGTGCGGGTACTAAAACCTTCTCGAAATGGACCGAGGTTTGTCTAGTGGCCTTGGTATACCAACCGTAGACCACCGGTCAAGTTTCGGGTCATTTGGAGCTCGTTTGGTACTCCAACGGTTAACCGCTCTCTCGCAAAGGCCTCTTTTAAGTTGCAGCCCAACACCCCTTCAAAACAGCCCTATAACCCATCTAAGTCACTCCCATGCTCTCCGTCGTTCGATCACGAACGTGTGGGCGAAAACTACACCTCATTTGGACTCTCCTAGCTCCCTCTATGCCTATTTAAACACCTCCCCCGAAAATCCCGGATCATTCCCCCGAAACCCTAGCAATTTCACGTGCCCGACCCACTTGGCCACCGCCTCCATCGGCGCCGACCCCCATGGCCGCCTCCCTCACCGGCCGACCCGCCCGGCCGCGCCCGCTCCTTCCTCCCCGCTTGGCGCCCGTCGCTCGATCCGATCCGATCCGGTGGCCTCGGGAATCGCGTTGACCTCTCTCTCCCTCCATTTTCCTTCTAAGTCTTTTCCTTATTATTGTTTTTGTTGCAGTTTCAACATGCTATATCTTTGCATCTGTAGATCCATTTTTGCGTATAATATGTCAAAATGTTCGCCTCAAGAGTAGATCATTTCATTCCATTGCATCATTTTCATTTGAGCTCATCTTGATGCCCGAAATGCTGTTGGAAGAGTGCTATGTGATGTTAGTTTCTGATTTTTATCAGAACTTGCACTTTTGTTATTTTTGCCATGATTAATGTGTGCACCCTATGAAGTTGAGTCCTACATGTGTTTTGAAATATGCCATGCCATCTTTCCAGGGGTGTATGCCATGTATTTTTGTGATCTATGTGGTGACTAGCACAAGCATGCAAAGTAGGTGTCCTGCTGTTGCTGATTTCAGCCCTGTTTTAGCTGATTTTGATGCCATGTTAACTTGATGCTACCGAGAGATCTATGCATATTTTGAGATACTTCAGTAAGGGTGTTTTGTAAAGAATGTCTTGCTCTATCCATTCATGCCTTTGTTTGCAATTATGGAGTGCCTTAGCTTGAGTCAATCGAGCTCTACTTTTGCTATCAAATGTTTCCTGGCAGATTGTATACATGTTATTCAATTTTGCCTAGCTTGTTGTGGTTGATCCATTTACGCTATGTCATTTTTCTTGCCATGTATGTCTTCTATGCCATGTCTTCTTGATGTATGTATGCTTAGTTTATCATTTGAGGCTCTGTAGTGAGTGCATTGAGCTTGTAAACATGCCTACTCGTTATCAGTTTTTGACATGCCATGTTGCTGAATCTGTTAACAAGACTTTCAATATTGACATGGGTGTTACTATATTTTCTAGTCCTTTTTGGCTTATGGTCAGTAAGGGACTTTTGATCTATGCCTTGAGTAGATTCATGCCATGCCATGTTTTGCTATTTTAAGGTCCTGTAGCATGTAGTTTTGCTGCTCTGAACATTGCAACCTGATGCTGTTTTTGCCATGTCCAGCCTGATATTTTGTGCACTTTTGCCATGCTTGTTTGAACCTGTTATGATGTGAACTAGCCGTAGCTCAGTGCTCATCTTTTGTCGAGCATCATGTGTAGATCACTGCCATGTGCTTTGTTGTTACGTTTGGGTGCAGTAGCTTAATTAATTGTTGCTTGCTAAGTGGCATCATGCTGTTAATGGCAGATTTGCGCCATTCTTGTTTTGCTTGCCATTTGCAAACCGTGCATCCGTTTCCGGTGATCTTTATATCGATTTCAACCGAAATCATCTCATCTTTCCAGTGGCATGCTTGGTTTGCCAAGTTGATGCCTGGTTCATCATTTTCCTTCCGGGCGCTTTTACGCATTGCATATCACATCCGCATATCATGTCATGTTTTGCATCATGTTGATTGTGCATTGCACCGTGATTTATTGTGGTTCCTTTGTTTGTGTTGTTGCTTTGGGTAGATTCGGAGGCGAGTACGTGAGCGAGGAACCTGTTGAGAACGCTTTCGAGGATCAAGCTTTCGACAACTCGAGAACATTGCGCAAGATGACCATACCCTCGAAATCACTTCTATCTTTGCTATGCTAGTTGCTCGCTCTTTTGCTATGCCTATGTTGCGATGCCTACCACTTGCTATATCATGCCACCCATATTGCCATGTCAGCCTCTAACCATCCTTTTCCTAGCAAACCGTTGTTTGGCTATGTTACCGCTTTGCTCAGCCCTCTTATAGCGTTGCTAGTTGCAGGTGAAGCTGAAGTTTGTTCCTTGTTGGAACATGGAGATGTTGTTCCTTATTGGAACATGTTTACTTGTTGGGGATATCACAATATATATCTGCTATAAATTAATACATCTATATACTTGGTAAAGGGTGGAAGGCTCGGCCTTATGCCAGTGTTTTGTTCCACTCTTGCCACCCTAGTTTCCGTCATACGGTGTTATGTTCCTTGATTTCGCGTTCCTTACGGTTGGGTGATTTATGGGACCCCTTGACAGTTCGCTTTGAATAAGACTCGTCCAGCAAGGCCCAACTTTGGTTTTACCATTTGCCACCTAAGCCTTTTCCCCGGGTTTCGCGAGCCGAGGGTCATCTTATTTTAAACCCCGGGCGGTGCTCCTTGAGCGTTGGTCCAAACTAGAGCACCGTCGGGACCATTCCTTGGCAACATGGATTACGTCGGTTTCTGACGCTTCGCTTATCCGGTGTGCCCCGAGAACGAGATATGTGCAGCTCCTATCGGGATTTGTCGGCACATTCGGGTGGCTTTGCTGGTCTTGTTTTATTCTGTCGAAATGTCTTGTAGTCCGGGATTCCGAGATTGATCGGGTCTTCCGGTAGAAGGAATATCCTTCGTTGACCGTGAGAGCTTATAATGGGCTAAGTTGGGACACCCCTGCAGGGTAATATCTTTCGAAAGCCGTGCCCGCGATTATGAGGCAGATGGGAATTTGTTAATGTCCGGTTGTAGAAAACCCAAAGTTGACCTCAATAAAATACACATCAACCGCGTGTGTAACCGTGATGGTCTCTTCTCGGCGGAGTCCGGAAGTGAACACGGTGTTGGAGTTATGTCGACGTAAGTAGTTCAGGATCACTTCTTGATCGCTGCTAGTTTCACGACCGTGCTTTGCTCCTCTTCTCGCTCTCTTTTGCGAAGTAGCCACCATATATGCTAGTCGCTTGCTGCAGCTCCACTTTACTACTATGTCCTTCCTATAAGCTTAAATAGTCTTGATCTCGCGGGTGTGAGATTGCTGAGTCCCCGTGACTCACAGATACTTCAAAACAGTTGCAGGTTCCGATGAGGCCGGTGCAGGTGATTCAACCGAGCTCAAGTGGGAGTTCGACGAGGCGTGGTCGTTACTATGTGTCTTTTCCTGATGATCGTAGTGGTGCCCAGTTGGGACGATTCGGGATCTGTGTAGCATTTGGGGTATCTTCTTTTATTTTGGTTCCGTAGTCGGACCTTGAGTGTACTCTGAATGATGGATGTTTATTTATGTATTGTGTGAAGTGGCATCGTAAGCCAACTATGTATCTTTTTCCCTTAATTATTACATGGGTTGTGTGAAGATTACCTCACTTGCGACATTGCTTTCAATGCGGTTATGCCTCTAAGTCGTGCCTCGACACGTGGGAGATATAGCCGCATCGGGGGCGTTACAGTTTGGCATAGTGTCCTTCCTCTCCACAAGCGTAGCAAGTAACACCTGGGCGATACGTAAACTCCTTGTCCCTTGCATGGAAGTTTTTTTGTTTGGGCGTGGAACATTGGTCGTGGGTTTGTTTGTTCCATTTTTCTGAAAATTAGTCTTCTCCCGGTTGTTGCGAGCATGAGTGGTCTGATCCCTTTTGCGCTTGCGAAAATCCTCCAAGCTGCGGCGCTCATTTTCCAATGTAATAGCTTTGTCCACAAGTGTTTTGAAGTCCGGAAAGGTGTGTACGACCAGCTGGCATTTAAGTGCTGGTGCTAGACCGTCCAGAAATTTTTCCATCTTTTAATTTTTAGTCATGTGCTCTTCTTTGGCATAACGAGATAATTGAGTAAACTGACTATTGTACTCAGTCACTGTCATGCTTCTCTGCTTGAGGTCATCAAACTCCCTTTTCTTGATCTTCATAATGCTTCTGGGGATATGCGCCCCACGAAAACCTTCTTTAAATTCTTCCCAGGTGATGTTATTTTCATTGGGGTGCATGTGTAGGAAATTTTCCCACCATGATGCAGCTGCTCCTGTGAGGTAGTGAGGTGCATAAAGTACCTTCTCATGGTCCGAACATTGTGCGATAATTAATTTCCTTTCAATGTCTCGAATCCAATCATCGGTCTCAAGTGGTCTATCAGTGTGAGAGAACGTTGGGGGACGTGTCTTTTGTAGTTCAGACAATTTGGAATGCTGCTGATATGGTTCACGGTGATTTCCCATGTTGATAACATGATTCATCATTTCTTGATGCTGTTGTTGGCTTTGCTCATAAAGGCGACATACTTGAGAAAATGCTGCTTCACTGCCCTGCTGACTTGACTGCCCCTGTGTGAAATTGTTGCTTGTCTGGGTACCATAATTTTCTTCCGGTGGATTTGGCATGGAACGAGTCCAGGGACGAGGCATTCTCCACTCTGGGGTATTTTTGCAGAATTTATGAGAAAAACTGAGTGGCAAAACTAAATGATTTTGCAAAGGCGCAAAATTAAGAACTCCAACATTTTTCAAGAAAATACTTGATTGCGCATGGAGAAGGACCGCTCAGTACATATCTTACACGCAAGCAGTAATTATACAATACATCACTCAGGATGTGCGTACACATTCCTGACATGTTATTTAGGCTAGTGCACTTCTCCCAGTTCCTACATGATGCACACACAAACTACTTCTCACCAAACCTATATACATATAAACATACCACACAAGCTGGTACATCGCACGGCTGCTAGGCGCACTTAGTCAGAGATGGTAAGAACTTCCCTCAGCCTGCCGAGGGTAAGACCCAGTGATGCTAGGGACTCAACCTCCTCCTCATTAATAGGCTCCAGGCGCGAAGTGCTGAGTTGAGGAGCTGGTGCGGGCGCGACAGGTGGTGCAGCATGGACTGGAGTAGGAGCAATGACTTGGTCAAACTCCTCAGTGGTAGGCAGGCAACGAGCGGTGGCGAAGATGGCAGGTGTATAGGATGTTGCGGACGAGACGTAAGTCAGTGGTGGTGCTGTGTGGAGGAGCTCCCTCCTGTTGGCGGAACAGCCCTGAACTGAGTCCATACGAGCAGCCACAAGGTCGTCCACGAGGTTATCAAAAGCTGCCTCAAGAGCCTTGAGATACTCAACAAGCATCTCAATAGCCTCATCTCTCTCTCCCCTAGGGCAAGCGAATGCATAGTGACAAGTATATGGCACGTGGGATGGGAGGTAGCGGTAGCGACGAGTCTTCATTGAAGGAAGGACATCCCGGAGACGAGCTATCGCCTCACATGCAGCCATCTGCATGGCATGCCTCTCCGTAGGCATGGCCCTTCCCACAAATCGGAAGCGGCGTGACTCAGAACGCCCTCCCTTGAATTGCACCGTGGCCTGGTGCATAGACACGCTGTCGCTGATCTTGTGCTGGTAGGGTGTGAACTCCGGACGAACCGATGGCACGATCACAACCTTGACGATGGAGGCGAGGAGCTTGATAAACCCCTCAGGTACATTGGCGAACACCTATGACTCACATTCGTTGCCAGCCATCTAAAAAAGTAGACAAAAAATTCGAATAGTCAAATCATAAATTTATGATGACTACAGAAAATTGCTACATTTTGCAAAATGTTAAAATAGCACTTAAGACGCTAATAACCGATTAGCGATCGCACCTAGTGGTTTCCTACAGTCAGCCTGGCTCTGGTACCAAGGTTGTCAGGACCGGTTTTCTAATAAAACATTTATTGAGAAACCGACCCTTATATTTCCAGTATGGGAGAATCCTCCTTACTGGTAGACAAATCCTTGATACAGAAATCCAGAAGTACTAAATATTATACAAGGTTGAGCTGAGGCTGCTCAACAGTTTATTACAAGCACGCTGATATAATACATAAGGGCGGATATGACACAAGGAGTGTGGTGGCATAACTACTGACTCACAATAATTGTGGTGGTGGATATGTCACAGTGAAGTGGGTGACATGACTCCTAATCCTACAGCTCATCGAGCGCCGGAGTGGGGCTCGATGATTTTATTCGGGTAGCGGAAGCGTATATGATACAAGTGACCAATTCCAGGATCGCACGGGACTGACTGGGACTCTTCTAGGCGTCGGACTCGCTATCGAACTCTTCATCCATAAGATCGCCTTCGTCAACATCTGGCCAAATCAACAAGCCAGGTGAGTACTTTGAATGTACTCGCAAGACAGTTTGGACATAAGATATAACAAATGCAAACATGATGCACGTGAGCAGGTTAGTAATGCGCACTCAGATAATAAATTGCACTGTATGTAAAATAAAAAGGAAGTCAGGCGGTAGTCCTCCCAAAATCCAAAAAAAAAGAAATAGATGAAGGCCGATCGGGTATCTGAAGCGACGCCTCGAAAGGTAAAATCAAATTAACATGCCGCAGTCGGCCGTCGGGGCGACACCACATAAAGGGCTTATAATGAAAGTAAATGACAAGGATGCCACAGTCGGACGTCTGAGCGACATCACATAAAGGGCTTATATCGAAAGTAAACAGTAAGCATGCCGCAGTCGGACGTCTGAGCGACATCACATAAAGGGCTTATATTAAAAGTAAATAACAAGAGTGCCACAGTCGGACGTCTGAGCAACATCACATAAAGGGCTTATATCAAAAGTAAATAACAAGAATGCCACAGTCGGACGTCTGAGCGACATCACATAAAGGGCTTATATCAAAAGTAAATAACAAGAATGCCATAGTCGGACGTCTGAGCGACATCACATAAAGGGCTTATATTTCATCATTCAAATTCAAGTAGCTTATGAATTTAAATCATCCCAAGGAAATACTCAGTACATAATAATAAATTGGTTAGTCCATCCACAGGAATGACATTCATCCAAGTTTACCACCCTTGTTTATTCACCGGAGATTGTCACTGAGACTGACACTGCGACTGACGCTGAGACGGACGTTGAGACTGACATTGATACTGACATTGATATGTTGGTCACAGTCCTTGACTACGGACACGGTTGCTCGAATGGTTTTGACTCTGCAGAGTTTGTACTCTTTAACCACAGCTAACGAATTTCAGTAGTCACAAAGGACTAGTTCCGTTTACGGTATTTTAGAAGAAACACATCTAACCAGTACACACCCATTCCACATTCCGCTGCCAGGAATCACCCTAGGAAACGTTCAAGAAAAACTCTAAGACGGGGAGGTCACAACCTCGAGTAGCATGGGATCAAATTTATATCGCACGCTCTAAGGGGTGCCCCCTCTCGGTCCCAACCGGAAACACCCATGCCCCCTGACCGGATGACGGGCTTTAATCCAGGGCCATCTAACCCTCATCGCGGTCCCTCTGTTTGGTGTGTACAAGGAAAGAGGTTTGCAACTTACTAAACCGCACTCTTTGCAGAAAACATGTGGCAGCACGAAGGGGGAATTGAACGGGATCGAGACTTGATCCACGTTAACACTGGAGTTAGACGGTTGACGTAAGACTGGCATGCCACAACAATACCAGCTTACCACCTTCATGTCACCACATGATCATGTTGTCTTCCATCAAATGAACACACCAAGTTTCGAAGCTCACACGTTGTTGCCTTGCATGCAATATAACACTCACAGCTGCTTATATGAACATGCCATGAAATAACTACTCAAGCAAACATGCAAAACACTTATCATATCAAAGGTTCAAACATGCTTGCCTGGTTCGGAGTAGTCGGAGTCTAGCTCGGTGAAGTTTGCGGTTCCGTCACCTCCTTCGGTATCTACGGTATAAAAGAAAGTCGGATACTACGTAAATACCGTGCGTGCACAAAAAGTGTTCCAAATAGTTTTCAAATAAATATGGTAAAAAACTAGACAGAAAAATAAAGATGACAGAAAAATAATCAATTCAAAATCATCTTCTGTTTAAAAGTTATTAAGGTTTTAGTCCAGGGACTCATCTGTAATGAAACAGAAAGTTTTCAGGGGGTAGTTTATAAAAAGACAGAAAAACGTTTCAGTTAGAAAGCGTATTTTGCCTGAAGGCGTTTTCTGAAAATGGTTCGAAGAAGAGAAAAAGCTGACGAGGGGGTCCCACCCGTCAGGTTTGAATTCAAAACAGAGCTCCCGGCGCCCGAGGGCCGCGGTGGTCACCGGCGGCGATCCACGGCGAGGTAGGGGGAATGGATGGTACCTATGGAATCACGGTGCTTTCCCGCATCTGTGGGTGGTGGAGTTGGTCGTCGGTGAGCACCACGTCGACGGCGGCCTTCACTCTGGCGGATGGTGGCTCACGTGGTGGTGGATCTCGTTGAGGAGAGCTGCAGGCGTCAAATTGAGGCTAGGGTCAAAAGAGTGGGTGCACTAGAAGGTTGCTAACGCGGTTTGGGAGGCGGAGGTTCCCTCACCGGAGAGAATCGTGTCGGAGCCTGAAGCGGATTGGGGCGGCCGGAGTCGGGGAAGAAGGCCTTCCCGAGGTCTTCCTAGTGGCTGGGCGTGGTTCTGGTGAGGTGGAGGGGTGATGCCTGGTCGAAGGCGAGCTCGGGGCGCTATTTATAGCCGGCCCGAGGCGGTTGCCGAGAACGGGATAACTCCGGCGAGTGATTACGGCGAGGCAGTGGTCGGGCAGGCGGTTTAGGTGGCTGGGCATCATTGTATTGGGCTACTGGATCCGTTCAAGGGCTAGACCTGGCCTGACTTGGGTGATACTCCAAGTTCTCGACAGAACGGCCTCGCGGGCACGACGGCGGCAGGGAGCGCGCCCTGTGCTTCTCAGGCCACGGCGACGGTGCTGCAGCGTGCACAGACAAGCGGACAGCCACGCGGAGGTTTCTGGTGGCTTGGGCAGTGCTGGACGGTGCCGAAAGGCAGGGCCGGCCCCTGTTGGCCGCCACAGGTGGTTCTGCCACCGCAGAAGACGCCGGCGAAGAGGTGCCACGTTGCCACCGACACTTGCGCCCGTCCAAATGATCGTGCGGCGCACTGGATAAGAAGGGGGAGCAGTGAGCAACGATCCAAGGTGGCTACTGGCGAGATTGTCGACGGGTTCTGACGAAAACGACACCATCGACTGAAAATGAACACTGAAACCTGAACTTTTCTGAGTTTTGACAGAAATAGTGCATGCCAGGTGTTCGATGAAATGTTTTTGGCATGTGGAAAATTTTTCTGGAGCTGATCTTTCGTGAGGTGACCTCTCAATGCATCTGGTGGCTGCCTGATTTATCTCAGAATTTCTGGATAAGAAAAATAATGAATTTCATCAAAAATGGCAAAACTGGTTCAAACTTGCAACAAGCAAAATTTAAAAATTTTGAACTGTGGACAAGTGGATCTTGATGGATCTAGGTTGAGGGTACTAAGGACTAGTCAGAGGAGTTTGTTTGGGACCAAAACTCAAAAGGAAACTTGTAGTTCCTTTGTAAGTCACCTAGGTCCAAAATAAATGACAGAAATTGTTTTGAGGATAAAATAAATAGAAGAAAAATCATAAATGGGTTGAAACTTGCTGGAGTTGGATATTTGACTTGATCCAAGGTAGGGAGGTAGGTTTAGAAGAAAATTTTCAACCTAGGTCATGGCAAGAGAAAATTTTTAAAAGGGAAAGGAATAAAACCAAAATCCAAAGGATTTATTTTTAATAAAAAGAATTGCAAAACCCTCCAATATTATTTGTGTTGAGCCAACACAATTTATGAAAAACCCGTAACACCAAAGATCAAGGTTGAGAAGGATCTTAAAAAAAATATTTGTCATAATTTTTTTTGAGAAGGAGAGTCCTTAAAAAATTCAAATAACCTCCTTTAAATCAGATAAAGATTTTAATAAAAACCAAATCAAAATTTTTGGAGTGTTACAAATACGTACTCCCCCAAGCTTAGGATTTTGGCCTAAGTTGGTTCATTGCTGCTACGTCTTGAGCTTGCGTTGGTTTTCCCCGAAGAGGAGAGGATGATGCAGCACAGTAGCGTAAGTATTTCCCTCAGTTTTTGAGAACCAAGGTATCAATCCAGTAGGAGGCCACGCGCAAGTCCCTCGTACCTGCACAAAACCATAGCTACTCGCAACCAACGCGATTAGGGGTTGTCAATCCCTTCACGGTCACTTACGAGAGTGAGATCTGATAGAGATAATATTTTTGGTATTTTTGGTATAAAGATGCAAAGTGAAAAAATTCATGCAATATGATGTAGAGGAATAAATTCATGCAATATGATAAATACCCCATCTTGTTATCCTCGATGGCAACAAAACAATACGTGCCTTGCAACCCTTTCTGTCACTAGGTAAGGACACCGCAAGATTGAACCCAAAGCTAAGCACTTCTCCCATTGCAAGAACTACCAATCTAGTTGGCCAAACCAAACCGATAATTCAAAGAGACTTGCAAAGATAACTCAATCATACATAAAAGAATTCAGAGAAGATTCAAATATTATCCATAGATAAGCTGGATCATAAACCCACAATTCATCGGTCTCAACAAACACACCGCAAAAAGAAGATTACATCGAATAGATCTCCACGAGAGAGGGGGAGAACATTGTATTGAGATCCAAAAAGAGAGAAGAAGCCATCTAGCTACTAGCTATGGACCCGAAGGTCTGAAGTAAACTACTCACACTTCATCGGAGGGGCTATGGTGTTGATGTAGAAGCCCTCCGTGGTGGATGCCCCCTCCGGCGGAGCTCCGGAACAGGCCCCAAGATGGGATCTCGTGGATACAGGAAGTTACGGCGGTGGAATTAGGTTTTTGGCTCCTTTTCTGATCGTTTGGGGATACGTAGGTATATATAGGAGGAAGGAGTACGTCGGTGGAGCGTTAGGGGGCCCACGAGGTAGGGGGCGCGCCCTCCACCCTTGTGACCACCTCTGGCGCTTCTTGGAGTAGGGTCCAAGTCTCCTGGATCACGTTCAGTGAGAAGATCACGTTCCCGAAGGTTTCATTCCGTTTGGACTCCGTTTGATATTCCGTTTCTTCGAAACACTGAAATAGGCAAAAAAACAGCAATTCTGGGCTGGGCCTCCGGTTAATAGGTTAGTCCCAAAAGTAATATAAAAGTGGAAAATAAAGCCCAATATAGTCCAAAACAGTAGATAAAGTAGCATGGAGCAATCAAAAATTATAGATACGTTGGAGACGTATCAGGCATCCCCAAGCTTAATTCCTGCTCGTCCTCGAGTAGGTAAATGATAAAAAGAGAATTTTTGATGCGGAGTGATACTTTGGCATAATTTCAATATAAATCTTCTTACTTGTGATATGAATATTCAGATCTGAAAGATTTAAGACAAAAGTTCATATTGACATAAAAATAATAATACTTCAAGCATACTAATCAAAGCAATTATGTCCTCTCAAAATAACATGGCCAAAGAAAGTTCATCCCTACAAAATCATATAGTTAGTCTATGCTTCATTTTCGTCACACAAACATGTTCCCAACTTCTATACCCCCGATGACAAGCCAAGCAATTGTTTCATACTCAAATAATCTCAAACTCTTTCGACATTTACGCAATACATGAGCGCGAGCCATGGATATAGCACTATGGGTGGAATAGAAATATGATGATGGGATTGTGTGGAGAAGACAAAAAAAAAGAGAAAGTCTCATATCGACGAGGATAATCAACGGGCTATGGGGATGCCCATCAATTGATGTCAACATGAGGAGTAGGGATTGCCATGCAACGGATGCACTAGAGCTAAAAGTATATGAAAGCTCTACAAAAGAAACTAAGTGGGTGTGCATCCAACTGGCTTGCTCACGAAGACCTAGGGCACTTTGAGGAAGCCCATCATTGGAATATACAAGCCAAGTTCTATAATGAAAAATTCCCACTAGTATATGAAAGTGACAAAATGAGAGACTCTCTATTATGAAGATCTTAGTGCTACTTTGAAGCACAATATATGAGACTCACTACATGAAGAACAAGGTGCTACTTTGAAGCACAATATATGATACTTACTACATGAAGAACAAGGTGCTACTTTGAAGCACAAGTGTGGTAAAAGGATAGTAGCATTGTCCCTTCTCTCTTTTTCTCTCATTTTTTTATTTTTTTATGTTTATTTGGGCCTTTTCTCCTTCTTCTTTTTATGGCCTCTTTTTTTTCGTCCGGAGTCTCATCCCGACTTATGGGGGAATCATAGTCTCCATCATCCTTTCCTCACTTGGGACAATGCTCTAATAATGATGATCATCACACTTTTATTTCTATTACAACTTCAACAATTACAACTCGAAACTTAGAACAAAATATGACTCTATATGAATGCCTCCGGCGGTGTACCGGGATGGTGCAATGAATCAAGAGTCACATGTATGGAAAATAATGCATGGTGGGTTTGCCACAAATACGATGTCAACTACATGATCATGCAATGGCAATATGACAAAAGTAATGTATGTCATGATGATGATGAACGGAACGGTGGAAAGTTGCATGGCAATATATCTCGGAATGGCTATGGAAATGCCATGATAGGTAGGTATGGTGGCTGTTTTGAGGAAGATATAAGGAGGTTTATGTGTGAAAGAGCGTATCATATCACGGGGTTTGGATGCACCGGCGAAGTTTGCACCAACTCTCAAGGTGAGAAAGGGCAATGCACGGTACCGAAGAGGCTAGCAAAATGCGGAAAGGTAAAAGTGCGTATAATCCATGGACTCAACATTAGTCAAAAGAACTCATATACTTATTGCAAAAATTTAGAAGCCATCAAAAATCAAGTACTACGCACAATGCTCCTAGGGGATAGATTGGTAGGAAAAGACCATCGCCGTCCCGACCGCCACTCATAAGGATGCACAAGCCAGGTACACTTCATGTTTCAAATTTGTTACACAACTTTACCCATACGTGCATGCTACGGGACTTGCAAACTTCAACACAAGTATTTCTCAAATTCACAATTATCAACTAGCACGACTTTTATATTATTACCTCCATATCTCAAAACAATTATTAATCATTAAATTTATCTTAGTATTCAATTCACTCAAAATAAAGTTTCACATATCTTGAACACCAAGTATATTAACATTAAGCAAATTACCATGCTATTAACGACTCTCAAAATAATCTAAGTGAAGCATGAGAGATCAAGTTTCGTTAAAACAAATCCACCACCGTGCTCTAAAAGATCTAAGTGAAGCACTAGAGCAAAAATTATCATGCTCAAAAGATATAAGTGAAGCACAATGAGCAAAACTATTAAGCTCAAAAGATATAAGTGAAGCACATAGAGTATTCTAACAAATTCCAAATCATGTATGGCTCTCTAAAAAGGTGTGTACAGGAAGGATGATTGTGGTAAACTAACAAGCAAAGACTCAAATAATACAAGACGCTCCAAGCAAAACACATATCATGTTGGTGAATAAAAATATAGCTCCAAGTAAATTACCGATGGAAGTGGACAAAAGAGGGGATGCCTTCCGGGGCATCCACAAGCTTTGACTTTTTGGTGTCCTTGGATTATCTTGGGGGTGCCATGGGCATCCCCAAGCTTAGGCTCGTGCCACTCCTTGTTCCATAATCCATCAAAAGAATTCACCCAAAACTTGAAAACTTCACAACACAAAACTCAATAGAAATCTCGTGAGCTCCGTTAGAGAAAGAAAACAAAAGACTACTTTAAGGTAATGTAATGAACTCATTATTTATTTATATTGGTGTTAAACCTACTGTATTCCAACTTCTCTATGGATTATAAACTATTTTACTAGCCATAGATTCATCAAAATAAGCAAACAACACACGCAAAACAGAATCTGTCAAAAACAGAACAGTCTGTAGTAATATGTAACTAACGCAAACTTATGGAACCCAAAAAATTCTACCAAAATTAGACGACCTGGACAATTTGTTTATTGATCAGCATCAATTGGAATCACTATTTTATCACGTTCTGGTGATTTTTAACAATTCGGGCACTAAGCGCAAAGATTCTGGAAACTACAGCAAGATCAAATAACTATCTCCCAAGAAGATCTAATAGGTTTAACTTGGCACAAACACTAATTAAAAGATAAAACTACATCTAAACAGAGGCTAGATGTATTATTTATTCCTAAACAGAACAAAAACAAAAAAACTAAAAATAAAATTGGGTTGCCTCCCAACAAGCGCTATCGTTTAACGCCCCTAGCTAGGCATTGAGATTTCAATGATGCTCACAAGAAAGACAAGAATTGAGGCACAAAGAGAGCATCATAAAACATGTGACAAACACACTTAAGTCTAACATACTTCCTATGCATAGGAATATTATAGGCAAACAAATTATCGTAGCAAGCAAAAACTAGCATATGCAAGGAAGCGGAAAGGAACAATAGCAATCTTAACATAACGAGAGGTAATTTAGTAACATGAAAATTTCTATAACCATATTTTCCTCTCTCATAATCATTACATGTAGGATCATAAGAAAATTCAACAATATAGCTATCACATAACATATTCTCAACACGATCCACATGCATGCGAAGTTGACACTCTTCCGAAATAGTGGGATTAATATTAACTAAAGTCATGACCTCTCCAAACCCACTTTTATCAAAAACTTCATAAGATTGAACATTATCCAAATATGTGGGATCTAAAGTTGACACTCTTCCAAACCCACTTTCAATATTATTGCAAACACTATTATCAATCTCATATTCATCATGGGGATTAAATAAATTCTCAAGATCATAAGAAGAATCACCCCAATCATGATCATTGCAACAAGTAGATGACATAGCAAAACTAGCATCCTTAGGGTTTTGCATATTTTTAGCACAATTGTCATCAATAGAATTTATAGTAAAATCATTGCAATCATGCTTTTCATCGAAGGAACTATCAAGTATGGGCGCAATAGCAACGATCTCATGTTTAACATAAGGAACTATAGCAAATTCATCTTCATAAATATTGGCATCATAGCCACAAGAATAGCAAGCATCATGTTCATCAAGGGATATTTCGATCAAATCATCGGAATCATCATTATCTATAGATTCATGCATATCATTATTTCCTTCCAAAGCAACGGTCATTCTCTCAATAAATTCTTTGACATAGACATTATGAGCATAGTTTTCATAGCAATATTTAAGTATGTCAAAAATTTCAGATTCGTAGAGAGTAATATCATACTTTTCAATCAATAAAGCAACTTCATAAGCACCCTTAAAAGCAACAAATTCTTCAATTTGTTCGATATCATAGTAACTATAAACACCCTTTGCATAAGAAGATAAGATTTCATTTTCATTAAAAACTCACATAGGTAAGGAAGGTGTTTTTTAGGGTTCTTAGAGCAACAAGTAAAATCATAAATTTCACAAAGATTCCAAGCATAACACAGCAATCTATTTATTTGACTCCATAAGAGTCTCCCTTTTTCAGACAAACGGTGACGCACATAATGAGCATGCTCATCTAAAGATTTTCCATCAACTAGGCTAGTTGGGGTTTCAGCACGAGCGCATAAGGATCGAAGATGATCCAAGTAGAACACTTTAAGTGGATCCATATCAATAGATTTTTAGCAAGCAAAGATGCAAGCAAATAGAAGGCACATGGAAACACAAACAAAAATACATACGGGAAGAAGGCGAAGAAAGGGCGAATAAAACGGCAAGGGTGAAGTGGGGAAGAGGAAAACGAGAGGCAAATGGCAAATAATGTAATGCGAGAGATAGGGATTGTGATGGGTACTTGGTATGTTGACTTTGCGTAGACCTCCCCGGCAACGGGGCCAGAAATCCTTCTTGCTACGTCTTGAGCTTGCGTTGGTTTTCCCCGAAGACGAGAGGATGATGCAGCACAATAGCGTAAGTATTTCCCTCAGTTTTTGAGAACCAAGGTATCAACCCAGTAGGAGGCTATGCGCAAGTCCCTCGTACCTGCACAAAACCATAGCTACTCGCAACCAACGCGATTAGGGGTTGTCAATCCCTTCACGGTCACTTACGAGAGTGAGATCTGATAGAGATAATATTTTTGGTATTTTTGGTATAAAGATGCAAAGTGAAAAGTAAAAGCAAAGTAAAAAACAAAGCAAGTAAATAAAGTAATGGGGATTGATATGATGAGAATAGAGCCGGGGGCCATAGGTTTCACTAGTGGCTTCTCTCAAGAGCATAGATATTCTATGGTGGGTAAACAAATTACTGTTGAGCAATTGACAAAATTGAGCATAGTTATGAGGTTATCTAGGTATGATCATGTATATAGGCATCATGTCCGAGACAAGTAGACCGAAACGATTCTGCATCTACTACTATTACTCCACTCATCGACCGCTATCCAGCATGCATCTAGAGTATTAAGTTAAAAACAGAGTAACGCCTTAAGCAAGATGACATGATGTAGAGGAATAAATTCATGCAATATGATAAATACCCCATCTTGTTATCCTCGATGTCAACAATACAATACGTGCCTTGCAACCCTTTCTGTCACTAGGTAAGGACACCGCAAGATTGAACCCAAAGCTAAGCACTTCTCCCATTGCAAGAACTACCAATCTAGTTGGCCAAACCAAACCGATAATTCGAAGAGACTTGCAAAGATAACTCAATCATACATAAAAGAATTCAGAGAAGATTCAAATATTATCCATAGATAAGCTGGATCATAAACCCACAATTCATCGGTCTCAACAAACACACCGCAAAAAGAAGATTACATCGAATAGATCTCCACGAGAGAGGGGGAGAACATTGTATTGAGATCCAAAAAGAGAGAAGAAGCCATCTAGCTACTAGCTATGGACCCGAAGGTCTGAAGTAAACTACTCACACTTCATCGGAGGGGCTATGGTGTTGATGTAGAAGCCCTCCGTGGTGGATGCCCCCTCGTGAGCTCCTAACAGGCCCCAAGATGGGATCTCGTGGATCAGGAAGGTACGGCGGTGGAATTAGGTTTTGGCTCCTTTTTGATCGTTTGGGGATACATAGGTATATATAGGAGGAAGGATGCGTCGGTGGAGCGTCGGGGCCCACGAGGTAGGGGCGCGCCCTCCACCTCGCGACCGCCTCTGGCGCTTCTTGGAGTAGGGTCCAAGTCTCTGGATCACGTTCGTGAGAAGATCACGTTCGAAGGTTTCATTCCGTTTGGACTCCGTTTGATATTCCGTTTCTTGAAACACTGAAATAGGCAAAAAACAGCAATTCAGGTTGGGCCTCGGTTAATAGGTTAGTCCCAAAAGTAATATAAAAGTGGAAAATAAAGCCCAATATAGTCCAAAACAGTAGATAAAGTAGCATGGAGCAATAAAAAATTATAGATACGTTGGAGACGTATCAATTGCCAAGGATGGCCTGGCGGATATCCGTAGGTGTAGCTGGGGTCGTACTGTGATGCAGCGGCTATCGCATCCTGAGCTGCAGCGTGGCGTCGAGCTGCCTCCGCTCTCCTCTCGTACTCATCTGCCTCCTCTCTGGTAATAACATATCTTCCTTTTGCCTGATAATCAAAGAAGGCAGGAGCAGGGAGAGTAATACGGACAACACGCCGTTAATCAAAGATTAGTCGATACTGGAGATGTGGTTCATCCCTCTCGACAAACTGGTGGTGGACCATAAAATTAAAGTATAAATAAGTAGGAGGCAACTCCATATCACCCTCACGAACGTCCACATCAAGAAAATCAGCTAAGCGGGTTGCATAAATTCCTCCAAAGAAATCTCCATTAAATCTATTATGATGCAACCTACGTGCAACAATGGCTCCCATATTATAAGATTGATCCCCTAACACAGCACTCCTAAGAATACTAAGGTCGGGCACACACATATGACATGTTTCATCTTTAGCATTTATGCACCTACCTATGAAGAGAGCAAAATAATGTATAGCAGGAAAATGGATGCTCCCTATGGTAGCTTGTGTTATATCTCTAGATTCCCCCACGGATATACCAGCAAGAAAGTTTCTAAATTCAGATTTATGGGGATCATTAATACTACCCCATTGTGGAAGTTTGCAAGCAGAAGTAAAATCCTCTAAGTCCATGGTATAAGATTTTTCATAAAGATCAAACATGACTGTTGGAGAATTACGTGAAGATGAAAATTCAAACCTCCTCACAAATGAGCTTGTGAGTTGATTGTACTGGGGGCATTTGTCGGCCTCAAATCTCACAAGATCGGCGTTACGCAAATATGCGTTAAATTCTTCTTTGATTCCCGCTCGATCCATAAAATTTTCTGAAGGCCACTCACAAGGCCGCACTGGGGCGTCTCTTAGTGGTTCCTCGTCAGCATCACGTATTGCAAGCCTGGGTCCTTGCTTTCTTGAAGAACCACCTTGGAACATTTTCCTAAGCATATTTCTTCCTCTGGAAAATTTCTGAAATTTTTAGTAGGTTCAAACAAAAGTGAACCAAGCTCAACAAAATTGATAGCAACTACTGCTACAAGTGCCTAGAGCTTATATCATGCATTAGAACTACTTGGAACCATATAAATTTGACATGCAAGTTCAAGAACATGGTCACCTAGGCAGCACAAATTTGCAATAAATAAAGCATTAGAACAAAAACTAATTGGACCAATGGAGGAGTCACATACCAAGGAACAATCTCCCCAAGCAGTTTTGTGAGAGGTGCTTTGAGCAAGGAGATCAAAAATTGCAGCAAAGTGAGCTAGAACTCGTGCTTGAGCTGGATATTCGTGTTTGTGGGAGGAGAAGAAGTGTATGGGTGCAGGAATAAGTGGAGGAGGGCCACCATGGGCCCACGAGGCAGGGGGCGCGCCCTGGGGGGTAGGGCGCGCCCTCCACCCTCGTGGCCAAGTGGCAGCTCCCCCGCGGTGTTTTCAGTACCATAAATCCTTAAATATTCCAGAAAAAATTATATTAAATTGGCATGGCATTTGGAGGACTTTTATTTTCCGGGTATTTTTATATTGCACGGATAAATCAGGAAACAGACAGAAAAATACTATTTTTACTTTATTTCAACTAAATAACAGAATGTAGAAAGAGGGTACAGAAGGTTGTGCCTTCTAGTTTCATCCATCTCATGCTCATCAAAAGGAATCCACTAACAAGGTTGATCAGGTCTTGTTAACAAACTCATTCCAAATAACATGGAACCGGAGAAATTTCGAATAACACTATGTTACCTCAACGGGGATATGCACATCCCCAATAATAAGAATATCATATTTCTTCTTGATAGTAGGAAGGGGAAATTCAAAACCTCCAAATTTAATCGATGGAATTTTTCCAATAGAGTTGATGCTATAAACTTGAGGTGGTTTCCTCGGAAAGTGTACCATATGCTCATTACCATTAACATGAAAAGTGACATTGCCTTTGTTGCAATCAATAACAGCCCCTGCAGTATTCAAAAAAGGTCTTCCAAGAATAATAGACATACTATCGTCCTCGGGAATATCAAGAATAACAAAGTCCGTTAAAATAGTAACGTTTGCAACCACAACAGGCACATCCTCACATATACCGACAGGTATAGCAGTTGATTTATCAGCCATTTGCAAAGATATTTCAGTAGGTGTCAACTTATTCAAATGAAGTCTACGATATAAAGAGAGAGGCATACCACAGACATCGGCTCCAAGATCACATAAAGCAGTTTTAACATAGTTTCTTTTAATGGAGCATGGTATAGTAGGTACTCCTGGATCTCCAAGTTTCTTTGGTATTCCACCCTTAAAAGTATAATTAGCAAGCATGGTGGAAATTTCAGCTTCCGGTATCTTTCTTTTATTAGTGACAATATCTTTCATATATTTAGCATAGGGATTCATTTTGAGCATATCAGTTAATCGCATACGCAAAAAAGATAGGTCTAATCATTTCAGCAAAGCGCTCAAAATCCTCATCATCCTTTTTCTTGGATGGTTTGGGAGGAAAAGGCATGGGTTTCTGAACCCATGGTTCCCTTTCTTTACCATGTTTCCTATCAATAAAGTCTCTCTTATCATAACGTTGGTTCTTTGAATGTGGGTTATCAAGATCAACAGCAGGTTCAATTTCTACATCATTATCATTACTAGGTTGAGCATCATCATTAACATTTTCACTAGGTTCATGTTCATTACCAGATTGTGTTTCAGCATCAGAAATAGAGATATCATTTGGATTCTCAGGTGGTTCAGCAATAGGTTCGCTAGAAGTTTGCAAAGTCCTATCATTTTTATTTTTCTTCCTTTTAGAAGAACTAGGTGCATCAATATTATTTCTTTGAGAATCTTGCTCAATTCTCTTAGGGTGGCCTTGAGGATACAAAGGTTCCTGAGTCATTCTACCAGTTCTAGTAACCACTCTTACCGCATAATCATTTTTCTTACTATTCATTTCATTGAGCAAATCATTTTGAGCTTTAAGTACTTGTTCTACTTGAGTGGTAACCATAGAAGCATGTTTGCTAACAAGTTTAAGTTCACCTCTAACATTGGCAATATAATCACCCAAGTGTTTAATCATATAAGCATTTTGTTTTAATTGTCTACCAAAATAAGCATTGAAATTTTCTTGTTTGACTATAAAATCATCAAACTCTTCTAAGCATTGCCTAGCAGACTTATAGTGAGGAATATCACCTTCATCAAATCTATAGAGAGAATTTACCTTTACTACCTATGTCGGGTTATCAAGATTTGGAGGTTCTTCAATAGGTAATGGATTAAGATCATTTGTTTCTTCAGCAGGCGGTAAATTAAGACCATGTATTTCTTCAATAGGAGGTAAATTCTTAAAATCTTCAGCTTTAATACCTTTTTCTTTCATAGATTTCTTTGCCTCTTGCATATCTTCAGGACTGAGAAATAGAACACCTCTCTTCTTTGGACTTGGTTTAGGAATTGGCTCTGGAGCTGGCTCAGGAAGTGTCCAATTATTTTCATTTGTCAACATATTATTCAATAGAATCTCAGCTTCATCCGGTGTTCTTTCCCTGAAAACAGAACCAGCACAACTATCCAGGTAATCTCTGGAAGCATCGGTTAGTCCATTATAAAAGATATCAAGTATTTCATTTTTCTTAAGAGGATGATCAGGAAAAGCATTAAGTAACTTGAGAAGCCTCCCCCAAGCTTGTGGGAGACTCTCTTCTTCAATTTGCACAAAGTTGTATATTTCCCTCAAGGCAGCTTGTTTCTTATGAGCAGGGAAATATTTAGCAGAGAAGTAATAAATCATATTCTGCGGACTACGCACACAACCAGGATCAAGAGAATTAAACCATATCTTAGCATCACCCTTTAATGAGAACGGAAATATTTTAAGGATATAAAAGTAGCGAGATCTCTCATCATTAGTGAACAGGGTGGCTATATCATTTAATTTGGTAAGATGTGCCACAACAGTTTCAGATTCATAGCCATGAAAAGGATCAGATTCAACCAAAGTAATTATGTCAGGATCAACAGAGAATTCATAATCCTTATCGACAACACAGATAGGTGAAGTAGCAAAAGCAGGGTCGGGCCTCATTCTATCATTAAGAGATTGCTTATTTCATTTAGCTAATAACCTTCTAAGCTCATTGTTATCTTTGCAAGCCAAAATAGCAGCAGAAGCTTCTTTATCAAAAATATAACCTTTAGGAATAACAGGCATGTTTTCATCATCAATTTCATCAACATGATCAGTTTCCATAATTTCTTTCTCTCTAGCCCGAGCAATTTATTCATCAAGAAATTCACTAAGTGGCACAGTAGTATCAAGCAGAGAAGTAGTTTCATCATAAGTATCATGCATAGCAAAAGTGGCATCATCAATAACATGCGACATATCGGAACGAATAGCAGAAGCAGGTTTAGGTGTCGCAAGCTTACTCAAAACAGAAGGTGAATCAAGTGCAGAGCTAGATGGCAGTTCCTTACCTCCCCTCGTAGGTGAGGGATAAATTGTTGTCTTAGCGTCTTTCAAGTTCTTCATAGTGACCAGCAGATATAAATCCCAAGTGACTCAAAGGATAGAGTTATGCTCCCCGGCAACGGCGCCAGAAATTAGTCTTGATAACCCACAAGTGTAGGGGATCGCAACAGCTTTCGACGGTAGAGTATTCAACCCAAATTTATTGATTCGACACAAGGGGAGCCAAAGAATATTCTCAAGTATTAGCAGTTGAGTTGTCAATTCAACCACACCTGGATAACTTAATATCTGCAGCAAAGTATTTATTAGCAAAGTAATATGATAGTAGTGGTAACGATAACAAAAGAGTAATGAAAGCAAAAGTAATATTTTTGGTGTTTTGTAGTGATTGTAATGATAGTAACGGAAAGTAAATAAGCGAGAACCAAAGATATGGAAAGCTCGTAGGCATTGGATTGGTGATGGATAATTATGCCGGATGCGGTTCATCATGTAACAGTTATAACATAGGGTGACACAGAACTAGCTCCAATTCATGAATATAATGTAGGCATGTATTCCGAATATAGTCATACGTGCTTATGGAAAAGAACTTGCATGACATCTTTTGTCCTACCCTCCCGTGGCAGCGGGGTCCTATTGGAAACTAAGGGATATTAAGGCCTCCTTTTAATAGAGTATCGGAACAAAGCATTAGCACATAGTGAATACATGAACTCCTCCAACTATGGTCATCACCGGGAGTGGTCCCGATTATTGTCACTTCGGGGTTGCCGGATCATAACACATAGTAGGTAACTATAGACTTGCAAGATAGGATCAAGAACACACATATATTCATGAAAACATAATAGGTTCAGATCTGAAATCATGGCACTCGGGCCCTAGTGACAAGCATTAAGCATAGCAAAGTCATAGCAACATCAATCTCAGAACATAGTGGATACTAGGGATAAAACCCTAACAAAACTAACTTGATTACATGATAGATCTCATCCAACCCATCACCGTCCAGCAAGCCTACGATGGAATTACTCACGCACGGCGGTGAGCATCATGAAATTGGTGATGGAGGATGGTTGATGATGACGACGGCGATGAATCCCCCTCTGCGGAGCCCCGAACGGACTCCAGATCAGCCCTCCCGAGAGGTTTTAGGGCTTGGCCGTGGCTCCGTATCGTAAAACGTGATGATTTCTTCTCCTTTATTTTTTTCTCCCCGAAAGCAAATATATAGAGTTGGAGTTGGCGTCGAAGGAGCTCCAGGGGGCCCACGATGTAGGGGGGCGCGCCCCCCACCCTCGTCGACAGGGTGTGGGCCCCCTGGTCTTCATCTTTGGCAAGGATTTTTTATTATTTTAACTAGATGTTCCGTGGAGTTTCAGGTCATTCCGAGAACTTTTGTTTCTGCACATAAATAACACCATGGCAATTCTGCTGAAAACAGCGTCAGTCCGGGTTAGTTTCATTCAAATCATGCAAGTTAGGGTCCAAAACAAGGGCAAACGTGTTTGGAAAAGTAGATACGACGGAGACGTATCACCTAACATGTGTTGAGAACCGTCCTTCTCGATTTTTCCCCCTTATCTTTTCTGTAAGTACGATGGAGGTCATGAAGGAAGAATGACAACTTCGTCACGGTGCCCTGAAGCAGAGAATTAAAGACATCAACGAAAGGGATTAACTTCTTCAAGAAGAGCAACCAAGAACGAGAAGACATGTTAGTATCTAGTAACCCGAACTTTCCCCCTTACTCCACCTCTTGAATCTCGGGACGAGATTTCTTGTAGTGGAGGAGATTTGTAACGCCCCGAGGTTCAAGCTACAGTAACCTCACCCTAATGATGCCATGTCACCACCAACTTACTAAGGCAATTGTCACTTGATTAAAATCAAAGTCAAATTCCAATTCAAAATACAAGTCAAATTTTATTTTATTCAAATGGTAAATTAAAAATGTTCATGAGGTTGAAAATATTCACCACACAATTGTCTTGCATTAAAAAACAATTTTGGAGATGTTTAAAATGCCCATGGGAATTATAACAGTGGACCAACAACCAATTAGTTAACCTTTTCAATTTCTAAAAATAGATAAACAATCCAAACGGTTTGAAACCTTTTGTGCAGCCCCAGGGTGTTTCCCTGAATTTGTGTGACAATTTTCATATTAAACAAATACCAATTGCTATTTAAACTAAATAGGAAACAGTAGCAGTTTTTGTTACAGAAATGTAAAATAGGAAAATGGCACGATGCGCTTAGGCTTAGCAATGCACAGACCTTGGCCCAGCCCAACAACCCCCTTTGTATCCCCTTCCTGCTGCTCACAGGAGCGCGTTGGACGCCGGTGCGCCGTCCATGGCGTGGCTAGCGCACGCATCCGTCATCCGGCGACCCTCCTTGCGGGTTAAGAGCATCCCAGACCCCAGCGGACGAACCCTAGCACCCACTCACTCCCTCTCCCTCACTCATTCTTTCCCTCTGTATCCCGCCCGACGCTGCCGTCGTCATGCGCCACTCGATCCCGCGGCCACCGTCGTCCTCGCGCCCCGCCAAGGTGTCCAGCAGCTCTGGTGTGGACTTCTTCACCTTCATCGCCTCTGGATCGAAGGTGGGGAGCCGCCTCAACGTCACCTACGCCTTCTTCTTCCTCCACGGCCAACGCACGCCCCGCCCGATTCGACTGCTCCTCTCCACGCCCGACCTCGCTGGCCTGCTCATCTGGACCACAATGAGCCCCTCTATCGATTCCCTCGCTTTCCCCTTTCGATCTGTGTCGTGTACCGCTGCTCCCGTACTCGTCTGTGGTCGCCATGGTTGCAGCTCCGTCCGGTCGCGTCGCGTCCGCGTGCCTGCCTGCGCCTATGGCGCGGCTCGGCGCAGCGCTGCTCCCGGCCGCGCCAGCGCTTCCCGCAGCCGCCCGCGGTCCTGCCGCTAGTGCTACTGCTCTATGCTGCCACCTACTGCTGCTTGCTGCTCGTGCCCGTGCTACATAGAACTGCTGCCGCTTCTAGTTGTTTGCTGATGTTCCTTAGCCACCGCTAATGTCGCCGTTGTTGCGCTGCTTGTGCCGCTGCTAACTGCAGCTACTGCTCCTAAGCTGTTGTTGCTCCTGGCCATGGATGCCATGCGCCCATGCATGTGTGTGCCCAGCCATGGGCACCGTTGTGCCTCTGGCCGGCCTGTTTAGATTAGGATAGGGATTAGATTAATGCTAATTAGCAGAATGGCCTAATGACGGTGGGACCCAACAACTAAAGTAAATTTTAATCTAACTCTAGTCAATGACACGCCGGACCCGCCTACACTATTCACCGTTTGACTAGTCAACCGTTGACTGCTGACTCAGTAGTCAACGGGACCCACATGTCAGCCTCTCTAAACCACTGGCTGGGTACGCAACTTGGTACCCCTAGCAATTTCAGTTATTTTTGAAATAAAAATTAAAATACAGAAATTCCAGAAAAATCATTTAAAACTTTAGAAATTAATATAAAATAATCTGTAACTCGGATGGAAAAGTTTTATACATGAAAGTTGCTCAGAACGACGAGACGAACACGAATACGCTAACCACATACCTGTCAGCTGCCTCTAACTATCTGAACATGGAACATTCCCCTCCGGTCATCTGTCTGACACAGGTCCGGAACCGGGAATACGTCCCCGGTTGAATTTCCCCTTCGCCTATATCGTGTAGCCATACGTTAGGTCACACCCGACACAACATATTGCCACGTTATGCTTTGTGATGCTATGTTTGCTTTATATTTACTGTTTGTTCCCCCTTTTCTCTCTGGTAGACCCCGAGACCGATGTCGCCCCTATGATCGACTACGTCGACGACGACCCCTTCTTGCCAGAGCAACCAGGCAAGCCCCCCCTTTGATCATCCTGATATCACCCATTCCCTTCTCTCATGCTTGCATTAGATTTTGCTACTGTTATTGTTCTCTCCTATTCTGATGCATAGCCTGCTTTTGTAACCTGCTTATTGTACCTTACCTGCTTAGCATAGGTTGGTTAGTGATCCATCAATGACCCCCACCTTGTCCTTGTTGCCCCTGCTTCATCATTGAAGACCCGATCAACGGGATCGAAGACCAGGCACCGCACATCACTTTCCCCTTAGTTCCTTGACACTACACGGTTATTATCGAGTGTCGAGGGTGAGACCTCTTCAACACTTCTGATGTTAACCCTGTAGTGTAGCTATTCGGTCATGGTCATCAAGGGTGATTTCCTCCTTAACCACTTCCGATACGACTCTGTCGTGCAACCCCTCAAGTGTGAACCTCAAGGGTGGTCCCTCTTACGTTCACCTTGATGATTACATCGAGTGAAATTCGCTGGGGGTGATTCCTCGGGTTTTCCCCTTGATGTTTGGACACACGGATACTTGGACTTTACCACTACTACTTGGAAAGGCGGGTCGACCCTGAGGGGTACCCACGAGTGATGTGGAGACGGGTTGACCTGGAGGGTGCCCGCGAGATAATTACAAGGCATGGTCGGGCATTCCTAGCCCTTGCCGCAAGTCCTCGAGACGGGGCAACGGGGTCACATCTTTCATGAGTCTCTGCTTGTTACCGCGTGCTCCTAATCCACTACGATTTGGATATTTGATCCGAGGGGCCTCTGGCCTGATAGCACTAACCATCACGTGGGCATAGTATGGGTGTTCTGCGTCTTATGCATCAGCCGAAGCTTAATCGTCAGCGACTGAGCGGCGCGCGCCGGGTTGGACTGGTAAGCACCTGCCTTTTTTAAGGAGGTAGCTAGGTCTGCTCACCGGTCGCGTTCGCGACGTGCAGGAGTTCTCGGGGCGATGGCCCAGGACCCCTGGGGGCATAGGTTTAGTCCGGCGTGCTGACCTCTCTATTAAGCCTAGGTCGGGTTGTGGCGTATTGTTTGGCCAAGGCCAGACATGACCCAGGAAAGTGTGTCTGGCCGGAGTTAATCGAGTGTGGTGGGTAAGTTGGTGCACCCCTGCAGGGAAGAAAACATCTATTCGATAGCCTGTCCTACGCTAACGGACACTTGGAGTTGTATCCCGATCGATACAACTAGAACTGGATACTTGAGATGAGACATGGAGATGAGAAATGGATAGTATGGATTTGGGATTGCTTTCTCGCAGGGAGTCGAGAAAGGATCTCTGGCCGAGGTTGATAACACTACTACTACTTTACTTTATGATACTCTTATCTCTTCTGATGCTGCAAGATGCTTGGAGCTTCTTGAAGATGCTAGTCTTTGATAGGCTAGGCTTTCCCCTTCTCTTCTGGCATTCTGCAGTCCAGTCCACAGATACAACCCATTTCATTGATACCGATGCATATGTAGTGTAGATCCTTGCTTGCGAGTACTTTGTATGAGTACTCACGGTTGCTTTGCTCCCCTTTTCCCACCTCTTTCCATTCTTCCCAGATGCTGCAACCAGATGGTGGAGTCTAGGAGCCAGATGCCACCACCGATGGCTACTACAACCCCGAGGGTGCCTACTACTACGTGGAGGCCGCCGACGACCAGGAGTAGTTAGGAGGCTCCCAGGCAGGAGGCCTTGCCTTTTCGATCGTTGTGCTTTTGTGCTAGTCTTCTTAAGGCAAACTTGTCTAACTTATGTCTGTACTCAGATATTGTTGCTTCCGCTGACATTTGTGTTTTCGAGCTGATATATTCGAGCCCTCGAGGCCCCTGGCTTGTATTATTTTAATTTGTGTCTAGAGTTGTGTTGTGATATCTTCCCGTGAGTCCCTGATCTTGATCGTACACATTTGCGTGTATGATTAGTGTACGATTGAATCGGGGGCGTCACAACAGGTATGTACAAAAAGCATATGAATTTTTATGTGATATGTTCTACATAATTCGAACATAAATAGTTTTTATATGCGATCCATACTATTTTCTCATGATTTATTTTTCACTTTTCTTCATGATTTTCTTCTGCCATGAACAGCCAAAGGATATTTGAGATTGAAGGAGTTTGGGTGGATCATAAAACTATAATTCTATCATTCATGCCTGGTGGCTGGATAAACCCTCGGGTTGTTGGCTGTTTTTCAAAACTAAAAGAACAAAGACCAGCTGGACCGAGGAAGAAAAGGCCTCCTGCGAAACAACGAAATAGTGGAGCACATAGTTAACATTGACAACATGGTCAGCCTATATTTTGAATTATTCTCCTCAGTTTTCGCTTTCACATCATCGATATTTCCTTTTCTTAACTATCAATGATTTTCTGGGAAACAAACATGCAGGAGAAGCTAATGAACCCAATGCTAAATCATTCAAATCCTGCAAACCAACTAATCTTACAGGAAAGTAATGTTGGCTTCAGTTTATTGAATGCTTCCTTGGTGAGACAAGTCCTTTTGCACAAACTACTCTTATAGTTTTTTCTTCTTTAAAGAGGTTACACTAATAGATTGTAACTTTCCACAATTCCCTAGGTAAAAATGCCCGTCATTGGTACGCGTCGGTCCTAAACAAACGGTTTTTAACCCCTTTCCGCGACGGCATTCAGAACCGTCGCCAAGTGAGTGTGGGCGATAGGGGGTCCTTCCCACACGACCCAGAAACCGTTGGGGATATGCCGTCCTGGCACACACGCTCGGCAAAATGAGGTCGTGTGCGACCGGCGAGCACTCAAATACAGAAATATGTACAGTAGTGCTAAAAAATACAATTATACAGCCGGAATCATTTCCGGTCGTAAGTACATCCCACACAGTCATTCACCGCTAAACGTTTTTGTTCGTATATACATCCCACACAGTCACTCCAAGGAAAACGTTTGCGCACGGTGGCGTAACGCAAACACTTTTCAAGAGAATGTCGTGTGTGATTGTTCATTGATCCAACACGGTTTATTCCTAGAAACTGTGTGCGTTGCCCGAGGTCATTGCCCACGGTGTTTTCTCATTAACCGTTTGCAATAGGAAAACCCAATTAGCAAGCTAATTGGCCAACTAGCGGGCTAATTGCCCTATTATTAATAATCCATTTACTAATATAATTGACATTGATATTAAGCACATAATATATTCCATTTCCATATTAAGGAAGAGGATTTCATAATTGAAATACATCGTAGTACAACATGATATAGCTTGAGACTCAGCCACCCCATTACACAAGCGCACCGACAACAAGTTTCACATGCAACATCTAGAACCTTTCAAATTAGCATCATAGGCGGTACATAGAGATGCATCTCATCTGGAAAACTGCTGAAGCGGAAGCGAATATTGAGCCTTCATTCATGTTGAAGGTCTTTGCAACTTTAGGCCAGTGCTTGTGGATGATTGACCGTCCATCCTTCGACCTCTTCAGGAACACTTCAATATTGAACCGTGGGTGTTGTATGAAACTTTCCTCGCCTCCTGACCACAGAGGTGGTTTGATAGGTAATCATCAGTGAAGCCTGAAAACAAGGATGTGCATAAATATCTTATCTATATTGGAAATGGGGCAAAGGAATATAAAAGCAAGGTATAATAGTTAGTGCCATCTTGTAAACCTCAGTGCTTCCCATTGTTTCCCTGCAACACATATAAGGTAGTTAGTCATCAGGTTAAGTAAGGGTTCGCATGCTATTAGTAAAATATGTTGATGAAAAATAAGCACATTGCAGATTCATCAGATTAATTCAAGCCACATGGAAAACCAGTTTATCCAAACAAAGCATGATTAAGAACTAGGAAATATAGCACCTGTATATGTTTCTCATGTATTAAGTGCAGCCAAATTCGATTTATTCCTCACATGGTATACAATAAGAGAATGCAGCTGCAACAATTGAACATCGCATTGCAGAATTGAACCAAGCAGTTAACTAAACACCACAACAAATGAACCAAACGTTAATTAAGCACCACATTGCACAATATAACATACTCCTAATAGAAGATCAGACTGTTAACCAAACCAAGCATGCTTAACAACTTGGAAATATAGCAATTGTATTTGTTTCTCATGTATTTAGTACAGCCAAATTCGATTTATTCCTCACATGGTATACAATAACAGGATGCAGCCATAGCAATTCAACATCACATTGCAGAATTGAACCAAGCAGTTAACTAAACACCACAACAAATGAACCAAACGTTAACTGAGCACCACATTGCACAATATAACATACTCCTAATAGAATATCAGATAGTTAACCAAACCAAGCATGCTTAACAACTTGGAAATATAGCAATTGTATTTGTTTTTCATGTATTTAGTACAGCCAAATTCGATTTATTCCTCACATGGTATACAATAACAGAATGCAGCCACAACAATTGAATATCGCATTGCAGAATTGAACCAAGCAGTTAACTAAACACCACAAAAAGTGAACCAAGACACAGCAAATGAACCAAGCAGTTAACTAAACACCAATTGAACAATATAACATACTCCTAATAGAAGATTAGACAGTTAACGAAACCAAGCATGCTTAACAACTTGGAAATATTGCACCCTGAAGAATTGGACATCACATTTGCAGAATTGAACCAAGCAGTTAATTGAACGCCACATTTCACGACATGTAGAACATATACATGACAAGTGGTGAGTTGCCTGAGCCACTCCGGGCACCAAATTGCTGGCTCTCGATATGAGGTAAGCACGTGCACGCTGAGAAAACACCTCGTAATCTTCGTCGAAGGCACCGACGGTGGCCTCGAGAAAACGCCACGAACTGTCTTTTAAAGCAGCCAACTGCATCGCGGCGTCGGCGCGCGAGGCGTCAACAGTGGCCTCGACGGCGAGGTGCTCCTCCAAGATCTGGGGGTCGGCACGAATGGCAGCCATTGCGACCTCATCTGCGCGTACGACCATGATTTGCTTCTCCGCTGCCAAATGCTCCTTGAGGTCCTGGCTATATTGCGTGCACCATGGCTTAGTCCAGCGCTTATTTGGTGGAGGGGTCGATGATTTGGGTGAAAGGTGTCGCGCTCGCGCCGGCGGTTGGGGCATGTGGGATGTGGAAGGAGGAGGAGGATGGGGTCGGGTGTGGATTACCTGCCTGGATAGGCGAGGCCGAGCAGCGTGAAGGAGGGTCGCCGGTGAGGAGGCGGCGTCGTTGCAAGCAAGGATTGAAGGTTTCAACTTGGAAAGGAAGGTGGAAACAGGGGAAATGTGGCTTTTGGTAAGGGGGAGGGGGCGGGGAGGTAGATATTTCCGCGGAAGCCGAAAATTTGGAATCCCTTTCAAAAAACTGGCGCGCAAAGTGTCATCAGACACGGTCCCTTATTCAGAGCGGATTGTGGACTGTAGCCGTCGCACCTTCTCGCGTAAGCCGTATGCGTACTATACTCCGACGGTGCTCCAAGTATTTTGTGTTGCATCTCACACGGCTGGTTATAATAAACTGTGTGGGATCTACTTGATTTTTCGTCTTGATTTGAATTACATAATGGGGTCAAAGCGGCCATGGACGGTGTTTGCATTGCTAGACCTTTTTATCTGCAATAATCATGCAACTATATGTGTGTCACAAAAGAATTGGAATTATTCAAGGTTCGTTTGGACATTTTTATGCATTAAGTGAGTTTTCAATGCATTTATGTGCATAATTCAAATTTGAACTACATGCACATGCTCCAGTGCATATAAATTGGTTGAAAAATCAAATCTTTGTCCTTGGGTGCATGCTTAGGTCCCATGCAAGAAATGGGAATGGATGTCAAACACTCTGCCACCGTCACTCGGCCGCAAACATTGAGATACATGGTTTTTAAATTCTAGTAAATCCAAAACTCGTCCGAAATTCATGAAACTTGGCATGCTATCATGGAGCGGCATCAACATGGCGTGGTAAATTTTTTATCCCGTTTGGGGCAGGTTTAGGTATATGCTTCTCACAAACCAGAGCTTCTCACAACAAGCATGATGGTTTCGGTAGGGAATGCCTCAACTTTGGGGATGAAACGATATCCATTGCCTCTAATTGCTTTCAAAAAATTTCTCGTGTCAACATAGAACAACAGGAGTGTTGTGTTATTTTTTGTGATTTTTGGGGGTTCATTTGGACATTTTTATGCGTTAAGTGAGTTTTCAATGCATTTATGTGCATAATTCAAATTTAAACTGCATGCATATGCTCTGGTGCATATAAATTGGTTGAAAAATCAAATCTTTTGTCCTTGGGTGCATGCTTAGGTCCCATGCAAGAAATGGGAATGAATGTCAAACACCCTGCCGCTGTCACTCGGCCGCAAACATTGAGATACCTGGTTTTTAAATTCTAGTAAATCCAAAACTCGTCTGAAATTCATGAAACTTGGCATGCTATCATGGAGCGGCATCAACATGGCGTGGTAATTTTTTGTCCCATTTGGGGCAGGTTTGGGTATATGCTTCTCACAAACCAGAGCTTCTCACAACAAGCATGATGGTTTCAGATAGAACACCCGTATGCAAAGTGAGAGCAGGATTTGTGCATCTCTTGAACACAAACAATTTTTTTGGATGACCCGTATGAACCACTTACAAACAATTTGGTGCGATTTGCATCTGTCATATTGGGTATGTTGCCATTTGTCAAAATAGAAAGATTGACATTTGTTGATCTAGTAACATTGCCATTTGCCAACCTTGTAACACTGCAATTTGTCAAAATATGAAGCTAAATATCACTAGCAGTATCTAATTTTTGCAACTAAAATTCAGTAATTAAGCATAGATGGAGGCGAGGAGGCGTGTTCAGCCAGGCGTGCAGCGGGCAGCGCAGTACTATTTGATTTGACAGCATGCGGCGCAGTTCCCGGTACGGCTTTAATGCAGACGAGGGAGAGGGTAGCGGTTCCCGAAATTTCGGACGGCCAATGATGCATCCTCCTTCAATTAGCATCGTGTGAATGCATGAGGAAAGTAATGGAAGGACCGGGAAAAGAGGCAGCACGATGTGAATGCAATGCAGTTTGCACTCATATAAAGGCGCCCCTCCATTCCAATGCCTCTACCACATCGTACGCACCTAAGCATTTGCCTAAGCACCTACACTAATAAGCGCAAAGTGCCCACTCCAGACCCATGGCGGCGATGCGCGCGAGCAGCCAGCGGCTGTGCCAGATGGTCCATGATGCCGGCCTGCGGCATGGCACCATGGATCGCTCCATACGGTGTTGGCGACCGGCTGGTGGATGGCCGCCGTCGACACCAGCTACAACTCTCAGTTGGACCAGATGATCGTTCGAACCACCAACATGTTTACCGTCGTCAAGAAGCTCGTGGACGACATCGTCGTACTCCTCCAGCCCGTGCGCCCAGGCTCCTCATTGCCTGCCACCCTAATCGGCCTCCATGGTCGGAACCTCTTTCAAGCACTGGTGGCCCTGTGACTGCCCGCCGACGCCACGAAGAATGTCCACCTAGAGGTCGCGCTCACCACGAGGTGCCTCGCCCTGCAAGAAACCGTCGACCTACACATCCATGTGTATGAGCGAATCATGTACATAGGTATCTACAAGGCCAGTGAGGACGCTACGACGTTGGCCTTCTTCAGCCGGATGGAAGCCTTGGATACCTTAGCTGAGAAGCACCTTGAACTCGCCACACAAGCCGCCGCTCCTTAGCCGCCGGTCGGTGGCCCGGCCGGTGCACTGAGTTGAGGAGGAGGAGGAGGAGGTCGTACGTTTATGGATGCATCTTTCTTCTTGTCTCCTGTAACCACCACTGCGATCACATCTTCATGGCCTTAATTCTTATTTTGATTGGCTTGAATGAAGGTCTATCCCGCCGTTAGGCGCCGCAGCGTGCTATGCTCGCCGTTAGGCGCCGCGGCACGCTCTGCTCGTGTCCGTCGGCGCGCTCGGCTTGTGGACAACTTTTCCTTGCGTGTTCAACTACTATATGCATATATATATATGGTTGCTCGCCGTTGAGGCGACCTCGGAGCACTCTGCTCGCGTCCCTCCGCGCGCGCTCTGCCAACGGTTGGGCGTGCGCACTATCACGTCGGGGGCCCCGTATGCATGCGGTTGCGCCGGGCGCGTTGCCACGCGATGCAGTTACGTGCGGCACGATGGAGTTACGCGCTGCAAATTAGAACTGCCATCACGGCCTGCCGATATTCCTGGCCGTCCGGCTTCCCCTTTAATTCCCACGACCATTATAACCTTAGTCTCTTCAACCTTTCGATCGCGCCCCACAACACAACAAGCACACCCACGACGACACATAGAGAGGAGATGTCCAGCGGTGCTCCAATGGAGTTCAGCGAGCATAGAGTGGAGACCCACGCGAGGGAGACGGATCTCTCGGTGGTGTACACCATCGACCCGGCCATGGTAGACGACTGCATCAACAGCGTTGAGCAGTTGCTTGCTGGAGACAAGTACAAGGTGGTCGGCATCGACCTCCAGTATGCCACCGGTCGTCCCGGCATAGATCAGAAGGTTGTCGTCGCCTAGTTGTGCGTGCGCCATCTGTTGGGGAACGTAGTAATTTCAAAAAAAAATCCTATGCACACGCAAGATCATGGTGATGCATAGCAACGAGAGGGGAGAGTGTTGTCCACGTACCCTCGTAGACCGAAAGCGGAAGCGTTAGCACAACGCGGTTGATGTAGTCGTACGTCTTCACGATCCGACCGATCAAGTACCGAACGTACGGCACCTCCGAGTTCAGCACACATTCAGCCCGATGACATCCCTCGAACTCCGATCCAGCCGAGTGTTGAGGGAGAGTTTCGTTAGCACGACGGCGTGGTGACGATGGTGATGTTCTACCGACGCAGAGCTTCGCCTAAGCACCGCTACAGTATTATCAGGGTGGACTATGGTGGAGGGGGGCACCGCACACGGCTAAAAGATCAAATAGATCAATGTTGTGTCTATGGGGTGCCCCTTGCCCCCGTATATAAAGGAGCAAGGGGGGTGCGGCCGGCCAAGGGAGAGGGCGCACCGGGAGGAGTCCTACTCCCACCGGGAGTAGGACTCCCCCCTCTTTCCTAGTTGGATTAGGACTTGGGAGGGGGGAGGAGTGGAGGTGAAGAAGGAAGGGGGGCACCGCCCCCTTCTCCTTGTCCTATTCGGACTGGGGGGGAGGGGCGCGCGGCCCAGCCCTAGCCGCCTCTCCTCTCTTCCACCTGGGCCCACTAAGGCCCATTAAGTTCCCGGGGGGTTCCGGTAACCTCCGGTACTCGAAAAAATCGATTTCACCCGTAACACTTCCGATATCAAACATAGGCTTCCAATATATCAATCTTCATGTCTCGACCATTTCGAGACTCCTCGTCATGTCCGTGATCACATCAGGGACTCGAACAACCTTGGTACATCAAAACATATAAACTCATAATATAAGCATCATCGTAGCGTTAAGCGTGCGGACCCTACAGGTTCGAGAACTATGTAGACATGACCGAGACACGTCTCCGGTCAATAACCAATAGCGGAACCTGGATGCTCATATTGGCTCCTACATATTCTACGAAGATCTTTATCGGTCAGACCGCATAACAACATACGTTGTTCCTTTGTCATCGGTATGTTACTTGCCCGAGATTCGATCGTCGGTATCTCAATACCTAGTTCAATCTCATTCTTTGGAAAGTCTCTTTACTTGTTCCGTAATACATCATCCATAACTAACTCATTAGTTGCAATGCTTGCAAGGCTTAAGTGATGTGCATTACCAAGAGGGCCAGAGATACCTCTCCAGAGCAATCGGAGTGACAAATCCTAATCTCGAAATACGCCAACCCAACATGTACCTTTGGAGACACCTGTAGAGCACCTTTATAATCACCAAGTTACGTTGTGACGTTTGGTAGCACACAAAGTGTTCCTCCGGTAAACGGGAGTTAAATAATCTCATAGTCATAGGAACATGTATAAGTCATGAAGAAAGCAATAGCAACATACTAAACGATCGTGTGCTAAGCTAACGGAATTGGTCATGTCAATCACATCATTCTCCTAATGATGTGATCTAGTTAATCAAATGACAACCCATGTCAATGGCTAGGAAACATAACCATCTTTGATTAACGAGCTAGTCAAGTAGAGGCATACTAGTGACACTCTGTTTGTCTATGTATTCACACATGTATCATGTTTCCGGTTAATACAATTCTAGCATGAATAATAAACATTTATCATGATATAAGGAAATAAATAATAACTTTATTATTGCCTCTAGGGCATATTTCCTTGATCTCCCACTTGCACTAGAGTCAATAATCTAGATTACACAAGTAATGATTCTAACACCCATGGAGCCTTGGTGCTGATCATGTTTTGCTCGTGGAAGAGGCTTAGTCAACGGGTCGCAACATTCAGATCCGTATGTATCTTGCAAATTTCTATGTCTCCCACGGACTAGATCCGGATGGAATTGAAGCGTCTCTTGATGTGCTTGGTTCTCTTGTGAAATCTGGATTCCTTCGCCAAGGCAATTGCACCAGTATTGTCACAAAAGATTTCCATTGGACCCGATGCCCTAGGTATGACACCTAGATCGGATATGAACTCCTTCATCCAGACTCCTTCATTTGCTGCTTCCGCAGCAGCTATGTACTCCGCTTCACACGTAGATCCCGCCACGACGCTTTGTTTAGAACTGCACCAACTGACAGATCCACCGTTCAATGTAAACACGTATCCGGTTTGTGATTTAGAATCGTCAGGATCAGTGTCAAAGCTTGCATCGACGTAACCATTTACGATGAGCTCTTTGTCACCTCCATAAACGAGAAACATATCCTTAGTCCTTTTCGGTATTTCGGGATGTTCTTGACCCTTTGCCCGATGATCCACTCTGGATTACTTTGGTACCTCTTTGCTAGACTTATAGCAAGGCACACATCAGGTGCGGTACACAGCATTGCATACATGATAGAGCCTATGGCTGAAGCATAGGGAACATCTTTCATATTCTCTCTATCTTCTGCAGTGGTTGGGCATTGAGTCTTACTCAACTTCACACCTTGTAACACAGGCAAGAACCCTTTCTTTGCTTGATCCATTTGAACTTCTTCAAAACTTTGTCAAGGTATGTGCTTTGTGAAAGTCAATTAAGCATCTTGATCTATCTCTATAGATCTTAATGCCCAATATGTAAGCAGCTTCACCGAGGTCTTTCATCGAAAAACTCTTATTCAAGTATCCCTTTATGCTATCCAGAAATTCTATATCATTTCCAATTAGTAATATGTCATCCACATATAATATCGAAATGCTCTGAGCTCCCACTCACTTTCTTGTAAATACAGGCTTCTCCAAAAGTCATACAAAACCAAATGCTTTGATCACACTATCAAAGCGTTTATTCCAACTCGAGAGGCTTGCACCAGTCCATAAATGGATCATTTGGAGCTTGCACACTTTGTTAGCTCCCTTTGGATCGACAAACATTCGGTTGCATCATATACAACTCTTCTTCCGTAAATCCATTCAGGAATGCAGTTTTGACATCCATCTGCCAAATTTCATAATCATAAAGTGCGGCAATCGCTAACATGATTCGGACAGACTTAAGCATCGCTACTGGTGAGAATGTCTCATCGTAGTCAACCCTTGAACTTGTCGAAAACCTTTTGCAACAAGTCGAGCTTTGTAGACGATAATATTACCGTCGTCGGTCTTCTTCTTGAAGATCCATTTATTCTCAATTGCTTGCCGATCATCGGGCAAGTCAACCAAAGTCCACACTTTGTTCTCATACATGGATCCCATCTCAGATTTCATGGCTTCAAGCCATTTTGCGGAATCTGGGCTCACCATCGCTTCTTCATAGTTCGTAGGTTCATCATGATCTAGTAGCATGACTTCCAGAACAGGATTACCGTACCACTGTGGTGCGGATCTTACTCTGGTTGATCTACGAGGTTCGGTAACAACTTGATTTGAAGTTCCATGATCATCATCATCAATTTCCTCACTAATTGGTGTAGGTGTCACAAAAATCGGTTTCTGTGATGAACTACTTTCCAATAAGGGAGCAGGTACAGTTACCTCATCAAGTTCTACTTTCCTCCCACTCACTTCTTTCGAGAGAAACTCCTTCTCTAGAAAGGATCCATTCTTAGCAACGAATGTTTTGCCTTCAGATCTGTGATAGAAGGTGTACCCAACAGTCTCCTTTGGGTATCCTATGAAGACACATTTCTCCGATTTGGGTTCGAGCTTATCAGGTTGAAGCTTTTTCACATAAGCATCGCAGCCCCAAACTTTCAGAAACGACAACTTTTGTTTCTTGCCAAACCACAGTTCATAAGGCGTCGTCTCAACGGATTTCGATGGTGCCCTATTTAACGTGAATGCAGCCGTCTCTAAAGCATAACCCCAAAATGATAGCGGTAAATCAGTAAGAGACATCATAGATCGCACCATATCTAGTAAAGTATGATTACGACGTTTGGACGCACCATTACGTTGTGGTGTTCCAGGTGGCGTGAGTTGCGAAACTATTCCGCATTGTTTCAAATGTAGACCAAACTCGTAACTCAAATATTCTCCTCCATGATCAGATCGTAGAAACTTTATTTTCTTGTTATGATGATTTTCAACTTCACTCTGAAATTCTTTGAACTTTTCAAATGTTTCAGACTTATGCTTCATCAAGTAGATATACCCATATCTGCTTAAATCATCTGTGAAGGTGAGAAAATAACGATATCCGCCACGAGCCTCAACATTCATCGGACCACATACATCTGTATGTATGATTTCCAACAAATCGGTTGCTCTCTCCATAGTACCGGAGAACGGCATTTTAGTCATCTTGCCCATGAGGCACGGTTCACAAGTACCAAGTGATTCATAATCAAGTGGCTCCAAAAGTCCATCAGTATGGAGTTTCTTCATGCGCTTTACACCGATATGACCTAAACGACAGTGCCACAAATAAGTTGCACTATCATTATCAACTCTGCATCTTTTGGTTTCAACATTATGAATATGTGTATCACTACTATCGAGATTCATCAAAAATAGACCACTCTTCAAGGGTGCATGACCATAAATAGAACAACCATTATTCTCTGATTTAAATGAATAACCGTCTCGCATCAAACAAGATCGAGATATAATGTTCATGCTCAACGCTGGCACCAAATAACAATTACTTAGGTCTAAAACTAATCCCGAAGGTAGATGTAGAGGTAGCGTGCCGACCGCGACCACATCGACTTTGGAACCATTTCCCACGCGCATCGTCACCTCGTCCTCGGACAGTGTTCACTTAATCCATAGTCCCTGTTTCGAGTTGCAAATATTAGCAACAGAACCAGTATCAAATACCCAGGTGCTACTGCGAGCTCTAGTAAGGTACACATCAATAACATGTATATCACATATACCTTTGTTCACCTTGCCATCCTTCTTATCCACCGAATACTTGGGGCAGTTCCGCTTCGGTGACCGATCGCTTGCGGTAGAAGCACTCAGTTTCAGGCTTAGGTCCAGACTTGGGTTTCTTCTCCTGAGCAGCAACTTGCTTGCCGTTCTTCTTGAAGTTCCCCTTCTTCTTCCCTTTGCCCTTTTTCTTGAAACTAGTGGTCTTGTTGACCATCAACACTTGATGCTCCTTCTTGATTTCTACCTCCGAAGCCTTTAGCATTGCGAAGAGCTCGGGAATCATTTTTTCCATCCCTTGCATGTAATAGTTCATCACGAAGCTCTTGTAGCTTGGTGGCAGTGATTGGAGAATTCTGTCAATGACGCTATCATCCGGAAGATTAACTCCCGGTTGAATCAAGTGATTATTATACCCAGCCATCTTGAGTATATGCTCCTTGTGAACTATTCTCCTCCATCTTGCAGCTATAGAACTTATTGGAGACTTCATATCTCTCAATCCGGGCATTTGCTTGAAATATCAACTTCAACTCTGGAACATCTCATATGCTCCACGACATTCAAAACGTCGTTGAAGTCCCGGTTCTAAGCCGTAAAGCATGGCACATCGAACTATCGAGTAGTCATCAGCTTTGCTCGCCAGACGTTCATAACATCTGGTGTTGCTCTGCAGCAGGCACTGGCACCCAGCGGTGCTTCGGGGCGTAATTCTTACATGCAGCAATGAGGATAATCCTCGTTACGGACCCAGTCCGTGTAATTGCTACCATCATCTTTCAACTTTGCTTTCTCAAGGAACGCATTAAAATTCAACGGAACAACAGCACGGGCCATCTATCTACAATCAAACATAGACAAGCAAGATACTATCAGGTACTAAGTTCATGATAAATTTAAGTTCAATTAATCATATTACTTAAGAACTCCCACTTAGAAAGACGTCCCTCTAATCCTCTAAGTGATCACGTGATCCAAATCAACTAAACCATAACCGATCATCACGTGAAATGGAGTAGCTTTCAATGGTGAACATCACTATGTTGATCATATCTACTATATGATTCACGCTCGACCTTTCGGTCTCAGTGTTTCGAGGCCATATCTGCATATGCTAGGCTCATCAAGTTTAACCTGAGTATTCTGCGTGTGCAAAACTGTCTTGCACCCGTTGTAGATGGATGTAGAGCTTATCACACCCGATCATCACATGGTGTCTGGGCACGACGAACTTTGGCAACGGTGCATACTCAGGGAGAAAACTTTTATCTTGAAATTTAGTGAGAGATCATCTTATAATGCTACCGTCAATCAAAGCAAGATAAGATGCATAAAAGATAAACATCACATGCAATCAATATAAGTGATATGATATGGCCATCATCATCTTGTGCTTGTGATCTCCATCTCCGAAGCACCTCCATGATCACCATCGTCACCGGCGCGACACCTTGATCTCCATCGTAGCATCGTTGTCGTCTCGCCAATCTTATGCTTGTACGACTTTCGCTACCGCTTAGTGACAAAGTAAAGCATTACAGGGCGATTGCATTGCATACAATAAAGCGACAACCATATGGCTCCTGCCAGTTGCCGATAACTCGGTTACAAAACATGATCATCTCATACAGTAAAATATAGCTTCACGTCTTGACCATATCACATCACAACATGCCCTGTAAAAACAAGTTAGACGTCCTCTACTTTGTTGTTGCAAATTTTACGTGGCTGCTATGGGCTTAGCAAGAACCGTTCTTACCTACGCATCAAAACCACAATGATAGTTTGTCAAGTTAGTGTTGTTTTAACCTTCGCAAGGACCGGGCGTAGCCACACTCGGTTCAACTAAAGTTGGAGAAACTGACACCCGCTAGCCACCTTTGTGCAAAGCACGTCGGGAGAACCGGTCTCGCGAAGCGTCTGGCGTAATGTCGGTCCGGGCCGCTTCGTCCAACAATACCGCCGAACCAAAGTATGGCATGCTGGTAAGCAGTATGACGTATATCGCCCACAACTCACTTGTGTTCTACTCGTGCATATGACATCTACGCATAAAACCAGGCTCGAATGCCACTGTTGGGGAACGTAGTAATTTCAAAAAAATTCCTACGCACACGCAAGATCATGGTGATGCATAGCAACGAGAGGGGAGAGTATTGTCCACGTACCCTCGTAGACTGAAAGCGGAAGCGTTAGCACAATGCGGTTGATGTAGCCGTACGTCTTCACGATCCGACCGATCAAGTACCGAACATACGGCACCTCCGAGTTCAGCACACGTTCAGCCCGATGATGTCCCTCGAACTCCGATCCAGCCGAGTGTTGAGGGAGAGTTTCGTTAGCACGACGGCGTGGTGACGATGTTGATGTTCTACCGACGCAGGGCTTCGCCTAAGCACCGCTAGAGTATTATCGAGGTGGACTATGGTGGAGGGAGGCACCGCACACGGCTAAAAGATCAAACAGATCAATGTTGTGTCTATGGGGTGCCCCCTGCCCCCGTATATAAAGGAGCAAGGGGGGGTGCGGCCGGCCAAGGGAGAGGCGCGCCGGGAGGAGTCCTACTCCCACCGAGAGTAGGACTCCCCCCCTTTCCTAGTTGGATTAGGACTTGGGAGGGGAAAGGAGTGGAGGTGAAGAAGGAAGGGGGGCGCCGCCCCCCTCTCCTTGTCCTATTCGGACTGGGGGGGGGGCGCGGCCCAGCCCTAGCCGCCTATCCTCTCTTCCACCTAGGCCCACTAAGGCCCATTAAGTTCCGGGGGTTCGGTAACCTCCCCGGTACTCGGAAAAATCCGATTTCACCCGAAACGCCGATATCCAACCATAGGCTTCCAATATATCAATCTTCATGTCTCGACCATTTCGAGACTCCTCGTCATGTCCGTGATCACATCCCGGACTCCGAACAACCTTTGGTACATCAAAACATATAAACTCATAATATAACTGTCATCGTAACGTTAAGCGTGCGGACCCTACGGGTTCGAGAACTATGTAGACATGACCGAGACACGTCTCCGGTCAATAAACAATAGCGGAACCTGGATGCTCATATTGTCTCCCACATATTCTACAAAGATCTTTATCGGTCAGACCGCATAACAACATACGTTGTTCCCTTTGTCATCGGTATGTTACTTGCCCGAGATTCGATCGTCGGTATCTCAATACCTAGTTCAATCGTGTTACCGAAAAGTCTCTTTACTCGTTCCGTAATACATCATCCCGCAACTAACTCATTAGTTGCAATGCTTGCAAGTCTTAAGTGATGTGCATTACCGAGAGGGCCCAGAGATACCTCTTCGACAATCGGAGTGACAAATCATAATCTCGAAATACGCCAACCCAACATGTACCTTCGGGGACACCTGTAGAGCACCTTTATAATCACCCAGTTACATTGTGATGTTTGGTAGCACAGAAAGTTTTCCTCCGGTAAACGGGAGTTTCATAATCTCATAGTCATAGGAACATGTATAAGTCATGAAGAAAGCAATAGCAACATACTAAACGATCGTGTGCTAAGCTAACGGAATGGGTCATGTCAATCACATCATTCTCCTAATGATGTGATCCCGTTAATCAAATGAAAACCCATGTCAATGGCTAGGAAACATAACCATCTTTGATTAACGAGCTAGTCAGGTAGAGGCATACTAGTGACACTCTGTTTGTCTATGTATTCACACATGTATCATGTTTCCGGTTAATACATTCTAGCATGAATAATAAACATTTATCATGATATAAGGAAATAAATAATAACTTTATTATTGCCTCCAGGGCATATTTCCTTCACCATCATGTCCTCATCTACCACTACTGCATGGCCACAGATCCTTGCGACCATTTCAACAGGTTTGTCAACAGCACCGACTACAAGTTCGCCACGGTGGAAACCAAAGACGACGTATATGCGCTCATTGTTACGGGCTTGGCCTGTAAGAACCTTGTCGAAATCCGTGTCCACTACAGGGTCTAGGGCAGCACGTAGAAGGACTCCCTGGTCGAACTCGCCTCGGCCATCATCGACCCCTACTACGAAAAGATGAAGCGGGATGCCCAGAGAACAAGCCCCTATCTCGGCACGGGGCACGGATGCGGTAAGCTGGATGAACCTCACCTCAGGTTCGCGTCCAAGAGCATGTACACATGCTACGAGATGCACAGGCGGATCGTTGACATGAGGAAGTGCCTCGTTACCCAAATCAACGAGCCCGAATCGAGTCACAAACAGAGCAAGCGTCACAAGAAGTAGATGATGATCAGATGATTGTTTATGCTAGTTAATCATGCATGTAATATATAGTTTACTTTATTGGTGTGTGGAAATGTCATGTGTGTAGTAGCCACCTATGTAATTATGCATGTAATAGTTCACTTTGGTGTGTGCAAATGCCATGGTTGTAGTAGCCACCTATGTAAGTGGACGTTTAATTTGGTTATGCAAGCATGTCCTTATAAGTGTGTGTGTGTGTGTGTATATGTTGTTGTTCTGTATGCAATCCCATCGCACAACACACACGTCTTGTTAAGTTGAACCGTTTCTGTTCTCTTGTGTCAACGCAAACAGTTCATCCGAGTGAACTGCATGCCGTATATCGCACACACCTTCATCTGTCTGACCGTTTCTTTTGTGTTGCCTAATCACAAACAGTTCATCCGAGTGAACCGTATGTTGTACATCGCACACACCTTCATCTGGCTGCCCGTTTCTTTTGTTCCTCCTCATCGAAAACAGTTAATTGAACTAAACTGTATGCCCTGAATCACACACGCAACTAAAATCTGAACCGTGTTTGATGCATCCTCCATCGCAAACGTTTTGCACCTTTTTTACGGGTTTTTTACACCACTGTTTGCAATTATGGCATCGCACACAGTTTCGTCGAAGAGTCTCTGATCGTAGTGTCGCGTTAGCAGCAACCTGCGGTAGTGCATATTCAAGGAAAAACAATGGATTTTAATCATTGCTAACTTCAAAGCCAAATTTTTTGATATCATGAACGCGTACTATGGTGGTGATACATTTCTACCAACAATTAGTGATGTTATCTACAACTTCAAGGTTTTGTTTGCTGCTACATACGAAAATTCTAGTTCTTTCAGCATAGGAAAATTTGAATCAAGATTTGTACCAGCTCCCAAGGTCAATTTCAGGTGGGTTTTCCATGGAAATCTCCCATTTTACAAGATTTCAACCAGCCACCAGCAAATTTTTGGTTCTTTCTCCTAAAAAAGCAGATTAAAAGTAATTTAAATTCACAATAATTTCCATCCTAAGTATGTAACTGATTGTCATATTATTTTTCTTTCACAAGTATGACTCAGGAATTTTCTTCTTCAGTATGTTAGCAAGTACAAAGGTCTCGGTTTGGAGGGTGTCTCTAATGTAAGCGATAATCATATCTTTCCCTTTTTGGTCATTACTTGTAACATATCAGGAATTAAACAACACTTTTTCTAAAATACTATAGGATGATTTACATGCTCTACATCAAAAATTCCTTTTTGAGATTGTAACTTGCAAGGACAATGAAATTCAGCTCCCGTTAGTAAATTCTTTCCTGCAGAGACATGTAAGTTCTCTATTTATTTGTTTCCCAATGACATAAAAGAGTTGTTTTTTTCTTAAGAGCCTGTTCTTTCATACCAAACAGTGAAATTATTTCCTTCTAATCCCGTGTATGTTTCAACAGGGTTTCCGCATATTCAAGTGAAGCTTTGAAGGCCAATCTTTACTCGTTCTGCATATGACAGTAACCTCAGGTAACTTCTCAAATCAGCATGTATTTTCAATTAACATGCTTATTCTTTCTATTCTGAAAGGTCTCATTATTCTTATTAGTTAGTCTAAAAAGTTCAACCAAAAGAATCCCAATGATGAAATGTTCTGCACTTGTATTTCCAATTAACATATTTCTTCTTTCTATTCTCAAGGGTCTCATTAATACTGTCACCTTCAAGGGAATTTGCACTGCAAGATTCAACTCAAAGAAATACTTCGATGCGAAAAATGTTACCTTAACGACAGAGCTATCTTTTTTTCTCTTGATGGTCTAGTGATAGTTTCTTTGCAAGACCTTTGGCTGTAAACAATGTCTGAAAACAGCTGAAACATTTCTGTAAACAAGCAACCGATTTCTTTGGGAAACATATTTCCCTTTTTTATTCTCAAGGGTCCCAATGCAAGAAATTTTTTCAACTCAAAGGAAGAGTTCCATGAGGAAACTAATCTGCTGTTTGTTTAACATGGTTCCCTAGTTATATTTTCTTGCATTACGTTTATTTAATAATTTTTAAATCTGCAAAATAAGTTTGCAAAGAAGCTCAAATATTTATATTCTTATTTTCATATAGTTTTTTTGTATGTTTATTTTTCTGCTCCTATACTGATTCTTTGTTGGACATTTCGAACTCTTCTTTTACTACTGTTTGTCAAGTTTCACAAATAGAAACAAGATTATCATTACTTTTCTCTTTTATTGGAACTGTTCTTCCTTTGACAAAGAAACAGCAGAAGTAACAGAGAGAAACAACAGAAGAAAAGAAACAGAGAAACAAGCGCGCGCGAAACAGAGAAACCAGCGCGTGCGAAACAGTAGAAACGGTTTTCAAAACGCGCGCCGAACAAAGAAACAGAGAAACACGGCCCAATAAGCCCACTAGCGAACCCCCCTGTGCAAACGCCCGACACTTTGACGCAGAATGTGTCGTATAGGAGCCCCCGTGTGGAATGACAAGGACGAATAGGAGATGCTTGTTGGGCTTTGTTATTTTTTCTTTCACTTATCTCCCTTTCCTTTCTCTTTATAAGGTCCGGTCCATCTTACAATCACTAATATACATGCTGGTCTGAAATGCAACTGCCCACCTTGTTCACCCTGTAGCTCCACACCCCTGGTGCGTAGCCACAATGATACATTACCTATGACATGTGCTAGAGGGCCAGTCATATTTATCGCGCGGGTCGTCGGGTGGTAGGCGAACGCATGCCGCTATGATTCGCTAGGCACAGATATTGGGTCGGCCCATGTAGGAATTTTTTAGACAACTCCCTATTCTGGTTTTCGGAATATTCTAGAACCTTCCCAGACTCTTTTTTCTTTCTGTTTGTATCTTTTGTTTTTTTATGGTTTTCCATTTTCATTCTTTTACTTTCATTCGCGAGCATTTTCAGAATTCTCGAACCATTTTTGTATTCGCGAACATTATCTGAGATAGCAAACATTTTTGGAATCCACGAATATGTTTTTGAAGTCATATTTTTTATGAAATGAAACATTTTTCGTAGTTGCAATTTTTTGAAATTTATAAATATCATGAATTTGTGATTTTTGACTTAGCTAATAATTTTTTAATTCTCAACCATTTTTGTATTCATGGACATTTTTGAAATAGCAAATATTTTTCGAATTCATTATTTTTTTCAAAATTTGCAAATATTTTTTAATTCATGAACAACTTTTGAAATAAAAAATAAATTGATCTCGAACATGTTTTGAAACCATGCAATTTTTTTTGAAATCTCAAATATTTTCTGAACACGTGAGTATTTTTTTATCCGTAAACAATTTTGAATTTGCGAGCAATTTTTGAAATCTTGAATTCTTTTCCAAACCATGGATATCTTCAACATCATGAACATTTTTTGAAAACCATGTTTTTTAAGTCTTAAAAATATTTCAAATTAATGATTTTTTATCCGCGAACATATTTCAATATCGCTAATAGCGAATCATACTTGTTTTTTTTTCCAGACAATAATAGCGTTTCGGGCGGATCATATTTGGAGCCCGTTCCTATTGTTTTCGCAAACGGGCGCGTGAGGGTGTGTTGGTATTCGAACTAGCGACCTCCTGGTCGTTCGCACCCTACACTAACCACCCCCACCGGCCTCACCTCGTGTGCTCTATTACATCTTCTTCGAACTCTTTTTTTCGTATGTCTTTTGCTTTTCTTTTTTTCTTTTTATTCTTTGTTTGGTTTTTTATTCTTTTTCTTTTCTAAACTGAATGAACTTCTTTCAAAGTTGATGAACCTTTTTTTAAAATCAATGAACTTTTTTTCCAAAATAGATGACCTTTTTTATCAAATTCGATGAACTTTTTCCAAATTTGATATTTTTTTCAAAACCATTGAATTGTTTTTTAAATTTGTGTTCTTTTTATGAAAACTGATGAAAATTTTCAAACTTGTTGAACATTTTTTTAGTTTTTTAACTTTATTTAAAAATTGATGAACTTTTTTCAAATTTTTGATCGTTTTTTAAATTGATGAACTTTTTCAAATTCGTAAAACTTTTTTTGTTACATGAACTTTTTTTAACTTCGTTATTTTTTAAATCTGTGAACTTTTCAATTTTGTTCACACTGTTTTCTCCAAAAAAAAATCACGATTTTCTAAAATCGCTGTGCCGTAAATAGTGCAGCTACAGTGTTTTTAAAAAGTTTGCGCTGGAATCTCACAGTTGCGCCTTGTGCTTCTAGTGATTAGCCAACCTGCACTGAAGCTAAAAGGGTCGAGGTCGATTACTTGCGGGAGCAAAATTTAGTTTTTTTTTTGCTATATGACGTTTTCGCTGCTCTGCGTGTCGTCGGCCGGCCTACTATGAGTGTCTAGTGAGCGCCAGCTCGTGAACCGGCACATAAAGCCCCGATTAGGCCTTATATAATGCAAGGTGCTTGAAGAAATAAACCAGCTTTTCCTTAAGCACCGGTGCTTATTTGTACATGATAGACGCTTAATTAGGCGCCTCTTCTGTAAAAATAAGCACAAATGCTTCCGATAAGCTCGGTTTATTTTTCTAAACTCCACCCTAATCATCTAGCATTGTACAAGGCCTTAGGAGCTCCCAACGCTTCGGACTATGGTGTCGCTTGTAGCGCCCGACAATGGGTCGGACCCAAGCGCCTCACGTTTTTCCCACGAGCCAGTGTACAAAAGCTTGTTTCTTTTATTCTTCCAATTTTCTATTCCCCCTTTTTTTGTGTTCTTCTGTTTTGTGTTTAGTTTTTTATATTATGTTTCTAATTTTATAATTCTAATTTATCATTTCCCCCTTTTTAAAGTGTTCATCATGCATTTTTTTATCATGTAGTTGAAAAAGTTAGATACTTATAAAAATGTTTTTGATGTACACAAAAATGTCTACATGTATGCAAAAAGTAGTCATTAAAATATAAACTTGAAAGATAATATTAATCATATATTTATATTAAATTAAAAGGTTCAAAAATTGTCTCAAGCGTATATGAAAGATGTACAATGTTTATGAAAAGTAGACATCAAAACATATGTTCAAAAAATATTAATAATGTATTTGAAAAATGTTAAACCTGTATAAAAATGTTCCGTATGTATACAAACAATGTAGACTATGTATGAAAAATTAGGCACCAAAACTTATATTTTTAAAAATAATTATGTATTTAAAAAATCTTAAACATGTATAAACATTTTCCTTTATATAAAAATGAACAATGTGCATAAAAATGTAGTCATGTGTTGAAAAATTAGACATCAAGACATATATTTAAGAAAATATAAATATGTATATTTTTTTTCATGATGTATGCAAAAAATGTATGTGTATGAAACAAATTTCCTAATGTATGGAAAAATTGAATTGATGTACACAAAAATGTACATGGTGTGTGAAAAAGTAGAAATCAAAATGTATATTGTTTAAAATGTTAATTATGTATTTAAAAGATGTCAAACATGCATAGAAAAATTTCTTATGTTTACAAAAAATACACAAAAAGTAGACACAAAAACATGTAATTGAATAAATGTTGATCGTGTATTTAATAAATAAGTGTGTACTAAATATCCTGATGTATACGAAAAAGTTTACAATATGTATTGAAAGAAAACAGACATGTATTAAAAAAGCAAAAGCAAAAGAAAAGGGCCAACAGAAAACAATAGAGAAACATAGACAATGAAGAAAACAAGGAAAACCAGATGTTGGGTGGTAGGTGCGACATATGCCAACGAGTGGTTTATCATTTTGGGAGCCAATAAGACATCGCCGGTGCCTGAAAACGGGATAAGGCGAAGACATGCATGCCAGCGAATCTTACCCAGCTTCGGGGCTCTCCGGGGAGATAATACCCCTACTGCTGCTCTGTGGGGTCTCCGCATGATCACTAAGTTAACAAGTAGCTACAAGAGGCTCCTTGAGCTGTTTGACGAGAGGAAGAAGAAGGGCAAGGCTAGCTCTCCTCTTCCCTCTATGTGCTGTCTAAAACTCTAAGAGATCAACCTTTTGCATGGGTGCCCTGAGGGGTTTATATAGGCCTACCCCCTAGGGGTACAATGGTAATCCGGCTGGGCGTCGGCCTGAGCCGTCAGTGTCTATGTTGGCCGGCCTCTCCGCTGGCTGCCGGGGCCCGCCGACTGGTGGGCCCGCCGGCTGCCGGCTTCCTGGTCGACAAGCAGGTCCCACCGCTCGGGGGCCTTGTCGGGGGCTGGTTACTGTTGCCTCACTCCTGATGACGAGGGCTTTGTCAAGGTAAGCATGGCTACAGTGCCGCTGCCTGGCGGGCGTTCACTGTAGCCTTACCTCGTCTAGTCTCCTTAATGGAGCGCCTCCTTCGAGGGAGGGGGCAAGCCGGCTGCTGGGAGCCGGCCACATCTCAGCCGCCCGGGGAGGTCGAGGCCGCCAGGCGTCTCTCGATGAAGGGCCCGCCGCCATGGGCCGTCTTGATAACTTTGTCGTGGGTGACATCATGGTCAATATGGCAACAGTGCCGCGTCGGACTGGTGATGGCCGCCTCGTACGGCGCACTGTGGCCATGCGTGCTCCGGGACTCGGGGGTGGCAGGCTTCACTGTAGCCACGCCCCGTCTTATCGCCGTTATGTGGGTGCACAGTTTGAGGGTATGATCTTGGCCGCCTGTTGGGGGCCGGGTTCTTGGAGTCGGCCTTCTCGTGGTCGGCTTCTTGAGTCGACCTTCTTGTGGCTTTCTTCAGGTTTAGGGCGGGCCGCCTCCCGGTAGCCGGCTTGAGAGATAGCCGGCCAAGGGAAGGCGGTCCCACGCCTTGGATGCTTGAAGGCCCGATCGACCTGTAATTTTTTCAAAGAGCCGGGGGAAGCCGGCTAGGCTACCTGTGGTCATTTACTCCGACACCAGAGAAAGAAGAAAAAAAAAGGAAAAATAAAACAGTAGACACCCTGTAGAGAAACATTAAAAATGAATAAAATTGGTGCAATTTAAAGAGGAAGAAAAAGGAAAAACAAAGAAAAACAGAAAAACCGGTAAAGAAACATAAAATAAAAGAACCGATAAAAACCAAAGAAAGAAGAAAAAAGAAACCAATCCCGAGTGAGCAGCAAAAGAAAAACAATGCAATGAAACAGGCTAGACGAATAACTATGCAAGGGGGAAAACCTTGAGGCGAGCCACATGTACTTCTCGCGATAAGCGAACTATAGCCCTAGCGTGCATTTGCTCCCTTTCCACCGCACTGGTCGGGGTGCCGCGCCAAATTTTGCAATTTAATCATGCACTTAAATTTGAGAGCAACAAATCAGCGGGTACTTCTTTGGGAGCCCCGCGAGGGTCACTTTAGGTGGGTTGGGAGCGCGCTGTCATGTGTCGCGCTTTGGGCGCTTCCTCTGGAAATAATTTATACGCGTTTTTGGCTTTTAGATGATTTTTTTGCTTTTTTTGGCTTTCCAGTTTTCCCGTGATTTTTCTTAGGTTTTGGATTAAAAAAATATTGTAAAGAAACACTTTTTTCCCTCCTTCCGTGTGAGGCATAGCGTGCCTATCAGAAAAGGAAAAAATGTTTTTTTCTTCTGCGAGAGGCATAAATTTACTTCCGGTGGAGGCATAGATTTTGCTTCCGCGAAAGGCACAATTGTGCCTTTTGGAAAAGTGGGAAACACATTTTTTTCCTTTCGTGAGAGGCACAAATTTAGTTCCCATGAAGGCACAGATTTGCTTCCGCGAGAGGCACGAATTTGCTTCTCATGAAGGCACAGATTTGCTTCGGCAAGAGGCACAAGGCACGGATTTACTTCGGCGAAAGGCACAATCATGCCTCTCAGAAAGGGAAAATGCGTTTTCTTTTACTTTCTTTCGCGAAAGCCACGAATTTATTTCTAGGTATGGATTTGCTTCTGCAAGAGGCACAGTCGTACCTCAAAAATGAAAAAAAAATATTTTCTTTTTTTCCTTTCATGAGAGACACGGATTTACTTCTCGTGGAGGCATGAATTTGCTTTTGCAAGAGGCACAATCGTGCCTGTTCGGAAAGGAAAAAACCATACTCCCGGTTCTTTTTTTCATGAAAAAAGTTTATCGAAACCTATCAACGCGACGAATCCAGCAATGAAAACGGTTCGAAATTTGAACGGATGGTTGAAGAAAGAAAATGTTTCGAATAAAATGAATCTATGGGAGGGTGATCTCTGCAAAGAGTACTTCTTAATTAATAATTTCGCTTAAATTTTGGCTTCAATTTTTTTAGGGGAAAAAAATCTGATTTATTCATCAAACACCACACGAAGTGGGACACGTCTCAGGTCGTGCGGAGTGCCAAACCAAACGTGGCGCCCCGAACCTCTAGAGAAAGCAAATTTAGCTGAGCTATGTGCTTCATAGTTCACAGCACGAGACTCAAAAGAAAATGTACAATTGAGAAATAACAAATGACTAGTAATCTCAGCAACGATCGCCCCATATGCTCCCCTGGCGCTCTTGTGGATGTCTGAAATAACTTGCTTGCAATCGGATGCTACAACAAACTGTTGTATGTGAAGATCGTCAGCAAGTGCTAGTGCCTCACGACATGCTATTGCTTCAAGGGTGGCCGGATCAACAACTCCTTCAATAACTAGGGCCGAGCTGCCCAAAAAAATTCCGTCTACGTCTCTGCAGACTGCGGCTGCAGATCCTCCTCTTCTTCCGCTTACTCCCCCGTCCACATGGATTTTGCAATATCCAGCCAGGGGCCTTTTTGGCTTCGGATTTGCTTGTTGGGATGTGACATTCCTGGCCGAAGTGCTCGGTTTAGCGCTGATCAAGGACAGGTCTTCTAGAAACCTCTCTATAAAGCCATGGGTCGCTTGGGGACTCTGAAATATAGCCTCATGTATTGTCTTTCGACGAGCATACCAAATTGCCCACAATGTCACCGCCATGTTAACAAATTCTTCATGACTTAGCATCTCCATCAACGTGAATAGCCACTGTTTGGCATGCGGCTCAGTATTTGTTATGATTTTATGCGTCACCTCCGGATCAGCCAGCGCCCAAACACTTCTCGAAGTTGTGCACTCCAGGAGACTATGACGCCATGAGTCTCGTATCCCACATGTGCCACATAGGCTGGAATCAGCCATATGACGGTGTGCTCTGACATCATTAGTTGGGAGCGATTGTTTGGACAACCTCCACATAAACATTCGTATTTTCCCCGGGACCTCAGTCTTCCATAGCGTTTTCCACTAATTTTCCTCCGCTCTGGCATTTGAAGAGCACGCAGAACCCACTAGCCAAGCTTCACGTCGCGCCCTTGTGGCCACCAACATTCTATACGCCGACCTGACCGAAAAAGTCCCATGTTTCTCATAATGCCAGGCCCAGAAGTTAGTTATATTTCGAGTGCACAACGGTATTTCGAGGATAACTTGGGCGTCCATTGGCAGGAAAGTGCTTTGGATCAATTGTTTGTCCCATGACACTGTCGCGCTTGTAATGAGTTCCGAGACTCTTGTTGGTGGGTTTAAAACACGACATCCATATGGTCTAAACGACTCCTCCCTGGGCAGCCAATTATGGTTCCATATCTCCGTAGTTTCTCCGTTTCTGATCCGTCTAACCAGACCCTGTTTCATTGTATCTCTCCCTTCTATGATTGCCCGCCAGATCTGACTTGGGTGATTGCCCAGTTCGGCCTGCAAGATGTCTGTGTTTGGGTAGTATACACTCTTTAGAACACGAGCACTGAGTGAGTCAGGAGCTTGCAACAGTCGCCAAGCTTGTTTAGCGAGCATGGCAAGGTTGAAAAGTTCGAAATCCTTGAATCCTGGCCCACCCATACCTTTTGGTTGGGTCATTGCTTTCCAAGAAACCCAATGAGGCTTCCTTTTTCCTTCTTTACTCCCCCACCAAAACTGTCTCACCAGCTTGTTTAGGTGCTCACAAAGGCCTCGAGGTAGCTTAAAACAAGACATCGAGAAGACCGGGACTGTTTGTGCCACTGATTTGACTAGGACTTCTTTGCCTGCTGATGACATAGTACGCTCTATCCATCCCTGCACCTTTCCCCATAGTCGGTCCTTCAAATACTTGAAGGAACCGTTCTTTGAGCAGCCGATATCAGACGACATTCCCAAGTACTTCTCGTTTAGGGTTTCATTAGGAACGTTTAATGTTTCTTTGATTTCCTGTCTGATGGAGTCTGGCACTCCCTTACTGAAGTATATAGACGATTTGGAGTAATTGATGCGTTGACATGTTGCCTGACAGTATGTATTCGGGACATGGTACACCTCATTGGCTCCACCACCGTTTGCCTTGAAGAACAGCAGGCTGTCATCGGCGAATAGAAGATGGTTCACTGGTGGCGCCAAAGGTGCTACCTGTAGACCATGCAAATTGGACGACTCACTTTTTGATTTTAGAAGGCACGACAGGCCCTCTGCTGCTATCAAGAACAAGTATGGAGATATTGAGTCCCCATGTCTGATTCCTCTTGAAGGTATAAATTGTTGCAATTTCTTTCCATTGAACAACACCGAAAATTTCACGGTTGTCACCAGGCTCATAACTATTTGGACCCATCTTGCAGAGAAGCACAACTTGAGCATTATAGCCTGTAAATATTCCCATTCCACCCTATCACATGCTTTCATCATATCAAGCTTCAGAGCACACGACTGGTGTTTCTTTGACTTATTTCTTTTCATAAAGTGAAGACACTCGTAGGCTGTGATGATGTTATCAGTTATTAACCTTCCAGGGACAAATGCAGACTGCTCCTCTGAGATGATATCAGGAAGTACTAGCTTTAACCTGTTAGATATCACTTTCGAAGCAATCTTATACAGCACATTACAGAGGCTGATAGGTTGGAACTGAGAGAGGAGTGTAGGATTTTTTACCTTCGGGATAAGCACCAGAACTGTGTCATTGATACACTCGGCCGACTCTGTGCCTTCAACAATCCTCAGTAGTGCCTTTGTGACGTCCTCCCCACAAATATCCCAATGATGCTGGAAAAAATGCATAGGGTAGCCCTCTGGGCCCGGAGCTTTAACTGGGTACATTTGGAAAAGTGCTGCTTTTACCTCCTTCTGGCTATATGGAGCATTTAGCATATCATTCATCGCCTGTGTCACTTTCACCGGGACTGTGTCTAAGACCAAATCCATGTCCTGTACCCCTTCTGATGTGTAGAACTGCTGATAAAAATCATTGGTCATGATCTCCATCTCCGTTGGATCATCTGTCATCTGTCCATCCGGCCTTTGTAACGATTTTATTTGGTTTTTCCTCTTGCGCCGGCTCGCCCTTAGGTGAAAGAAATATGTGTTCTTGTCACCATGCTACAGCCATTCCAAACGAGCACGTTGCCGCCATAATATTTCTTCTCTATGGTACAGTTCCGTAAGCCTTTCAATTAATTTAATTTCCAAATGATTAGGGCCAGATCGATTTGGGATCACGCGCAGCTCCTGTAGTTCCTTCTGCATGCATTGGATCTCCCGCCGCACGTTGCCAAAGTGCTGGCGATCCCAGGTTGACAGGTTGGACGACAACGACCGCAGCTTGTCATTAATCTCTTGGACTGTATCGGTTTGTCCGCTAGTCCATGAGTTCTGCACCAGTGGAGTGAGGCCCGCATCCCGCTCCTATGCAAGTTCGTATTTAAATGACTTGGGGGCCCGCCTGCATGGCATCTCATGCACGTACCGCACGTATATAGGGACATGATCGCTGGTTGCTGCATGTTTGTGCTCGAGCACGGCTGATGGGAAGGCCAGGCTCCACGCCGGATTAGCGACGCCTCTGTCCAGCCTTACTCTCGTGTATGTTCCTCCTGTCACTTTCTTTTCAAACGTCCAAACATTTCCAATGTAACCTATGTCAGCAAGGCCACATGTATCCAAAGCGTCCCTGAAAGCGTCCATTTGCGCTTGGCTCCTATTTCCCACTCCATCATGCTCGTGTGCATGCAACACCTCGTTGAAATCACCTAGAACAAGCCAGGTATATCGTTTGCTCCTACGATTCCCCTAAGCGTATCCCAAGTTTTGTACCTCTCATTAACCTTGGCTTCTCCATAGACGAATGTGACTCTTGTTCTAACATCCACAAGGTCATCCATTATTGCATCAATGTGATACTATGAATAACCAACAATCTCGAGATTTATTTCTTCATTCCAAAAGATCCCTAAGCCGCCACTTCTACCAGAACTGTTTACAACAAAACTTTTATTAAAACCCAAAGTACCAACCAAGCTTTCTACTCTACTACCCTCTATTTGTGTTTCCAAAATACATAAGACAGAGGGGGCAAACTGCCTCGTGAGATCACGAAGCTCCTGAACTGTCGCGGGTTTGCCAGCCCCGTGGCAGTTCCAGCATAGAAGACTCATTGCGCGTGGCGCGACCCCCCTTGGAGGCCCGCCAAACGCGCATCAAGATTTTTGGTGGTCACTGTGTTCTTTCCCCCAGGTTTCTCAGATGTAGTAGAGCTCAGCTTGTTTCTTTTTTATTCTTGCACCGTTGAGGGGCTTGGTGGTATTTCCGGGGTGGGAGGGAGCATCAACTGCTTGCTGGTGTTTCCATGCATCCCAAGCACAGTGTAACACCCCGGAAGTAACTTTCCATATTTGTAACTCCAACTCTTGCCATTTTCGACATTGATATATGATATTCCCTCCGTGGTTGGGTTTTCTCCTTTTTGCATTTTGTCCATGTCATGCATTTTATATTATGTCATCATGTGCATCGCATTTGCATACGTGTTCGTCTCATGATTCCGAGCATTTTTCCCGTTGTCCGTTTTGCAATCCGGCACTCCTATCTCCCCGGCGGTCCCTTTTACGCTTTTTCCGTGTGCGGGTATTAAACCTTCTCGAAATGGACCGAGGTTTGTCTAGTGGCCTTGGTATACCACCGTAGACCACCGGTCAAGTTTCGGTCATTTGGAGCTCGTTTGGTACTCCAGCGGTTAACCGCACTCTCGCAAAGGCCTCTTTTAAGTTGCAGCCCAACACCCTCCAAAACAGCCCAATAACCCATCTAAGTCACTCCCATGCTCTCCGTCGTTCGATCACGATCGTGTGGAAAACTACACCTCATTTGGACTCTCCTAGCTCCCTCTATGCCTATTTAAACACCTCCCCAATCCGGATCATCCTCTTCCCGAAACCCTAAAAAACCTCTCGCGTCTTGCGGACGTGTCCGCCGCGCCCGGACAAAATCGCCGCGTCCGCCCCTCGCGCGCCGCCCGCGCCGCTGGCTGGGCCGGGCCGGATCGAACCACAGAGCTCAGGCAGCGCCTTGCCACTCACAGGAGGAGCCGCGAGCTCCTCCGCTTCGCCGTGTCAGCCGGCTCCCGCCGCCGCTGCCTGGCCGCCGCCGCCGCCAACCTCCCTCGCCAGCGCGCCTCCCTCCCGCCCGCCCGCCTGAAGGCGCGCCATGATCCACCGCCCGCTGCCGCCTGGGGCGCGCGCGCGCCTCCCTGGCTCGCCCGCCTCCTGGCCACTGGGGGGCCGCCCGCCCCTCGGCCGCCTCCCGGCTCGCCGGCCGACCGCCGTGAGCTCCTCCTCTCGCGCCGCCAGCGTCCCGATCGGGTCGGAGTCCGATCCGCCTCGAATGCCGAGCCGTTGACCTCTCTCTCTCTCCTCCATTTTCTCCAAGTATTTTGGCATCTCTTGTTATTTTGTGCAATTTTCAACATGCTATATCTTCGTATCCGTAGATCCATTTTTCGCGTATAATATGTCAAAATGTTCGTCTCGAAGAGTAGATCATTTCATTCCATTGCATCATTTTCATTTGAGCTCATATTGATTCCCGAAATGCTGTTGGAAGAGTGCTATGTGATGTTAGTTTCCGTTTCGTAACAGAAGTTGCACTTTTGTTATTTTTGCCATGATTATTGTGTGCATCCTATGAATTAGAGTCCTACATGTGTTTTGTAAAATGCCATGCCATATTTCCAGGGGTGTATGCCATGTATTTTTGTGATCTATGTGGTGACTAGCACAAGCATGCAAAGTAGGTGTCCTAATGTTGCTGATTTCAGCCCTGTTTTAGCTGATTTTGATGCCATGTTTACTTGTTGATACCAAGAGATCTATGCATATTTTGAGATACTTCAGTAAGGGTGTTTTGTAAAGCATGTCTTGCTCTATCCATTCATGCCTTTTTTTGCAATTATGGAGCGCCATAGCTTGAGTCAATCGAGCTCTACTTTTGCTACCAAATGTTTCCTGGCAGATTGTATACGTGTTATTCAGTTTTGCCTAGGATGTTGTGGTTGACTCGTATAGGCTATGTTATTGTTCTTGCCATGTATGTCTTCTATGTCATGTCTTCTTGATGTATGTATGCTTAGTTTATCATTTGAGGCTCTGTAGTGAGTGCATTGAGCTTGTTAACATGCCATCTCGTTATCAGTTTTTGACATGCCATGTTGCTGAATCTGTTAACAAGACTTTCAATTTTGACATGGGTGTTACTATATTTTCTAGTCCTTTTTGGCTTATGGTCAGTAAGGGACTTTTGTTCTAGGCTGTGAGTAGATTCATGCCATGCCTTGTTTTGCTATTTTAAGGCCCTGTAGCATGTAGTTTTGCTGCTCTGAACATTGCAACCTGATGCTGTTTTTGCCATGTCCAGCCTGATATTTTGTGCACTTTTGCCATGCTTGTTTGAACCTGTTATGATGTGAACTAGCCGTAGCTCAGTGCTCATCTTTTGTCGAGCATCATGTGTAGATCACTGCCATGTGCTTGTTGTTACGTTTGGGTGCAGTAGCTTAATTAATTGTTGCTTGCAAAGTGGCATCATGCTGTTAATGGCAGATTTGCGCCATTCTTGTTTTGCTTGCCATTTGCAAACCGTGCATCCGATTCCGGTGATCTTTATATCGATTTCAACCGAAATCATCTCATCTTTCCAGTGGCATGCTTGGTTTGCCAAGTTGATGCCTGGTTCATCATTTACCTTCCGGAGCGCACATACGCATTGCATATCGCATCCCGCATATCATGTCATGTTTTGCATCATGTTGATTGTGCATTGCACCGTGATTTATTGTGGTTCCTTTGTTTGTGTTGTTGCTTTGGGTAGAGTCGGGAGACAAGTACGTGAACGAGGAGCCTGTTGAGAACGTTTTCGAGGATCAAGCTTTCGACAACTCTGAGAACATTGCAGGCAAGATGATCATACCCTCGAAATCACTTCTATCTTTGCTATGCTAGTTGCTCGCTCTTTTGCTATGCCTATGCTGCGATGCCTACCACTTGCTATGTCATGCCACCCATATTGCCATGTCAGCCCCTAACCATCCTTTCCTAGCAAACCGCTGATTGGCTATGTTACCGCTTTGCTCAGCCCTCTTATAGCGTTGCTAGTTGCAGTGAAGCTGAAGTTTGTTCCTTGTTGAACATGGAGATGTTGTTCCTTGTTGGAACATGTTTACTTGTTGGGGATATCACAATATATATCTGCTATAATTAATACATCTATATACTTGGTAAAGGGTGGAAGGCTCGGCCTTATGCCAGTGTTTTGTTCCACTCTTGCCACCCTAGTTTCCGTCATACCGGTGTTATGTTCCTTGATTTCGCGTTCCTTACGGTTGGGTGATTTATGGGACCCCTTGACAGTTCGCTTTGAATAAGACTCGCCCAAAGAAGGCCCAACTTTGGTTTTACCATTTGCCACCTAAGCCTTTTCCCCGGTTTTCGCGAGCCCGAGGGTCATCTTTATTTTAACCCCCGGACCGGTGCTCCTTCGAGTGCTGGCCCAACTAGAGCCCTGTGGCGCCCCTCAAGGCAACTTGAGGTCTGGTTTTAGTTGTATGGACTGCTCATCCGGATGTGCCACGAGAACGAGATATGTGCAGCTCCTATCGGGATTTGTCGGCACAATCGGGCGGCTTTGCTGGTCTTGTTTTATTGCTGTGAAATGTCTTGTAGTCCGGGATTCCGAGATTGATCGGGTCTTCCGGTAGAAGGAATATCCTTCGTTGACCGTGAGAGCTTATAATGGGCTGTTGGGACACCCTGCAGGTAATATCTTTCAAAGCCGTGCCCATGGTTATGAGGCAGATGGGAATTTGTTAATGTCGGTTGTAGAAAACCCAAAGTTGACCTCAAATAAAATACACATCAACCGGTGTGTAACCGTGATGGTCTCTTCTCGGAGTCCGGAAGTGAACGGTGTTGGAGTTATGTCGACGTAAGTAATTCAGGATCACTTCTTGATCACTACTAGCTTCACGACCGTGCTTTGCTCCTCTTCTCTCTCTGCTATGAAGTAGCCACCATATATGCTAGTCACTTGCTGCAGCTCCACTTTACTACCTTGTCCTTCCTATAAGCTTAAATAGTCTTGATCTCATGGTGTGAGATTGTTGAGTCCCGTGACTCACAGATACTTCCAAACACAGTTGCGTGTTCCGATGAGGCGGTCAGGTGATTCCACCGAGCTCAAGTGGGAGTTCGACGAGGAACGTGGTCGTTACTATGTGTCTTTTCCCGATGATCAGAGTGGTGCCCAGTTGGGACGATTCGGGATCTGTGTTAGCATTTGGGGTATCTTCTTTTATTTTGGTTCCGTAGTCGGACCTTGAGTGTACTCAATGATGGATGTTTATTTATGTCTTGTGTGAAGTGGCATTGTAAGCCAACTATGTATCTCTTTCCTTATTTATTACATGGGTTGTGTGAAGATTACCTCACTTGCGACATTGCTTTCAATGCGGTTATGCCTCTAAGTCGTGCCTCGACACGTGGGAGATATAGCCGCATTGGGGGCGTTATAAGTTGGTAATCAGAGCCTTCCCCGACTTAGGAGCCCCCTACTTGATTGTTTGCTGACGTTGTTGAGTCTAGAATGGAAAATGTTTTGAGTCTTAGGAATATAACGGAGAGTAGGATTCTTTTTACTCCCCAGTCCCTTCGTCGCTCTGTGAGGTCTCCTGACGTAGAGTTTTGACTCTTCTCTTCTCAGATTTCACTAAATTTTTTTTTTAGGATCACGTGGGTATCTTGGAATCGTTCCGATGGTTTTGTGACGAGAACATTGTTCTTGGTGCCTCCTGACATTTAGGGGTTGTGGCAGTGTCCCGGGGAGTTGAGCTCCGAGGTGTTGTCGTCACAATTTTATCGTTGCGATTCTCGAATACGAGTTTTGCCGACATCGAAATCTCTTTTGTACAGTTGTTGGTGAGATAACCCCGATAGCCCAAAGATCGTGGCGAAAAGGGAGTATTGCCATGACTTGTATAACGGATGTTTTTCAAGGTCGAGGTACACGATTTCCGAGGATTTCTTGGTTATGTGTTGACGGATGGATACAATTGGATCTAGGTATTGTTAGTTTGGGTGATATATTTTGTGTCCCTGTATCCCCAACACCAGATTGCATAACCAGAAAGTTTCGGAGTTTATAGGTGGGAATTCTAGTAGCTTACGTGATATTCTTTCCGGCGGATGTATGATTTGAGATTGGGGTTCAAAGTTTAGTGGTCCGCCCATTCACGGTCGATTCTGATTGGTCGCGAGACGCCTTAAAGAATCCTTGGCTATGCTGATTCGGGACGTCTTGTTTGTCATTCGTGATTTGCCGCTATACGTCGTGTCCGTGTGGGCCCCACCACTAACACTTTGGGCGTAAATCTCTATCATGTGTTTGTTCCGCTCATTCTAGAAGTCAATCTTTTGTTTTCGGTTGTGATATTTGATTTGTTTCTAAGTCGGATGTTGTTTCCATATCTTTATCTAAGTGGCTTCTCACCTTAATGGACGTGTGATGATTAACTTTGAATTCATTCGCTCATTCTTGTTGAATGTTTATTGTGAAGACTATATGTTGCAATTTCTATCCGCTGATTCTACTTATCAATTTGTCTATCAAAGGACTAACGGATGTCACCCTCTTCAGATGGCTCCGCCAACGCGTCGAATCCGGATCGCAATGATGGGGATCACGAACCTCCACCTCCACCTCCGCCTCCGGAGGCCCGGCAAGCTATCATGGCAGCCACCAATGCCAATGCTCAGATGATTCTGCAGCTCTTGCAAGAACGTACTCAAGGGCTAGGCAATCAAGGCAATCAAGGTCAAGGCAACAATCAGGCACACTTTGCTACTCTCAGTCAGTTCCTCGCTAATCAGCCGAAGTCTTTCAGTTTCTGTGTTGAAGCCACAGACGCTGACGATTGGTTAGTGGACATCTGCAAGCACTTTGACTGTAGCAATGTCAGACCTGAGGACTTTGTCAAGTTTGCATCGTTTCAACTCAAGGATCAAGCTGCTGAGTGGTACCAGCAATACAAAGATTCCAGAGGAGGACGTGTCATTACCTGGGATGAGTTCCGCCGTGATTTCAGAGCTCATCACATTCCGAAAAGTGTTATTGAGAGCAAGCGTGAGGAGTTCCGCAATCTCAAGCAGGGCACCATGTCTGTCTATCAATACAATATCCAGTTCCAGAAGCTCGCTCGTTTTGCTAAGCAAGACGTACCTGATGAGAAGAGTATGATCTATCAATTCAGAGGTGGTCTGAGAGAGGATCTGCAATTACCTCTTGTGCTGTTTGAGCCAGATAAGTATGATGATTTCTACAACATGGCACTCAAGCAAGAAGCGGCCCAACTCAAATGTGAGGCTTCTAAGAAGAGAATCAGGGATGCAGTTCAGTCCTCCTCGTCCTCTCAAGTGGCAGCCAAGCAGCAGAAGTTTTACCTGCCCCCTCCTCCGTTCAATCGGCCTTACCAAAGAAGAACTCGGTGGCCGTGGATCTTCCCACCCACCCAACCCAAGCTATCGAACAAGTCTAATTCTCAAGCTCCAAGGTCAAGTGCTCCTTACCACCGTCCGCTCTCTCGAGGTCACTTGCAACAAGTGTCGCAGAAGGGTCACTATCTAACAAGTGCTTCAACCAGAGGCGTCTTCCGCCTCCTCCGTGAAATCTTCCGGCAATGCGGTGGTCAAGCATAATCCAATTCTGCGAAGGTCAATATGATGAATGCAGCTCAGCAGAGGATTCTTGAGATGTGTTGATGGGTAATCTCTCGATTAATGATATTCCTGCAAAAGTCTTATTTGATCTTTGGTGCATCGCATTCTTTCATCTCAAGACCTTTTGTGGCTATGCATGATTTGGTTACTCAAGCTTTGCCTAGACCTTTGTCTATTGTTTCTCCGCTAAGGAGATGACTTCTAGTTTTCGTTCGGATGTTTCTATCAAGATGGGCGATTACAGATTTCTTTCTAAACCAATTGTTCTTGGTGACTCGGATATTGATCTTATTCTCGGATGGATCGGCTTTATCAAGACAAAGCTCAGCTTGATTGTGCTGCTGGGAAATTCAATTGACTCACTCTTCTAATGATGTGATCATTTATGCCGCTCGTGATGAAACCATTCGGTTGTTTTCTCTCAATGAGAAGGGCGAATTGAATGCCATCTCTCGATTCCGATCGTTTGTGAGTACCAAGATGTCTTTCCGTAAGAGCTTCGGGTATGCCTCCTCATCGCCGCTTGAGTTCGTTATCGATCTTGAGCCCGCATCGAACCCGTTTGTAAGCGTCCATACAAGCTTGGACCAGATGAGCTGAAGGAATTGAAGAAGCAGCTCGATGAACAAGAGCGTCTGGTTTGATCGGACCGAGTTCATCTCCTTGGGGTTGTGGTGTTCTTTTGTCCGAAGAAGGATGGCACGGACCGACTTTGCGCCGACACCGTCCATTGAATAAGAAGACAATCAAGAACAAGTATCCACTTCCCAACATCAATGAGCTTTTCGAGCAACTCAAAGGTGCTACTGTTGTTCTCTAAGCTTGACCTCCGTATGGGGTATCATCGATTCGCATTCGTGAACAAGATATTCCCAAGACAAGATTCGAACAAGCTTTGGTTCTTGTGAATATACTGTCATGTCTTTCGCCTCGTCAATGCTCCTCCAACATTCTCGGATGATGAACTTCATATTCAACCCCTACACCAATGAATTCGTCTTGGTCTATCTTGATGATATTTTGGTCTTCTCCAAGAATAAGAAGGATCATGCCAAACATTTGCGATTGGTGCTAGACAAGCTCAGAGAGTACCAATTCTATGCTAAGTTCTCCAAATGTGAATTCTGGCTTGATGAAGTGCTTTATCTTGGTCATATCATCTCCGCCAAGGGCATCGCTGTTGATCCCGAGAAGGTGTCCGCAATTGTGAATTGGGAACCTCCTCAGAATGTCAAGCAGCTCCAGCTTTCTTGGTCTTGCAAGCTATTGTCAAGATTCGTTGAGAACTTCTCCAAGATTGCAAAGCCTCTTTCCAACCTTCTCCAGAAGCATGTGAAGTATGTCTGGTCTCCCGAGTGTGACGTTGCTTTCAATACCCTCAAAGAGAAACTCGTCACAGCTCCTGTTCTGACTCCTCCGATGAATCCAAGCCATTTGAGGTTTTTGTGATGCTTCTCTTCAAGGTCTCGGTCTGTGTTAATGCAAGAGAAGAGAGTTGTGGCTTATACCTCTCGCCATTGAAGCTCAACGAGAAGAACTACCCCACTCACGATCTTGAGTTGGCGGCGATTGTCCATGCATTGATTACGTGGAGACATCTCTTGTTGGGAAGGAAAGTGGACATTTTCACCGATCACAAGAGTCTCAAGTACATCTTCACTCAGCCCAACCTCAACCTCAGTGCAGACTCGATGGGTCGAAATGATTCAAGAGTACAACCCAAGTATTGAATATACTCCGCAAAGCCAATGTCATTGCAGATGCTTTGAGCAGAAAGCTTTATCGCAATGATCTAATCCTCAAGCCCTTTCACCGGATCTCGTGAATCTTTCCATAAGTGAACCTTCAAGTTGTTCCTCAAGGCTTTCTTGCCAACCTCATAGTCTGTCCTACTTTGGAAGATCAGATTCGTGAGGCTCAACTTCGGATGCCATGGTGAAAAAGGTGAAACGTGGTATCGACAAGGGCATTTCCAAGTACAAGTGCTTCCACGTTGATGACAAAGACACTCTGTTCTTTGAGGACCGGATTGTGGTTCCTAAGGGTGATCTGAGAAAAGTCATTATGAACGAGGCTCACAATTCGCTTCTATCCATTCATCCTGGAAGTACGAAGATGTACCATGATCTCAAGCAGTCTTATTGGTGGACTCGAATGAAGCGATAAATTGCTCAATTCGTGAATGAGTGTGATGTCTGCAGAAGAGTGAAAGCAGAACACCAAAGACCAGCTGGTCTCCTCCAACCTCTTGCTATTCCTGAATGGAAGTTTGATCATATTGAAATGGACTTCGTGACTGGCTTTCCAAAGTCCAAGCGTGGAAATGATGCTATCTTCGTTGTCATTGACAAGCTTACTAAAGTGGCTCATTTTCTTCCTATCAAAGAATCCATCACAGCAGCTCGGTTGGCGAGCTATACACCTCGAGATTGTCTCCTTGCACGGCATTCCACAAGTGATCTCTTCTGACCGTGGCAGCATCTTTACCTCCAAGTTCGGGATTCTTTTGAAGGCCATGGGCACCAACATTCGGTTCAAGACAGCTTTCCATCCTCAAACAAGTGGCCAAGTTGAGCGAGTAAATCAAATCCTTGAAGATATGCTCGGGGCTTGTGTCATTTCCTTCGGTATGAAGTGGGAAGATTGTCTTCCTTATGCCGAAGTTCTCTTACAACAACAGCTTCAAGCGAGTTCGGCAAGGCCCCATTCGAAATTCTCTATGGCGTAAAGTGCCGTACTTCTCTCAATTGGTGCGAGACGGTGAACGCCAACTTCTTGGCAATGACTTGATCACGTAGCGTAAGAAATGTGCCAAGTCATTCGTGAGAATCTCAAAGCCGCATAATCGCGCGGAAGAGCTATTATGATGACAAGCACCGTGATGTGGCTTTTGAAATTGGAGACCATGTCTACCTCGCGTCTCTCCAATGAAAGGTACTCGCCGCCCGGTATCAAAGGAAGCTTGCCCCTAGATACGTGGGTCCTTTCAAGATAATTGGCAAAAGAGGCGATCTCGCCTATAGACTTGAGCTTCCATCCAACTTTGCAAACGCACGATGTGTTTCACGTGTCACAGCTTCGCAAGTGCTTCAAGACTCTGAACGCACTATCAACTTCAAGAGATTGACCTTCAAGAAGATCTCTTATCATGAGCACCCGCTGCTATTCTTGAAGAAACCGAGCGCAAGACTCGCAACAAGTCAATCAAATTCCTAAAAGTGAAGTGGTCACACCATTCCGACCGAGAAGCTACCGGGAGCGCGAGGATCACCTCCGCTCGAGTATCCGGAGTTCTTTCAGTCCTAGATCTCGGGGACGAGATCCTCTTGTAGTGGTGGAGTGTTGTAACACCCGAAGTAACTTTCCATATTTGTAACTCCAACTCTTGCCATTTTCGGCATTGATATATGATATTCCTCCGTGGTTGGGTTTTCTCCTTTTGCATTTTGTCCATGTCATGCATTTTATATTATGTCATCATGTGCATCGCATTTGCATACGTGTTCGTCTCATGATTCCGAGCATTTTTCCCGTTGTCCGTTTTGCAATCCGCACTCCTATCTCCCGGCGGTCCCTTTTACGCTTTTTCCGTGTGCGGGTATTAAACCTTCTCGAAATGGACCGAGGTTTGTCTAGTGGCCTTGGTATACCACCCCTAGACCACCGGTCAAGTTTCGGGTCATTTGGAGCTCGTTTGGTACTCCAACGGTTAACCGCACTCTCGCAAAGGCCTCTTTTAAGTTGCAGCCCAACACCCCTCCAAAACAGCCCAATAACCCATCTAAGTCACTCCCATGCTCTCCGTCGTTCGATCACGATCGTGGGGAAAACTACACCTCATTTGGACTCTCCTAGCTCCCTCTATGCCTATTTAAACACCTCCCAAACCGGATCATCCTCTTCCCGAAACCCTAAAAACCTCACATGCGGACGTGTCCGCCGCGCCGGACAAAATCGCCTGTGCGTCCGCCCCACATGGCTGCCGCCCTTGCCGCTGCCCGCTGGGCCGGATCGGCCCACGCAGTTCAGCAGGCTGCACCTCTCACTTGAGGGCCGTGAGCTCCTCCGCCTCCGCTTGCGCGCCGGCCGGCCTGGCCGCTCGCCGCCGTGCGGGAGGCCGCCCGCCTGCCTCCCTCGCCTGTCATCGCGCCTCCCCGCTGCCGTCTGAAGGCCATGGTCCGCCGCCCGCCGCTCGCCTGGCGCGCCGCCTCCCCTTGCCTCGGCCGCCTCCGCCGGCCGGGCCGGCCTCGGCCCGCTGCCAAGCCCCCCTCCCCGGCCGACCTGGCCGTGAGCTCCTCCTCTCCGCCGCCGCCGCGTCCCGATCGGGTCGGGAGCCCGATCCGGCCTCGAATCCCGAGCCGTTGACCTCTTCTCTCTCTCCCCTCCATTTTCTCCAAGTATTTTGGCATCTCTTGTTATTTTGTGCAATTTTCAACATGCTATATCTTCGTATCCGTAGATCCATTTTTCGCGTATAATATGTCAAAATGTTCGTCTCGAAGAGTAGATCATTTCATTCCATTGCATCATTTTCATTTGAGCTCATCTTGATGCCCGAAATGCTGTTGGAAGAGTGCTATGTGATGTTAGTTTCTGTTTCGTAACAGAAGTTGCACTTTTGTTATTTTTGCCATGATTATTGTGTGCATCCTATGAATTAGAGTCCTACATGTGTTTTGTAAAATGCCATGCCATCTTTCCAGGGGTGTATGCCATGTATTTTTGTGATCTATGTGGTGACTAGCACAAGCATGCAAAGTAGGTGTCCTAATGTTGCTGATTTCAGCCCTGTTTTAGCTGATTTTGATGCCATGTTTACTTGTTGATACCAAGAGATCTATGCATATTTTGAGATATTTCAGTAAGGGTGTTTTGTAAAGCATGTCTTGCTCTATCCATTCATGCCTTTGTTTGCAATTATGGAGCGCCATAGCTTGAGTCAATCGAGCTCTACTTTTGCTACCAAATGTTTCCTGGCAGATTGTATACGTGTTATTCAATTTTGCCTAGGATGTTGTGGTTGACCCGTATAGGCTATGTTATTGTTCTTGCCATGTATGTCTTCTATGTCATGTCTTCTTGATGTATGTATGCTTAGTTTATCATTTGAGGCTCTGTAGTGAGTGCATTGAGCTTGTTAACATGCCATCTCGTTATCAGTTTTTGACATGCCATGTTGCTGAATCTGTTAACAAGACTTTCAATTTTGACATGGGTGTTACTATATTTTCTAGTCCTTTTTGGCTTATGGTCAGTAAGGGACTTTTGTTCTAGGCTGTGAGTAGATTCATGCCATGCCTTGTTTTGCTATTTTAAGGCCCTGTAGCATGTAGTTTTGCTGCTCTGAACATTGCAACCTGATGCTGTTTTTGCCATGTCCAGCCTGATATTTTGTGCACTTTTGCCATGCTTGTTTGAACCTGTTATGATGTGAACTAGCCGTAGCTCAGTGCTCATCTTTTGTCGAGCATCATGTGTAGATCACTGCCATGTGCTTGTTGTTACGTTTGGGTGCAGTAGCTTAATTAATTGTTGCTTGCAAAGTGGCATCATGCTGTTAATGGCAGATTTGCGCCATTCTTGTTTTGCTTGCCATTTGCAAACCGTGCATCCGATTCCGGTGATCTTTATATCGATTTCAACCGAAATCATCTCATCTTTCCAGTGGCATGCTTGGTTTGCCAAGTTGATGCCTGGTTCATCATTTACCTTCCGAGCGCATATACGCATTGCATATCGCATCCCGCATATCATGTCATGTTTTGCATCATGTTGATTGTGCATTGCACCGTGATTTATTGTGGTTCCTTTGTTTGTGTTGTTGCTTTCGGTAGAGTCGGGAGACGAGTACGTGAACGAGGAGCCTGTTGAGAACGTTTTCGAGGATCAAGCTTTCGACAACTCGAGAACATTGCGAGCAAGATGATCATACCTCGAAATCACTTCTATCTTTGCTATGCTAGTTGCTCGCTCTTTTGCTATGCCTATGCTGCGATGCCTACCACTTGCTATGTCATGCCACCCATATTGCCATGTCAGCCCCTAACCATCCTTTCCTAGCAAACCGTTGATTGGCTATGTTACCGCTTTGCTCGGCCCTCTTATAGCGTTGCTAGTTGCGGTGAAGTGAAGTTTGTTCCTTGTTGAACATGGAGATGTTGTTCCTTGTTGGAACATGTTTACTTGTTGGGGATATCACAATATATATCTGCTATAATTAATACATCTATATACTTGGTAAAGGGTGGAAGGCTCGGCCTTATGCCAGTGTTTTGTTCCACTCTTGCCACCCTAGTTTTCGTCATACGGTGTTATGTTCCTTGATTTCGCGTTCCTTACGGTTGGGTGATTTATGGGACCCCTTGACAGTTCGCTTTGAATAAGACTCGCCCAAAGAAGGCCCAACTTTGGTTTTACCATTTGCCACCTAAGCCTTTTCCCCGGTTTTCGCGAGCCCGAGGGTCATCTTTATTTTAACCCCGGACCAGTGCTCCTTCGAGTGCTGGCCCGAACTAGAGCCCTGTGTAGCGCCCCTCAAGGCAACTTGAGGTCTGGTTTTAGTTGTATGGACTGCTCATCCGGATGTGCCACGAGAACGAGATATGTGCAGCTCCTATCGGGATTTGTCGGCACAATCGGGCGGCTTTGCTGGTCTTGTTTTATTGCTGTGAAATGTCTTGTAGTCCGGATTCCGAGATTGATCGGGTCTTCGGTAGAAGGAATATCCTTCGTTGACCGTGAGAGCTTATAATGGGCTGTTGGGACACCCTGCAGGTAATATCTTTCAAAGTCGTGCCCATGGTTATGAGGCGATGGGAATTTGTTAATGTCCGGTTGTAGAAAACCCAAAGTTGACCTCAAATAAAATACACATCAACGCGTGTGTAACCGTGATGGTCTCTTCTCGCGGAGTCCGGAAGTGAACACGGTGTTGGAGTTATGTCGACGTAAGTAATTCAGGATCACTTCTTGATCACTACTAGCTTCACGACCGTGCTTTGCTCCTCTTCTCGCTCTCTTGCGAAGTAGCCACCATATATGCTAGTCGCTGCTGCAGCTCCACTTTACTACCTTGTCCTTCCTATAAGCTTAAATAGTCTTGATCTCGCGGGTGTGAGATTGTGAGTCCCGTGACTCACAGATACTTCCAAACACGATTGCGTGTTCCGATGAGGCGGTGCAGGTGATTCCACCGAGCTCAAGTGGGAGTTCGACGAGGAACGTGGTCGTTACTATGTGTCTTTTCCCGATGATCGAGAGTGGTGCCCAGTTGGGACGATTCGGGATCTGTGTTAGCATTTGGGGTATCTTCTTTTATTTTGGTTCCGTAGTCGGACCTTGAGTGTACTCAATGATGGATGTTTATTTATGTCTTGTGTGAAGTGGCATTGTAAGCCAACTATGTATCTCTTTCCCTTATTTATTACATGGGTTGTGTGAAGATTACCTCACTTGCGACATTGCTTTCAATGCGGTTATGCCTCTAAGTCGTGCCTCGACACGTGGGAGATATAGCCGCATTGGGGGCGTTATACACAGGCTCTGCTGCTGTGACCCCTCTCTTCTTGTTATTTTCTCCCTCACTCATGTCCACATCTCGGCCATCGGTGCTCAAACCAGGGTATATCTCATCCGTATAGGATTTGGACGAGTCCCGGCCCCGTCCTCTGCCTGACCGGCCTCGGCCACGCCCTCCTCTTCCTCCTGAACCTTCACCTAACCCTCGGCCTTCTCCTGGCCCCCTCCCAGGCCCTCTGAACCAAGTGGCCTTCAGATCCTTAAAAACCAAGGCTTTAGGTGGATGAACACCATCGCCACATTCCTTAAAAAGATGCCCAAGGTATCCACAGATGGCACACCAGTCCGGGAGACGTTCATACTTGACCCCGAAGATGATTCTTTGAACTGTGTCCTTCTTCTTTATTACCAGAGAAACTGTGTTCTTTAGGGGTTTTGTGACATCGATTCTAACCCTAACCCTTGCAAAGTTCCCTTCAAAATCCTGCGATTTGGGCTCGACATAAATGAACTCTCCCACCGTCGCCGGGAGGGCTTTGATCTTGGAGTAAAAACCATCCGGGAGATCATGAATCTGCATCTAGATATCAATTTTGTTCAACTCTATCGATGATGGCTTTGTGACCCCATCATAATGTGCTAACACCACAGCCTTTCCTTTGAACATCCAAGGTCCTTCATCCATGACCCGTTCCCAGTCGCCCAAACAGCTGAACTGCAAGGTGTATAAGTTTTTCTCTAATGGTCTGATCTTCACTTCCTTTGCAAGGTCCCAAGCAGATCTCATGTTCCTGAAAAACCAGTACTGGCTGTAAGTTTTCTTCGTGTGGACTCTGGCGATCGCCATCCATCTGGTCGCCTCCTCGGGGATTTCCTCATCTTCCACGACCACGTCCAGGAGATCATCTTCCTTCAACCCCAGCTCCTCCATCATCGCCTCCAGATCAGTTGTTTTGGTGCCCGATCCCGAAGGCGCTCCTTCCATTAGATCTCTCGCTCGAGGTTTCCTGATCCCGCGAGCGGTGAAAACCCTAACCCGAGAAAACCCTTCCCGCACCGCCGGCGAGGCCCCGAGAGCCCCGACGGTCACTAGCGGGAGGGTAGAGGGAGGGGATAGCGGTTCTCTACGGTGGCGGGGCGCCGTCGCCGAGAGGAGGTGAAACCCTAACAGGAGGGGATAATTTTGGCTTCAAATTAACAAGTCGCGCTAGACTCGACCTGGCCCATAATAAGCTAGTCCACCAGGGCGGAAGACATCAAAAGGCCCATGAACCTACTGAACCTCCCTTGTCAGTAGCCGGCACTTTCTCTGCCGCTGCTCCGCCCTCCCGCCTCCACCGACGGCGACCTCGCTTCTCTACGGCCGGTTGCCAACCCAACCGCCGTCTCTACCAGATAGGCCGCCACTGCATCCTCCTAGCCATCCCTCTTAAGCATCAGCAGATCTACGGCGACCGGTCAAACCAGCGTAGCGGCCCTCCCTAGCCATGGTGAGTTCCTTGCCCTCGCCTTCCTCACCAAATTGAAAGTGAAGTACCCGCTTGAACACTAGGTTATCCTGCTGTAGATTGGAGAAGTTGGTTGATTGCAGATTGGACAAGTTGGTTGATATTTTACTCCTAATCTTCTCCGAAACCCTAGCCTTTTCATGGACTATACATTTACTGCCGACGGTCACATTTACTATTCACTTCCATGTTTGCAGCTATGTTGTTTCAGTTTCTCATAAACATATGGGTAATAGATTACGTATTATACCCTTGTTGCCAATTATTCTAAATGCCGAATCCTCGTGTTAGGTGTTCGTGTCCATGCAACAGAGCTTGTAATGTCCCCAACACCACTGCTAGTCACTCAAGTATGATGAAGCTTCTTCACATACAGCGTTTGATATGAACCTCTTTTTTTAAAAACTCGCAAAAGAAGAATAGAAATCTTAAGTTCGTACAACCCGGGAAAGGAATGATCTATCCGTGCTCTGAAATGGATCTTTAGAAGGGTAAGAGGGGAAAAGAATACCCTTATATTCACTTTAAGATAAATTTTCACTTGCATTATGAACTAGCGGCAACACATCTTGAATTTTTTTATCGTTAGTGATCTTGTTGCACCTTCCTTTCTTGTTATGGATGCCAATTTGCCATTTCAAGTGATTGAAGATGCACCCAGATTTGACTTCAGATTTTGCTAGAGTGTTTGCTCCAAATTTTGCACTTAAATCATGAAATTTCTAGTGATCTTGATATTCAGGCACTTTTGTTTGCTAATGAGCTAGCATAACCATTTTTTAGCTGCTATTAGTGCAAACGAAATATGATTAGATATGGACAATTGATTCAGAATACCTGACTTTTACTGTAAAAAGATCATGATGTGTATTTCTGACATTTAATTTAAGTGGAACGTCGAAAATCTTCCATGTTTTATTATATAATTGTAAGCTTTTCGTGTTGAAAAACTATCATGCAGTTGATAAATGGAATTTACTGATAACAAAGAAGTCAAAGCAATGAAATGTTCCTATGTTGTCATATCTACTCCATCAACAATGAAATATGACCTCATGTTTCACTTCCTAACGGGTTCATACTTTTTGCAGGCCACTGTACCAGTTAACCCGAAGCCTTTCCTGAACAACCTGACAGGGAAGTCTGTTATTGTCAAACTGAAGTGGGGTATGGAGTACAAAGGTAATATGTGCCCTTTTCTTATTTCCACTTCTATTATTTCCTTGTTTAGTGTATGTACTTTATTTCCCAGAACCCCCTTGTCTTCAGTAATGATGACTGACAATACTTTCATCCCCAGGGTACCTTGTTTCTGTGGACTCTTACATGAATCTGCAGGTATTACTTTTTTTTGTTTTGCTGCATTATTAAAGCTGTGATGGATCAGCATGTCAAAATTAAACATTATCAGTGCCTTGTGATGGATCAACATTTTTAATTTTGTTACTGTCTTTCCTACTGCTTGCAGCTTGCTGATACAGAGGAGTATATTGATGGACAATTCTCTGGAAACCTTGGAGATATACTGATAAGGTAACAATTTATGATCATCTTTACCTTGCTAGTGTGAATTAGTCCTGTACTAGAGGATATGCATGGCCTTGAATCAGAACAACTCATATGGTTCCGCATCTCCTCAAGGATAAATATTTTCATACAGTTGAACAATAAATAACTTAGCACCACATTTACCATCAACTTTAGCTTATAGCAACCCAGGGAGTAAACCATCCCATTGGGGAGAAACATCGAACACTTGGTACACCGTACACGTTGCTTAAGCCAATCTTGATATGTCCAGACTGTGAAACAACTATCGCCAGAGTAGAAATTGGGGCAACAACGGAGTGTGCTAGGGAACAGATGTAGAGGGATGGGAAGGCGAATACTTACCTGATGCAGTACCACCTCTGCAGGGTGGTATGCATGAGCCACCACTGCCCTCAACCAAGCACCAAGCGAGGCCGTCATCCCGGGCGTACAATCTGGCAGTGCGGCATCATGACCAGCATGGAGGCCAGCGATACCGTCGAGAAAGAGCATGACCTAGGACTAGTCTCGGTGGTGTGAGTGACGGCGAGAAGGCTATGAGATGGCGAGAATCTGTAGTGAGACGTTGAGAGGAGCATAGAGGTGCGGTTGCTAAAGTAGATCACCATCATCTATAGTTGGATTTGGCAAGAGGGATGCTGGGTGTGGTAATTGTGTGAACAATGCCACCCCCTTGAGGTCTTGACCCAACACTTCCCAAAGCTTTTTCCTTCTACCTGCACGTAGGACATGAGGACAGGCAGGTGGGGAACTGGGGATACGGGAGAGATCATTGGGAGAAAGATCCCCTGCCTGACCAAAGGGCCCCAGCAGGCGAATGACCCAGTCAAAATCAACAGCACAATCAGAAAATTGTACTCCCTCCGTTCCGAATTACTTGTCTTCGATTTGTCTAGATACGGATGTATCTAGCACTAAAATAAGTCTAGATACATCCGTATCTAGACAAATCTAAGACAAGTAATTTGGAACGGAGGGAGTACACCTCAATTGAATGTGAGAGCTCCAACCCCTAGGGAGCTTAGTGGATTTAAAGATACCTATGTACTTGACGAGCTATCCCTGCTAAGGCCTTGTACAATGCTAACTGCTTAGGGAAGTGCTTAGAAAAATAACCCGGGTTTTTTCTGAAGCACCAGTGCCTATTTCCGCAGGAGGGATGCCTAATTAAGCGTCTACCCTCTCCAAATAAGCACCGGTGCTTAAAGAAACACTGGTTTATTTTTTTAAGCACCTCAAGCACCTTGCATTGTACAAGGCCTAAAGCATGCATCTACCACTATGTGTTCTAAATTTTACCGGAAGTACTGCACGTCCGACGGTTTAGAGTCGGATGCTTGTACAATATGCGATCGGACCATCTAGCTTAAACTAATAATGTGATGGATGACTGATGGTAGGTGTCGTACAAAGATCGGACCAGAATTTCTCATACGTATAGCAGCTCTCATGTTTTATTGTTGTTTGATGAAATAGAATCATTGTGTGTATTCAGTTCACGGAAATTACATGCCGATAACGGCTGATTCCATATTTGATGTCTGCACTTGCATCATATATTCCTTGATCAAATTGTGACATTTGGTACCCAGTTGTCCCTCATGGTGTGTTCTTTCCTTGGTCAACAGGTGCAACAATGTTATGTATATGCGTGGCGTTCCAGAGGATACCGAGATGGAGGATGCAGCGTGAGAAGACATGGACCGCTGTCACGCGTAGATATCTGACATGAACGTGCCAATCTAGTCCCGTTTCAGATGTTGTCTCTCCATTGATGCAGGATGTACGATTTACCTGCTCCCATGCTATCTACTCCCTCCGTTCGGAATTACTTGTCGCAGAAATGGATGTATCTAGATGTATTTTAGTTCTAGATACATCCATTTCCGAGACAAGTAATTCCGAACGGAGGGAGTACATGTTTGGTTGTAGTGGTGACCAGATTTTTCAGTTTTCAATCGTCTGGATGGTGCTATCGTCCTTGCTGAGTGTTAGAAGTACTGAATTTCTTGAGCAATTCTATTTTGGCATGCCTGGTTTTGGAAACTATATGCCGAATTGACCCTCCGTTCCTACCTCACTGGTTTGGTTTGAGGTATATCATTTCTTCATCAATAGCCACTTCGGTATTATAGACAAACGATCTGTGATGAGGTTATTATTCAAAGCAAACATCCAAATTGTCAATTTGTTGGGGTGTTTGATATGAGGCAATAGATAGTATTCCATGCTTGGGACAACATGCCAAACTAGAGCAGGATTTCAATAGTTCAGGGTTCTACTTGCACCATTCCATGTTTGGCTTGAGAAATGTAAGGCCGCGCTTGGGATGGTTGTAAAATAATACGGAGGTGTTTCGATTACAGGTGTACATCATCTGTAATCGAATAAAATGGCTTATTTGCACCTTTCTTTGAGCAATTCTGGGCCGGAAACAAAACGGCAGACCGAGGCATGTATTCTTTACGGATGTATACTTATTTAAAACGAAAATGGTGACCTGAACAGGGCCTAAGAGGTTGACTATGCAAGTCATTGCGATAAATTCTTTTAGTGCAAGTCGACTATATATAAGAACCCCTTTTTCTCGTGTAAGTCGACTATATAAGAACCCTTTTTTCCTCCTCCAGCCGCCCAACTTTTCTCTCGTCGTTGCCTCGCCTCTACCGAGGTTGCTATTTAATCCGACCGACAATGCCTCCTCTGCCTTCATCTTCCTCTCTGCAAAATCAAGGTAGAAAAAAAAGATCCATCTGCGAGTGGTTTGGCTTTTTCCTAAACAAGGACAGAGCCGTCGAGTGAGGATTGGCTGACTGCTGACTTGCACACAAATTTTTTTAGGCAGCTTGTTAATAGTCCCTCCTGTCAAAAAAAAAAAAGTCTTACATTCTGAGACAGAAGAAGTAGCAAACAAGAAAATGTAAAATCTATCACCACTTTGTTCTTCATCAGCATAAAGGTTTCTCAATCGATCTAGGAAAATGCAACTTTAGTTTAGTGAAGAAGTGCAAGTTGTATTTTCTTTCTTTTCTGAATTGATTGAGACTTAAGAAAATCTCAGTCCACTCAGACCTAGCAAACCCCTGGTACAAAATGGATCATCACATAACACATTACGTCCCAAATACACCCATTATCTTTATCTAAACAAATGGAGAACTGCATGATGCTGTCCAAACTAACCACTGAACAGAAAAGAAACTGAAAGAATAAACTGGATCGAAGCTAAGCCAAACATCACCCTAGCAAAAACTGCCCTAGCCATTACAAACGCCCAAGCAGGCAGGCCATGATCCCCAACGCCGCACCGGCACCGCTCCACCAGCTCCCCACCGCTCCGCGTCCGGCCGCGGCTTCTGGTATTTTGGCCGCCACGCCGCCGTGCACACTTGGTATCGGGATGACCGTCGATGGTGGCGGCGTGGTGTCCGGCACTTCCGGTTCAGGCTCCGGCATGCCCGGGGACGGGACCTGCTGCATCGGCGCTGGCGCCGGGGTGGGAGGCAGCGACATGTGCCTAGCCCTCGGGCTCTGCGGTCCGGGTGCGGGCGCGACGGCGAGGCCAGGCGGGAGGATGAGGTCGCTCACCTGGAGCACCAGCACGCTGAACGCCTGCGAGGTGACGACCTTGACGAGCGTGGAGTTGCGTCGCGCGCCCCCGCCCGGCGCGCCAGAGGAGAACGTGATGCGGCCGGTGTCGCCTCCGGACACGCGGACGAACCCGACGCCGCGGCCCCGCGCGCCGGCTCCGGTCCCCTGGAGCATCGTCGTGACGATCGATCCGTCGCCCGTCCGGCCCTGGCGCAGCGCGTCGAGCCTCTCCGGGTCGAGGAAGTCGAGGACTGCGTGGAGCGCGAGCAGGTCGGCGAGCGCCGGCAGAGGGAGGCGCGGCAGGCCTTGGAGCTCGTTGGAGAGGGCGGTGTTGTTGACGGCGAGGATGGTGACAATGGGGTGCTCGTTGATGGCGCGCGCGAGCCCGGTCTGGGTGAGCAGGGAGCTGAAGGCGCTGTACTCCGGGAAGGAGGAGAGGATCTTGGTAACGTCGAATGCGGAGGCGGTCGTGGCGGGCATCATCCCCGGGAGGACGAGGCCGCTGACCTGGAGCACCATGACGTTGAACGCCTGCGAGGTGACGACCCTGAGGAGCGTGGCATTCAGCGGCTGCGGCCCGGTTCCGATGGGCCCGGCGTAGGAGAAGGTGATGCGGCCCTTCTCGCCGCCAGCGACGCGGAGGAGCTTCAACTCGTCTCCCGGCAGCAGCGTGGTGACCTTGGAGCCCTTGCCCGTGCGACCAAGCCGCAGCGCGTCGAGCTTCTCCGGGTCGAGGTAGTCGAGGACGACGTGGAGGGAGAGGAGGTCGCCGAGGAGCGGGTGCGGGAGGCGGCGGAGGGCGGCGGTGGGGAGGGCGGCGTTGCTGGCGGCGAGCACGGTGACCTTCTTCTGGGCGTTGATGGAGCGGGCCACTCCCGTGTCGACTAGCATGCAGGTGAAGTCGCTGAACTCGGGGAAGCAGGAGAGGATCTTGACGATGTCGAAGGGCGCGGGCGCGGCGGCGCCGGCCGCAGCCGCCGGGAGGAGCAGGAGGACGGCGGCGAGCGTGAGCAGGAAGGGACGAGCCATGATCGGGTCTTGGGATCGGCTGGCTAGTCTCGCATGCACTGAGGGAGGGTTAAGGATCAGTGATGGAGGCTGGTGCTCATATATACGGCGCGTGCGCGGTGCGGGAGGTGTCGGAGATGGCGGCAAGGGAGCGGTCGGAGGCGTTTGAACGGTTGGAGCAGTGACTGGACTACTTCCAAGTTCCACAACGCTGGACACGGATCGCAACATGGAAATCCCTATTCGCCGCATTCTGCGGCAAGTAGTCGACCTACCGCATATGTTGGGTAGTGAACGGGCCGGCCCAGTTAGCGGTTTTTTAGGTAGGATCGGTTTCCGGTTTTGGGAACCTTCTGGGTGGTTCCTGGCTGGTTTTGGGAACCTTCCAGAAGGTTCTCGAACCGTTTTTTTTTCGTTTTTCTTCTTTCGTTTTTAGTTATATCTGTTTCTTTTTTCTTTTTGTTTTCTTTCTTTGGTTTTTTATTTCTTTTTATTTTCTTCTCTTTTTAAAATAATATAGAAAATTTTGAATTTCGTTCACGTCTCGAAAAAAGGTCCAATTTTTGAAAAATGTTCTCAAAATTCTAAAATTTTACTCGTTAGAAAAAAAGTTCAAAACTTTCAAAATTCAGAAAACATACTGGATTTCAATTTTTTGTTCACATATTCAAAAATGTTCGTGCTTCCAAATTTGTTCAGGATTTTTCAAAATTGTTCTCCATTTCAAAATTTGTTCTCAAGATTCAAAAAATGTTTGTGCTTTAAAAAATTGTTCGTGCTTCGAAATTTGTTCTCTGTTTCTAAATTTGTTCTCAAGATTCAAAAAATGTTCGTGCTTTACAAAATTGTTCATAAATTCCAAAACGTTCTTATTTTCAAAAAAAGTTCTCAATATTCAAACATTGTTCCCATTACACAAAAAAGTTCAAAACTTTTGAAATTCAGAAAATGTACCGGATCTTAATTTTTTGCTCACGTATTCAACACAAATTCACGCTTCCAAATTTGTTCAGGATTTTTCGAAATTGTTCTCTGTTTCAAAATTTGTTCTAAAAATTCAAAAAAAGTTCGTGCTTTACAAAATGCACTAGCTACAGTGCTTTAAAAACAATTCGTATTTTGAAAAGTGTTCGGTTTAAAAGAATGCATTAGCTACAATGCTCATACACTATCGTTTTACTTATCTACAATATGCCTTTAGGAGTAGATAGTTCTAATACTCTACGCTCCGTATATCTCAGCAATTGTGTGGTCTGTTGGCAAAGTCGAAATCATGTGTTCGATTCCGTGCAGGGGCTCGCATGTTTTAATTTTGTTTTTTTCGATTTTCCGATACAGTGCACTACTGGGCCGGCCCATTTCGGACTCCCTCTATGCGTTCGCTCGACACTTTGCCGCAGAACGTGTCGCTTGGGGAAAACCCTATTGGACGCTCGCTGCGGCAAAGTGTCGGGCGATCGCACAGAGCAGCCAAGCCAGCGACAAAACATGGGCCGGCCCATTCCAAATACACACAGTCCGTCCAAACGGTTTTGGGCTTCTAGAAGGTTCCCTAAACCGGGTTTTTTGTTGTTGTTTTGATTCTTTTCTGGTTTTTCCGGCTTTCTATTATTTTTTCCTTTTCTTTTCTCATTTTTCTTTTTCGTTTTTTCTGTTTCTGTTTCTTTTTATTTTTCTCTTTCTTTTCTTCAAGTTTATTTTGCTGTTTCAAAAAGTGTCCAGAATTTTCAAAATTGATTACATTTTTCAAATTTTTGTTACAAACATATGAAAATGTTTCCTATGTTCAAATTTTGTTCCAGATGCACAAAATTCGAAAAATATGAGAATCTCAATAATTGTTTGCATTTTCAAAATTTGTTCAGAGATTTCAAAAAATGTTCTAAGTCGCAAATTTTGTTTCTTTTTTCAAAAATTGTTCGGAATCTTAATTTTGTTCTGAAAATTTGTTCGGAATGTTATTTTTTGTTCTTATTTTTTTTTCATATTTTGTTCATGTTTTCAAAAGTGTCGAGTTCAAAATTTTGTTCGGAATATTAATTTTTGTTCTCATTGTTGTTCGTGTTTTAAAAATTGTTCGGAATCTTATTTTTGTTCTGAAAATTTGTTCAGAATGTTAATTGTTGTTCTCATTTTTTCAAATTTTGTTCATGTTTGCGTGTTTTCAAAAGTTTAGAGTTCAAAATTTGTTCGAAATGTTAATTTTTGTTCTCATTTTTACTGAAACTGTTCCTGTTTTTCGAATTTTGTTCCTAAATTTCAAAATTTGTTCGCTCATTTAAAAAAAATGTTTGGTAAATAAAAAATGTTCAACTTTTTAAATTATGTTCCCACACCAAAAGTTCCCTTTTCAGGAAAAAGTTCACATTTTTTAAAAAAATATCGGAAATTTAGAAAACCTTCACATGTTTAAATTTTGTTATAAATTAAGAAATGTATGGGAATTACCACAATGGCTATGGACTAGCTTCCCTCGCGTGAGGAGAAGAGTTCAATTTGTTGCCCACAAATTTCATTTCTATGGAATTTGGTGAACTTGTTTTATTTTCACGACTGCCTATAGTTCTTTAAGATTCGCGCTGCAATAATTACATATTAGTTTTCGTGTCACAGTGGCTTGCGCATCGCGGGCATCTATAGAAGGTCGTGAGTTCGAATCCTACCTAGCGCGTCTCGTTTTTGCTATAGTAAGCGGCACATAGGAGGTCTCGTCGCTTGGCTCCCCCGGAACCCCTGAGGGCCATCCACTGGGCTTGTTTTCGGCGCAAGCAGGTAAGTAGAATGGGTCGGCCCGAAAGCAGCTGATCTCCGCCGAGCCACCAGGTCGGCAGGTTCTGGTCTCAAAAAAAAAAAAAAAAAAGGTCGGCGGGTTCTCGTCCTTCCCGGCTCCATTTTTTTAGCACAACAGTAAACAAGCTTACTCCGGATTACATAACATTCCGAATGCATTAACTTCTTTAATCTATCAGGGAGGGACGTTCGCCGTCATGCGCTGATCTCCGTTGATCCTTGCTTCCGTGGCTAGTTCATGGGCCAGAGTGTTTCGCCCCCTTCCAACATGGGTAGTTTTGTGGCTGGCAAAACCTGCGAGGGCTGATTTGTTGTCAAGAATCAGAGAAAATGCCTGAGACCTGTTCTGAGACCCATCTCGCAGCTCGTCCTCTAGCCCCTTGCAGTCGGTTCCTATAATTCGACAGCCCCCTTGTACACCGAAGCCAAGGCATGCAGCCCAACCAGCGCAGCTTGTCCCTCGCCTCCGCCCCCAGATTTCCGGCTCCATTTTCGAGCTCTGTTTCTCCCGTTCTGTTCTCAGAGCATCTACAGCTGGTAGTCAAATCCAGGGCTTTCGAACGTCCACATTCGGGGCTTTCGAACGCCCGTGGACGCGCCCGACACGTCGTCCGCAGACACTCACCGGTCAAGCATCAAATTTCCTCATCTGCATCCGAAAATCTCATAGTAGAAATCTTAAATTCATATAAAAATATGAAAAAAAAAAATCCTCTGTCAGAGATGTCCACTATCTCCATGCCCTACTGCTCCGCCATCTCGTCCGCTTGGGCGACGATGAACTCCGCCTCTGCCTGCTCCATGTTGAAGTCCAGAGCCGGGGCCAACTCTTGCTCCGGCTGCTTCGCCTCCTTGTCGTCCTTCATCGGAGCCGGTTGTTGCTCCTCTCCCTCGTCCACCTCCGCGTGCTCCTCCTTCTCCTCCTCCTCCTTCGGTTCTGGTGAATCCAGAGGCAGCCCAGCAACGATGCGGGCGGCGCGCGCGGTGCGCCTCGTCCGGATCTCCTGCTCGATCTAGTACCGGCGCTCCGGCGTGAGCATGGCGTAGGTGGTTATCTTCTTTCGGACCATGGTGAAGCCAGAGAACGTAGGAAGAGCGTCGGAGCGGGAGAGGAGGTGGATGGGCTCGAGCTCACGACGCAGAGAGGGAGGAGGTGGATGGGATAGAGTTGGGGGATGCTGGCCAACTTAAATAGCCGGATTTGGCCTTGGGCGGCGAGTTGGACCCGCGCCACGCAGCGTTCAAAACCTCTCAACAGAGGAGACATCCGTTGGACTGCTGGGTTTTCGAGCGATTCTACGTGAGACTCCGACGTCAGTCTGACGTGGCGGACGCACCTGGATTGGCTGGATGACCCATACCCGTCTCATATTTAGACTAGATATGAGGTGTGCCGATTAGCACGGACATTTGAGCCCGTTTAAGACGTCCATATGATCGAAATTTTTTGACCTATTAGTGACCAGGCGACCAGGCGTTTGAGACCGGTTTGGGACGGCCGGCTTTAGATACTCTCAAGTGTACAATTTTTCTGGCGGCACGCACAACTCTGGAGCACGGACGTGAGTGCCATGTCCGATGAGTACCGTAAGGATAATGAAGAACAAAGGAAGGAAGCAGATCCCACTAACTGGTGTCTGCAGATGCCCATGTGCGCGAAGGGCAGCTGCGCGCCGCGCCACCTGCAGACCAGGCTTTCTCGGCCGGGATCTAACGGTTCACTGGCAAGGCCCTCTCGCATCGCGTCACAACAATCCATCACCTCCATCCAATCCATCCTCAGGCTCCTCCATCCATCAGTCTACTCCACCGCAGTGGACAAACGGCCGTCGTGGCCACTAAGGCCAACTCCACCCCACGTTCGGTTTGGCCGGATTTTATCCCTTTGGGGCGTCGATGAATTCGCTCGTGTTCGGCTTTGTCAAATGGGTCGTGCGTGCACCTATCGCGCGGCCGCATCCCAAATAGTGTCCGAGGGGAACGTGAATAAAAAAATATAAAAACTAGAATGAAATAACTAAAAAAGTAAATAAACGCATTTAAAAAAAAAATAAAACATATATAGGGGTCGGCCACAAAACGACCCAGTCTTCACGGCCACTTAAAAGACCCAGTTTCATAATTAACATATAAAAAAAATAAAAACGCCTCCCGCGTGCTCCTGCCGCGCCCGTCGGTGCCGTGGCCGTCGCCGTCTTCACTGGCCGCCGGTGTCGCTGCTGCGTTCGACGAGGTCGACGAGGCGGCGGCGCCCACAGTGGGGCGGCGGTGCGTGGTAGACGGGGCGGCTGGACGACCGGAGGTGCTCGCACCACCTCCTCCCGCTGGCGACGCCTCCCGCTCCGGTGACCGGGCGGAGTGGGGCACCGATTCACGCCCACGCCGGGCGGCCATCTCCGGCGCAGTGCAGGACCAGCCCCACCCTTGGCCCAGCAGCTTCTCGAACGCCGGTGGGTCCTCCTCCATCGCCTCCTCCCTCCTCTCCTCCTCCTTCACGACCACCATTTGCAGCTCGGGGAAGGTGACGTCGCCGGCGGCAGAGAGCGCGATCGCCTCCTCCAAGCCGTCCCATTGGCGCTCGTCGTGGGTGTACATGGAGTCGTCCATGACACGCTGCACGAGCCGGGCCTCCTCCTCCGCTGTCATGCGAGGAAGTGGAGGTGGTGACGGAGACGGGGAAGGCGACGGCGTGGCGGCCAACACGACGCAGCGCAGACGCCCGCGCACCTCTCGACGTGGGCGCTGCGGCCCGACACCGTGCCGGGCAGTATGGCGCGGCGCGTGTCGTGTTTCGCCCCGAGCCACGTGTCCCACATGTTCGAATCTGGGGCGTACCTGTCGTCGTAGAACAGGTCGTCGGGGAGGAGGCGGCGGCGGCGCTCGATGTCATCGCGGCGCGCGCGGCCGGTCACCGGCATAGGAGGGATCGGGACCCGGTCGGCGCTGAGGTGCCATCCGTTGGGGAGGTGGACGTCACTCCATGGGACCGGCGTCCTCGTGTCCCAGTACCTCCTGCACACGTCCGCCGCGAGGTACTGCCGGTCGCGCTCTCCGGCGGGCCTAGGGTTGATGGTGAAGGGGGCCGGGGCGGGGGCTCGACGGGAGGAGCGCGGCGGAGACACGGGCTCCTCCTTCTTCACGGAGCCACGACGGGGCCCCGAGGAGGAGCCGGCCTCGCGGTCGTGCTTCCCCTTGCGGTTCCAGAAGCCCATGGCGAGGTGGGCGGCCGGCGAGCTCGAGGACAATGGAAGGCTAGGGTTCGGCGCTGTCGGGGTTCGAGGAGGCCGCGGGGTGGCGTGGGGCAGTGTGGACGACGACCCGTCCATGCTTCCCACTTAAAGAAGGACGGCGACCGTTCGACGTGCGGATGACAGGTGGGCCTCCCGCTCGTGCGCATTGATGTGGGCGGGTGGGAGGTAGGTGGCCGCCTGCCACGCGGCCCCGACGCGGACGAGGCGCGCGTCCGTTTGGTGTCCGCCGCGACCCAAACCCGGCGCAAGTTTGCGCTCGAAATGGGTCGGCCCGGACACAAAACGGACAGGATGGGTCCGGGCCGTCGCGCGCTGGGCCGCCTCGTTTGTCCCTTTTGCCCCAAACGGACAGGGCCGGACAGGATAGGGTCGCGCGGTGGAGTTGGCCTAATCATCTCCATCCGGATATACTCGCATAGTCACTCACATTTTCCACTGCCGCAAAACGAACACATGGTATTTTTTTCTAAAAAGTCAGATCTATTATAAAGATTCATCGGAAGTACAAATCACCTTAAACATGATAAAAATTGAATCGAGATACATCGATCATCAAACGACCACTCCCACCGCCTGAATGAGCCACCGATGTGTCGCTGTTGTCGCTCCTATTGAAGCCGGCTTGACCTTATCGATGATAGCCGGGAAGTCTTCACGCATGTGTCCCTAAAGATCAACGCCTCGAAGGCGCAGTCGTGCCGTTGAATCCTTGAATCAATCTGAAGAACCTGACACCAAATCTCGCCGACGCATATGCACGACAAGAAACTCTAACCTCGCCGCCTCAACGAGCTGGCAGGAATCTACGCCAGAGTTTCATCTATTTTGTCCTAATGGACGAATTTGAGAAGGATCAGAGCTCGGAAGACTGATTCGAAGGAGAGACACCGCCATTCGTCTCAGTACCGCCCCTACGAGGACTAAAACACTATCTATCTACTAGCCAGAGTAGCAGGCGGGGAGGAGGCAAATCCACGGACTCGTCAGCAGAGATCGATGGAAAGAAGGTGTTCCCCTAGTCACCTTGCGAGAGGGGAAAGAAAAGCTTTTGAGAAAACTACGAGAAAAGAAAATTTGGGATGACTAGATCGAAATAATGGTTATTTGATGGAGTCGTGTGCGTAGTGTGGAACCGTGGATTAGAGCAACTCTTCTAGCAGATGCGCTATATTTTGGATCCCCGAATGCGTTTAGGAGGTGAGGGGCTGTAGTTTATGGAGGTTCCATATATTTCAGCTGGTGGGACCAATTTTTCATATACTGTACAAATTTCCCCCCAATTCCATTGAACACAGAGCAAGCATGTTGGGGAACATAATAGAAAACAAAAAAATTCGGCCAACGATCAAGATCCCATGAACACTATGAAGAGGCATACAAGATTCAATTTGAAATGTCCCAAATAAATGTTGCTGGTCCGATCCAATCCCAAGAATGATCTACACCAACTTTTCTTCAAGTTGGTAATGATCCGATCTTGATATACAAAATTGGACCAGCAACATTTATTTGGGACATTTCAAATTTAAACGAATACCTACACTGTTAAAAAATATTTGACTTTTGCTGTGATAGCTCAAACCACAACCTAATATTTATGTGCTAAATATTGGGTTCAACTGAATTCATTTAGTATGTGAAATAAAGTGCAAAACAGAAAAGAAAATAGAAGACATAAAAAGAAAAAGAGAAGGTCCATTGCGAGCTTGGGCCGCAAGTGCACAGTGCAGCCCAAGCCCACCACCGGCCTCTCCCCTACCTCTATACGTGCAGAGCGGAGGCAGGGCGGATCATGGTGGCCATCCGCCTGTCATATCGTCCGTGGCGGCCATCCGACCCCCTGGCCGCCTACAAGTACTACCCCGCGCCATGATACGTCTCCAACGTATCTATAATTTATGAATTATTCATGCTATTATATTATCCATCTTGGATGTTTTATGGGCTTCACTATGCATTTTTATATTACTTTTGGGACTAACCTATTGACCCAGAGCCCAGTGTCAGTTTCTGTTTTTCCCTTGTTTCAGTGTTTCGCAGAAAAGGAATATCAAACAGAGTCCAAACGGAATGAAACCTTCGGAAAAGTTATTTTTTGGAAAGAAAGCAATACGGGAGACATGGGGTGCACGTCAAGGGATCAACGAGGAGAGCACGAGGCAGGGGGGCGCGCCCACCCCCCTGGGCGCGCCCTCCACCCTCGTGGGCCCCTCGTGGCTCCCCTTACCGACTTCTTTCGCCTATATATTCCCATATACCCTAAAACCTTCGGGGAACATAATAGATCGGGAGTTCCGCCGCCGCAAGCCTCTCAGAGCCACCAAAACCAATCGGGACCCTGTTCAAGCACTCACGGGGGGGATCCTCACCGTGGCCATCTTCATCATCTGGCGCTCTCCATGACGAGGAGGGAGTAGTTCACCCTCGGGGCTGAGGGTATGTACCAGTAGCTATGTGTTTGATCTCTCTCTCTCTCTCTCTCTCTCTCTCTCTCTCTCTCTCTCTTGTTTTTGAGGTGATATGATCTTGATGTTTCGCGGGCTTTGCTATTTTAGTTGGATCTTATGATGTTTCTCCCCCTCTACTCTCTTGTAATGGATTGAGTTTTCCCTTTGAAGTTATCTTATCGGAGTGAGTCTTTAATGTTTTGGGAACACTTGATGTATGTCTTGCGTGGGATAACCGTGGTGACAATGGGTTATTCTATTGATTCACTTGATGTATGTTTTGGTGATCAACTTGCAGGTTTCGTCCATGAACCTATGCATAGGGGTTGCCACACGTTTTCGTCTTGATTCTCCGGTAAAATTTTTGGGGCACTCTTTGAGGTTCTATGTGTTGGTTGAATAGATGAATCTGAGATTGTGTGATGCATATCGTATAATCATACCCACGGATACTTGAGGTGACATTGGAGTATCTTGGTGACATTAGGGTTTTGGTTGGTGTGTGTCTTAAGGTGTTATTTTACTACGAACTCTAGGGCTGTTTGTGACACTTATAGGAATAGCCCAATGGATTGATCGGAAAGAATAACTTTGAGGTGGATTCGTACCCTACCATAATCTCTTCATTTGTTCTCCGCTATTAGTGACTTTGGAGTGACTCTTTGTTGCATGCCGAGGGATAGTTATATGATCCAGTTATGTTATTATTGTTGAGAGAACTTGCACTAGTGAAAGTATGAACCCTAGGCATTGTTTCCTAGCATTGCAATACCGTTTACGCTCACTTTTATCGTTAGTTACCTTGCTGTTTTTATATTTTTCAGATTACAAAAACCTATATCTACCATCCATATTGCTCTTGTATCACCATCTCTTCGCCGAACTAGTGCACCTATACAATCTACCATTGTATTGGGTGTGTTGGGGACACAAGAGACTCTTTGTTATTTGGTACCATCTTCATCCTATGCCTCCTACGGATTGATTAACCTTAGGTCATCCACTTGAGGGAAATTTGCTACTGTCCTACAAACCTCTGCACTTGGAGGCCCAACAACGTCTACAATAAGAAGGTTGCGTAGTAGACATCAAGCAGTTTCTGTCGCCGTTGCCGGGGAGGCTAGGTAAGCGGCACTCACACCACGTCAACTAAGCTCTTTTCTGACGCCGTTGCTGGGGAGGTGAGTGCTTGAAGGTATATCTTTAGATCTTGCAATCGAATCTTTTAGTTTCTTGTTTTATCACTAGTTTAGTTTATAAAAGAAAACTACAAAAAAATGGAATTGAGTTTGTCTCATACGCTTCATCTTTTTAATATCTTTCGTAAGAATGATGGGAAGGAAAAATGTGCACAAGTGCTAGAAGAAGAGTGCATTAAAAGGTTTGGCACTAAATATTTGAATGATGAGCATGATTGCAATGTTGTTAGTATGAATTCTTTGAATACCCATGATGCTAATGATATGCAAAGCCACAAGCTTTGGGCTGTTATGTTTGATGAAGATGATATGTTTAGTCCCCCAAGTTTTGATGAGCAAATTTATTATGATGAAAGCATGCCTCCTATTTATGATGATTATTGTGATGACACGTATGCTATAAAGAATAAACATAACCATGAAAATTGTCATCATGACTTTAATTTTCAATTGGATTATGCTTCACATGATAGTTATTTTGTTGAGTTTGCTCCCACTACTATTCATGAGAACAAATTTGCTTATGTGGAGAGTAATAAAATTTCTATGCTTGTAGATCATGAAAAGAATGCTTTTATGTGATGTTTATATTTTTGAATTCATTCATGATGCTACTAAAAACTATTATGAGGGAGGAATATATGCTTTTAGGAATTGCGATAATATCAAGTTTCCTCTCTATGTCCTTAAAGTTTTGAAGTTATGCTTGTTTTGCCTTCCTGTGCTAGTTGATTATTGTTCCCATAAGTTGTTTGCTCACAAAATCCCTATGCGTAGGAAGTGGGTTAGACTTAAATGTGCTAGTCATATTCTTCATGATGCTCTCTTTATGTTTCAATTCTTATCTTTTATGCGAGCATCATTGAAAAATCACCATGCCTAGCTAGGGGCGTTAAACGATAGCGCTTGTTGGGAGGCAACCCAATTTTATTTTAGTTTCTTGACTTTTGGTTTTTTTAGGAATAAATAATCCATCTAGCTTCTGTTTAGATGTTGTTTTGTGTTTTAATTAGTGTTTGTGCCAAGTAGAACCTTTGGTAAGACTTGGGTGAAGTCTTTATGATCATGCTGTAAAAAACAGAAACTTTAGCGCTACCGAGATTAGCTAAAACTTTTTACTGGAGAGTGATATTTAGTTGATTCTTTTTGCAGATGATTACTAGAAAAATTCCTCAGGTCCACCAATTTATTTTAGAATTTTTTGATTTCCATAAGTTTGCGTTAGTTACAGATTACTACAGACTGTTCTGTTTTTGACAGATTCTGTTTTTCGTGTGTTGTTTGCTTATTTTGATGAATCTATGGCTAGTAAAATAGTTTATAAACCATAGATAAGTTTTAATAAAGTAGGTTTAACACCAATATAAATAAAGAATGAGTTCATTACAGTACCTTGAAGTGGTGTTTTGTTTTCTTTCACTAACGGAGCTCACGAGATTTTCTGCTGAGTTTTGTGTTGTGAAGTTTTCATGTTTTGGGTAAAAGATTTGATGGATTATGGAACAAGGAGTGGCAAGAGCCTAAGCTTGGGGATGCCCATGGCACCCCAAGATAATCTAAGGACACCAAAAATCCGAAGCTTGGGGATGCCCCGGAAGGCATCCCCTCTTTCGTCTTCATTCATCGGTAACTTTACTTGGAGCTATATTTTAATTCACCACATGATATGTGTTTTGCTTGGAGCGTCATTTTATTTTCTTTAGCTTTGCTTTCTGTTTGAATAAAATACCAATATCTGAAATTCTTAAATGTTAGAGAGTCTTCACATAGTTGCATAATTATTCGACTACTCATTGATCTTCACCTATATCTTTCAGAGTAGTTTGTTGTTTGCTCTAGTACTTCACTTATATCTTTTAGAGCACGGTGGTGGTTTTATTTTGAAGAAATAGATGAACTATCATGCTTCACTTCTATTATTTTGAGAGTCTTAAATAGCATGGTAATTTGCTTAATCCTAATATGCTAGGTATTCAAGACTAGTAAAAACTTTCTTATGAGTGTGTTGAATACTAAGAGAAGTTTGATGCTTGATGATTGTTTTGAGACATGGAGGTAGTGATATTAAAGTTGTGCTAGTTGAGTAGTTGTGAATTTGAGAAATAATTGTGTTGAAGTTTGCAAGTCCCGTAGCATGCACGTATGGTAAACATTATGTAACAAATTTGAAACATGAGGTGTTCTTTGATTGTCCTCCTTATGAGTGGCGGTCGGGGACGAGCGATGGTCTTTTCCTACCAATCTACCCCCCTAGGAGCATGCGCGTAGTGCTTGGTTTTTGATGACTTGTAGATTTTTGCAATAAGTATGTGAGTTCTTTATGACTAATGTTGAGTCCATGGATTATACGCACTCTTAACCTTCCATCATTGCTAGCCTCTTTGGTACCGTGCATTGCCCTTTCTCACATTGAGAGTTGGTGCAAACTTCGCCGGTGCATCCAAACCCCATGATATGATAAGCTCTTTCACACATAAACCTCCTTATATCTTCCTCAAAACAGCCACCATACCTACCTATTATGGCATTTCCATAGCCATTCCGAGATATATTGCCATGCAACTTTCCACCGTTTCGTTTATCATGACACATTCATCATTGTCATATTGCTTTACATGATCATGTAGTTGACATAGTATTTGTGGCAAAGCCACCATTCATAATTCATTCATACATGTCACTCTTGGTTCATTGCATATCCCGGTACACCGCCGGAGGCATTCATATAGAGTCATACTTTGTTCTAGTATCGAGTTGTAAATAAATAGAAGTGTGATGATCATCATTTTTTAGAGCATTGTCCCAAGTGAGAAAAAAAAGAGATAGGCCATAAAAAAAGGAAAAAAAGCCAAAAAAATGAGAGAAAAAGAGATAATGGACAATGTTACTATCCATTTTACCACACTTGTGCTTCAAAGTAGCACCATAATCTTCATGATAGAGAGTCTCTTGTTTTGTCACTTTCATATACTAGTGGGAATTTTTCATTATAGAACTTGGCTTGTATATTCCAACAATGGGCTTCCTCAAGTGCCCTAGGTCTTCGTGAGCAAGCAAGTTGGATGAACACTCACTTAGTTTCTTTTGTTGAGCTTTCATATATTTATAGCTCTAGTGCATCCGTTGCATGGCAATCCCTACTCCTTGCATTAACATCAATCGATGGGCATCTCCATAGCTCATTGGTTAGCCTCATTGATGTGAGACTTTCTCCCTTTTTGTCTTATCCACATAACCCCCACCATTATATTAGTGCTATATCCATGGCTCACGCTCATGTATTGCGTGAAGGTTGAAAAAGTTTGAGATTAATAAAGTATGAAGCAATTGCTTGGCTTGTCATCGGGGTTGTGCTTGATGAGAGCATTCTTGTGTGACAAAAATGGAGCATGACTAAATTGTATGATTTTGTAGGGATGAACTTTCTTTGGCCATGTTATTGTGAGAGGATATAATTGCTTAGTTAGTATGCTTGAAGTATGATTGCTTTTATGTCAATATGAACTTTTATCTTGAATCTTTCGGATCTGGATATTCATACCACAATTAAGAAGAATTACATTGAAATTATGCCAAGTAGCATTCACACTTCATAAATTCTTTCTTTTATCATTTACCTACTCGAGGACAAGCATGAATTAAGCTTGGGGATGCTGATACGTCTCCAACGTATCTATAATTTATGAAGTATTCATGCTATTATATTATCCATCTTGGATGTTTTATGGGTTTCACTATGCACTTTTATATTACTTTTGGGACTAACCTATTGACCTAGAGCCTAGTGTCAGTTTCTGTTTTTTCCCTTGTTTCAGTGTTTCGCAGAAAAGGAATATCAAATGGAGTCCAAACGGAATGAAACCTTTGGAAACGTTATTTTTGGAAAGAAAGCAATACGGGAGACTTGGAGTGCACGTCAGGGGATCAACTATGAGAGCACGAGGCAGGGGGGCGCGCCCACCCCCCTGGGCGCGCCCTCCACCCTCGTGGGCCCCTCGTGGCTCCCCTTACTGACTTCTTTCGCCTATATATATATTCCCATATACCCTAAAACCTTCGGGGAACAGAATAGATCGGGAGTTCCGCCGCCGCAAGCCTCTGTAGCCACCAAAAACCAATCGGGACCTGTTCGCACCTGTCGGGGGGGATCCCTCACCGGGGCCATCTTCATCATCCGGCTCTCTCCATGACGAGGAGGGAGTAGTTCACCCTCGGGCTGAGGGTATGTACCAAGAGCTATGTGTTTGATCTCTCTCTCTCTCTCTCTCTCTCTCTCTCTCGTGTTCTTGAGGTGATACGATCTTGATGTATCGCGAGCTTTGTTATTTTAGTTGGATCTTATGATGTTTCTCCCCCTCTACTCTCTTGTAATGGATTGAGTTTTCCCTTTGAAGTTATCTTATCGGATTGAGTCTTTAATTATTTGAGAACACTTGATGTATGTCTTGCGTGGGATAACCGTGGTGACAATGGGTTTTTCTATTGATTCACTTGATGTATGTTTTGGTGATCAACTTGCGGGTTCCGCCCATGAACCTATGCATAGGGGTCGGCACACGTTTTCGTCTTGATTCTCCGGTAGAAACTTTGGGGCACTCTTTGAGGTTCTATGTGTTGGTTGAATAGATGAATCTGAGATTGTGTGATGCATATCGTATAATCATACCCACGGATACTTGAGGTGACATTGGAGTATCTAGGTGACATTAGGGTTTTGGTTGATGTGTGTCTTAAGGTGTTATTTTACTACGAACTCTAGGGCTGTTTGTGACAGTTATAGGAATAGCCCAATGGATTGATCGGAAAGAATAACTTTGAGGTGGTTTCGTACCCTACCATAATCTCTTTGTTTGTTCTCCGCTATTAGTGACTTTGGAGTGACTCTTTGTTGCATGTCGAGGGATCGTTATATGATCCAGTTATGTTATTATTGTTGAGAGAACTTGCACTAGTGAAAGTATGAACCCTAGGCCTTGTTTCCTAGCATTGCAATACCGCTTACGCCACTTTTATCGTTAGTTACCTTGCTGTTTTATATTTTCAGATTACAAAACCTATATCTACCATCCATATTGCACTTGTATCACCATCTCTTCGCCGAACTAATGCACCTATACAATCTACCATTGTATTGGGTGTGTTGGGGACACAAGAGACTCTTTGTTATTTGGTTGCAGGGTTGCTTGAGAGAGACCATCTTCATCCTACGCCTCCTACGGATTGATAAACCTTAGGTCATCCACTTGAGGGAAATTTGCTACTGTCCTACAAACCTCTGCACTTGGAGGCCCAACAACGTCTACAAGAAGAAGGTTGCGTAGTAGACATCACGCCACCCCTGAACCCTAGCGCCAACCTTTCCCCCCGTCTCGTCACTCGCTCCATCCCCGCGCAGAACCGAGCAGCCCATGGCCGCTCCGCCGTGAAGCTCGCGGCCACCGCCCTCTCCGTGCCTCAAGGTCGCATCCTGGAGCTCCACCACCGTCCCCTACGTCGCCTAAGGCCACCCGTTGGAACCCAACGCCTCCGCAAAGAGCTCCTCGTCGTCCTCTTCGTCCCCGTCAGCCACCGACGCATCTCCTTCGATTCTGCCGTCTTCTGCTACTCCGCGCCCACGCCAAGCCATCCCCGAGCTCCCCTGTGAGCACCGCGCCGCCCTGCATCCGCCCGTGTAGCCCCGCCGTGCCGGAGCTCCGCTCGCTGCACCCAGGCCGGGCCCCTAGCCAAGCGCCCGGGCGACCGCACCGCCAGGCCACGCGCTGCTAGCGCCCCTGTGCGCTCCCCTTTAAGGGGTCCGACCATATCGAGCCCCCAGACCGTGAAGGGCCAAGTGATGGGGATTGTTCTTAAGGCAGTGGGAGGCATGTGACTTTGATTGGCAAAAAGCTGACATCCCACACAACGTTGGACAAGGGCTTGTGCGTCTGCTCGGGCCGTTGGCCAGAAAAAACCTGTCTGGAAGGCTTTTCTTACGAGTGCCCGAGCTGCGGCGTGATGGCGGCCCAGGCCAACATGTATTTCAGCCAAGAGTTGCCGCCCCTCCTCTTCGGAGATGCACCTTTGGAGAACTCCGGTAGTGCTCTTCTTGTACAATTCACCTTCATGAACTTTATAGGCTTTAGAATGCCGAACTATGCGACGGGCCTCATTTTGATCATCAGGAAGCTCCTACCTATTAAGGTAGGCCAGGAAGGGTTCGGTCCATGGAGCAATAATGGCCATGATCTCATGGACAGTGGGTGTTATTTCGGTATCCGAACCCCAGATGATATCTGTATTGTGTTCGGCTGCTGGGGGCGTGATCAGGTCCGAACTGGCGTCTTCGCTCTCGTCTTGCCATACCATGGATGGCTTGAAGAGGCTTCCAAAAAGGTATTAGGTGGGACAGGGTCATGCTTGGCGCCCATGCGAGCAAGGATGTCCGCTGCCTGGTTACTGTCTCGAGTGACGTGATGAAATTCAAGCCCCTCGACCGAGCCGATATGTTCAATACGGCGTTTCCATATGCCGCCATTTTTGGATCTTTTGCATCGAACTCTCCGTTTATCTGAGATATTGCGAGGTTTGAGTCGCCGCACACCTCGACAACCATGCGGAGACCATGTATAAGTGCCTCGTATTCGGCTGCATTATTGGAGTCCGTATACATGATTTGCAACACGTAGCGGACTGTGTCCCCCTAGGGGATGTCAAGATGACGCCAGCCCCCAGTCCGGTTAGCATTTTAGAGCCGTCAAAGTACATGATCCAGTTGGAGTATGAACCGTACTCTTTAGGGAGCTCGGCTTCCGTCCATTCGGCGATGAAGTCGGCCAACACCTGAGATTTAATAGCCCGTCATGGCTTGTATGCTATTTCAAATGGTAAGAGCTCAATGGCCCATTTAGCTATGCGGCCGATGGCGTCCCTGTTGTTTATAATGTCATTAAGTGGTACTTCGGATGCCACCATGATCGAACACTCCTGAAAATAGTGTCAGAGTTTTCAGGATGTCATAAAGACCGCGTAAGCTATCTTTTGGTAGCGAGGGTATCGGGATTTGCATGGTGTAAGGACCTCTGATATGTAATGGCTTTTGGACGGGGAATTTATGTCCCTTTTCCCCTCGCTCGACGACAAGTACAACACTCACTAATACGTCCATTTTGCATCATGCTTTTATATCGATATTTATCGCATTATGGGCTGTTATTTCACGTTATGTCACAATACTTATGGCTATTCTCTCTTATTTTACAAGGTTTACATGGAGAGGGAGAATGCCGGCAGCTGGAATTCTGGGCTGGAAAAGGAGAAAATATTGAGACCTATTCTCACAAGAACTCCAAAAGTCCTGAAACTCCACGGAATATCTTAAAATAAATAAATAAAAGTCGTCGCTAAAGATGAAGGCCGGGGCCCACACCTGCTCACGAGGGTGGGGGCGCCCGGGCGCGCCCCCACCTCGTGGGCCCCCGGTGGCTCTCCGATGCCCATCTTCTCCTATATGAAGTCTTTCGATGAGAAAAACTAGAGGCAACCTTTCGACGAGACTCACCGCCACGAGGCGGATCCTTGGCGGAACCAATCTAGGGCTCCATGAGCAGATTCTGCTGGGACACTTCCCGGAGGGAGGAAATCATCGCCATCATCATCACCAACGCTCCTCTCATCGGGAGAGGGAAATCTCCATCAACATCTTCACCAGCACCATCTCATCTCCAAACCCTAGCTCATCTCTTGTATCCAATTCTTGTCTCCAAGTCCGGGATTGGTGCTAGTAGGTTGTTAGTAGTGTTGATTACTCCTTGTAGTTGATGCTAGTTGGTTTACTTGGTGGAAGATCATATGTTCAGATCCTTTATGCATATTATGACCCCTCTGATTATGAACATGAATATGCTTTGTGAGTAGTTACATTTGTTCCTGAGGACACGGGAGAAGTCTTGCTATTAGTAGTCATGTGAATTTGGTATTCGTTCGATATTTTGATGAGATGTATGTTGTCTAGCCTCTAGTGGAGTTATGTGAACGTCGACTACATAACACTTCACCATTATTTGGGCCTAGAGGAAGGCATTGGGAAGTAATAAGTAGATGATGGGTTGCTAGAGTGACAGAATCTTAAACCCTAGTTTATGCGCTGTTTCGTAAGGGCTGATTTGGATCCATATGTTTCATGCTATGGTTAGGTTTACCTTAATACTTTTGTTGTAGTTGCGGATGCTTGCAATAGAGGTTAATCATAAGTGGGATGCTTGTTCAAGTAAGAACAACACCCAAGCAACGGTCCACCCACATATCAAATTATCAAAGTACCGAACGCGAATCATATGAACGTGATGAAAACTAGCTTGACGATATTCCCATGTGTCCTCGGGAGCGCTTTTCCTATTATAAGAGTTTGTTCCGGCTTGTCCTTTGCTACAAAAAGGATTGGGCCACCTTGCTGCACTTTATTTACTCTTGTTACTTGTTGCTCGTTACAATTTACCTGATCACAAAACTATCTGTTACCACTTATTTCAGTACTTGCAGAGAATACCTTGCTGAAAACTGCTTAGCATTTCCTTCTGCTCCTCGTTGGGTTCGACACTCTTACTTATCGAAAGGACTACGATAGATCCCCTATACTTGTGGGTCATCACTCACTACCGGGTGAGTTGCGGAGATATAAAGCAACATAGGCTCGCCAACACTTGGGGCGGCTAGGATTGGGTTGCCTGCTAATAAGGTTTTTATTTCTTCCAATCCGGCTGTGGCCGCTTCCGTCCATTCGAAGTTGTCGGTGCGTCTAAGCAGTCTGTAAAGTGGTAATACTTTTTCTCCTAATCTAGAGATAAAGCGGCTCGAAGCCGCCACACACACTGCTAGCTTTTGGACCTGCTTTATGCCTGTTAGTGTAGCCAGTTGCGACAAGGCTCGGATTCTAGCTGGGTTTGCTTCAATTCCTCTATGGGAGACAATGAACCCTAGTAACTTTCCTGCTGGAACACCGAAGATGCATTTTTCTGGATTGAGCCGTATATCGTATGTTCGGAGGTTGTCAAACGTGAGGCGGAGATCGTCCACCAATGATTCAACGTGTTTAATCTTGATGACCACGTCATCCACATATGCCTCAACTGTCTTGCCGATTTGTTTTTCCAAGCATGTTTGAATCATGCGTTGGTAAGTGGCACCAGCATTTTTAAGCCCAAAAGGCATAGTGTTGAAATAGAAAGGCCCATACGGGGTGATGAACGCCGTTGCGGCCTTGGCGGACTCCTTCATTTTAATCTGATGGTATCCAGAGTAAGCGTCGAGGAAACACAATGAGTCATGTCCCGCGGTCGCATCAATGATCTGGTCAATGCGGGGCTACGGGAAAGGGTCTTTAGAGCAAGCCTTATTGAGGTCTTTGAAATCAACACAAAGGCGCCAAGATTTATCCTTCTTCGGCACCATGACCAAGTTGTCTAGCCAATCCGGGTGTTTGATTTCTCTGATGAACCCGGCCTCCAGTAGTTTGGCTAGCTCCTCCCCCATAGCTTGTCGTTTGGGTTCAAAAAATCGCCGAAGCATTTGCTTGATTGGTTTGAACCCTTTGATTATGTTGAGGCTATGTTCGGCCAGTCTGCGTGGGATCCCGGGCATGTCCAAAGGGTGCCAGGCGAAGATATCCCAATTTTCACGTAGGACCGCGCGTAAGGCGGCGTCCACCGTCGGACCCACCTATGTTCCAATGGACGCTGTTTTATTAGGATCCATCGGGTGCACTTCAAATTTAACTATTTCATCTGCTGGCTTGAAAGAGGTGGATTTAGGTCTCTTATCGAGAATCACATCATCCTTGTCCACTGTGGAATGTAGGGTGGTTAGTTCTTTGGCCGCAAGGACTTCGGATAGTGCCTCAAGGGCCAAGGATGCGGTTTTGTTTTCGATGCGGAGTGCTTTATCCGGATCACTCGTAACTGTGATTATTCCATTGGTCCCTGGCATTTTAAGCTTCATGTACCCATAATGGGGTATGGCTTTGAAGCGTGAAAAGGTGCCCCGCCCTAGCAGGGCGTGATATCCGCTATTGAAGGGAGCAATGTGAAAGAGCAACTCTTCCGACCTGTAATTTTTAGGTGCACCGAATACTACATCAAGTTTAATTCTCCCCGAACATCGTGCTTCTCGACTGGGGATGATGCCTCGAAAGGTGGTACTGCTATGCTCGATGCATGTCCTATCGATCTGCATTTTGTCGAGCGTGTCCTCGTAGATGAGGTTAAGCCCACTGCCACCGTCCATGCGCACTTTGGTAAGTCGAAAGCCGTCCACAATTGGGTTTAGTACTAAAGCGCGGGTGCTCGGACTGATCGGGCCCTTGGTTCGTCGTCAGCTGTGAAGGTTATTGCCGCGTTGTTCCATGGGCTCCCTACGGTTACTTGGTGGACTTCGGCGAGGTTGTGAAGTGTCCTCTTGCGCCGATTATTTGAAGAGGAAGTCTCGAAGACCGTAAAGACGTTAAAATCGTCATTCTCCGGAGGGTGCTTCTCTGGAGTGGCAGTGGTGAGGATGGCCTCGCCACTTTTAGCTACCTGCCGGAGTACCCAACAGGCTCGGAGGCTGTGTGTTGGGTCTGTGCTTGGCGTCGCATGTATCGGACAGGGCTTGTCGAGGAGTTCGTCAAGGACGGACCTGTATCCTATGAAGGGTTTGTTTTTTTGCCGACAGTCTTATGGTCGGATGCCTCGTAAGGATGTATCCGTTTTGCCTGGGCAGTGCACTGCTTAAAGGCAGCGGGTTCCGGTTGGGTTTTCTGGGCCTTCTATGTGCTTTCCATCGCGCAGTACTTCCGTACTACGTGCGATATTTCCATGAAACTCTGTATGCGACGGCAGTCGAGGGCATTCCGAATACCCTCGTCAGTACAATTGCTATGAAAGAAGAAGACTGCATCATCGTTGCAGCAATCTTTAATCTTGTTTTTGACAAGTAGGAACCTGGCCCAAAAGTGATGGACCGTTTCCTGAGGTTGCTGCCATACATACATCAGGTCATATATGTCTGGAGGGCCTGAATTACTTGGAGAGTATTGATTCTGGTGGGTGGGTGGGCTAAAACTCGAATGCCGACCCAAAATTGTGTCCGGAGCTTGTAGAATCTCTGAGGTCACCAGTTTAGGTCCGGGAAGATCCAGACGCTCCCCGGACCCTATGTACGGCCCTGAGTTCGAGGGACGTGGAGTCCCATTTGAAGGAAGGGTATCCGGCTCAAGGGGCTCGGAGATCCTATGGCGATCCGACCTCAGACGGTCAAATCTCTGTGTTCGGTGTCATCCCTGGATCGGTAATGCTGGCACACACAATACTCGAAGGATTTATAACAGAGTAGCAATCACACACTTATTACATCGAATGTCTCAAAAGAGAACTTATTACAATAAATATGGCTTAAGGCCATCTAAATAAGATAACATCGGAAGGCTTGGAAGATAAAGTGAGTCCATCAACTCCAACGGCATAGTTGAGTGCATGAAAAACGACCTATGGCACCTTGCTCGTCGTCTGAAAAGTCTGCAACATAATATGTTGCAGCCCGGAACGGGTCAGCACATGGAATATGCTGGCAATATAACATAGTAGAGCAATGAACCGGTAAATGCTATCACTACATGCATATATGGCTGGTGGAGGCTCTATGGTTATAAAGTTTTTGCGAAAAGCCAAAATTTCCCTACAACAAAGGAATAGATTTTATTTAACTATCATGGTGGTTGAAACATCATTGAGAAGTTCCTCCAACTCAATCCCAATTAAAGTAGTCATTAACATCCTAACAAATTAATTTAGAGTGATGAGATCCATATGATAATCCAAGAACCAGATACTCAAAATGTCCATATCCGGGGACACGACTAACCATGATTAGTTTATACACTCTGCAGAGGTTTGCACACTTTTCCCCACAAGACTCGATCTCCTCCATTTGATTTTCTCGCACTACATGGTGTTTGAGAAACGGATGGCCGAGACACAGTCTTTCAGAAGCATTAACTCCTTACTTTGGGTAGACAGTTACACCTACTTTCCCTCTACATCTGCTAGCCTACCACTGAAAGTGGTCACACAACATACTCAACTATGCCAGAGCCCATAATGGCTTGTGGCTGCACACGGAAGTTTCTAGCATGAATAATCTCATGATCCCTTTGAGCCTGGGTGGCGGACCGTAGGATGATCACACGGGTACTCCGGGATATCCTAGGACAACACTGGATTCTCCAGGTGCCCACATGCAATCCACCCAGATGTGTATTAAAGTTGCCACCTTAAGTTAACCATTAATTAACAACTCACATCGGTCATGGATTCACTCACCCAAACCACGTCTACGAGCATAGCATGGCGATAGAAGCATAATGTAGAAGTAACTCCCAAGGGTTTGATAACAAAATAGGTAATAGGTTCTACCTCATTCGCTACTTCCCAGACCCACATGTTAAGAGATCCTACGCAATGTGTGAGGATTGATCTAATGCATAAAAAAAAGGGTAATAAAAGGGGTATGATCAAAGTGTTACTTGCCTTGCTGACGATCCGCAAAACCTAGAGACTCGTAATAGCACGCTTCGCACTCCGGGAATTCTATCGTAAACAAACAATAGCATACATAAGCAATAAAGCAAAGATGCATGGGTAAAACTCAAATAAGATGATTGAATATGAAAACTCAACTGAAAAGATTCGATTTGCAAAAAGAATCAAATCAAACGGAGCAACGAAACTCAAACTACGAAAGAAACAAGATCCGTTTACTAATATAGACTAAATTCAAATTTTACAGTACCAAAATCTTGTTCAAGTTGGTTAAACAGAAAGAGGATTTCGAGACGAGGATCTTGGCGCTTGTTTCACCTGATTTGGATAAACGAGCGAAAAGATATACTAGAACGAAGGTTAGGGCAGAAATCGCGATTGAAAATAATCGCGGATAAACCCTGCAAATTAAAATGAGACGAATAGGCCAACGAACGAACGTTCCCTGTCTGCGGCTAACTGATGAACAACGTTCGTAAAAATGAACATACGGACGAACGTTCACTAAATAACTAAACTGAAAAAAATAAACCGATTTATTTTAAAAAACTAGATCTAGAGTTTCTAAAAAAACCGAACGGTTAACCGAAAAAAACAACGAAAAACGGCGGCGTCGGCTACCTCCGGCGAGGCTCCGGCGGCGGCGGGATCGGTGGTGGCGGCGACTCCGGATGGCGACAGCGGCGCGGGCTGGCGGCGGCGCACGGATCGAGGCAGCGTCACGAGCTAGGGTTTGGGCGGCAGGGCTGGCGGCTTGGTGGGCTAGGGCCTCGGGCCTCGGGGTGGCCGGCTTATAAAGCCTGCCCCTGACTGGAGTCCGGGTCGGTTACGGCCCGTTAGGTCGGTTGACCTCTTTTTTTTTGAAATCCTGACGCGGAAAAACAAATAACAGAACTACTAAACGAAGTCCAAAAATCCTGAAATAAATTTTCACGGTGCTCTAATAATATTGCGGAAAGTGAACATTTATTTGGGCCTCTAATGCAATTTGAAAAACGCATATTTTTCCTAATTCAAATAAAATAGCAATAAAAGTCCAAAAATATTATTTATTTGATTTTAGTATTTTCCCTCCAATATTCCCTTTATTTTGGAGAAGTCATATTATCTCCTCTCTTATATTTTAATATGAAATATATTCGGAGAGAAAAATAATTAAAACCAAAGTGATCCTTGATTCGATATTTGATAAAATTCGAATATGAAAAACGTGAAATCCCCAACTCTCTCCGTGGGTCCTTGAGTTGCTTAAAATTTCAAGGATCGCAAGGCAACAATGCAGTAAAAATATGATATGCATGAATAACCTATGTATAACATTCCAAATTGAATATTTGGGATGTTACAAACCTACCCCCCCTTAAGATGAATCTCGTCCTCGAGATTCAGTTTGACTAGAAAATAGGTGTGGGTGGTGTCATGGGAACGATTCCGACAATAAGAGAGGGGTAGGATAAAGGAGCATGATCCATCGAAATGCATATGGGTGACACGGTGGTTTTAGCGAGTTCGGGCCTCTCGCGGTGGAGATAACAGCCCTACGTCTCGTGCTCCGGAGAGGCTTTCTTTTATCTCTATATATCCGGAGATTACAATGTGTGTATGAGAGAGAGGAGAACGGATCCCCATGCCTGAGCTAAGTCCCGAGACTCATGGTGAAAAAGAGAGAGAGAGATGGAAGAAAAAAGCCCCCCAAGTCTAGTGGTGGGGGTGGCTTATATAGAGTGCGCCACCCCCTCACCTCCTATGTTACAAAGTGGGGCATGAATGCCATAATGCCAGCCCACTACCAAGCCCTCACCATGAGAATGATGTCGACTGCTTTGTTGCCTGCTGGTCTTCGTATATCCGAGTGAGTCGTACGGTCGAGTGGTGAACTGTCATCCGAGTGGATGGTATCTCGCTTGGTCGAGTGGATAGTATGTTGCTTGTCCGACTGGATAGTATGTCTGTATGAAATTTATCTGGACCCACATGTTGTGTGGACCCCATGCTTTATGATACTTCGACCCTTCATGGGCCTACCTGTTATGTGTATCCCCAACATTAGCCCCCGAATCGATTGCGATTTTGCAGAATGAGTTTGTGAAAGGCACAACTTGGCCCGAGTGATTACGGAAATACTCGGTACCAGTCATCGTACTTTCAGACAACCAAGGTTTGAACAAAATCTCAATGGATTCCGGCACTGCGCTCCCGACTGATCTGGGGTAAGTGCCCGCGAGGAGCAACTTGGTGACATTCGATCATCTCTCGGAAGAGGTTAACTCGTGATTAGAATATGGATGTCTCATTAAATCCAGGCAACAAGATCGACGCATGGACCGCTCTCTCGGTGAGATGCCATTCTTATCCCGGAGGAACGTCAATACGAGTCGGCTCTAGATCCAAACTTATGAGTTTCACACTTTGAGTCCTAGAAGAAGGCTCAAAACAGGTCCACGGAGGAGCCTTAAACTTACCTTATAGCAATTTTTTTGGAGTGATTTGGAGCTGGTCCTGCATCGAGTAACTGATTACTCGGAATTTCTTCACGCCTGGAACATGTCTTTTTTTCTTGTTTGGCCGTCACTCGGCCCGGCCGGACCATTCCGAGTGGATACCATTCCAGTGGGGGCACGCTGAGTGCACCTATTGGGTGTAGTCCCCGAGACTGCCATCGACTGCGGGCAGTCGGCGGGAGTCTTAGAGCCTATCTTTTTTTTGTTGTTTGTCACTCGGACTGGTCAGGCCATACCGAGTGGAGATTACTCCAGTGGGGGCACACTTAGTGCACCCACTGGGTGTAGTCCCCGAGACCGCCATCGACTGCGGGCAGTCGGCGGGGGTCTGATAGAACTAAAACTCTTTTTAGCTAGCACTGATCGAACTTGTTCTTCTCTCGGATTGGTTTCTGTTTGCTTGATACAGCTTTTGAAGAGGAATCAGCAGTCGACCAGTTGGACGATCCTTGAGCAGCATTGATCAGCTCATCAGCAAGGCCCTCAGCAATGGTCTTGACGTTCCTGTCTTAGCTCACCAAAGAAGGCACTCGGCATGGGTCTTGATGTTCTGTCGGCACCGTCTGCTTTGGGTCGCACTGACCCGCACCATTCGGCGGGGCCGGTCAACTCATCAACGAGGTATTCAGTAATGGTCTTGACGTTCCTGAGTGTGGCTCACCTTGGTGACACGCTCAATCTCGTCCTTCTTCTTGATGGTACAACTCTATAGTGGTGGTCGTGGCTGACCCGCACTTTGCTAAGCCCCTGAGTGGGAGGATTGCTCACCACTCGGTAAGATTTTTCAAACTTAGGCGAGTACTGGACTGTAGCTAAGCCTCCGAGTGGGAGGATCGCCACCACTCAAGAGGATTTTTCAAACTTAGGCTAGCTTGGACTGCAGCTAAGCCCCGAGTGGGAGGATTGCTCACCACTCGGTAGGATTTTCAAACTTAGGCTAGCTTGGACTGCAGCTAAGCCCCAGTGAGAGGCAGGCTCACCACTCGGTAGGATTTTTCAAACTTAGGCGAGTCTTGGACTGCAGCTAAGCCCCGAGTGAGAGGCGGGCTCACCACTCGGAGGATTTTTCAAACTTAGGCTAGTCTTGGACTGCAGCTAAGCCCCCGAGTGAGAGGCAGGCTCACCACTCGGTAGGATTTTACAAACTTAGGCGAGTACTGGACTGCAGCTAAGCCCCCGAGTGAGAGGCAGGCTCACCACTTGGTAGGATTTTTCAAACTTAGGCGAGTGCTGGACTGCAGCTAAGCCCCCGAGTGGGAGGAGTGCTCACCACTCGGTAGGATTTTTTAAACTTAGGTAGTCTTGGACTGCAGCTAAGCCCCGAGTGGGAGGATTGCTCACCACTCGGTAGGATTTTTCAAACTTAGGCTAGTCTTGGACTGCAACTAAGCCCCGAGTGAGAGGCGGGCTCACCACTCGGTAGGATTTTTCAAACTTAGGCGTAGTCTTGGACTGCAGCTAAGCCCCGAGTGGGAGGAATGCTCACCACTCGGTAGGATTTTTAAACTTAGGCGAGTACTGGACTGCAGCTAAGCCCCCGAGTGGGAGGATTGCTCACCACTCGGTAGGATTTTTCAAACTTAGGCGAGTACTGGACTGCAGCTAAGCCCCCGAGTGAGAGGCAGGCTCACCACTCGGTAGGATTTTTCAAACTTAGGCGAGTACTGGACTGCAGCTAAGCCCCCGAGTGAGAGGCAGGCTCACCACTCGGTAGGATTTTTTCTTCGACTTAGGCGAAACGGATTCGCAACTAAGGCACCCGCTGGGGGATTTTAGAACATGTAAAAAATGAACAACAATCATTTGGAAGACTGTAAAATTATGTTTTTGATAATCAAACTAAAGGGTACTTCTTTCTGAGTCTGGCAGAGGGTTTAAGTCTCCCGATAAATCTCCATGCAATTGGCATGGTAAATATCTTTGTTTGGAATTGAATCAATCAGATAGATGAGTAGCGAGGTGGTTGTACAAACAACGTTCGACGAGTAAGGCCGCCTGTACGATTCAGCGATGGCGCTTCATTTTTACCCTTTTGCATGAAAGGGGTATTTATCCAAGTGGACGTGCTTCCCGACTGATCGGGGTATGTTGACTGCAAGGAAAAACTTGGTGGCACTTGTATGTCTCCCGGAGGAGATAGACTAGTGGTCTGACATGGACGTGCCATGAAACCCGAGTGACGAGGCTAGAGTGAGGACTGACTCTCCAGAGAGAGGCCACTCATCATCCCGGGGGAAAACTAGCACATGCCATCTCTGAGTCCAAGTTTGTGAAACTGACGCCTTGGAGCCTAGGATAGGGCCAAGTGTATCCGTAGAGGAGCGTTATTTTCACCCTTTTGCAGTCCTGAAGATGACTTTAGGTAATGATTTGGGCGATCGTCTGAGTGGACAGTACTACCCTTATAGATTTTCGGCAGACCGAGCAAGTATGGTCAGAAAGATATTCCTGATGTGATCAATGGGTTGATTGAATGGTCGTAACCCCTGAGGGCGGCATGGCCAACGGCTGTGCGTAGCCCCCGAGTGATGCTTGAAAGAGGCAAGCTTGCTACAGAGTGTGATATGAGGTTTGATCATACGAGTAACTTAGTCGTTCCCGTGTTGGGGGTGTAGAGGTAAAGACATGTCCAACTGATGGTGACGCGCGAGGCGGCCGAGGGGCGATGATGTGTTCAACCGAGTGACGACGCGCGGGGCGGCCGAGTGGTGAAGACGTGCACAACCGAGTGGCGATGCGTGGGGCGGCCGAGTAGTGAAGACGTGCACAACTGAGTGGCGACGTGCGGGGCAGCCGAGTGAAGGACTAAGTGTCCAGCCAAGTGGCAAAAATGGTCCTTGAAGGAGTTAGCCAGATGCTTTCGAAGCTGATGTAGTGACGAGGTCGGTGTAGTGTGGCTGCGGTGCAACAAGACCGGCGCGACAACTGAGTCTGAGTAGGAACGAAGATGGCGTGCGGAGTGTTTGGGTGATTATGTAATTTACCAAAGTGACGGATCGAATGTACTTGTTGAAGTGAAGGGTCTGACTGGTGATGAAGTACTCGACCACTTAGGAGAGTGTCATTCCGAATGAGCTGCAGCTCCCGAGTGTGGTGTAGCCCCCGAGCGTACTATAGGCTTCGACAACAGACATGCCAGAATACGAGAAATATAGTTTTGAATGGATAATTTGTAATTCATCGAGTCGGACTCGGGTAAAGATGAGGAGAAGCTTTCGAGTGATGCTCAAAAGAGGCAAACTCGCAAAGGAGTGAAGTGTGAAGTTTAATTGTAAAAGGGACTTATCAGTCTCATGCCTGACGAGGTCTATGCCATTTATATGATGAAGAGGATTCCTCTGAGGGGTTGGCCGAATGTGTTTGAAGCCAACAGGTGACAAGGTCGGTGTTATGGTGCGCTAGGATCGGTATGGTGACTGAGTTCAAGCAGCGATGAAGTTGGCGATAGGGGCCGAAAGTGATCGCAGAATTTGTGTAAGAAAAATGGCACAAGCCAACGAAATAATTTCTCGAGGAAATTTGATGTGTGCTGAAATGATTTGTGTGAATAACACCCATAGACATCCGCTGGGAGTGCAAGGGGCTTGCTGGTTGACCAGCAAGAGTCTAAAAGAGCGAAGGATCCATTCGAACTTGTCGAAGCGACGGATCCGACTGAACTCATTGGAATACTGGCTCAAATAAAACGGAAGTGTAGTGTTTCGACTAAGTTGCAGCCCCGGAGGACCGGCGCAAACTCAAAATGAAGAACGACACATGGTGTTCGTGAATGATGTATGCGAAAAAATGGAAGTTGGACTCGGGAGTCACATAACCAGTACTAAGCAAGTATGTGAAAATAAGCAGCCGAGCGTAGAGGTACACTCGGTGGCGTGGCCTCCGAGTGAACGTGATGTGTGAATTACAGGATACTCGGGAACACGGAAATAACAGAATGAAGTGCATGTAGAATGACTTAGCTGTCTGAAGACGCGCGAGTGGCCGAGTGGTGAAGATGTGTTCAACCGATGGCAATGCGAGGGGCGTCCGAGTGGTTATGAGGTGACCAACCGAGTGGCGACGTGCCGGGCGGCCGAGTGGTGATGAGGTGACCAACCGATGGCGACGCGCGGGGCGGCCGAGTGGTTATGAGGTGACCAACCGATGGCGACGCGCGGGGCGGCCGAGTGGTGATGAGGTGACCAACCGATGGCGACGCGGGGCGGCCGAGTGGTTATGAGGTGACTAACCGATGGCGGCAGCGGTGCGGCCGAGTGGTGATAAGGTGACCAACCGATGGCGGCATGGGCGGCCGAGTGGTGATGAGGTGACCAACCGATGGCGGCGCGAGGCGAGGTGATGAGGTGACCAACCGATAGCGGCATGGGCGGCCGAGTGGTGATGAGGTGACCAACCGATGGCGACATGGGCGGCCTTGTGGTGATGAGGTGACCAACCGATGGCGACATGGGCGGCCTTGTGGTGATGAGGTGACCAACCGATGGCGACAGCTGGGCGGCCGAGTGGTGATGAGGTGACCAACCGATGGCGACGCGGAGCGGCCTAGTGGTTATGAGGTGACCAACCGATGGCGACGCGCAGCGCGGCCGATTGGTGATGAGGTGACCAACCGATAGCGACGCGCGGGGTGGCCTTGTGGTGATGAGGTGACCAACCGATGACAACGCGCGGGGCGGCCGAGTGGTGATGAGGTGACCAACCGATGGTGACGCGCAGGGCGGCCGAGTAGTTATGAGGTGACCAACCGATGGCGACGCGCGGGGCGGCCGAGTAGTGATGAGGTGACCAACCGATGGCGACGCGCGGGGTGACCGAGTGGTTATGAGGTGACCAACCGATGGCGACGCGCGGGGCGGCCGAACGGTGATGAGGTGACCAACCGATGGTGACGCGCGGGGCGGCCGAGTGGTGATGAGGTGACCAACCGATGGCGACGCACGATGCGGCCGAGTGGTGATGAGGTGACCAATCGATGGTGACGCGCGGGGCGGCCGGGTAAAGTAGATGCGTCCCGTTGAGTGACGATGTGCGGGACGTCCGAATGATGAAGGCGCATCTGGCGGATTGAAGTAGACGCGTCCCGTGAAGTGATGATGTGCGGGGCGTCCGAGTGATGAAGACGCATGCATGGAGTAACGGCGCGCGGGGCGGCCGTGATATAGACACGTTCAGCTGAGTGGCGATGCCTGGAGCGGCCAAGTGATGGACGCATCCAGTGAAGTGTCCTTCATCGGAGGAGTTGATGAAGATGCGGCTGGACGTAGTTGGATGGCCGACTGAAAAAGTTCCATTCGACTGGACAAATTCCACCCGAGCGAATCTTGGCCTTATAAGTTGGCGGCTGTATTCGTTGTCGATGATGTTCTGGATGTTAACAGGCTGAGCAAATAGGTGAAACGGCCGAGTGAACGCAGAGGTTTCATGGCCAAATGAGCGCCATTCTGAGTGGACGCCTCGTCCGAGTGCTCCTGCCCATCCGAGTGAACCACAGCTAGGCTGTGACCCGGTCGGTGTGCAGCTGGTTGGACAAACCGACGCGAAGTGCTGGGCTCACAAGCGTTGATGAGGTTCGTCGTGGATGTGCCCACGAGTGCTGCTCCCTCCGCTGGAGGTGGGCGGCTGCTAGTGGCCAAGGGCACCATGCAGCGGAGGCAGCCAGGCGCGACTGATGCTGGAGCTGGACGCCGACGGGCAGACGATGAGGTCGACTTGGTGCAGAATCCGGACAGACATGGAGCAATAAATCCCTGGTAATTACGCATTGAAGGAGTTGCCCGTGTCCAACGCATTGATGGATTTTCCCCACGTCCAGAATCTGCATGCTACAACTCTTGCCAAATTGATGTAATGGCAATTTCCTTCTCTTGGCATTGATTTGGCAATCAAAACAATTTCCTTTCCTTTCCTTCCATTCTTCCTTCTTTAGGCCATGCACTAATCGACATTGATTCGTCAATCAAAGCAATTTCCTTTCTTCTCCTTCCGTTCTCAACATGCATGCAAGTGGGATAAGCGTGAGCCTGCATGCATGCGTGACAAACGCAAACCCAGCCGCAGAGCGATTGACACCGGCTGGAGGAGGTGGCCGTGCGTGGGGACGTCGCAGACGGGCCGGAAATGATGCGGCGGACCGCGCCGGTGGCTGTATGTACGTGCTCGACGGCGCGGCGGACCGTGCCGGAGGGTGTTTGGACGAGCTCGCTGACGGCGTGGTAGACGAGGCCGGAGACGACGCGGAGGACCGCGCCGGAGGGCGTTTCTACGAGCTCGTCAACGTCATCGCAGACGAGGCCGGAGACGACGCGGACAAGTTTGATGACGGTGTCGTAGACGAGGCCGGAGACGACGCGGCGGACTGCGCCGGAGGGCGTTTGTACGAGCTTGTTGATGGCGTTGTAGACGAGGCCGGAGACGGCGCAGCAGACGCCGCGCCGGTGGCCGTTTGTACGAGCTTGTCGACGGCGTTGTAGACGAGGCCGGAGACGGTGCAACAGACGCCGCGCCGGTGGCCATTTGTGGTGGTTGCCATTGATAATGATCCCGTGAGAATACAAGAAAGATGGGGAATGACTTGCTCTTTTCTCTTCCTCTCTGCTTCGTGATCGATCGTGCATGGGTGTTTCTGATCCTACAGGAGGAAAAGATAAACTCATTGTTAGACACTGTATTGTAAAAATACTAGATCGAATGGATACTTCCCTGATCCTTTTGTTTGTATGAATGATGCGATGATCAGAGCTCTAGCGGCCAATTTCTCTGGCGATGGTAGTTGATCCGCTGTTGAAGATTGCAGGAAAAACCATTTGCACCATGGTTCGATAGATGCCATGCCCCAAGGTGGGCGCCAACTGTCATGGGAATGATTCCTACAATAAGAGAGGGGTAGGATAAAGGAGCATGATCCATTTAAATGCATATGGGTGACACGGTGGTTTTAGCGAGTTCGGGCCTCTCGCGGTGGAGATAACAGCCCTACGTCTCATGCTCCGGAGAGGCTTTCTTTTATCTGTATATATCCGGAGATAACAATGTGTGTATGAGAGAGAGGAGAACGGATCCCCATGCCTGAGCTAAGTCCTGAGACTCATGGTGAAAAAGAGAGAGAGATGGAAGAAAAAAGCCCCCCCACGAAAGTGCCTATCTGCTCCCGAGCTTATTTGAGCTCGGTGAACAGTAAAATCAAAAAAAATTCAAAAAATTCCAAAAAAAATCCCAGAGAAACGTTGACAAAAGTTCTAAGTGCTTGCAAAAATTCATCATGAAATCACATTCCTGTAAGGCGTGGCAAAAAACAAATTCAGCCTCCAAAATGCTTTTGAAAGTAGCATTTTCAGAGTACCGATTTTGTTTTTTTTGCCACGCCTTTTAGAAATGTGATTTCATGAAGAATTTTTGCAAGCACTTAAAACTTTTGTTAATGTTTCTACCAAAAAAAATTTGAAATTTTTTGAATTTTTTTTGATTTTTTTTCGATTTTACTGTTCACCCGAGCTCATATGAGCTCGGGTGCAGAAACTCCACTTCTGCCCCCCAAGTCTAGTGGTGGGGTTGGCTTATATAGAGTGCGCCACCCCCTCACCTCCTATGTTACAAAGTGGGGCATGAATGCCATAATGCCAGCCCACTACCAAGTCCTCACCATGAGAATGATGTCGACTGCTTTGTTGCCCGCTGGTCTTCGTATATCCGAGTGAGTCGTACGGTCGAGTGGTGAACTGTCATCCGAGTGGATGGTATACTGCTTGGTTGAGTGGATAGTATGCTGCTTGTCCGAGTGGATAGTACGTCTGTATGAAATTTATCTGGACCCACATGTTGTGTGGACCCCATGCTTTATGATACTTCGACCCTTCGTGGGCCTACCTGTTATGTGTATCCCCAACAGGAGTCTTTGCGTAGATCATCCTCTCGTTCCCAGGTGGCTTCATCCTCGGTATGGTGGCTCCACTGAACTTTGCAAAACTTGATAACCTTGTTGCGAGTAACTGGGCTGGCAAACTCGAGAATCCTGACAGGTTTCTCCTCATATGTCAAATCACTATCCAACTGAATTGCTTCCAGGGGCACTGTGTCTCTCAGAGGAATATCGGCCATCTCTGCATGGCACTTCTTCAACTGGGAAACGTGAAACACATCATGAACTCCTGACAGCCCTTCGGGTATGTAACGCCCCGGATTCGATGCGCCAGGTGTCTGCCAGTTATTCGTCGTCTTTGCCATGTCATGTGCTTGCGTGTTGCACTTTTCCATGTCATCATCTGCATTTCATATCATGTCATCATGTGTATTTCATTTTGCATACGTGTTCGTCTCATGCATCCGAGCATTTTCCCCGTTGTCCGTTTTCCAATCCGGCACTCCTATATCTCCCGGCGCCCCCTTTTGCCTCTTTTCGTGAGCGGGTGTTAAACATTCTCGGAATGGACCGAGGTTTGCCAAGCGGCCTTGGTATAGCACGGGTAGACCGCCTGTCAAGTTTCGTGCCATTTGGAGGTCGTTTGGTACTCCTACGGTTAACTGGGTAACCGTAAAAGCCCCCTTCTCTTTGCAGCCCAACACCCCTTTCAAAGTGGCCCAAAACCCAGCAAACTCCTCTCCATGATCTCGGTCGTTCGATCACGATCGTGTGGGCGAAAACCGCTCCTCATTTGGACTCTCTTAGCTCCCTCTATCTATAAATCAGTCCCCTCCCCCGAAATTCGCGGATGAACCCTAGCCTAGCCTCCCCGCGCCTCCGGACGTGTCCACTCCGCCGCCGGACGCGTCCACCGCCGCCTCCACCTCACTCCAGCCAATCCGGAGCCGCCACCTCAGCAGCGCTGCCTCCCTCCTCCTCTAGCGCGCCGCCACGTGTTCCCCCCAGCGTTCACCGCGGGCCCGCCGAACCCATCTGAGGCCCGCTCGGGCCCGTACGCCGCCATCGCCCGCCCGCCATGGCCTGAGCGCTCGTCCCGAGCCTCGCCGCCCTTGCTCCGCCACTGCGCCGTCGCGGCGACAAACTCCGGCGACCGAGCGCGCGCGCCCTCTGCGCCGTCGCCCGCCAAGGCACCTCCCTCTCCGACGCGTTGCCCGCGCCTCGCCCGCCTGCCGCCCGCCGCTGCGCCTCCGCCGCCCGCCTCAACCTGCCGGACCTCACCGTCCCGGCCTCCTCCGTGCCCTTCCAGCCTCCGACGCGTTCCGGTCCCTCCACCATCCTCCGCTCGACCCGCCGTCGCCGGCTCGCCGGAATCCCGGCCGCGCGCCACCGGCCCCTCGCCGGAGCTGCCGCCCCGCTCGCCACCGATCGCCGTTCGCCACCCCGTCCTAGATCCGGACGGGTGGGATGAGATCCACCCGTCCCGGAACCAAACGCACCCTCGCCCCGCCCGGATCTCCTCGTCCCGGATTCTCCTCGTCCCGTTTTCGGAGGGTAAAAATCCACTAAGTCCTTTTTCCTGTCACATTTTCATGCCATGTTCATGCCATCATAACTCTGCATCCGTAGCTCCGTTTTGTGCGTATAATATGTCAAATTGTTGCCTCCATTTGAGCTCATCTTGATGCCCTAAATGCTGTTAGAAGAGGGCTATGTGATGTTAGTTTCAGATTCTTATCAGAACATGCACTTTTGTCATTTTTGCCATGATTGATGTGTGCATCCTATGAACTTGAGTCCTACATGTGTTTTGTAATATGCCATGCCATCTTTACAGGGGTGCATGCCATGTATTTTTGTGATCTCTGTGGTGACTAGAACAAGCATGCAAACTAGGCTTCTTGATGTTGCTGATTTCAGCCCTGCTTTTCTTGATATTTTTATGCCATGTTAACTTGATGCTACGGAGAGATCCATGCTTATTTTGAGATACTTCAGTAAGGATGTTTTGAACATATGGTTATTATCTATCCATCCATGCCCTTGTTTGCAATTATGGAGTGCCATAGCTTGAGTCAATCGAGCTCTACTTTTGCTATAAAATGTTTCCTGGCAGATTGTTTACATGTTATTCAATGTTGCCATAATTGTTGTTAGTGATCCATGCACTCTATGGACTTGCTCTTGCCATGCTTAGCTTCATAAACATGTCTTCTTACTGTGAGTTGCTTTGCCATGCCATGTATTGCTCTGTGGTGAGTGGTTCAAGCTCACCAACATGCCTACTTATTGTTTTTCCTGCCATGTATGAATCTGTAATATAACTTGCCATGTTTACATGGGTGCCATCATATCTTTTGATCCTTTTTGGCTCATGGCCAGTAAGGGACTCTTGTTCTATGAATTTAGTAGATTCATGCCATGCCTTTCTTTGCCATGATAAGTTCCTGTAACATGTTGTTTCATAGCTCTAAACATGTTAACCTGATGTTATTTCTGCCATGTCCTGTGAATTCTGCTAAGTCTGTGAAACTGTTATTATTTGCAATCTTGCCATGTATTTTTGAGCATGTTCTAGTGATTTCTGGAGATATCTCAGTGGTCATGTTTTGTCATGCTTTACCTGTAAATCATGCCCATGCCTTTTGTTTTCTTTTTGAGGTCCTGTAGCATGTTGTTTTGATGCTTGCAATATGCCTACTTGCTGTTATGGACAGATTGTTGTTATGCCTTGTATAGGGTGTATGTGTTGAACCGTTGCTCCGTTTTGAGTGTGCTCTATATGAAACTTGCTTTATTTTGCATGTAGTTTTATATTATCATGTTGAATCCTTGTTTTGAGGTGTTTGCTTGATGTTTGTATGCATTTTGCATCAATGCCATGTTTAACTTGTTTTGCTCATATCTTCTAGGCCGTAGCTCCGAATTAAATGAACTTTATATGTAACTTGACTAGAATTTCGTGTAGATCATCGTGGTGCATCTTAACTTGCTGTTTAACAACTTGAACATGAGGTTTATTCAGATCTGGACCAATTTCAAAATTTGCATATGAGGACTTACCGGAATTGTTATATGTTGTTCCCGGCCTCATTTAAACTTGCCTTGGTGTGTTGCTCTTGTTTGCATCATCTCTTGCCATGAGTATCTTCATGTAGTCTTGTCATGCATCATGCTTGTTTGTGCATCATGTCTTGTTCATGTGTGGTGTGTTTACCATGTCGTGTGTTTCTTCTCGATAGTTCCCGTTTCGTTGCGATCGTGAGGATTCGTTCGTCTACGCTTGGTTCGGCTTCATCCGTTCGTCTTCTTCATGGACTCGTTCTTCTTCCTAGCGGGATTTCAGGCAAGATGACCGCTACCCTGGATCTCACTACTATCATTGCTATGCTAGTTGTTTCGTTCTATCGCTATGCTGCGCTACCTATCACTTGTTCCTCAAGCCTCCCAAATTGCCATGTCAGCCTCTAACCTTTTGCACCATTCCTAGCAAACCGTTGTTTGGCTATGTTACCACTTTTCTCAGCCCCTCTTATAGCGTTGTTAGTTGCAGGTGAAGATGAAGTTTGTTCCTTGTTGGAACATGGAGATGTTGTTCCTTGTTGGAACATGTTTACTTGTTGGGATATCACAATATATCTTATTTAATTAATGCATCTATATACTTGGTAAAGGGTGGAAGGCTCGGCCTTATGCCTGGTGTTTTGTTCCACTCTTGCCGCCCTAATTTCCGTCATATCGGTATTATGTTCCCGGATTTTGCGTCCCTAACGCGGTCGAGTGATTTATGGGACCCCCTTGACAGTTCGCTTTGAATAAGACTCCTCCAGCAAGGCCCTACCTTGGTTTTACATTTGCCTCACCTAGCCCTTTTTCCCTTGGGAGTCGCGCTCTCAAGGGTCATCTTTATTTTACCCCCCGGACCAGTGCTTCTCCAAGTGCTGGCCCAAACCGAGCGATGTCCGGTGCCCCCTGGGCAATCAGGGTCTATGCCAACCCGACGTCTTGCTCATCCGGTGTGCCCTGAGAACGAGATATGTGCAGCTCCTATCGGGATTTGTCGGCACATCCGGCGGCTTTGCTGGTCTTGTTTTATTCTTGTCGAAATGTCTTGTAGCTGGGATTCGAGACTGATCGGGTCTTCCGGGAGAAGGAATATCCTTCGTTGATCGCGAGAGCTTATCATGGGCTAAGTTGGGACACCCTGCAGGTATAAACTTTCGAGAGCCGTGCCGCGGTTATGTGGCAGATGGGAATTTGTTAATATCCGGTTGTAGTAAACTTGAAGCAAACTCTTCTAAAATACACCTACCGTATGCGTAACCGTGAGTGTCTCTTTTCGGGTTGATCGAGAGGAGAACACGGTTTCGGGTTATGTCGGCGTAAGTAGGAGTTCAGGATCACTTCTTGATCATTACTAGTTGACGACCGTTCCTTTGTTTCTCTTCTCGCTCTCATTTGCGTATCTTAGCCACCATACATGCTTAGCGCTGCTGCAACCTCACCACTTTATCCCTTCCTTTCCCTTTAAGCTTTGCTAGTCTTGATACCCATGGTAATGGGATTGCTGAGTCCTCGTGGCTCACAGATTACTACACCACCATTGCAGGTACAGGTTTGCGATGATCATGGCGTGAGAGCGATGTTTGCTTGTTTTGGAGTTCTTCTTCGCTTCTTCAATCGGGGATAGGTTCGTGTCGGCCTGGGCTAGCAGGGTGGATATTGTTTGAGTTTTGTTTATGTTCCATCCGTAGTCGGATGTTGATCTTGTATATGATGTTGATGTATTCTTGTGGCATTTGTGCCTTATGTATGTATCCCCATCTATTATGTAATGTTGATGTAATGATATCCACCTTGCAAAAGCGTTTCAATATGCGGGTCTATCCTTGGTGGGACCGTCGAGTTCCTTTTGGATAGGGTCGCATATTGGGCGTGACAAGTTGGTATCAGAGCCTCGACCGACCTTAGGAGCCCCCTTGATTGATCGTGTAGTTTGGCCGTTGTTGAGTCTAGAAGAAAACTGTTTTCGGAGTCTAGTTATATCGGAGAGTAGGAATTCTTTTTACTCCTCTGCCTCTTCGTCGCTCTGGTGAGGAATCTTGACGTAGGTGTTTTGAATAACTCCTCTTCCCCTTCAAAATTTTTCTTTAGGTTCACGCAGTTGGTTTTCCGGTAGTTGTTCCTCAGCTCTTTTTATCCGGTGCATTTCTCGTCAAGTTGACTCGAGCCTCTTCATCTTTGCAAGTCCAATCCTCAGTTGTTTTTCTTTTCCCACCCGCCCACCCTTCTTCTTCTCGAAACCGGAGTCCGTAATCGAGTATCGATCCTACTCGTGCGAAGTCTTTGCTTTCTATCCTCATTGTTCTCAACCGGTTTTTTCTCTTCAAGTTATTCGTCGTTTTTCCCCTTCCAAGTTGCCTTTGTTTTCCCGCCCTCCCACCCTTTTCTTCCCGGAGTCTGACTCTCTCTCGACCAGCTATCTCATTCGTGCGGAACCTCTTCAGTCTTTTGTAAATTATCTCAACCGGTGAATTCTCATCTCGTTCGTCATTCTTCATCTCTTTTTCTTTTCCGGTGCACTCAATTCAAGTTTCTCGGGTTGATCACATTCTTTTCCTTGGTTAAACTGTTTTTTCCCTGCTCGTTCGTCTCTCGCTAGTTTATCATTCCGGAGTTCGGAAGTCATCTCAGGAGAATTGTCGGTGTTCCAACTAATTCGAGGTTGTCACCTCAGTCAAATATTCCAATTGTTCCGGTGCATCATCTATCTGTTCAACATCCCTTTCCGACGGTGTTTTCTTCTAGTGGGCCCTAACCCACAGGCCTTTTCCCAGGATCTTGCCTGACTCTTCTAATTTATCCGGAGTTATTCTCAAATTCTTTTCGAAATTTGACGTAAGTATGAACTTCATCAGTCAGATGTTTTTCCAAGATCGATTTCAAATTCTTTTCATTGTTGGCTCAACCTCTTCGCTTTTCATTCTCCCGGAGTACCTCAGTAATTTTGGTGGTGTTTATCATCGTCATTTGAAGACCGAAGTAGATTTCTCTTAAATCTTGTCTGTTCTCTCAAAGTTTCGTGGTTCTAGCTTCATGTTATCCTCTCAAATTATTCCATTTGTCAGATATTCCTTTTTCCTACCCATCTGGAGTATGTCAGGAGTTGTTTTCCCATTTTCTTTTCACCGGAGGCCGTCATTCCATAAGAATTCTTTGTCCTCACATTTCAGCTACCGTTATCCAATTATCCCGGTGCTTCGTTCAAGTGTTCTTTATTCAGCTCATGATCTCTTTATTCTTTTGCATCTAAATTCCCTCAAGCATATTTGTTCTTCTAATTCTTCCCGGTGATTCATTCTCTTTCATCAGTCATTTTCGAATTCTTACGGTGGTTCGTTCAAGATTCTTTTCCTTGTTTATCATATTAATCCATTCGTTCTTTTCAATCCTACCGGTGGTTCATGAAGACCTTCTCAAGTTTGCGATATGTCACTTCTCAATTCTTTTTCAAGAAGAATAAGTAATATGCAAAATCCATTGCTTGTCATCAATTTAATTTGATGAAGGATAAGCATACAATAAATCTTTTTATTATTTCTTCCAAGTGATTAATCCCTTACTTCGGAGTTTGTTCGTAATGAATAAATTCTAGTTCCAAGTGTTTTAATCTTTTCTTTTCCGGAGTTCAATTATTTCCTCGGCCATTTCATCGGAATCCTCCATCTAATTCATCGCAGGCTCATCTTATTCTTTCTTCCTTCATTTTATCTCATCATCCTTTTGTTACCGGAGTTCTTCATGGTGGTTCTTCACGATTTAATTCTTTCTTCAAGAGTTCATCAAGATTCTTTTGGTGGAGTTCAAGTATCTTTTCTTCTCACGTCTCAAAGTGCAAATAATTCTTCATTTTCTTCTGAAGTGGAGTTTTGCATTTCTCCGTTCTTCTCAGATATTTAATCTTTTCCGTTTGTGGTCGGTGATCACCTCATAATTTTGAGAGGTTATCCATAAGTCCACAACAATCTTATTCTTTTCGTTGGTGATTTTTTTTCAACAACTCCGTTCAATCCTTCCTTCTAAGTTCTTTTCATTCAATTCTTTCAATTCTTCTGGAGGCATTGTGTTGTTCCTCTCGTCAACTATCGTTCCATTTTGTCAAGCTCATGTTCTATTCTTTCCTTGTTCAACCGGAGTGCTGCCTAAATCCTTTCAGTCTTATCCGCTTCTTATGTCGTTCTAACCGGAGTCGTTTCAGAGTCTATCTGATTCCGTGAGTTTTCGATTCTCGTCATTCTCGTCGTTCCTCTCTTCTTCTCGAGTGCTCTCGATTCTTTGCTTCTTCTTTCAGTTCTTGTTTCACCTCATCCCTTTTTTTCTCTTCCGTCTCGGTCCTAAGATCTCGGGACGAGATCTCTTGTTAGTGGAGGAGTGTTGTAACGCCCCGGATTCGATGGCCAGGTGTCTGCCAGTTATTCGTCGTCTTTGCCATGTCATGTGCTTGCGTGTTGCACTTTTCCATGTCATCATCTGCATTTCATATCATGTCATCATGTGTATTTAATTTTGCATACGTGTTCGTCTCATGCATCCGAGCATTTTCCCCGTTGTCCGTTTTCCAATCCGGCACTCCTATGTCTCCCGGCGCCACTTTTTGCCTCTTTTCGTGAGCGGGTGTTAAACGTTCTCGGAATGGACCGAGGTTTGCCAAGCGGCCTTGGTATAGCACGGGTAGACCGCCTGTCAAGTTTCGTGCCATTTGGAGGTCGTTTGGTACTCCAACGGTTAACCGGGTAACCGTAAAAGCCCCCTTCTCTTTGCAGCCCAACACCCCTTTCAAAGTGGCCCAAAACCCAGCAAACTCCCCTCCATGCTCTCGGTCGTTCGATCACGATCGTGTGGGCGAAAACCGCTCCTCATTTGGACTCTCCTAGCTCCCTCTATCTATAAATCAGTCCCCTCCCCCGAAATTCGCGGATGAACCCTAGCCTAGCCTCCCCGCGCCTCCGGACGTGTCCACTCCGCCGCCGGACGCGTCCACCGCCGCCTCCACCTCACTCCAGCCAATCCGGAGCCGCCACCTCAGCAGCGCCGCCTCCCTCCTCCTCTAGCGCTCCGCCACGTGTTCCCCCCAGCGCCCACTTCGCCGCGGGCCCGCCGAACCCATTTGAGGCCCGCTCGGGCCCGTACGCCGCCGCCGCCCGCCCGCTGTGGCCCGAGCGCTCGTCCCGAGCCTCGCCGTCCTTGCTCCGCCACCTGCGCCGTCGCTGGCGACAAACTCCGGCGACCGGGCGCGCGCCGTCCTGCACCGTCGCCCGCCGCCGGCGCCTCCCCTCTCCGCGTCGCCCGCGCCTCGCCGCTTCTTGCCGCCCGCCGCCGCGCTTCGCCGCCGGTTCCCATCTCCCTCGCGCGGCTGCGTCTCGCCGGCCGGAGCGCCGCCCGCCTCAACCCGCCGGACCTCGCCGTCCTGGCCTCCTCCGTGCCCTTCCGGCCTCCTCGCCGTTCGGTCCCTCCACCATCCTCCGCTCGACCCGCCGTCGCCCGGCTCGCCGGAATCCGGCCGCGCCACCGCCCCTCGCCGAGCTGCCGCCCGCTTCGCCGCCGATCGCCGGTCGCCGCCCCGTCCTAGATCCGGACGGGTGGGATGAGATCCACCCGTCCCGGAACCAAACGCGCCCTCGCCCTGCCCGGATCTCCTCGTCCCGGATCCTCCTCGTCCCGTTTTCGGAGGGTAAAAATCCACCAAGTCCTTTTTCCTGTCACATTTTCATGCCATGTTCATGCCATCATAACTCTGCATCCGTAGCTCCGTTTTGTGCGTATAATATGTCCAATTGTTCGCCTCGACGAGTACATCATTTCGTTCCATTGCATCATTTCCATTTGAGCTCATATTGATGCCCTAAATGCTGTTAGAAGAGGGATATGTGATGTTAGTTTCAGATTCTTATCGAAACATGCACTTTTGTCATTTTTGCCATGATTGATGTGTGCATCCTATGAACTTGAGTCCTACATGTGTTTTGTAATATGACATGCCATCTTTACAGGGGTGCATGCCATGTATTTTTGTGATCTCTGTGGTGACTAGCACAAGCATGCAAACTAGGCTTCTTGATGTTGCTGATTTCAGCCCCTGTTTTGCTGATATTTTTATGCCATGTTAACTTGATGCTACAGAGAGATCCATGCTTATTTTGAGATACTTCAGTAAGGATGTTTTGAACATATGGTTATTATCTATCCATCCATGCCCTTGTTTGCAATTATGGAGTGCCATAGCTTGAGTCAATCGAGCTCTACTTTTGCTATAAAATGTTTCCTGGCAGATTGTTTACATGTTATTCATGTTGCCATGATTGTTGTTAGTGATCCATGCACTCTATGGACTTGCTCTTGCCATGCTTAGCTTCATAAACATGTCTTCTTACTGTGAGTTGCCTTGCCATGCCATGTATTGCTCTGTGGTGAGTGGTTCAAGCTCACCAACATGCCTACTTATTGTTGTTCCTGCCATGTATGAATCTGTAATATAACTTGTCATGTTTACATGGGTGCCATCATATCTTCTGATCCTTTTTGGCTCATGGCCAGTAAGGGACTCTTGTTCTATGCATTTAGTAGATTCATGCCATGCCTTTCTTTGCCATGATAAGTTCCTGTAACATGTTGTTTCATAGCTCTAAACATGTTAACCTGATGTTATTTCTGCCATGTCCTGTGAATTCTGCTAAGTCTGTGAAACTGTTATTATTTGCAATCTTGCCATGTGTTTTTGAGCATGTTCTAGTGATTTCTGGAGATATCTCAGTGTTCATGTTTTGTCATGCTTTACCTGTACATCATGCCCATGCCTTTTGTTTTCTTGTTGAGGTCCTGTAGCATGTTGTTTTGATGCTTGCAATATGCCTACTTGCTGTTATGGACAGCTTGTTGTTATGCCTTGTATAGGGTGTATGTGTTGAACCGTTGCTCCGTTTTGAGTGTGCTCTATATGAAACTTGCTTGATTTTGCATGTAGTTTCATATTATCATGTTGCATCCTTGTTTTGAGGTGTTTGCTTGATGTTTGTATGCATTTTGCATCAATGCCATGTTTAACTTGTTTTGCTCATATCTTCTAGGCCGTAGCTCCGAATTAAATGAACTTTATATGTAACTTGACTAGAATTTCGTGTAGATCATCGTGGTGCATCTTAACTTGCTGTTTAACAACTTGAACATAAGGTTTATTCAGATCTGGACCAATTTCGAAATTTGCATACGAGGACTTACCGGAATTGTTATATGTTGTTCCCGGCCTCATTTAAACTTACCTTGGTGTGTTGCTCTTGTTTGCATCATCTCTTGCCATGAGTAGCTTCATGTAGTATTGTCATGCATCATGCTTGTTTGTGCATCATGTCTTGTTCATGTGTGGTGTGTTTACCATGTTGTGTGTTTCTTCTCGATAGTTCTTGTTTTGTTGCGATCGTGAGGATTCGCTCGTCTACGCTTGGTTCGGCTTCATTCGTTCGTCTTCTTCATGGACTCGTTCTTCTTCCTAGAGGGATTTCAGGCAAGATGACCGCTACCCTGGATCTCACTACTATCATTGCTATGCTAGTTGTTTCGTTCTATCGCTATGCTGCGCTACCTATCACTTGTTCCTCAAGCCTCCCAAATTGCCATGTCAGCCTCTAACCTTTTGCACCCTTCCTATCAAACCGTTGTTTGGCTATGTTACCGCTTTGCTCAGCCCCTCTTATAGCGTTGTTAGTTGCAGGTGAAGATGAAGTTTGTTCCTTGTTGGAACATGGAGATGTTGTTCCTTGTTGGAACATGTTTACTTGTTGGGATATCACAATATATCTTATTTAATTAATGCATCTATATACTTGGTAAAGGGTGGAAGGCTCGGCCTTATGCCAGTGTTTTGTTCCACTCTTGCCGCCCTAGTTTCCGTCATATCGGTATTATGTTCCCGGATTTTGCGTCCCTAACGCGGTCGGGTGATTTATGGGACCCCTTGACAGTTCGCTTTGAATAAGACTCCTCCGGCAAGGCCCAACCTTGGTTTTACATTTGCCTCACCTAGCCCTTTTTCCCTTGGGAGTCGCGCTCTCAAGGGTCATCTTTATTTTACCCTCCGGACCAGTGCTTCTCCAAGTGCTGGCCCAAACCGAAGCGATGTCCAGCGCCCCACAGGCAATCAGGGTCTATGCCAACCCGACGTCTTGCTCATCCGGTGTGCCACGAGAGCGAGATATGTGCAGCTCCTATCGGGATTTGTCGGCACATCCGGCGGCTTTGCTGGTCTTGTTTTATTCTTTGTCGAAATGTCTTGTAGCAGGATTCGAGACTGATCGGGTCTTCCCGGCGAGAAGGAATATCCTTCGTTGATCGCAAGAGCTTATCATGGGCTAAGTTGGGACACCCCTGCAGGGTATAAACTTTCGAGAGCCGTGCCCGCGGTTATGTGGCAGATGGGAATTTGTTAATATCCGGTTGTAGTAAACTTGAAGCAAACTCTTCTAAAATACACCTACCGTGTGCGTAACCGTGAGTGTCTCTTTTCGGGGTTGATCGAGAGGAGAACACGGTTTCTGGGTTATGTCTGACGTAAGTAGGAGTTCAGGATCACTTCTTGATCATTACACCTACCGTTCCTTTGTTTCTCTTCTCGCTCTCATTTGCGTATCTTAGCCACCATACATGCTTAGCCGCTGCTGCAACCTCACCACTTTATCCCTTCCTTTCCTTTAAGCTTTGCTAGTCTTGATACCCATGGTAATGGGATTCTTTGAGTCCTCGTGGCTCTGATTACTACACCACCAGTTGCAGGTATAGGTTTGCGATGATCATGACGTGAGAGCGATGTTTGCTTGTTTTGGAGTTCTTCTTATGCTTCTTCAATCAGGGGATAGGTTCCAGGTCGGCAGCCTGGGCTAGCAGGGTGGATATTGTTTGAGTTTCTGTTTATGTTCCATCCGTAGTCGGATGTTGATCTTGTATATGATGTTGATGTATTCTTGTGGCATTTGTGCCTTATGTATGTATCCCCATCTATTATGTAATGTTGATGTAATGATATCCACCTTGCAAAAGCGTTTCAATATGCGGGTCTATCCTTGGTGGGACCGTCGAGTTCCTTTTGGATAGGGTCGCATATTGGGCGTGACAGGGTAACTCCAACCTGCAGGCAACCTCTCCCATGCGTTCCAAAACACGGTATGGACCTACAAATCTCGGGACTAACTTTACCTTAACTCCAAAACGTTTAACTCCTCGCAGTGGTGACACACGGAGATATGCTCTGTCTCCGATTTCATAGACTACCTCCTTGCATTTCGAGTCTGCATAACTCTTCTGTCTGGACTGAGCTACCTTCAGTCTATCTCGAATCAGCTTAACCTTCTCTTCGGACTCCTTAATCAAATCCGGTCCAAAATACTGGCGGTCTCCAACTTCATCCCACATCAACGGTGTTCGGCATCTTCTTCCATATAGGGCTTCGAATGGTGCCATCTTCAAACTAGCCTGGTAGCTGTTGTTGTTGGGAAACGTAGTAATTTCAAAAAATTTCCTACGCACACACACAGGATCATGGTGATACATAGCAACAAGAGGGTAGAGTGTTGTCCACATACCCTCGTAGACCGAAAGCGGAAGCGTTAGCACAACGCGGTTGATGTAGTCGTACGTCTTCACGATCCGACCGATCCAAGTACCGAACGTACGACACCTCCGAGTTCAGCACACGTTCAGCTCGATGATGTCCCGCGAACTCCGATCTAGCAGAGCTTCACGGGAGAGTTCCGTCAGCACGACGACGTGGTGACGGTGATGATGTTGCTACCGACGCAGGGCTTCGCCTAAGCACCGCTACGATATGACCGAGGTGGAATATGGTGGAGGGGGGCACCACACACGGCTGTAATAGATCAATCGATCAACTTGTGTGTAGAGGTGCCCCCCTGCCCCCGTATATAAAGGACCAGGGGGAGGAGGCGGCCGGCCAGGAGGAGGGCGCGCCAGGGAGGAGTCCTACTCCCACCGGGAGTAGGACTCCCTCTTTTCCTAGTTGGAGCAGGAGGGGGAAAGGAAGGGAAGGAGAGAGGAGGAAGGAAAGGGGGGCGCCGGCCCCCCTCCTTGTCCAATTCAGACTAGAGAGGGAGGGGGCGCGCGCCCTGCCCTAGCCACCCCTCCTCTTCTCCAATAAGGCCCATCTTGGCCCATTAAACTCCCTGGGGGGTTCTGATAACCCCCCGGTACTCCGGTATATGTCCGGAACTCCCCGAAACCATTCCGGTGTCCGAACATAGTCGTCCAATATATCAATCTTTACGTCTCGGCCATTTTGAGACTCGTCATGTTCGTTATCATATCCGGGACTCCGAACTACCTTCGGTACATCAAAACACAAAACTCATAATACCGATCGTCATCTAACTTTAAGCGTGCGGACTCTACGGGTTCGAGAACTATGTAGACATGACCGAGACACGTCTCCGGTCAATAACCAATAGCAGAACCTGGATGCTCATATTGGATCCTACATATTCTACTAAGATCTTTATCGGTCAAACTGCATAACAACATACGTTGTTCCCTTTGTCATCGGTATGTTACTTGCCCGAGATTCGATCGTCGGTATCTCAATACCTAGTTCAATCTCTTTACCGGCAAGTCTCTTTACTCATTCCGTAATACATCATCCTGCAACTAACTCATTAGTTACAATGCTTGCAAGGCTTATAGTGATGTGCATTACCGAGTTGGCCCAGAGATACCTCTTCGATAATCGGAGTGACAAACCCTAATCTCGAAATACGCCAACCCAACAAGTACCTTCGGAGACGCCTGTAGAGCACCTTTATAATCACCCAGTTAGGCTGTGACGTTTGGTAGCATACAAAGTGTTCCTCTGGTAAACGGGAGTTGCATAATCTCATAGTCATAGGAACATGTATAAGTCATGAAGAAAGAAATAACAACATACTAAACGATCAAGTGTTAAGCTAACGGAATGGGTCAAGTCAATCACATCATTCTCCTAATGATGCGATCTTGTTAATCAAATGACAACTCATGTCTATGGCTAGGAAACATAACCATCTTTGATCAACGAGCTAGTCTAGTAGAGGCATACTAGTGACACTACTAGGAAAAGGCCTACTAATGGCGCACCGGTTTTGCCTACTAATGGCGCACTACCGTGCGCCATTAGTAGCACGCCATTAGAATTTTTTACTAATGGCGCACCACTAGTGCGCCATTAGTATCTGGTATACTAATGGCGCACCTGGCAGGGCGCCATTAGTATGTAACTCCATGCGCCATTAGTATGCCTCCCGGGGGGCCATATGTAACCATGTGCTTTGTCACACTAATGGCGCACTCTGCCTTGATCGCCATTAGTATCCTTTGGCATACTAATGGCGACTCTCTTGATCGCCATTAGTATGAATATTTGTTTTTTTGCTTTTCTGATTTTTGCACAGGTTACAAAATATATTATTGGACAGAATATAGACAGCAGCACACAGCAATATCAGATTCATCGAATACAATAGAAGATTAGTCTCCGAATACAATTCATCATATTAGTCTCCGAATTCAAAAGACCGAACAAAGATAAAACATTACAAGTCTCAAGACCGCGAGTATCGAGTTTGTCTTCACATTACAAGTCGATATCGATCATCTAAACTACCATCACATAAAAGAGAGTTGTGGTCATCACGATGAGCATCATCGCGATCAAACTGGTCTTCATCCGGTTCCTCCAACGCTCCCTCCTCTCTCCCGCTAGATAGCGGGCATATCTAGATTCGGCCTCCGCCCTAGTGGTGTACCCTTAGTAACTGTTGTCGCTGAAACGGTGAACCTGTCTCCGACACTCCTCCCGATCGTCGAGACTCAGGAACCTTACCCTTGTACCACGACATACGACGGCATATCTATGCACAAGCCAAACAACAGACAATACATAAGCAATATGTAAGTATGCAACAAAAGGATCGGAAGAGAAAAGCAAGACATTAGTAGCACGATTCATGGTCCTACTAATAAATAGCATCGATTACATCTAAGTTGAACGACTGTCCAAACCAAAGAGACATACGAATTCATTAAAGTTTAATTACAACATGAGCCAATCAATGTTTCAGAACTACACATCACTACTTTCGACTCGACTCATCGGACAGGAGCGTGGATGAAGCCGCCGTCTGTCGTGATGGTCATGAAATCGCGGTCGTTGTCACCCTGCATTTGTAGCATTCCATCTATCTCATTGTTGGACGGTTGATATCTTAGGTAGAACTGCCCCGACGTATGAAGGACATCTTGATGGATGATGTCCGCAAAGTCCGACTGGATGCGAAAGAATTCTTGTCCGAGGTCCGCGTCTGGATTGCCGACAAGTTCGCGGCCCAATCTTTGAGATTATCTGGTAGCGAAGTTGATGATGGTCCCTTACGATCGCCGCATGTGATGGAGGGCGTAGTAGGCATCCTTCGACCGCCCAGCTTCTTGACGCAGCAGAACTTCATTGTGTGAGAACATGTGCTTGCCGACTTACGAACAGTCCTGGTGAAGGTGCCTCCAGATTTGGCGTGGCTGGGAGAACATCATCAAGAACTTTCTTGACATTTGTGTAGTCTATCTTGGAGTTACGGTTCGGGTCGAAATACGTGGCCATGGAATATTTCGGGCTTAAGAGGATGAGTGTGCAATGTGTGTCACTGCATAGAACACAGAATGTTAGAAAAAAAAGAACGATCGAAATCTAAGAAATCATATGTTACAGGGGCGGTTAAGGGATGACTTACTCGGTAAAGTAAGCCACAAGGAAGTTATCCTTATCTGGGTTTGCCAGAATGACGCCTTCGAGGTGTGAACTCGCAACTTGGCGGTCCCTAGCGCTGCTCAAGTGCTTGGCACGCATGTAGAAGGGGTCGACTATCACGATGTCCGGGGTCTTGTCTCTAATGATCCGCATCTCCATACTCAGCGAAAACAGCCGAATGAAGGTGCAGTGCAGCGGATGAAGGTTAAACATAGCAAAGATGTCATCAAACCGCAGGACGATCGTACCCCCGATGTCGCCATCCACAAAGCCCTTTCCCTCTGGCACCTTGGCCACGAAAACCGGGTATGCCACATCCTTCTCTCTGAGATGCCGCTTCTCCAAAGAAAGAACACTGTCATGCAGACTCCGCATAGCACCGGTTGCAGCATTCAGCATATTTGGCGGTAGCATCGCCCTACCCGCCACATGCACCCTCCTCGAGATATCCTTAGGTGAAGGTGGCCCGTCCTGAGCACGGATCAAACTCGGTGCCGGCTGGCTCGCACCGGCGCCCTTGTTAGTCTTCGCTTTTGTCCCTTCTTCTTGATCTCTGTAATGGGACCGAGTTCTGCTCACGCACCGCCTTCTTGGCGTGTTGGGGCTGATAATATTTCGCACCTCAGCTATCGAGGCTCGGTGAAAGCGGGAGCTGAGGCGTCTCCGAGAACTGAACGCCGCACAGCGCCTATTGCAATTGGATTTCTCCATCGTACCAGCTAGACTGCGGTCGTCTTGGTTGGGTTATTGAGAAAGAGGCCCGCAGAACTCGTCAGCGTACCCATGTTCGGCAAAGTACTTATCGACTTTGGTAAATGTACCGTCGTCGTTGTCGTCGTCGTCCGGATCCTGTGCCATAGGACTGTCCGGATCCTGTGCCATAGGACTGTCCGGATCCTGTGCCATAGGGATGTCCGACATAGGGATGTCCGGCAGGTCCGGTAGCGTTGCGGCGTTCTTGCCATGGCTTGGCGCCGCACGACGGGCGGTCTTGTCGTGGGGTGGTGTCCCCGCCCCAAATGAATCGCTCTTGACCAAAGCAGCAGCCAGTTTACGCAGCGCCGAGGGTCATCTCATCTTCTTCGTCGGCCCGGTGGTCGAACCGGAGGTAACAGCTCGTCGCCTTTGGCAGCACCGAACCACTTCAACCCTATACACTATGGGTGGCATCGGATTACCGTGGAACATGCAGTTGCCGGTTGAACGATTCTGCCCTTGGCGACATCGACCAACTCGGCGCCCACGAAGTGCGCGAATAGTGCAAGGCGTCGGCGGTGCCTGCGAAAACATGTACAGGCGTCGAGGATGCCCGATCAAAACAAGAGATGAAGTCATCGGCCGATAGGCTTAGTTACCGTGATGCCGTCGAGCTCGGCTAATGTTGAGGCACCGCCAACGGTAGCGTGCAATCGACGGAGGGGCGCTTGTTGGCGAGGTGCCGGCGGTGTACACCGGGTGCATTAAGCTCAATGCTCGTGCGGCGCGGAGACACGAATACCGCCTCCGCCGGAGACACCAATGGCGCCGCCGCGGAGACACCAATGGCGCCGCTGCTGCTGCTGTCTTGATTCTTGGCCGTGAAGCTGGGAACCGGGAGGCCCTGATGGCGCCGGAATCCACGGCGTCGGCCCATGAATCAACGTAGGCACCATGGCGTTGAGCTTCGTTCCCGTTGTTGTTCCACTTGCTCTTGGACAAGCTCCGAATCCGCGCCACTTGTGCCTTGAGTGCTTCAACCTCTCGCGTCGGCTTTCCGAGCTGGCCTTTTTCTCCTTCCGCACACAGCGGTATAGTATGACCCCATTTTGTGGACAAGCCTTTGCCGCCACACGACCAGGTGACGTCGGCTTAGTGAGCTTATCCTTGCTTTTCATTATGTTCAACGCCCTATTTAAAGGGGTGTCGAAAGGGGAGCTCTGAGACGACCCCACGCTACTGCTTTTAGTTTCCTGCGAAAGGAACGTGAACCATTTAGAAATATTGGGGATTAATTAGAGTGCAACCATATGGAGCTAATTACACGGGGGGTGTATTCCTTACCAGAACAAGCTCAAGCGCCCTGGTCTTCGGATCCGTGGTAAGCTCCTTTGTTATCGGGTCCTCCTTGTACCGGGCCCTGACATAGTTCCTGGTCTGCTTGTTACCGCTGTATTTCTCGAAGCGGGGCGGTAGGCCTTGCTCGGCATGCTCCGCGTCCTCCTTGTCCCATATAGGCTCCGCCACTCTGTAACCGCCCGGACCGAGTTTGTGTTCCCCTAAGTTCAACTCCCACATTTCTTTCCCCCACTGACTTGATTCGGAGGTTGCACTGGTCTAGCACTTGATCTTGAACTCCTTGTACTCATCTTCGCTCATCAAAGGATATTTCGCCTTGATCTTCTCATAACTATCAGCTTTATCAATCATTTTCTTCACCGCGCTTCTCCAAGTAGACAGGGCCGTGCTCATCTTCGTGAGGGCGGCACTGTTCACTTTATTCCGAGAGGCGTGTGTTTTCAAATTCGGCGGGAACTTGTATTGTTCGTGCAGCCGTGAAGAGGAGGTTGCGCAAATTCCCTTGGTCCTTATGCCTAAGGTTCTCGGTGTTGATCGAGACGGTGCTCCGGAGAATGCACCCGAGCTGAACCAAGTACCCCTTGACTATATGTTTGGGCTCCGTTGGATTCCCGTCGGAGTCCACTTGAGTGAATTCCTCCTTGATGGTGCAGAGCGCATTCGGACACCGGTCCTTCCTTTGCTTCTTCGATTGGCTGCCATCTGTGTGTGCGCCGCCATCATCAGTGGTGGCATCCTCGGCGGCACCATTAGTGGTGTCATCCCCGACGCCACTAGGGGTTGTGTAATCAGGATCGGTGTCTTCCGCGGCGTCCTCATAGCGGTGAGGTTGTTCCTCCATCTCCGGGACAGCTCCTGAATTGCTTGCCGCCAACCACCGGCCTCATCGTTGTGGGCCATGTTTCGCTCTAAATAGGAAAAAGTTTGGTCAAAAGTTGGTTATTGTCAAGGAACAAGATCATGGTCTCATCATTTAGGGTTTGTCGACACCGAGGCACCCTAAAATCCTAAGCTTTCATCATTTAGGGTTTGTCGACGCCGAGGCACCCTAAAAGCCTAAGCGTACATCATTTAGGTTCTCATCGACACCGAGGCATCCGGGGCAGCCAAGTTAAGTTTTCATCATTTAGGGTTTATCGATGCCGAGGCACCCTAGGTTGGGCCTAATCACTTGGCTCTATTGCCACTTATGGTTTAATACAACAAGAATAAAGGGGCAGTTGATCCTACTTAATTAAGTACTAAGATACCCCGGCCCATGCATTAGTAGCAAGTACCTCATATGTCCGATTTTTAGCAAAATCATGCTAAAATTCACGAAAAATTTCAGCATGACCTTTGCTGAAAATAGGACATATGGAGTACCCAAATTTGCCGGAACGGAAGTTAATCGACATTCCGGCAAACACAAGGGCCTCTCGGGGTACCTGCAAAATCATCACGACACGAAGGGCCTCTCAAGGGCCTCAAGCAGCAGCGGCGTCTCCCAGGACCCCATTTTTTTGCTAAATTTCTTTGAGCAACAATCATAGCAGAAAATTCAGCATATTTCTATACAACAAGATTTGTAAAGATGAAGAACAGTTCTACAACAGCCCATTTATATACAATAGCATCTTTGGTCATACCAATTTCTGAAACAATTCAAAGATGAAGAAATTAACTATGTATAGTTTATTCTTTTTGTACCAGGAACTATTTTAGTTTATTATTTATTGTACCAGGGAGGAATATAACAATCTTTTTTGGTATATATCCTAGTTATACTACTGTAGGAAAGGAGGATCATCATACACATATATATGTGCATAAAAATCATAAAAATTCAAAATCACTTGAAACCTGATCACTCGGACCACACCACATGCCACAACATACATAGTACATAGAGTTGACAATTCAGTAGCAATCATGTAGTAATGGATTGTTCTACCTAGCAGGTTGTTGGAAATGGATTGTTCTACCTAGCAGGTTGTTGGAAATTCAGTTGCTTTTTTCATTAGGGCTGGCAACCAGACATGGTCAAATTTCAATTAAGATTATCTATTGGTTCAAGGCGGCAACAAGACTTGTTCTACAAAATCAATTATCTATTGAGTAGTTCTTGTGCTCATCCAGAGCAACATCTTTCATACATGATCAGTAGTCATGTACCAAATTTTTATTTAAACTGAATTTGCAAATCACCAAGAGCTCTACTAGTTTGAGACTAGATTTACACTAAATACACTAGAGTATTTGACCAGTAGTCGATTACATTTACACTAGACTGAAGAAATTGCTGCATCACTAGATGAAGAAATTGTGTTGTCGATTAGGGACTGAAGAAAATGTGTTGCAGATTTTGATTTGCTTGCTGATCTTCGTTAACTCCATAGAAGAGTTTTGTACTGATTCAGTTAAGCGACATCAAGTAACAACATGTTCTAACAACAACAGTTTTGAGTACTACTCCAAAATCCTCCTAGTTGTAGCTCACCTAAATGGTTGAATTTAAAGAACTACGGTGGCCTTGATGATTGAGAGCTTAAAATTTCCAACAATCTGAACAAACAAAGTAAAAAGGATCAAGATCTCATTTCAGCTGATTTATTCTTCATAAGCATAGGCTTTGTTTGTTGGAAACTAGCCTGTGAAACTGAAATTTAACGATAAACTGAATTACTGTCATTTAACAGTAAAATGAATTTTAAACTGAGTATTGGAGTAAACTTGCTGGAGTACAAATTTATCAACGGGCCATATATCGATAACATCTGAAATCATGCATTGGTGCAAAGTTGCTCTGTACACTATAACATCTGAAAGATGGAGATCACAGAGTTGCATCTGAAAGAATCGTGGCGAGGGGAAGATGGAATCGGGGCTCAGACCCTCTGGCTGCTGCGGTGGAGGGCGGCGCCGTCGGCGAACTTCGGCGGGGGCACCGGATGCTCCTCTCGTTGATGGGGGAGGGAGAGGTGGAGGCAAACCCTAGCCGCCAAGCGCACGAGTGCTGCAGCTAGGTGGAGTAACCTCTGCCGGAGGCGACGGAGCAGGTGGCCGGCGTCGTGGTTGGTGAGGAGCAGGTGGCGGCGTCGTGGTTGGTGAGGAGAGCGAGGAAGAGCGCCCGTCCGAGGAGGTGGTTGGTGCCTTGGCGGCGGGCGGCGGGAGGCTGGAGGATGTGGAAGAAGGCGCAGACGGCGAGGAGGAGTCCGCGAGGGTCGGGCGGCGGGGTGGGGGTGGGCGCGGGGCGGCGGGGTGGAGTCGGTGAGGGCGGGCGGCGTCGTGGGTCGGGGCAGCGTGGGTGGATCTGGTGGCGAGGAGAGGGGGTCGAAGGGATCTGGCGAGAGAGGGAGGATAGCTCGGGGAGGGTTCTAATGGCGCACCGCCCGATTCGTGCGCCATAAGTATGACTATTCTAATGGCGCACCTCCCTCGGTGCGCCATTAGAATTTTGTTTTAATCTAGCCCACTAACCATATCTACAACCTAACCCTATCTACAGCAGAACCCACCCACTAGCCCGGTGGTCAAGACGTTAACACACACCGGGAGGTCTGGGTTTGATTCCTGTGCTCCCTAATATTTTTTATGCATTTTAAATGCTGTTTTTTATATTTATTTGTGTTTAAATATGTTCAAACTTGTTTAAATCATAACAGTAATATTTTTTAATAAAACAGTAATAATTTTTAAAAATATGTTCAAATTTCTTACTTGAAAATATCATCGGGCGGCGGTGGAGCGGGGAGGTGTGGGGATCGAGATCGAGATGGAGGGGATCGAGATCAAGTGTCCTCATGAATTCAAAAAGTGCCCATGAAATTTAAAAATATTCATGATATCAAAAAGTGCCCATGAAATACAATCGAGAAATGAAGACTTCGATTTAAATACAATCGATCTTAGCTAGCTATCTGTTCACAATATTCTTGCCCTTCTTTTTCGCAAATGGAGTTCTTCTGTGGAACAGACGTCCTTTAGGTAGGGTGGTCCTGCTTCTTCTTGTGGTGTGTGCTGCTACTTCATCGTCGTCGTCATGTTCGATCTTCGGGTCGCCGTACTTGTCGAAGTCTTGATCATTGGCTACTCCATCCATTCCGATGATCTTCCTTTTGCCTCTCCTCACGACAACACGACTGGGCTTTGGCGGGTCGGTAATGAAGAAGCATTGGTCCACTTGGGAAGCCAGTACCCATGGCTCATTTTTCGCCGTGACGTTTTGTCACGCCCAAGATGCGACCCTATCCTAAAGGAACTCGAAGGTCCCACCAAGGATAGAAGCGCATCTTGAAGACGCTTTTGCAAGGTGGATATCATTACATCAACATTACATAATACATAGGGATACAACCAAGACATACAATGTCACATGAATACAACATCATATAAAAGATCAACATCCGACTACGGATGAAACATAAACATAAGCTCAAATGACATCCACCCTACTAGCCCAGGCTGCCGACCTGGAACCTATCCCCTGATCGAAGAAGCAGAAGAAGAACTCCGAAACAAGCAACATCGCTCTCGCGTCATGATCATCGCAAACATGTACCTGCAACTGGGGGTGTAGTAATCTGTGAGCCACGAGGACTCAGCAATCCCAGTACCATGGGTATCAAGACTAACAAAGCTTAATGGGAAAGGAAGGGGGAAAGTGGTGAGGTTGCAGCAGCGGCTAAGCATATATGGTGGCTAACATACGCAAATGAGAGCGAGAAGAGAAACAAAGGAACGGTCGTCAACTAGTAATGATCAAGAGGTGATCCTGAACTCCTACTTCGTCAAACATAACCCGAAACCGTGTTCTCCTCTCGATCAACCCGAAAAGAGACACTCACGGTTACGCATTACGGTTGGTGTATTTTAGAAGAGTTTACTTCAAGTTTACTACAACCGGATATTAACAAATTCCCATCTGCCACATAACCGCTGGCACGGCTTTGAAAGTTCAAACCCTGCAGGGTGTCCCAACTTAGCCCATGATAAGCTCTCGCGATCAACGAAGGATATTCCTTCTCCCCGGGAAGACCCGATCAGTCTCGGAATCCCGGCTACAAGACATTTCGACAGCAATAAAACAAGACCAGCAAAGCCGCCCGGATGTGCCGACAAATCCTGATAGGAGCTGCACATATCTCGTTCTCAGGGCACACCGGATTGTCCAAACTTCCGATAAGCGAACCCAGAGTTGCCCTGGTACACCGGCGGTCGACGGTTTGGACCAGCACTCACGACGAGCACCGCCCGGGGATAAAATAAGATGACCCTTGGGCTCCGAAACCCAAGGGAAAAAGGGCTAGGTGAGGCAAATGGTAAAACCAATGTTGGGCCTTCTTTGGAGCAGTCTTATTCAAAGCGAACTGTCAAGGGGTCCCATAAATCACCCGACCGCGTTAGGGACGCAAAATCCGGGAACATAATACCGATATGACGGAAACTAGGGCGGTAAGAGTGGAACAAAACACCAGGCATAAGGCCGAGCCTTCCACCCTTTACCAAGTATATAGATGCATTAATAATATAAGAGATATTGTGATATCCCAACCAAAATCTTGTCCACCATGGAGCAATCTTCAACTTCACCTGCCTATCAACGCTATAAGAGGGGCTGGGCAAAGCGGTAACATAGCCAAACAACGGTTTGCTAGGAAGGGTGCACAAGGTTAGAGGCTGACATGGCAATTGGGGATGGCTTGATAAACAGGTAATAGGTAGCGCATCATAGCGATAGAACGAAGCAACTAGCATAGCAATGATAGTAGTGAGATCCAGGGTAGCGGTCATCTTGCCTGAAATCCCGCAAGGAAGAAGAACGAGTCCATGAAGAAGACGAACGGATGAAGCCGAACCAAGCGTAGACGAACGAATCCTCACGATCACAACGAAACAGGAACTAACAAGAAGAAACACACAACATAGTAAACACACCACACATAGACAAGACATGATGCACAACCAAGCATGGTGCATGACAAGGCTACGTGAAGCTACTCATGGCAAGAGATGATGCAAACAAGAGCAACACATCAAAGCAAGTTTAAATGAGGTCGGGAACAACATATAACAATTCCGGTAAGCCCTCATATGTAAATTTCGAAATTGGTCCAGATCTGAATAAACCTCAGGTTCAAGTTGTTAAACAGCAAGTTAAGATGCACCACGATGATCTACATGAAATTCTAGTCAAGTTACATATAAAGTTTATTAAATTCGGAGCTACGGCCTAGAAGATATGAGCAAAACAAGTTAATCATGTCATTGATGCAAAATGCATACAAACATCAAGCAAACACATCAAAACAAGGATGCAACATGATAATATGAAACTACATGCAAAATCAAGCAAGTTTCATATAGAGCACACTCGAAACGGAGCAACGGTTCAACACATACACATGAAACAAGTTATAAGGACAAGCTGTCCAAAACAGCAACTAGGCATATTGCAAGCATCAAAACAATAAGCTACAGCACCACAATATAATAACAAAAGGCATGGGCATGATGTACAGGTAAAGCATTACAAAATATGAACAATGAGCTATCTCCAGAAATCGCTAGAACATGCTCAAAAAGACATGGCAAGATTGCAAATACTAACAGTTTCAGACTTAGCAGAAATAACATCACGTTGCAATGTTTAGAGCTATCAAACAACATGCTACAGGAACTTATCATGGGAAAAAAGGCATGGCATGATACTACTAAATGCATAGATCAAAAGTCCCTTACTGACCATGAGCCAAAAAGGATCATAAAATATGATGTCACCCATGTAAACATGGCAAGTTTCGTTAACAGATTCAGCAAACAGTGCATGACATTGACAGAATTATGTAGGCATCTTCGCGAGCTCAATGCACTCACTACGAGGCATTGAATGACAAACTAAGCATGCACCCAGCAACTAGACATGGCATAGAAGCTAGACATGGCAAGAACTACATCATAGCATACACGGATCAACTACAACGACCTTGGCAAAATTGAATAACATGTAAACAACCTGCCAGGAAACATTTTATAGCAAAGGTAGAGCTCGATTGACTCAAGCTATGGCACTCCATAATTGCAAACAAGGGCATGGATGGATAGAGAATAACCATATGTTCAAAACATCCTTACTGAAGTATCTCAAAATATGCATGTAACTCTCTGTAGCATCAAGTTAACATGGCATAAAAATATCAGCAGAACAGGGGCTGAAATCAGCAACATCATGAAGCCTAGTTTGCATGTTTGTGCTAGTCACCACAGAGATCACAAAAATACATGGCATACACCCCTGTAAGATGCCATGGCATATTACAAAACACATGTAGGACTCAAGTTCATAGGATGCACACATCAATCATGGCAAAAATGACAAAAGTGCATGTTCTGATAAGAATCTGAAACTAACATCACATAGCACTCTTCTAACAGCATTTCGTGCACCAAGATGAGCTCAAATGAAAATGATGCAATGGAATGAAATGATGTACTCGTCGAGGCGAAAATATTTGACATATTACACACGCAAAACGGAGCAACGATGACAGAGTTATGGCATGATGAAAATGCATGAAAATAACATGAAATCTGGGACTTAGTGGAAATATCACCTCCGGGAAAGTCAACCCGGGACGGAGGCGTGCGGGACGAGGAGATCCGGGCGCAGCGGGGAGGTGTTTGGTTGGAGGGACCGGTGGATCTCATCCCGATCCTGGTGGTCACCAGCTCCGGCGACCCTAGGGTTCCGGCGATCGCCGAAGAGGACGGAGGAGGGCGCGGGTGGCCGGAGGAGACCGAGGCGGCGAAGGAGGCGGATCCCGACGGGCGGAGGGGCGCCGAGGTCGGCCGAGAGGCGGCCGCCGGCGAGGGCGGTCGACGGGCGGCGAGGCGACGCGGGCTCCGGCGAGGGAGCGGCGAGGGCGAGGCCGAGGAGCAAGGCGGCGGGAGGCCATGGCGCGCCGAGGAAGGTGGCGGAGGCAGGCGACGCCTTGGCGGCGGCGGCGGCCGCTGGCTGGGCGGGCAGCGCTGGGCCCGGCGGGCGGGAGGGGCCGGAGGCCACAGCTGCTGAGCGGGCGGGTTCGTCCGGCCGGACGGACATGTCCGACCGGCGCGAGGGGAAATTGGGGTTTCGGGAGGAAGAAGACCCGGGATTTCGAAGGGGAAGGCTTATTTATAGGTAGAGGGAGCTAGGAGAGTCCAAATGAGGTGCGGTTTTCGGCCACGCGATCGTGATCGAACGGCCGAGAGCATGGAGGGGAGTTAGATGGGTTTTGGGCCACTTTGGAAGGGTGTTGGGCTGCAAAGAGAAGGAGGCTTTTGCGGTTACCCGGTTAACCGTTGGAGTACCAAACGACCTCCAAATGGCACGAAACTTGACAGGCGGTCTACCGGTGGTATACCAAGTCCGCTTGACAAACCTCGGTCCATTCCGAGACCGTTAAACACCCGCACACGAAAAGAGGCAAAAGGGGGCGCCGGGAGACATAGGAGCGCGGATTGCAAAAGCGGACAACGGGAAAATGCTCGGATGCATGAGGCGAACACGTATGCAAAACGAGATGTACATGATGACATGATATGAAATGCAGATGATGACATGGCAAAGTGGAACACGCAAGCACATGACATGGCAACGACGGCAAATAACTGGCGGACACCTGGCGCATCGGATCCGGGGCGTTACAACACTCCTCCACTAACAAGAGATCTCGTCCCGAGATCTTAGGACCGAGACGGAAGGGAAAAAGGATGAGGTGAAACAAGAACTCAAGATAAGAAGCAAATAATCGAGAGCACTCGAGAATAAGAGAGGAACGACGAGAATGACGAGAATCAAAAGCTCACGGAATCAGATAGGCTATGAAACCACTAGTTCTAACCGGAGTGGTTAGAATGAGAAAAGAAACGAATAAGACTGAAAGGATTTAGGCAGCACTCCGGCTAAAACATGGAGGAATAGAACTTGAACTTCAGAGATGGAATGACACCTGATGAAGACATGACACAAAACCTCCGGAAAGAATTAAAAGAGTGGAATGAAATGAGCTTGGAAGGAAAGGTTGAACGAAGTTGTTGAGAGAATCAACAACGAAAAGAATAAGCTTGTTGTGGACTTATGGATAACATCTCAGAAATTATGAGGTGATAACCAACCACAAGCGGAAAAGATTGAATAGCTGAGAAGAACGAAGAGATGCAAAACTCCACTTCAACAGAGTACGGAGAATTAATTGCACTTCGCGACGCAAGAAGAAAAGATATTTGAATTCCACCAAAAATATTGATGAAACTCTTGAAGAAAGAATTAAATCATGAAGATCCACCATGAAGAACTCCGGTAACAAAAGGATGATGAGATAGAATGAAGGACGAAAGAATAAGATGAGCATTGTGATGATTTAGATGGAGGTTCCGACGAAATGGCTGAGGAAATTTGAACTCCGGAAAAGAAAAGATGAAAACACTTGGAACTAGAATTTATTCCTCAAGAACAACTCCGAAGGAAGGGATTACTTGCTTGGATGAAATAAGAATAAGCTTTATTGTATGCTTATCCTTCATCAAATTAAATTGATGACCAACAATGGATTTGGCATACTACTTATTCTTCTTGAAAAAGGATTGAGAAGTGACATAGCGCAAACTTGAGAAAGTCTTCATGAACCACCGGTAGGATTTGGAAAGAGCGAATGAATGCAGATGATAAACAAGGAAAAAGAATGTTGAACGAACCACCGTAAGAATTTGGAAATGACTGATGAAAGAGAATGAATCACCGGGAAGAATTAGAAGAACCAATAAGCTAGAGGGGATTGAGATGCAAAAGAACAAAGAGATCGTGAGCTGATTAAAGAACACTTGAACGAGGCACCGGGATAATATTGAGGCGAACGAAAGGGCAAAAATATAGAATAATTGGGGAACGACTTTGAAAACTTGGAACGAAGAAATCTTCTGAAATGGAGGCCTCCGGATAATTGAGACGGAAAGCAAGACCTGAAGTACTCCGGATGGATGAAAAGAATTGCACAACTGGAAACAAATTGATAGGATAACATCGAGCTAGCACCATGAATCTCCGGGGGAACGGACAAGATTTAAGAGGAACTCTACTTCGGTCTTCAAATGATGATGAGAAACACCACCAAAATTGTTAAGGCACTCCGGGGAAATGAAAAAGCGAAGAGGTTGAGCTAACAATGACAAGAATTTGAAATCGATCTTGGAAAAGGCATGTGACTGATGAAATTCATTCTTATGTCACACTTGAAAAGAATTGGGAATAGCTCCGGAGAATTAGAAGAGTCAGGTAAGATCCTGGAAAAGACCTGTGGGTTAGGGCCCACTAAAAGAAAACACCGTTGAAAAAGGATGTTGAATAGATAGATGATGCACCAGAACAATTGAAATATTTGAATGAGGTGACAACCTCGAATTAATTCAAACACAGGCGAATCCCCTGAGATGTCTTCATCTCTCCGGAAGGATAAACTGGCGAGAGGCGAACGAGCAAAGGGAAATATTTGGGCTAACGGAAAGAATACGATCGACAACGAAAAAAAACTTGAATTGAATCCACCGGAAAAGAAAAAAGAGATGAAGAATGTCGAACAAAACGAGAATTCACCGGTTGAAATAATTGACGAAAGACTGAAGAGGCTCCACATGAATGGAATTGATTACTTGAATAAAGGTTCAGACTCCGGGAAGAAGAGGGCGGGAGGGCGGGAAAAAACAAAGGCAACTTGGAAGGGGAAACGACGAATATCTTGAAGAGAAAAACACCGATTGAAATCATTGAGGAGAGAGAGCAAAAACTTCGCACGAGTAGGATGGATACTCGATTACGGACTCCGGTTCCGAGAAGAAGAAGGGTGGGCGGGCGGGAAAAGAAAACAACTGAGGATTGGACTTGACAACAATGAAGAGGGTCGAATCACCTTGACGAGAAATGCACCGGACAAAAGAGGATGGACAACTCACGAAACTAACCACGTGATCCTAAAGAAAAATTTGAACGGGAAGAGGAGTAATTCAAAACACCTACGTCAAGATTCCTCACCAGAGCGACGAAGGGGCAGAGGAGTAAAAAGAATTCCTACTCTCCGATATAACTAGACTCCGAAAACAGTTTTTTTTCTAGACTCGACATCGGCCAAACTACACGATCAATCAAAAGGGCTCCTAAGGTCAGTCGAGGCTCTGATACCAACTTGTCACGCCCAAGATGCGACCCTATCCTAAAGGAACTCGAAGGTCCCACCAAGGATAGAAGCGCATCTTGAAGACGCTTTTGCAAGGTGGATATCATTACATCAACATTACATAATACATAGGGATACAACCAAGACATACAATGTCACATGAATACAACATCATATACAAGATCAACATCCGACTATGGATGAAACATAAATAGAAGCTCAAACGACATCCACCCTGCTAGCCCAGGCTGCCGACCTGGAACCTATCCCCTGATCGAAGAAGCAGAAGAAGAACTCCGAAACAAGCAACATCGCTCTCGCATCATGATCATCGCAAACATGTACCTGCAACTGGGGGTGTAGTAATCTGTGAGCCACGAGGACTCAGCAATCCCATTACCATGGGTATCAAGACTAACAAAGCTTAATGGGAAAGGAAGGGGGAAAGTGGTGAGGTTGCAGCAGCGGCTAAGCATATATGGTGGCTAACATACGCAAATGAGAGCGAGAAGAGAAACAAAGGAACAGTCGTCAACTAGTAATGATCAAGAGGTGATCCTGAACTCCTACTTACGTCAAACATAACCCAGAAACCGTGTTCTCCTCTCGATCAACCCCGAAAAGAGACACGCACGGTTACGCACACGGTTGGTGTATTTTAGAAGAGTTTACTTCAAGTTTACTACAACCGGATATTAACAAATTCCCATCTCCCACATAACCGCGGCACGGCTTTCGAAAGTTCAAACCCTGCAGGGATGTCCCAACTTAGCCCATGATAAGCTCTCGCGATCAACGAAGGATATTCCTTCTCCCCGGGAAGACCCGATCAGTCTCGGAATCCCGGCTACAAGACATTTCGACAGCAATAAAACAAGACCAGCAAAGCCGCCGGATGTGCCGACAAATCCTGATAGGAGCTGCACATATCTCGTTCTCGTGGCACACCGGATTGTCCAAACTTCCGATAAGCGAACCCGAGTTGCCTGGTACACCGTGGTCGACGGTTTGGACCAGCACTCACGACGAGCACCGCCCGGGGTAAAATAAGATGACCCTTGGGCTCCGAAACCCAAGGGAAAAAGGGCTAGGTGAGGCAAATGGTAAAACCAATGTTGGGCCTTCTTTGGAGGAGTCTTATTCAAAGCGAACTGTCAAGGGGGTCCCATAAATCACCCGACCGTGTTAGGGACGCAAAATCCGGGAACATAATACCGATATGACGGAAACTAGGGCGGTAAGAGTGGAACAAAACACCAGGCATAAGGCCGAGCCTTCCACCCTTTACCAAGTATATAGTTGCATTAATAATATAAGAGATATTGTGATATCCCAACCAAAATCCTGTCCACCATGGAGCAATCTTCAACTTCACCTGCAACTATCAATGCTATAAGAGGGGCTGAGCAAAGCGGTAACATAGCCAAACAACGGTTTGCTAGGAAGGGTGCAAAAGGTTAGAGGCTGACATGGCAATTGGGGATGGCTTGATAAACAGGTAATAGGCAGCGCAGCATAGCGATAGAACGAAGCAACTAGCATAGCAATGATAGTAGTGAGATCCAGGGTAGCGGTCATCTTGCCTGAAATCCCGTAAGGAAGAAGAACGAGTCCATGAAGAAGACGAACGGATGAAGCCGAACCAAGCGTAGACGAACGAATCCTCACGATCGCAACGAAACAGGAACTAACAAGAAGAAACACACACCATAGTAAACACACCACACATAGACAAGACATGATGCACAACCAAGCATGATGCATGACAAGGCTACGTGAAGCTACTCATGGCAAGAGATGATGCAAACAAGAGCAACACATCAAAGCAAATTTAAATGAGGCCGGGAACAACATATAACAATTCCGGTAAGCCCTCATATGTAAATTTCGAAATTGGTCCAGATCTGAATAAACCTTAGGTCCAAGTTGTTAAACAGCAAGTTAAGATGCACCACGATGATCTACACGAAATTCTAGTCAAGTTACATATAAAGTTTATTAAATTCGGAGCTACGGCCTAGAAGATATGATCAAAACAAGTTAATCATGTCATTGATGCAAAATGCATACAAACATCAAGCAAACACATCAAAACAAGGATGCAACATGATAATATGAAACTACATGCAAAATCAAGCAAGTTTCATATAGAGCACACTCGAAACGGAGCAACGGTTCAACACATACACATGCAACAAGTTATAAGGACAAGCTGTCCAAAACAGCAACTAGGCATATTGCAAGCATGAAAACAATAATCTAAAGCACCACAATATAATAACAAAAGGCATGGGCATGATGTACAGGTAAAGCATTACAAAACATGAACACTAAGCTATCTCCAGAAATCACTAGAACATGCTCAAAAAGACATGGCAAGATTGCAAATACTAACAGTTTCAGACTTAGCAGAAATAACATCACGTTGCAATGTTTAGAGCTATCAAACAACATGCTACAGGAACTTATCATGGGAAAAAAAGGCATGGCATGATACTACTAAATGCATAGATCAAAAGTCCCTTACTGACCATGAGCCAAAAAGGATTATAAAATATGATGTCACCCATGTAAACATGGCAAGTTTCGTTAACAGATTCAGCAAACAGGGCATGACATTGACAGAATTATGTAGGCATCTTCGCGAGCTCGATGCACTCACTACGAGGCATTGAATGACAAACTAAGCATGCACCCAGCAACTAGACATGGCATAGAAGCTAGACATGGCAAGAACTACATCATAGCATACACGGATCAACTACAACAACCTTGGCAAAATTGAATAACATGTAAACAACCTGCCAGGAAACATTTTATAGCAAAGGTAGAGCTCGATTGACTCAATCTATGGCACTCCATAATTTCAAAACAAGGGCATGGATGGATAGAGAATAACCATATGTTCAAAACATCCTTACTGAAGTATCTCAAAATATGCATGTAACTCTCTGTAGCATCAAGTTAACATGGCATAAAAATATCAATGAGAAGAGGGCTGAAATCAGCAACATCATGAAGCCTAGTTTGCATGCTTGTGCTAGTCACCACATAGATCACAAAAATACATGGCATACACCCTTGTAAAGATGCCATGGCATATTACAAAACACATGTAGGACTCAAGTTCATAGGATGCACACATCAATCATGGCAAAAATGACAAAAGTGCATGTTCTGATAAGAATCTGAAACTAACATCACATAGCACTCTTCTAACAGCATTTCGGGCACCAAGATGAGCTCAAATGAAAATGAGGCAATGGAATGAAATGATGTACTCGTCGAGGCGAACAATTTGACATATTACACGCGCAAAACGAAGCAACGATGACAGAGTTATGGCATGATAAAAATGCATGAAAATAACATGAAATCTGGGACTTAGTGGAAATATCACCTCCGGGAAAGTCAACCCGGGACGGAGGCGTGCGGGACGAGGAGATCCGGGCGCAGCGGGGAGGTGTTTGGTTGGAGGGACCGGTGGATCTCATCCCGATCCGGGTGGTCACCGGCTCCGACGACCCTAGGGTTCCGCCGATCGCCGGAGAGGATGGAGGAGGGCGCAGGTGGCCGGAGGAGACCGAGGGCGGCGAAGGGAGGCTGGATCCCGACGCGGCGGAGGGGCGCCGAGGTCGGTCGGCGAGGCTTGGTCGACGGCGGCGAGGCGACGCGGGCTCCGGGCGAGGGAGCGGCCGCGGCGAGGCTGAGGAGCAAGGGCGGCGGGCGGCCATGGCGCGCCTCGGGAAGGCGGCGGAGGCGGGCGGCGGCGGCGATGACGGCGGCGGTGGGGCAGCGCCATGGGTGTGTGCGGGCGGCGAACCCGGCGGACGGGCGGCGGAGGCGTGTGGCGGTCATGTGCTGGCTGGGCGGCGGGCTGGCGGCGGGAGGGGGCCGGAGGCCACGTGGCGTGTGACTATTGGCTGCGGGCGGCGGCGGGTTTCGTCCGGTCAGACCGGACATGTCCGACGCGGCGCGGAGGGGAAATTAGGGTTTCGGGAGGAAGAAGACCCGGGATTTCGAAGGGGAAGGCTTATTTATAGGTAGAGGGAGCTAGGAGAGTCCAAATGAGGTGCGGTTTTCGGCCACGCGATCGTGATCGAATGGCCGAGAGCATGGAGGGGAGTTAGATGGGTTTTGGGCCACTTTGGAAGGGTGTTGGGCTGCAAAGAGAAGGAGGCTTTTGCGGTTACCCGGTTAACCGTTGGAGTACCAAACGACCTCCAAATGGCACGAAACTTGACAGGCGGTCTACCGGTGGTATACCAAGGCCGCTTGACAAACCTCGATCCATTCCGAGACCGTTAAACACCCGCACATGAAAAGAGGCAAAAGGGGGCGCCGGGAGACATAGGAGCGCCGGATTGCAAAACGGACAACGGGGAAAATGCTCGGATGCATGAGACGAACACGTATGCAAAACGAGATGTACATGACGACATGATATGAAATGCAGATGATGACATGGCAAAGTGGAACACGCAAGCACATGACATGGCAACGACGGCAAATAACTGGCGGACACCTGGCGCATCGGATCCGGGGCGTTACACGTTTGCGCCCGCGGTCTTGGATTTGGCTTCGGGTATAACCATGGTTGTGAAATATCGGTCTTCTTTTAGGACGCTCTTGGCCCATCTGACACGGAACATCGACACCTTCTCTCCAGCATAGCTCAGCTCCCAGATCTCCTCGATCCTTCCGTAGTATCTTTCCTTGTCCTTACGGTGTAGGATTCCGCCGTTACCGGAGTTCGATAACCATCGCTCTTCATGTCCTTGTCCTCGGTGTAGAATGTGTAGCCGTTGATATCGTACGCCTCATAGGTCATCAGGTTGTGCTCGGCGCCTTGTGACAAGGCGAATATGAGTTGTTCTTCCGCGGAAGAATCTTCATGTAAAGGGTGCAGCTGAAGCTTCGCTTGAACCAATGCATGAAACATGAGTTGTGCTCTTTGAGTATATCTTCGTCCAGTCCTCTGTTGGCCTCGGTCATTGTACGTCTTCTCAATAAAGGTTTTGTGCTCTACCACCCAAGGATCGACCACGTCTATGTGTTGTAGTGTGACTAGGTTTGCTCTTTCAAAGTCGGCGAGTCGACCCTCGAAGTCGACATGCATTTCATGGCGACCCTCACGGTGACCCCATCCAATGAGCCTGCCGAGGTACTGTTGACGGGCAGACCAACGGGGTTCTCGATGCCTAGATAATTCGTGCATTAGGAGATGCACTCTTCGGTCAGAAAGCCCCTGGCTATACTTCCCTCTCGATGTGACATGTTCCGAACGTATCCTTTGATGACACCATTCATTCTTTCGAACGACATCATGCTGTGCAGGAACATCGGCCCGAGTTGGATGATATCCTCCACGATATGGACCAGCAGATGCACCATAACGTCGAAGAATGCGAGCGGGAAGTACATCTCAAGCTCGCATAGTATCACCACGATTTCTTCCTGTAGCCTTCTGAGTTGCCTCACGCCAATCGACTTCCGAGAGATGACGTCGAAAAAGTTGCATAGGCCAAATAGCGTTTCACGGACGTGCGCGTCCATGATCCCACGGATTGCAACTGGAAGTATCTGCGTCATCAAGACGTGACGGTCGTGAGACTTCATCTGCTGAACTTCGCTTTGCTGGGTCTAGGTATCTCGCTTATCTTCCCCGCGAATCGGTCTTCTTGGCCTTTTGCCTTTGCGGCGACTTTACGTGTCTGCTTCGCCTCATCATCATCATCATCATCATCATCATCATTAGCGTGAAGCTCCTGCCTGATGCCCATTGATTTCAAGTCTGCCCTTGCTTTCGGCCCATCTTTTGTCCTCTCTGGCATGTTGAGCAGGGTACCAAGCAGACTCTCGCACACGTTCTTCGTGATATGCATGACATCAAGGCTGTGAGGCACACGGTGGATCTTCCAGTACGGCAAGTCCCAGAAAACAGACCTCGTTTTCCATACCTTCAGCAGCGGCTCTGGCGCCTTTCGCTTCTTTCCCGGCTCTGGCGCCTTTTGCTTCTTTACCGGCAGTGGGCAGTCTTTCCAATTTTTCAACAGCTCGTCTATTTCCGCACCGCTCCTCGTACACGGGCGTTTTCGGGGTTCGGTTTCACCATCGAACAGATCCTTGCGTTTCCTCCACGGGTCATCGTCGCGAAGCCACCTTCGATGTGCCATGAACACGGTTTTCGAAGACCCATGATCTCTATCTAGACGGCGATACGTTGTGTCATCCATGCACCTTACGCATCCAGAAAATCCGTGGACTACCTGCCCCGCGAGATATCCGTAACCGAGATAGTCGTGCACCGTCGTGAGCAGTGCGGCTCTCATAGGGAAATATTCTTTCTCTGCGGCGTCCCACGTATTGGCTGGCATTTTCCACAGCATGTCTAGCTCCTCCTTCAGCAGCCCTAGATACAGATTGATGTCGTTCCCTGGTTGTTTCGGCCCTTCAATTAGCATACTCATGTGAATGTACTTCCTCTTCATGCACAACCGGGGGAAGGTTGTACATCCACACAAACACAGGCCAGGTGCTATGTGTGCTTCTCGGCTGCCAAACGGATTGACTCCATTGGTGCTCCCGCCCAGACGATGTTCCTTGGATCCTTCCCAAATTCTGGGTATTGAAGTTCAACGCTACACCGCTCGCATCCTTAGGGTGACTAAACATCTTGTCTTTTTTATTTATCGCCGGATCATTTCCGTCATCTTCCCGCTTCTTCTCCACCCTATCCGCGTGCCAACGCAGGAGCTTTGGTACCTTAGGGTCCGCGAAATACCGCTGCAGACGAGGAGTGATCGGAAAGTACCACACCAATTTTCGAGGAGCTTTCTTCCTCTTCTTGTATCGAGTGACGCCGCACACCGGGCATATGGTAGACTCCGCGTGCTCGTCCCGATAAATGATGCAATTGTTCATGCACACATGGTATTTCATGTGCGGTAAATCCAAAGGACACACGATTTTCTTCGCCTCCTCGAAACTGGTCGGGCACTTGTTCCCCTTGGGAAGACATTCGTGCCAGAATGACATGTTCTCGCCGAAGCATGCGTCGGTCATTTTGTGTTTTACCTTCATCTTCAGAGCCATGAGCGTTACTTTCAGGCGGGTATCCTCGGGCCTGCATCCTTCATACAATGGAGTAACCGCGTCTATCTCCAGTTGATCCAGCTTGGCTTTCTCTCGGGCGGCAGCTCTTGCGTTATCCGTGCGCTATGAAGCAGCTCTTGAATATGAGGGTCCTGCACCCAGCCTCCATCGTCGTCTGCTCCGGCATCTTCATCTTCATGATCATGCCCTTCGTCTTGATCTTCCTCATCATCATGTACGACATCTTCTACATGATGATTGTGTACATCATCACCGTCGTGATCATGTCACGGAGATTCTTCGTCTTCTCGCCCGCCCTCGCCCGCGGTGGTTGTCTTGTTGCCCTTCCTCATTTCTTGCCCGCCCCCATGGATGACTTCATAGTCATCTTCATCACCTTGCCACCGATAGCCATCCATGAAACCACTCAAGAGCAGGTGGTCCCGCACCTGCCCGAATCCGGGTCATAATAAGGCTCTTCACTTGCATCTTCGACACGGACATCTTATCTCCGTCTCGTTCTTTTGAAGCATCTCGGCCTTCGCGGAGCTCAAAACCTATTCACGATGCCTTCGGTCATCGTGCGGACCATGGTCGCTCAAGGGTAGAGCAAAATGATATTTTAGAACCAAGAAAATTTTGGCATGACCTTCCCTAAAAATAGGACCAAAAAGAATGCATAGTGCCAAAATTCTCACCGAAACGGAAATGAATCAACATTCCGGCAAAATATTGGCAACTATCGCATTTCAAATACCGGTACCTTGAAACACAAACATATATGCAACACCACAAACACAAGCAACACCACAAACATACATAGATCTAGCTAGGCCAGAAAAAGTGCATGTGCACGTTGTTGGAGCGAGCTAGGGAGAAAAAAAGTAGATCTACATCATGAAGATAGCTTTCCCCTTACTTACCTATCAAAAAAAGGTAATTTCACCACTTAATTTTGATGAATCTATGGTGGAAATGAGGTGAGGAGGAGGAGGCAGCCGAGACAAGCTTGGAGGAGGAGGTGGAGAGAATGAAGTGGGGAAAGTGAGTGGGTAGGTGGGCTGTCCAAAATATCTTGTTGGTCCCAGGTTACTAATGGCGCACCACCACAAAATGCGCCATTAGTAACCCTGGTTACTAATAGCGCACCAGCAGGTGGTGCGCCATTAGTACTTTTTGCAAAAAAGTAAAAAAACATATGTATACTAATGGCGCACTGTGGAAAAGTGCGCCAAAAGTAGTTTAAACTAGTAATGGCGCACTTTGGCATAGTGCGCCATTAGTAGGTTTGCAAAAAAGTAAAAAATATATACTAATGGCGCACTGTCTTGGTCGTGTGCCATTACTAGTTCTAACTAGTAATGGCGCACTTTGCCATCCTGCGCCATTAGTTTGTATGGAAAAATGGGAAAAAAATCAATAGTAGTGGCGCACCGTGAGCACGGTGCGCATTAGTGTCTTCCACACTAATGGCGCACGAGCAACCGGTGCACCATTAGTATATAGTAGTGGCGCATTATTTACCTGGTGCGCCATTAGAATCAGTCCTATCTATAGCCCTTTTCCTAGTAGTGTGACACTTTGTTTGTCTATGTATTCACACATGTATCATGTTTCCGGTTAATACAATTCTAGTGAAAGTGCGTTATATCGACTAGAGGGGGGGGTGAATAGGCGATTTTTATGAATTCTTCACTGAGGAATTTTCGGGTGAGGAAATTCCTAAGTGAAGAACTACTTGCAGCGGAATAAGTACTCAGAAGTAAGCATAAGAGAATGCGGGCATGGTCATCATGATGAAATGAAGACAATCAAAGAGTACAGAAAGCGTAAACACAGGATAACACAAGATGAAGACAAAGCAGATGAAGAATTGGGCGAGGAAATTGAGAAAGTCTTGATCAAAGTCTTCAAACACAGATATGAATGAACACTCAACACAGTAATGAGGAAATGAAAGAGTTGAGGAAATAGAACCAGTTAGGTTGGTGAAGACAATGATTTGGTAGACCAGTTACAACTGTTGTCTCAGTTGTACGTCTGGTTGGAGCGGCTGAGTATTTAAACTCGAGGACACACAGTCCCGGACACCCAGTCGCTGAGCACACAGCTCAGGACACCAAGTCCTCACCATATTCTCCATGAACTAAGGTCACACAGACCTCGTCCAATCACTCGTGGTAAGTCTTCAGGCGACTTCCAAACCTTCACAGTCTTGGTCACTCGGCGATCCACAATTCCTCTTGGATGCTCTAGACCATGACGCCTAACCGTCTGGAAGAAGCACAGTCTTCAAAGGTAACAAGCGTCGGATCCACACAGGATCAATCTCTTCAGTGATGCTCAATCACTTTGGGTTTGTAGGGGTTTGGTTTTGGGTTTTCCTCACTCGATGATTTTCGCTCAAAGTCCTCGGAGGATGGGTTGCTCTCAAATGACAAGTGTCAAGTTCTCTCCGAGCAGCCAACCAGCTAGTGGTTGTAGGGGCTGGCTATTTATAGCCTAGGGAGCAGCCCGACATGATAAGACATAAATGCCCTTCAATGATGTGACCGTTAGGTGGATAAGATATTTTGGGACAGGTGGCGCAACCTGAAGAACGATCGGAAATTTGACTCTCAAATTCCTCAGGGCTATCATGTTCCTCACTGTGTAGGCAATCTGCACTGGCGAATTCCTAACTCCTCAGTCAGAATAAATTCCTCAGCGACCAGAAGAACTTCGTCTCTGTCACTGAAGAAATTGAATGAGCTGTATGAGATTTCCAAAGGCTTCACTCGAAGGGATTGGTAGGTCTAGGCTTTTGAGTTGAGCATCACATGGAAATTTTTCCTTAGTATTTCCTCGACCCCCTTTAACAGTACGGTGTTTCCTATGACTCAAGAAAGAGAAAACGAAACTACGAAAACAAAAGTCTTCACGCTTCATGTTCCTCAAATGAATACCAAGTCTTCAAGGTCACACCAATTTCTTCACTTTCAAAGTCTTGTAAAGTCTTGAGAATATCAAAGTCTTGATCGAAGAACTTCATTTTAGGGTCGACTTTCTCTGTAGATATCAAACTCCTCATAGACTTATAGACCTGTGTACACTCATAAACACATTAGTCCCTTAACCAATAAGTCTTCAATACACCAAAATCACTAAGGGGCACTAGATGCACTTACAATCTCCCCCTTTTTGGTGATTGATGACAATATAGGTTAAGTTTTCAACGGGGATAAACATATGAAGTGTAAATACTGATATTGAGGAATTTGATTGCAAGATATAGAAGAACTCCCCCTGAAGATGTGCATAGTGAGGAATTTTGCTTTTGAGGCATTGCACATTTGAAGAGTTGAATCATGGAGATCTCCCCCTATATCCTGCAATTCACACATGCATTTGACATATAATATGAAGAATTTGATATGCATGATGAAATATGGTGACTGATGTAATTCAACATGCGTGGATTAACATATAATGAGGAATAAGCATGCAGAGGAACACATCAAAAGTATCAGAGCACCATCGGGTTTAAGATTACAACTCGATCCAATAAAGTTTCAGAAGAACGACAGTTGTAACTTCGCAAAAAAACGAGTTGTATATGGGCGTTAAAATAGACCCGCTTGAAGACTAACTCAAATTTCTCCCCTTTGTCATCAAATGACCAAAAGTATTGAAACCGAGGACTAGCATACTCAAGAATTTCAAGTTGATGAAGGGCGCCGGCGTTATCGGGTCGGTTGTCGTAGTAGGGCCTGCCGCAGTGTCGTCCAAGTCTTCATTTTCATCAGTGTCGCGCGATGAAGAATAGGAGCTAGCTAACAAGGAAGGAACCTTAACCTTCTTGAATTTCTTCGGTGGAGGTACAGACCAGTCAAATTCTTCCTTGAGACCCATTGTCTTCAGTTCTTCTGCGCTGTAGACATTAGAAAGAACATCCCAGGTGCGGTTGAAGGTTTCATGGAGGTAGTATTGGTTTTTCTTCACTGCATTCTGTGTTGATGTCATGTTGTGAAGAATTGAACCAAACTGACGCTTGACCCATTTATGATTGCGATCAACCTTCTGATGAAGACTGAGGAGTAACTCACGATCGGTCATCACCACAGGTCTTTGTGGCTTGAGGATTTTGCTTATTGAGGTATTGGCGGCAGAGCCATGTGTGGCAGAGTCATCATTGGTGGAGTAGGATGCAGCTTTGCGAAATTGACCATCCAATGGACGAATGCCTTCATCTATCACAGCAGTTGCCTTGCACTTGTCATCAGCTGAGGAAAATTTCCGTTTGAGGACTTCAATTGGAGGCAAGTAGCTGCAGTGATTCAGAGTATCAGCCTTGTAACTGAGTGAAGACCTTGTCCTGATGAACCTCATAATCCATGGTGCATAAGGCTTCAGCTCAAAAGGTGACATAGCAATGTTTGCCAGAGTCCTCATGGAGAAATCATGGAAGTTGACGGGAACGCCATGAATGATATTGAAAAGCATATTCTTCATGATGCCAACGACTTCTTCATCATTTGAGTCGTGGCCTTTGATAGGACTCATTGTTTTCGTCAGAATGCGATAGACAGTCCGAGGCACATACAGTAATTCCTTGACGAAGAATTTGGTTCGAGGTGCCTGTCCTGGCTTCAAAGGCTTCATCAGCACTTGCATGTAATGATTTGAAAGCACATATTCATTGTAGATGCAACGAGCACCATCAAGGGGAGGACTGAGTGGGAGGGCACGAAGCAATTCAGTTGCTGGTGCCTTGTAGTGAGTATTTTCTGTCATCCAGTCCAATACCCATGAGTTCACATCTTCGAATCTCCGGTGATGTGCAGCGTCGCATAGAATTGAAGAATGAGTTCTTCATTCCAATCACATATGTCGATGCAGAAATTCAGCAATCTGCATCATGAAGAACACCGAGGACTGGCTCAAGCTGGCGGAGATTCCATGTCCACATGAGGAATATGTGCATGATCGAAGACTTTGTCTTTGTTGAATAGCACAGAGGAATAGAAGTTGGCTTGACTAGCAGTCCGTAAACGCCTCTTACTTATGCGAAGCAGAGTCATATGGGTTGTAGTCGATGAAGAATACATGCTCATGAAGAAATCTTCAGCCTTGAACTTTTGCTTCGTTGAGAATGGATTCTTTGGCTTTGGCGGTGGAGTGTCGATGAGTTGCATCACAACCTCGGGAATCGCAATCTCAGGTTCTTCAGCTGAGGATTTTCTGGTTCCTCTTCATATGCGATCTGCGTGTTCATAGGATCAGCAGAAGAGGTTCTTGAGACAAGTGGCTGGAATTTCTTCATGCACCGATGAGTTGGGATGAGTTTCTTGAGCCCATTTGAACCGTTGGTGCAGGGACCGGGAATTTGTTGGATTGGGGTGAAGAGTGGAGAATTGGGATGCTGACTTTCCTAAAAGTCATCGTTCATAACAGGCGTGGTGCATCCAATATCCACGTCTTCGTCTTCAATTTCCTCAACACCAGCCTCTTCAGCTGTGAACTGAGGCATAGGTGAGGAAATGATTGGTGTTGAAGGGATTGCATCCACTTCAATTTCTTCATCAATCTGCTCTGACGAAGCAGCAGAATGATTTTCTTCATCAGATCCGCTTGGGATCTCATACTCTTCACCAAAAGGAACAAGGTCCTTTGATGGAATGGAGGAAATTGGAACAACATCGATTGGATTTTCAAAAGAGCTTGTCATAGGCTTCATTTTCTTCGGGGCTGAAGAATTTGAAGCAGCTGATGCTTCCTTTTCTTCACTGCAGCTCGCTCTGCAGCCTTGGTCTTCTTCACATCAGATGCATATGGAAGGATTGGAGTTGGTGTAGGCGCAGGAGGAGCTGAGGAATCTGGTTGAATTTCCTCAGGCGCAACTGATGCAGTTGCCCTAACTTCTTCAGTTTCTTCAGGCGCAACACTAGTGGATGCCCTGGCAATTTCTTCAGCGGCTGGAATGGAGTCATCAGCCCTGGAACTAGCATTGTCTTCAGCAGGATGAAATTCATCGGTGGTCTTGGCATGTTCTTGACGAGGCTGAGCGAGGCTCCACCGAGGAATTTCTTGTTGCGTTGGGGCTGCAACATTTGTGAACTTCTTTGTCAGATTAACAAATCTGACTTTGGCTCCTTGCCAATCAGCATAATAGGCATCAAAGTAATCACTTAGGGCTTTGATTTCAGACTGGATCTTGAGGAGTTCCTCAGTTGTCATTCTGACAACGTTTTTCCTTAGGAACTTCTCTTTCCTGAATTGAGCCTTCTTGATCTGCCTTGCCTTCACAAATTTCAATTTCTCTTCAGAGATGAAATGGGTCAGCATGTGACTTTGTCCAGTGTCGATGAAAATCAGGCATAGGTGTCTACGGATCCTTGTGCGAGATCAATGTACTCGAGGATCGCCTTGGATCCAAAAAAGCAAGGGCATGTGTGCCTTTGGCTTTAGCGGCCCTTTCTTGTCGGTCTCTGATGATTTCTGCAAGTTCGTCATCATCAGCTTCATCATCAGATGGCACTTGGAAGGCGACCCGTTTCTTCTTCGGACTTGGCCGAGGACCTCGCCCAGCAGTTGCCTTTTTCTTTAGCGAGTGGGGCTGATGAAGAATTTGGTGCAGGTGAGGAACTTCTTGAGACACCAGAGGCAATAGAGATGCCTGCAGTCCTTTGGTACGTGGCGGATGCAGTCTTGAGGACTTTGGAGGAGCTGCCGAGGACTTTGTAGGAGCTGAGGATTTGGGAGGAGCAGGATCAGCATGAGGAACTGGCCGTGAGGGCATTGAAGATTCTGGCCGTGAGGGCATTCTTGAGGATTTTGGCCGTGAGGGCCTTGTTGGTGAAGCACTTGGCTTGTGCGCTGGCTTCTTTGCCATTGATCTTTGGGCTGAACAGGGGCCCAGTGGCAGCAGCAGATGTGAGTCTTCATTGAATTTCCTCTTCGCTTATTTGGCTTGTCTCGCCAACTTGGCTTGGCGCTTGGCCCATTCTTTAGGAAAGTCCTCACCACGCTTGATCTTTGGTGGGGTCACTTCTTGGCCAGGTGCCAATGGAGCTCTTGGGAATGGAGGATTGATGCAAATTTCTTCATGTACTTTGGAGTAACATATCATACTCCCTCCATTCCCTTGCCCATCTCCTTTCAATCCTCTGAATCGCACCTTGCGCTGATTTTTGTTTTCCTTGCCAAACTTGGCTTCATCGGATGTGCAATAGTCAGCGATATGTCCTCGGGTATCTCGAAGCAGTCATGACCTCGGGCCTCTTTCCTCCTTTCTGTGGCTTCTTTCCTTCGCCATATTCTTGGTGAGGAATTTGAACAATCGAATTCTCTGAAGAAGTATGCAACTTTTCTTCGAACGCTGCAAATGAGTTAAGTTGATGAGAACCTAGTGATTCAGCAGCGGACATGAGTACCGTGAATGAGTATAGTTGCGAGGAATTTGGAGAGGTCATATGCATTCTCGTAAGGTTTTCAAAAGAACTAGTTTGAGGAATTTGACCAGATGAGCCTTGAAGAATTTCACTAAGCGATCTTTGTCTTAGGTTCCGAGTTGTATAGATCGAGGATCCACACAATTGAGGAATCTTGAAGAAAAATCATTGCTTAGAGAAACGAATCAAGAGCATATTTCGTTTGAGGTGTTCATATGTGTGAAGATTTGAAGAATAAACACCTTTGAAGATTTTCGGGAAGGTTTGAGAATCAAAGCGAGTAATAAAAGTAACTTTTAATTACCCGAATCGAAGAACACATTTAACCGAGAAGTGTAGATTAGAAGTTCGTCGATTCAGATCTCCACACCCTAACTTCGGCGGAGGAAGACAGCTACGGCGGCGGCGGAGTGAAGATTTCATGATCGCTGAAAGTACGACGGGCATGACGAGGTCGAGGCAGTGAAGCTCTTCCTCACCGGCGACGATGGAGTAGCGGCGGCGCTTAGGGTTTGAGAAGCTCGGCGAGAGAGAGAGAGCGGTCGAGCGGAGTAAAGGAAGTGAGGAAGGGGAGAGGGGGTATATATAGCCACGGTGAAAAACCGTTCGCCCGAAGATTTTGGACGAACTGCCCCTGGCCCTTCTCATTCGCTTGACATGTGTCACTCACATACTGAAAAGTGGAGATTGTGTTAGATCGTGGGTGAATAGATAAGTTTATCGTGGGATGCGGAACGGTTTGAGCGGCAAAGCCGAAAATTTGGATAAGATAAGTTAAAAGTTCCGTTCGCAAATTCTTCAGCTGACAAGGACACAGTGAAGATTTTGAATGAGTTTCAAATAGAACGCACATGAAGAATTTGTGAATATCTTGGGTTGAGTATAGCATAGAGGGGGAAGGGTCCGATCACATTCACTTAGCAGAAAAAAGCAACTTGAAGAAATAGCCATAAGTGAATGCTGTAGAGGACATAAACCCATATATATATATATATATATGTATATATATATAGTCAATGAAGAAAGACAACAGAAACAGTGAAGATTTTGCAAAGTTGAAGAATTTGAAAAACTGAAGAATTTCAAAAGCGAGGAAAAACTCAAATTGAAGATTTTCAATTTTGGTGGTGGCATGACCCACCGTATAAGAATGATGATTTCAGACACAGCGCACAATTGTCGAGGGTTACGAGAATCAAATTCTTCATTAATTTCTTCACACTTAGAGTGTTATTCTTCATTGATTGAAGAAAAACATTTCTTCATGTGTTGCACATCTAAGTCATCAATTTTGCATAAGTGTCAGGATGTGTGTCATTTTCAAAGAACATTCGAAGATTCTAAGATATTTAGCTCACACGCAACTTGCTAAATATCTTCTCATCCAAGGGCTTTGTGAAGATATCGGCTAGCTGTTCTTGGGTCTTCACATGCTCGATGGAGATGTAAGCCCTTCAACACATGATCATGAAGAAAATGATAGCGAATCTGAATGTGCTTTGTCTTGAGTGCTGAACTGGGTTGTGAGCAATCTTGATGGCACTCTCATTGTCACGATGAGAGGCACATTCTTCACGTTGATGCCATAGTCCTTGAGAGTTTGCTTCATCCACAGCAATTGAGCACAACAAGAGCCAGCAGCAATGTACTCAGCTTCCGCAGATGAGCGGTGATACAGTTCATTTCTTCGAGGACCAACGGACCAAAGATCGCCGAGGAAATGACAAGTACCAGATGTTGACTTGCGGTCCACACGATCACCAGCATAGTCGAGTCAGAATATCAATGAGATCAAACGTAGAGCCCTTGGGGTAC